>OY282586.1:53631756-54349421 GCA_958298965.1 Chrysolina haemoptera | reverse complement strand
AGACCAATACACATAGAAGTTACAGAAGCCGTTTCTTCTTTGTTGAATCTCAACATAACAGTGAAAACTGAAGACTGAAAGTGTGTTGAGCAGAATAAAAATTTTTGTCAGATTTGGGGGTACTGATTATAGAGTCAAAACTTGTCCGAATTCTTGAATTTGAAAATGAAATACAATCTTTTGCCAAAATGAAAGAGGAAAGCTATGTAAATGATTATAAGTATTGTAAATGTATAGAACAGTGTATTTGAAATTCAAATGGTTTTTAATTTACTTCCTTCCTCGATAAAAAAAGGGTATAACAGTACGTCCAGTACTCCGATTTATAAATTATGAAAAATTTCCGGTTTTCTGTTGAAGTGGTATGTGACCTGGGCATTTCTGATGAAATCTAACACTAGAATTGACGAATAAATTTTAATCAGACTGTCTTAATTCGCACAAAGCAATCTCAATGCAGAATTGGTCGGTTTCATTCTGTAATGAACAATTTTAATAATGGAACCGCTTACGATCCAAAATCCTTATGAATCATCCTAATCTCTCGAAGATCTCCAAAACCGAACTATTGAAACGATCCTGTATTAATTTAATGCCCCTTTATGAAGCATCCCTCGAACAATTTCTCCTGATATAGGGCTTTGATATGCGCTATCAGAGACTTGAATTTCTCTCGGCCTGGCTTTGAGGTGCAGGAATTCTCTGGGTTCTCCCAAGATAGCCTGAGGATTGGGATTTTTCAGTTGATTTGGGAATTTGGGATCGAATCTCATTGAATACATGAACAAAGGGGCAGTGGTGTAACCAGATTTCTTTCTTTAGGGGAACTAGTATAAAAAGTTTCATCTGAACTTCACAAAATGTTGAAGGGTGGGTCTGGTCACGTGCCCCAAAGCTACACCACTTTAACTTAGACAATCACTGGTTGTTGGATATCTCCTTTGCTCACCTATCAGATTTATATATTTATGAAGATGTATACTTTTTGTTCCAAAACGTTTGATTTGGTGTGGAAAAAAGTATAATTATTATTGTCATTAAAGTGTCTCATACATTGCGAACAGTTCCCTAGTAAAAATTGTAGCAGTTTCAGATAGTTGAAATTTCTGAACCACATTTTCCATAACAAATGCACCAGTTCCACCACATTTCTCATAACAAATTCGCAAGCTCCATCACTATTTTTCTTAGATGCGTCGGCGTCGGTCAAAATGTGTTGATGTTTAGGATACCTAGTATAATGCTTCGATAACGTAATTGAAATAACAAAGGATTCGAATCGTTTTTGGAGTTTGAAAAAGTTGATAGATTGAGCTGGAGAGTTTTGCTGGAGCTTGTTTGAAGTTAGAAAACTTTTATTCCTTTTGTAATTATAATGTATTGTCAAAATATGCGGTAAATGTTTGGGTGAATATTTTGAGCATGAAGCTTTCTTATGACGATAGATTCTACTTCTCCTTCTCAAGACAGATATTTAATAGACAGGATTCGATGAGAGATGGGACAAATCCATTGAAACGAAGCTTCTCAAGAGAAATGTCATGAGAGATAAACTTTTATACCACATATAAAGCAACCCGGTTGAAACTCTTGAGCATGTTCTTAAGCGGGCATTTTTTGAGCTTCTCTCAAGTCGTGTGAAATCCAACGTGCGTTCAGCTTCCTGAGAGCTAAATTTGCATGGATTATCGTTTGTGTTCAAATGCCCAAGATTGCCTTCATCTCACATTGGTCAAATGTCTTTACAATCTCAATTGAAACACGTTGGTTGGCATTTAGGATTTTAGGAGGCTTCATTAACTTCAGTCACGGTAGAACAGGAACAACGACATCATTGTTATTCCACTTATACGAGTACACGTTGATTATACATACAAGATGTTGGAAACACCTGGTGTATCGATTTGAACCTGAGAATGTGTGATATTACACGTAAGGCATTCATCAATTTGATGACATGAAAACAAGTGAAATTACGGTGAGCTTTTCAGAAATCGCACGATACTTGTCTGTTTCGCCACCGTCGGTTTCCTTCTTAGGGTGGATTTTCCTGAACCTACAACAATTTTTGGATTGAAAATAGTGCGTTTCATTTGTTGAAGATATAACTTTTATTTGTTTTCAGCACATTCAAAAGCAAGTAGAATCTTGGTTTCAAACTGATACGTTACATCTAAATGATGGAAAAACTCAGAACATCACTTTTTTCAAAAACTTCTTGCTACTTGAGGCAAAATTCCGATAGCATGCATTACATTATGTCTTTTACAATCTTGAATCATTTATTTTGCTATTGCTTACATGGAAAGATTCAAAATCTCTTTCTTCCTAGTTTTACTGAACTAGTAATTTTTTATTTTTAGTGGATGGCATGGAGTTGGAATCCCTTTATCAACGCTACTGTGTTCGACTCAAACAGGCCCTCTATCTTTCCTGTCTATCCATTGCTACCATCACAAGTATCGGTCTCCTCATCACAACTTGTGTACTGCATGCCCAGGTAAGAGGTTATTTTTTTATTCTAGTCTATAATTTACATTCACTTACAGAAACAATATAGATCTCTTGAGGAAATATGAGGGTCAATGGTGAAATTCACCTTGGTATAAGCTGTATTATAGCATGAACTCAGATATATTTCAGCAAATGAAGCTGGTAATGTTCTGAACTGTATCTGCAATCGATGGGAAAATGAAATACTTTCGGATATAAAAAAAATTGGACTATTTTTGGGACATGAATAATTCTTAAATGGCATTTCACATGGAAGGGTGCGGCTGATACCGAGCGTTAACGGTGAGTTAGGACTTTGGATTTATTCTCATTGGATTCTACCAAGTTTTTGGATCCCCGTTCTGTTTTTTGCTAAGTCCATATTTATTTTATTCCATTCACGATTCTTCCCGTTCCTTTCTGCTTTCACTGGTTGATATAGGAAGAGAAAGCAGTATGGAGGGTATTATCATGCACTGGACATGAGGTAGCTCCCAACGAATCACTGATGTGAAAAAAGAACAGTGTTGGTGCTAATGAATCCCTGCGGATCCCCAGCATTTATTGGTAGAATATCGGATGATACTACATCGACCACCATGTGGAGAGATCTGCCTGAGAGGAAGCTAGATAGCATGGAGCAAAACTGGAGAGACAAGCCATAAGATGGAAGCTTGGCAAGGAGTCCTTCGTGACAAACGTGATCAAACACCTTGGAGATATCTAGTGTAACGACCAGAGTTTCACCATATTTTTCGATAGATTGCTGCCAAATATGTGAGACATGAGCAAATAGGTCACAGTTGATCTCTGATGCCGGAAATCATATTGTTGATCATTGATAAGTCCTGAGCGTTCTAGATATTTCATGAGCTCAATGTTGATGGATTTTTCCATGATCTTAGATATAACAGATAACAGAGCGATAGGTTTGTTGTTTTGGGGACTGATTGTACTCTTGCAAATTTCCAGTTGGACGGAAATAACTCCAAATTAAAAAAGAGGTTGAATGCAATAATTATGGTTTGTAATTGGAGTGCCTCAATATCTATAACTGTGAATGAACTAATGAAGGGCGATAAAAATTTGTTTATTTTACACTGGAACCATTTATTTATCAGTTTTGAAGTACGCCAAACACTTATTTATCTAACGGCGATTCATGACACGCAATGGAGATGAGATGAAACTGGGTAATGAAAAAACTTACAGTCGAACTTCACCAAAAATAATCTAAACCTACCAATATGTGGTGGAAAAATATATTCAATATCAAAAATTTAGGAATAAAAATCTGTTAATGACATCTTCCGCAATAGTGGCGGGTTCCCTTTTGTCAGGGGTTGTGGTTAGATCTAGTTCAAACATATATTCATTGTTTGCGCGTCGCTCTCCGTATTTCGTAGGCAAATTCGTTGTAGGTGTATCGTCAGCCATTTTAATAATCTTGTGAGAGTTGTCGAAGTTTTCCATCTAGCTGGAGCTCTTGAAGATTGCTTCCATAGAGATGCCTCCCTTGAATCCTGCGGGGGTACTGGCATGTCGTCTCGTACTATAAAAGTATATTTACGAGGTCACATGTACATATGAAGATTCCCACGCCAGGAAGACCAATGGACCATATGGACCAATAGACCATTATCCGTGAGGATAACCGAAAAAAAAAGCGGATTAAACATGGGGGAGACGCCTAAATCAGGAATTTATGAGCATGCGTGGTTCGGTGGTTTCGTAAACTGTTAGTCAGCAATGATTTCAACAATTCAGTATTTTCTGAACTTATTTCCAAAACAAAGAGAACTGAAATAAATAACCGTTATGAACAGTATAAAACTAAGTGGTATGAAATTTCTGTAAATTAAAGAGCTTTTAACATGAATGCACCGAAATAGCTTCTCCGTTCTATTCATATTTGTATCCCTGTCGATTGGTTTTTAACTGAATCAACTCAATGACTCTCTCCACTAGCAACACCCACTTCTACCACCGTTATTTTCCTATGTCCTCGCCACCATCCTCTGCATCCATGTAACACATTTTCCGTCCCGCTCCAACCAGCTTAATTGACTCCACTGACCAGGAAATATAAGCCGGACCCTTCATTTCCCCACAATTTCGCTTGCAATAGCCATGCACGTTTCGATCTAAATTACCAATCATCATCATTGACTAGCGATGTTGAAGCTGCCGAGTAATCTTGTTAGTACTCGATTGGCAAACCGATTAACAGTTTGTGAGAGTCTGATAAATGAGCGAAGGGAGTCGTTTTATTCACAAAAATTATTTTCTTTCTCTCGACACAAAAAATATGGAGGTAAATCTTCGGCTATAGTAAGTCCTCAAATTAAAAAAAAAGAAAGAAATAAATAAATAAGACCGCCAATACTTTCGTAGTGGAGGTCTTATTTGAATTCCGGCCATCATTCTCATCAAATGTTTTCCCTAACTCATACAATATCTTTGGAAGTTATTGAACCTTTTTTATAATTTGGGGTTATTTCCGTCCAGCTGCAAAATTGCAGTACAACCAGTCCCCGATAAAGGGAAAAAACCATACCCAGCAACTACAGACCTATCGTACTACTATCTGTTATCTCGATGGTCATGGAGGCAGCTCAGGAATTATCAATGATCGAAAGTTTGGTTTCCGGCATCAGATGTCAACTGGTGACCTGCTTGCTTATATCCGACATATTTGGCAGTAACCTGTCGGAAAATATGGTGAATCTCTGGCCGTTGCACTACATATCTCCAAGGCGTTTGATTGCGTTCAGCAACAAGGACTCCTAGCCAAATTTCCATCTTATGGCTTGTTTTCCTTGCTATCTAGCTTTGTCTCAGACCGATATCTCCATTTGCACGTTTCAATAAGTTTCATATTTTCACTGAGTTTCGCAAATAGACACACACGTACCAAATTGCATTTTTTTCCTTTCAATAATTTCTCTGAATTTAACAGGTAATATTCCTATAAGACAGTAAGACCCTTTAACGTTTCCTCGACCTACATCTTGCAGCAGCGAATTATGACCGTAACCGCATCATTGTAGGTTTCCTCTATTATCTGCTCTATTATCCGATATTAGCAAGACGCCTACGTAATGGAGGTTCTAATCCGGTTAGGGGTGGATGTGCACCGCAATACTACTTCTGCGATAGAGATCAGAGCCCTTATCTTCCTCTGTCTGAAACTGTTGCCTCATATCCATTGTTCTAAAAACAATGATACGGAGGATTGTTCGGGAATGCAACTGGGTTGGCTAAAACTGTAGATTTGATATATTGAGAAAGATTTGCGGCATACAGACAGATTTCAAAATTCCAGAAAAAATATGGTTGACATCGAAAGTGTTTTATTCGAATCAAACTCTATTTACTTGTCGAATGTCAATGGCCATAACAGTGGACTTCAAAAAGTATCGATACAAACTTACTGAAACAAAAAGAATCGAAATACTAATAATGATTGATGATGGAACGAAAACAAAAAAAGTGGTTTGTACACAATGAACAATCAGTTTCACAATACACGATGAGCAAAATTGAGAAAATATTCAGAGAAAATGATAATGTAAGAGACTCCCTTAAAAGTAGTACAAAACAAGAAATTGGATATTATTATTATTATTATTATCCTCGCTGTCATATCTATCTCGTAAGTACTCCGGATCTTCTATTTAACTTCTGAGAGATTGCTCCCAAGGTTTTCCTCGAGCAAGAGCTTTGCATTCGAATAGTATGTGGAAGGCTGTTTCTTTCTCCTCATCACAAAACCTCTATAGTGTGGAGTCTTGGTGTATCTCTAGCATATGCAGAAGAAAACATTTGAAACATTTTTTTTTTATTATGGAGTCAAATTGTTATTTAAGTCAAAAAAAGTCTGCAAAAAATTTCGTATGAAATTTGCTATCTTGATACAGGGGATGTGCAGTATGTCAATTACCATTCTGTTATTTCAAAATTTTTATCTGTGTAACCATATTGCGGCCCATTTCGATTTGATTTTGATTTACAGGTTTTGGTTCATTTTCAGACTGTGCGAGGTTAACCAATCAAGAAAAACGCAAAACTAAACATTCAATCAATATTCCTATTTTATTGGAATCAAATTGTTGATTTCAGCAATTCTATTTCAAAATAGTACATTATGTTAGCATATGTCAGTATATTGTCAGCATATTTCAGTAACGACTATTCTACGAGTGTAGCGTTGTGGAACGACTGTTTACAAAATAATTGTCCCGAGGAGTTCATCAATGCTTTACACATACCGTACTTTTTTTACGAATTCATATTATAACCACAAAATTCTATGTTATTGAGTTGATATCTTTTTTTATTATAACAGTTCCAATTGACAGGTCAAGAACTATGTACTCTCTCATGGTTTTTAAACACTGAAATCGAACAGTAACCCTAGTGATGTACTTAAAAAATGGAGATGTACTTAAAAAATGGTAATATTTTTAAAAAAATTCGTTAAACACTCTTTTCCAGCTAAATCTTATATCTGACTTATCTGAGCCTATAGAAATCATACATTTTCGGAATGAGCATGAACTTTCACGTATATAGTGCAAATTCCAAATCGATGTGACAACTTAGTATTTTTCATGATTTTTAGGGGTAACCCCTTTTCCACTTTCTTCGAGTAATTTTTAATTTTTCCATTGACTCGAAACTCGCAATATATACTGATTCGGCCATTCTACATCGATTGGCGTTCGCAGAATTTGTCTATCTCTAACCGTTCTCGAGTTGATCAGCTCTGAATCAGTTTTCAAATGTTTTTTTTGCGCCAAAAATATTTCTGACCTAACCGTTCAAATATTCGGAATCAGCACGTCAAAATACGTTGGAGGACAAATATTTGAAATTAAAAAAATGAAAAATAAAAAAGTGCAAAAAATTATGTATGGTAAATAAACGAGGAAATAAATAATATACTCGACTTTTATGACCGTTGATTTTTTCCGTTCAAATTCTCAGTATATACTAATTCGGCCATTCTGAATCGATTGGCGTTCGCAGAATTGGTCTATCTCTAACCGTTCTCGAGTTGGTCAGCTCTGAATCAGTTTTCAAATGGTATTTTTGGCGGCAAAAATATTTCTGATGAGTTTTAGACATTTTCGTTCAAAGATTCGGAATCAGCACGTCGAAATTCGTTGGAGGACAAATATTTGAAATAAAAAAAATAAAAAATAAAAAAGTGCAAAAAATTATGTAAGTAGAAATCATACATTTTCGGAATGTGCATGAAATTTTACGTATATAGTGCAAATTTCAAATCGATGTGGCAACTTAGTATTTTTCATGAGTTTTAGGGGTAAAACCCCCTTTCAACTTTTTTCGGGTAATTTTTAATTTTTCCATATACTCGGAATTCACAATGTATACTAATTTGACAATTCTGAATCGATTGACAATTCTGAATCGATTGGCGTTTGCAGAATTTGTCTATCTCTAACCGTTTTTGAGTTGGTCAGCTCTGAATCAATTTTCAAATGGTTTTTTGGCGCCAAAAATATTTCTGATGAGTTTTCGACGTTTTCGTTCAAAGATTCGGAATCAGCACGTCAAAATACGGTGGAGGACAAATATTTGAAATTAAAAAATGAAAAATAAAAAATTGCAAAAAATTATGCATGGTAAATAAATAAGGAAATAAATAATATACTCGACTTTTATGTCCGTCGATTTTTTTCGTTCAAATTCTCAGTATATACTAACTCGGCCATTCTAAATCGATTGGCGTTCGCAGAATTGGTCTATCTCTAACGGTTCTCGAGTTGGTCATATCTGAATCAGTTTTCAAATGGTTTTTTTGGCGCCAAAAATATTTCTGATGAGTTTTCGACATTTGCGTTCAAAGATTCGGAATCAGCACGTCAAAATACGTTGTAGGACAAATATTTGAAATTCAAAAAATTAATAATAAAAAAGTGCAAAAAATTATGTATGGTAAATAAATAATATACTCGACTTTTGTGTCCGTCGATTTTTTTCCGTTCAAATTCTCAGTATATACTAATTCAGCCATTATGAATCGATTGGCATTCGCAGAATTGGTCTATCTCTAACCGTTCTCGAGTTGGTCATCTCTGAATCAGTTTTCAAATGGTTTTTTTGGCGCCAAAAATATTTCTGATGAGTTTTCGACATTTGCGTTCAAAGATTCGGAATCAGCACGTCAAAATACGTTGGAGGACTAATATTTGAAATTAAAAAAATGAAAAATAAAAGAGTGCAAAAAATTATGTATGGTAAATAAATAATATACTCGACTTTCATGTCCTTCGATTTTTTCCGTTCAAATTCTCAGTAAATACTAATTCGGCCATTCTGAATCGATTGGCTTTCACAGAATTGGTCTATCTCTAACCGTTCTCGAGTTGGTCAGCTCCGAATCAGTTTTCAAATGGTTTTTTTGGCGCCAAAAATATGTCTGATGAGTTTTCGACATTTTCGTTGAAAAATTCGGAATCAGCACGTCAAAATACGTTGGAGGACAAATATTTGAGATTAAAAAAATGAAAAATAAAAAAGTGCAAAAAATTATGTATGGTAGGTAAATAAATAATATACTCGACTTTTATGTCCGTCGATTTTTTCCGTTCAAATCCTCAGTATATACTAATTCGGCCATTCTGAATCGATTGGCGTTCGCAGAATTGGTCTATCTCTAACCGTTCTCGAGTTGGTCAGCTCTGAATCAGTTTTCAAATGGTTTTTTTGGCGCCAAAAATATTTCTGATGAGTTTTCGACATTTGCGTTCAAAGATTCGGAATCAGCACGTCAAAATACGTTGGAGGACTAATATTTGAAATTAAAAAAATGAAAAATAAGTGTGCAAAAAATTATGTATGGTAAATAAATAATATACTCGACTTTTATGTCCGTAGGTTTTTTCCGTTCAAATTCTCACTATATACTAATTCGGCCATTTTGAATCGATTGGCGTTCGCAGAATTGGTCTATCTCTAACCGTTCTCGAGTTGGTCAGCTCTGAATCAGTTTTCAAATGGTTTTTTTGGCGCCAAAAATATTTCTGAAAAGTTTTCGACATTTTCGTTCAAAAATTCGGAATCAGCACTTCAAAATCCGTTGGAGGATAAATATTTGAAATTGAAAAAATGAAAAATAAAAAAGTGCAAAAAATTATGTATGGTAAATAAACAAGGAAATAAATAATATACTCGACTTTTATGTCCGTCGATTTTTTCCGTTGGAGGACGAAAATTTGAAATTCGAAAAATGAAAAATAAAAAATCTCATTAAATTGGATCTTCTACCTTAAATACAGATTGTGGAATATTTGAATAATTGATCATTTATCTTAGTATACTGAATGCCATTTTAGATATTTGAGTGGTTTTTAATTGAATCGGATGTTACTTGATCATACAAATTCATAGCACTTTTTAGACTGTTAGAAACGTGAGTAACTGAAACTTGATTTAACCCGATATTTCAAAAAATGATATTACATCGAGACATGTGTAGTGTTGTGTAGTGTAGTGTGGTGTGGTGTGGTGTGGTGTGGTGTGGTGTGGTGTGGTTTGGTGTGGTGTGGTGTGGTGTAGTGTGGTGTGGTGTGGTGTGGTGTGGTGTGGTGTGGTGTGGTGTAGTGTAGTGTAGTGTAGTGTAGTGTAGTGTAGTGTAGTGTAGTTTAGTGTAGTGTAGTGTAGTGTAGTGTAGTGTAGTGTAGTGTAGTGTAGTGTAGTGTAGTGTAGTGTAGTGTAGTGTAGTGTAGTGTAGTGTAGTGTAGTGTAGTGTAGTGTAGTGTAGTGTAGTGTAGTGTAGTGTAGTGTAGTGTAGTGTAGTGTAGTGTAGTGTAGTGTAGTGTAGTGTAGTGTAGTGTAGTGTAGTGTAGTGTAGTGTAGTGTAGTGTAGTGTAGTGTAGTGTAGTGTAGTGTAGTGTAGTGTAGTGTAGTGTAGTGTAGTGTAGTGTAGTGTAGTGTAGTGTAGTGTAGTGTAGTGTAGTGTAGTGTAGTGTAGTGTAGTGTAGGGTAGGGTAGTGTAGTGTAGTGTAGTGTAGTGTAGTGTAGTGTAGTGTAGTGTAGTGTAGTGTAGTGTAGTGTAGTGTAGTGTAGTGTAGTGTAGTGTAGTGTAGTGTAGTGTAGTGTAGTGTAGTGTAGTGTAGTGTAGTGTAGTGTAGTGTAGTGCAGTGCAGAGTAGAGTAGAGTAGAGTAGTGTAGAGTAGAGTAGCGAAACATGTCGCGATGTAATATTATTTGTGAAAATATTACGTGTTTGATTTAGTTTTGGTAACTTAAGTATCTAACAGTCTGAAAAGTGCTTAGTGCTCAGTGCTCCCTGACTGGAATTACTTTTTGAAAGTGTTTGGTTATCGCGAGCATTTCGTAAATTAAAGTGCTTAGTGCTCGAGATTTGGGAGCACTTTTCAAGAGTGCTCAGAGCTTAGTGCTCGAAGCACTTTCTGTCAGTGCTCGGCACAGCTCTGGTTCAAACTATATATTCTCAACTACGTCGTTATAGGTCAGTGGGAAGTTTTTGAAAGAGTTCACTGTTCGTTTATCCCACTGTATTATAGCTGACAGTCGGTTATTTAACAATTTTTGGGTTTCTTGAACTGGATGTTTTAAAAGTGTAACTAACAGATACAGAATCCCGTAGAAGTTACTACTTCTATTTGGGTTATCGCAATGGAAAAGAATTGCCACTAAAAATACTTTTAACTAATTGATTTCTAAGATATCAGTTATTGGAATAGCTTCATTGGCCTCTGGAGGAAAGCGATTTTCACGAAAAATTACTTACATGTTCCTATTGGAATGTTATTTCATGTGAACTATTGTGTTATATAAGATACTCACTCCATCTACGAGCTTTGAGTATCTAACGATCGTTACATTTCACATTCGAAATCCCCGAAATACTTCAGGTAACAAGCACCTTCCAGGTCTGGATAAAGAATACGAACCTGCTCATCTCACAAAAGAACTCTACCCTATGAAATTCTCCAGAGCATTCCGCATTGATAAAAATTTCCAGATGATAAACGGATATACCAGGAATTCGTATTGTTGCGCGGATTTCAAATCTCGATGGCTTTTCAAAATATTGGAGTTGCATTGTCACGTCTTCCTTTATGCTTTATTGGAGTCTGCTGGGCCTTGTGCGATGTGCATCCCAACAAAGGGGGTCCAGAAGGTCTCTTTACTACTACTCGTTTATGGAAACCATTGTGTTCAAAATTTCTTAAGGATGATAATTCTCATAACTTTCCAACAAAATAAGAGGTAGAAGAAGTTACCAATTGAAGCGGAAATGATGAAGCCTCTCATAAAGATGACACTAGTCTCAGAGTCATAAAATACAGAAGAGGACTAAGTACTACTTCGAGAAGAATTATACCAACTATTGAAAAATGTACGGTAAAGAGTTGATTTCAAGGAAATAGGAGAAATTGTGACTTTACCTAAGATATGAACGTTGACAAATATTTTTGAAAACAAGATTTTATTCATAAACTTTTGAACTTAAAAGTAAAGACTAATACTTACTATATGAAAAACAATAATAATTCGAGTATTTCCTTGAAAACTTGAGGCTTCATTTCAACTGTAATGACATATCATTTGGTTAGGTTAGGTTAGGTTAGGTTTAAGTAAAGGAAATCTTGTAATTAGGACCAATTTCGTCTGAATTATAAGAAAAGAAAACAAAGAAAAAACTTATGAACAAGAAAAGGCCAACACCTTTAAGAATTAAAGCAAACCATGAGAAAGAAAATGAAAGTAAGGATAAACAGAGCGATAATATATGAAAAAGTTTTTCGTTCAAAAACATTTCAAATGGTAGTAGCCCTGTTACAGAACTTCGAGGTACACCATGACTATTTCTCTTCTACAGATACACTGTTATGAAATATTCCTTCCTCAATATGAAATAATCCATCAAGTAAGTAACAGATCTAAAACTAACCACCTTTTTTTTTCTTGCAGGACCTTAACAAGAGCATCGTCTCCATAACAACGATATCCGTCCTGACCTTCACTCTGATCGTCGTTCTCTTGGCATCGCAGTTCCCGGTCGTGATGGAGTCGGAAGCCTGGTCCCTCCTCTCCTCCCTCATCATCACCATCGCCGCCACTACGGCCATGTTACTGCTGGCCGGCCAACACGCCCCCTTGCCTCTCTTCGCCCTGCTGATCGCCATTCACACGATGCTGCCGGTCGCGCGGCCAGTCGCGCTAGCGTTGGCAACCATCGTTACGGTCGCGCATCTAGCGATGTCGATAGCGTACAGGATCAGCTCCGGGGGTCACTCGTATTACATGCAGGTATGTGTTTGCAGCATAGGAAAGATCTTGATGGATTTTTACATGATAAGAATAATGAAATTCCGTTACACTGAGCATAACAATAGTCAAAAAAACGTTGTCGGGATGTATTTGCACTGCAGTTTCATTCCAAACATCGAAACATTATTTCCAACAGTTACCATCAGTTACTATGTTATTACCCCAAAAATTAATAATATTACATAACGTAAAATTAAAAAATAAAAAAAAATATTTTCCATGTGGGATAGGGCGTACTTGGCGAAAGACCATAATTTCATAACATGAAAATAGATCATAAATAATCCAGCCTTTCTCATATTTCCTATACTATAGAAGTTTTATCGGAAAGCATCGAACAGCCCCATACGACTGTCAAATTATCTCTGCCCACACCTGGCAAAGTTTTTCTACAAGAACATGCTATGTAACGTAAGTGATTTTCAACTAAAGCAAAATATAGTATTTTCATTTGCTAAAATAATTCTTGTTGGAAAAGCTGTCTCCAAAATATCTGAAGCCAACCCTGTTCCATTTTCACCTCAGCTTTCCAAGTTAAAATGTATCAAAACAGACGTATGTCACGTCATAATGTTTGCTACTATATCTTGTTCTGTTGAAATCTTCCCTTCCAAAAAAAGAATCACCGTATTTGTTGAAAAATAACTCATGAATAGTAAATGGTTTCATTTTACTAGTTCGAGTCTATAATGAAGTTATTAGTGAAATTTCCAAAATTCCCATCAGAAAGATAACTGAAGTGACATAGAGACAAACGTGATTTGGGTATGTGAAAAGCATTTCTGATACGGGTGTTATAATCATGAAGAGATTTGTTTTGAACTACTATTCAAGTTGAGCAGGAATCGAGTTATAACAATAACGGGCCTTCTCACTGGTCACAGTTCAATGACAAAATACATGCACAAAATTGGGCTGTACAACGGATTACTTTCCTGCAGACAATGTGGTAAAGGAACAGAAAGAGCCAAACTCCGAAGAATGCAACAGTTAACCAGTGAAGAACCTGTACAAACTGTTACAGGGGACTAGAGTTACAGAGAGGGTGCTGTGAAATCAATCCGGAAAACACAAAAAGCCCAGGACCAGCAAAAAAATAAAAAAAAAAACACCGTGAAATATAACTTGGTTTCGATACTTCCCATGGTTTTGTAAACAATTGGGATATCCTTCACTTTTTATTTATTTAATTTTTTGGGGACGACTGTATTGAAGAACAATAGTGTAGGTGAAGACCCCTTGTATATAGTGAACTAGTCCCGTTCTTCGTCAACCTAAACCAATAGTTCTAAAACAAAATATTCATACATTTAATGATTTATTTTCAAGGACACAATTATTACTGGAAGTTTGAGTAGTTCCCACTCAATAATCATCATGTATCGAATTTTATTAGTAAAAGTTTGGTGAAGTATATGGGATCACTGATTTCACTGGACTGAGTAGATATATTTCATAATCCTCGCCGTGCTGTATTGACATACAAGTCCAGTTTATATATTTTCTATATTTTAATAACTACCACCAACTCTGGTTCAGTTTAAAGGATTAATCCGGGTGAGTGCAATTTAATATGACCTCTCATCTTTTAATGCCCTGTTAAAATATCTGACGAATGTTTCCTGTTTGAATTCCGTTCATGTTTGTACAGTATTCATTACTATACCAGAGGTTCCAAGCAACATGTTTGAGGGCTCAAAGTTGAATTAATCTCTAATATATTTGAATATGCTTTCATTTCAAGACGTTTTAAAGGATGGAGCAAGTTCCAACTGGATTATTCTATGGTTTGGTGCCAAAATGGATATTTCATATATCAAATATTTCATATTCGGGAAAAGCGAGTTTGAAGCGACTTTAAATTATTTTATTTGCAGTTTTTACAGGCATCAAGTTTGATGTATCATAACTAATAATGAAAAATGAATTGGATAATCCAGTCTTGCGCTACAACCTATACAATAGGCATATTCGTCGGCAAGTTTCCAACAGAAAACAACCACCGCCTCTTACGACCGTTGATTCATATGTGTAAGATGTATGTCAAAGTTTTCTACAAGAACTGCTTGCAGTGCGATTTGAATATCATAGTTTAAATTATGTTTCGATGTAAATGAGGAAAAATCTACGAACTAGTTTCATTGTTCTTGTGACTCATCACCTTAAAGAGTAGTAATTTTTTTTACGAAGGTGGACTTAAATCTTACTGTTTCTGGATCCTTACCGCTCAATCTATATGTAGGGTCACCATTGTAGAGTTACATTTTATTTGCGTGCCCTTTTTTGGCATATGAATCTTATTCTTTCCCTTTCAAGTTCTAATGGGTCTGTCGCTTTTTATAGCACAGTTCTTTGATGTATTCTTTATTTCCTGGTATTTTTTTCCCGTATTTTTTATGGTTTCCAAGATTCAGTCTTCCGTAGATCTCCACACTGTACGTTCAGGTACTTCTGTAGTCTGTTATGGATCTGGATCAGCTTTCGAGAAAGTTTGCCAGCTTTCTTATCGCCTGCAACTCCCTAATCCCCCAGCGTCCATTTCACCTTGACGCTGTTTTTACATCTGCCAGTGTTTCCAGTTTCTCTTTGCATGACCATACCAGTCGGAATGTCACGTAGTCCTAATTTAGATATTATTGAAAAGAAAATACAAAAGCATTCAGAAACCTGAATAATCACATTGAAACTTTTTTTTTTTCATTTTCTAAAAAATATTTCGGTGTACTGGCATTTTTTGAGGTAACGCTATGATTAGTGTGATAATGAACCTGCAGATTTGTATGAATTAATTGTTGGGCATTAATTAATTGATTCATTCATTTATTCATACACACATACAGAGTTAAATATCAAATTTGCACCAAAACACTAGTAAAAATTTGAACCTTTTTGGAAAAAAAGTTGATATTGTAGTACAAACAACAAATTGCATTAAAATAACATTCTAATATAGTTATGAGGTAGGCGCGTGAGGAATATACGAGATATAAGTATTCTTATGAGACTAGAACCATAACAAAAATGGAAAAAACAAAATTGTTGAGCAGGTAGCTGTGATTATGAATTCGAATATAGTGCTAAACAATTTTTCTGAAGAAACTCTTTTGATTATGATGAAAATAAGTGTAGTTTACTTTCGATAAAATTTTCTATTTTTTGGCCCCCCTGTACATTCTTCAGAAATTTCAAATGGAAGTTTTTCGTAATGTACCAATTCCAATGAAGAATTTTGTGAAAAATGGATATTAAAAAGGTTTTTCGAATGGTGCAAACTTTTTCAATTTTACTGTATAATCAGAATGTATTTCTATTAAGGTGCAATTTCACTTTCAAGCTGTAGAGGTTTCCGCAATTCTAGAAAAAGGACTATAATTCGTTTCAGATATTTTTCTAGGATTTGCGAAACTGCAGTTAGTGATGGCTCATAACATATCTCTTCAAACGAGCAATTCTTGTGCATATTTTTGATTTCGGAAACGGCTTAAACGATTTGGATAAACTTTTGTATATAGCTCAAGTTTTATTTCTTAAGTTCATCTATAGGTAGGTTTTTTCTGAAAAAAGCGCTTTTTACATTGGAGCAAAACAGACAGTTTAAGTTCTGAACAGAATCAAACAATGCATGACCAACTGACTAATTTTAATAGCAATGCCACCATATGAATATGTATTTACGATGTAAATTTTAATTATGGTTGTATGGAAACTAGAGAGATTTAATCTAGTTTCCATTTGGACGACTCTTCATTTACGTAATTGATATGCAAAAATCTAGGTTCATGCCACACGACATAATTACAAAGTCTATTTACATGCATACCGGGTGGAACAATTGACGACCATTTCTGAATATGTCCGAAATCATCGAACAAATGCAGGAAACTGAAACATTGAAACAATTAGGAGAAAGTACGCTTCCACCATTTGTTAAGGTATCAGTGGTTTCCTAGTAATTGGCTTCGGTCCACAGGTTGAATTTTCTGGAAATTTTTCTCCAGGCATTTTCGTAGTCATGATCTCAACTGACTAACATCAATATAGTAGTAGCCAAAGGTCAGTTCTTTGCCTTTTTCTGTTTCATATACATCTTTGGAGCCATTCAATAGAACTACGCCCAGCTATCCATCTGTTGGAAAATGCTTGTTCAACATACCTTCTTACATCAGTTGTATATTGCGGAGGTGCACCATTCTGCTGGTACCATATGTTTTCATTTGGTATAGCAGGATTATTTGCATTAAGAAATGAGATTACAAAATTGGGTATGATATATTCCTGCAGGTTAGGATAGAGTTGGCTAAAATTCAAGAATTTTCAACTTTTTGGTATGCAACTGTTTTGTAATCCAAACTTTCGGCCGTTATATTGACCAATCAGAGAGCGTTTATTTCGTGCATTTCGGTGTCGTCTCTTGGAAAATACGTTCTTAACAGTGGCGTTCTAAAGCTACATTCACAAAGCTAGGAAGAACTGAAGTTTCAATACTTGCAATAATTTTCTTGAAAATTTCTTAATTTTTCTTAATGATAAAACTTTTGATGGGATGTGTGCAGAAAAACAAGCACTTTCCAATAGCACTGTAAAAATTATAGATGGCATCTACATACAAAAAATAAAAAAATCGATGACGTCATATCCGAAACAATCATGATGTCATCAATGCGACCAGAATGTCAAAAGATGCGCATTCAGAAACAAAAGTTGACTTGTTCAAGGATTTTCTCGAAAAGCTCATCTTTTTCTATGAGTATATTCCTCACTCTATGAACACACTGCATAGTAAAAGCCAAGTTATAGAACATCCATAAAATTCTAGACTACAAAAAGAATATTTGTTACGAAATACCCTACGCTTCTACATGGCGTGGGTTACCTACCAACCAGTAGTTCCGAGAACTCAGTAAGCAAGTGGTTCGAGTTGGATATGGTTACAATCGACGCGCTCTCGAAGCGAGAAATGCAGGCAGAGCTTCGAGAACTCGAGGAACTGAAAGTTTCTAGACGTTTTCGACTCCGCAGAGGTTCTTGAAGATTTCATTGGATTATATAAGCAAGACGATTCGAGCGGACGGACAAGTTGAACTCGAAGTTGAAGTTGAGGCTGAAGAAGTCTATAGAAGTTAAGTTGAAATAGAAGTTCATAAATTATAATTACTAGCCAGTGAACTAGGCAGATTATATTTAAGTTATATGATTAGTTTACCAGAATTTATTCTTATATTGGAGCTGTGAATAAAGTCGTCATAACTGTCTATAATTCTCTGTAGCCACAAAACCCAATATCGTAAAAACATTCTTTATTACGAATAAGATATCTAAAAACCCTGTTCTATCGAGTGACTAGATTTTCTTTAGATTTGTTCGAAGACAAAACAAATGAAATAGTGGTGTGCTTCTATAAGCGGTTTCAGAAATGGCGTCCTCATAGGATTCAGTTACTGGCAAGTAAATACTATAGGTAACTTGTAGCTGAATTTGAAGACTAAATAAAATGCAATATTAGTAATTTTATTCAGTTGCATTTCACCAAAACATTTATAAAGTTTTTCGAAAATGGATATAAGTAACAATTAAACCTACCAGGGACAGTAATTCCGTATATTCCACTTATTATGTTGTTTTTTTTTATATTCGTACGCAATACTTGAAACTTTTATTCATGAAAACTTACCCCAAGAAGACAATGGATGGTGGCGATAGCCAAACGTCTTGCGGGATATTCGAAGAGTACACCACGATTTCATTGGTTTTCTCATTAATCAAGCTGGCCAATGTATCACGTTTCATACCCTAGCTTTGTAGGTATGAGTCGCTACACCAGAGTTTTCATATTAATCCAGAACTAGATTATAAAGTATTGGCTTCATTTACGGTTTTGTTTCAGTTGGTCCCAGAAGCCGTCATGCTGATCGCAGCAAGTTGCACAGGCCTGTATTACCGACACATGACGGAAGAGGCGCACCGCAGGACCTTCGTCGGGACCAGGACGTGCATCGAATCCAGGGTGAAGCTGGAGTGCGAGAAGGAGCAACAGGAACAGTTGCTTCTGAGCGTTATTCCTGCTTATATCGCAGCAGAGGTGAGTAACACACACAATTTATTATTTCAATTTATACGGTTCTACTATTATTATTTTCCACGGAAAAATATAAAAAAAATTATTAGCAATTTCATCACATCACATCACTGGATTCGCGACATTTTCAAATAACACAGTCTCTGAAGTGAAATATACATCATATCTACCCAATAAATACATCACAAACTCTTAGTACCTAG
The DNA here is from genome assembly GCA_958298965.1 of Chrysolina haemoptera. Classification (NCBI taxonomy): domain Eukaryota; kingdom Metazoa; phylum Arthropoda; class Insecta; order Coleoptera; family Chrysomelidae; genus Chrysolina; species Chrysolina haemoptera. Next base: position 54,330,317 of record OY282586.1, on the reverse strand, counting down.
AGGTACCATATATCATAAAACCACAGTGATCCCTTTTGGAAGAACATGACTTCACCCCTTAAAAACCACCCCTTTGGTCAAAAAAGACTGGTTTCACCTATAATTCGTCAGCCGTTAACGAGTCTAACGCCAAAGAATTTATATGGTATCATTTATTCAAGTTCATTCAGGTGCTCTTCATGGCTTGAATAGATTATTATTTGGGCCTGCGGATGCGAAAAGCTCTTATATATTGGTTGAAATATATTTCTGTTTTCATTAACTACTGTTTGAGGTAAGTTTATTGAAGTTTGAACATTGAATGGGAGAATTAAAAAAAAATTGCCAGGAATAAACAGAGAAACTAAAGGAAATTTAAAGTTGAAAGGGGTAAAAAATTGACAAACAAGTCTTTCGTTTGTCAGTTGGATTTTAAGATTGCACCCAAATGCAGTTTTTGATTTTCAACTTAGGCCAGTGTCTACTAAAATAGACTTTTACTTAGATTTTTCCAGTGTGAGGACCATAAGAAAGTAAAATAACACTAGGCATAAAGGAGACGTCGAATTTTTGCGTTGATCGATTTTGAGGCCCAAAATTTTCAAAAATAGGTTTCGAGTAGTGCGCCCCAACCAAATCATCTTCCGCTTTGTCAAATGATTACTAGCCACTGTCTAAGCAATATTATCATAACGGAAAAGATGTAGAAATCTTTGAAAAAGTCGATAGACATTAATTTTTTCCTTCGTACTAAAATGGGCCCTGTCCTTTTCCAAAAATTGTTGGAGTTTGGGGGTTTTGAGGGATGTACTTTCATCTCACCATAAGGAAGACGTAAAGCTTCTCATCGAGGTTCAAGACCCGCGGCTCTCTAACTATAGCTGTTTTACAGCAAAATAATTGTCGTGGTTTAGTAAACCTCCTTTGTGAAAATCATTTAATTTACTATTTTGAAGAAAAATATTCCAAGGTACATCATTCTCTCCTGACTTCTGTTTATGAAGTTATGAAGTGAAATGCTAGTATAAAACCGTCGGATCAACGTTGAATATCCATTTCAGAATATCGCATTATACATACACATTTTAGTAAGAAGGCATGTACGTCCACCGCATTAGTACAAACATTAGGAAAAAAACGTCAAATCCACAATCTCTCACGTGTACCTACGATGTACAAATCCTGCTGCGCTGTAGTGGAGAATTTATTCTAGGTAGCTTCAAAGCAACGTCTGTTGTCGACAACATCTGTTGTGATAGTTTATGTAATAGTGAGAAGTTATTCAAAATACGAGCATGAGGTAAATAACTTCAGCGAAACAGCACGGGGGTACTCCTCGGAGTTTGAGTTGGAATTTATGCGATTTATGTTCATGAAACTATCCTCAGAAAATTGGAACGAAACGAGAGCTGAGTGCGGAATTTATCGTGTGGAAATGTAAATGGGTTTTACGACAGAAAAGCTGAAATTATCTGGATGTTTCGACCGCTGAATGTTCTCATTGAATAATAGTATGCGAGATAGTTCAAGTATCATCACAAATGTGTAGAAACGTGTAAAAAAAAATTGAATATTCCACAGATTCCTCTGGAGTTGGTACGACTTGGTAATAGGTTCCTAAAAAATGTGTTCCCGAACTACCACCAGTTCTTTGCAACTTATTCAACCTTATAATTTGAGGGTATTCTCGTCCAACTGGAAAATTGCAACTCCAGTATATTAATTACTACACCAAAGGTTCCAAATAGTGCAGTGCAAAATAAGAATCACTAAGTTTATTCTCTCTTCCACGACTGAAAATCTTGCCGTTAATTGAGCTACCAATCTGGAGAGAAGCACATATTTTTTCCTAGTTGGGTTTTCTATTTTCAACAGGTTTTTTTCGGTGTTGGACTCCCTGCATGAATATACTTTTTTGACTCATTTTTTGCGTTTCTCCATATCTATTACTTTCAAATCGTGTCAATTTCAAGAAGATTCAATTTCAAGAAGCATGTTTTTCCAGAATGAGAAGTTTCAAACACTTCTTCCTATTATTAAAATCTTTTGACTTCACATTCAATAAATCTTGTTTCAGGTGAAACGTAGCATAATGCTGAAGATGGCCGACGCTTGTCAGGAGCAATCCAACCGAAGCTTTCACGAGATGTACGTGCAGCGTCACAACAACGTGTCTATCCTCTACGCGGACATCGTCAACTTCACGCCTCTTTCTGAGCAGCTATCTGCTTCGGATTTGGTGAAGACGCTCAACGAGCTCTTCGGAAGGTTCGATCAGATCGCCCAGGTGAGAGATTCCATTCACCAGCCTCGTTAAAAAAAATCAGTTCTCGATCACCAAAGTAGCATTCCGCGCACTGGATACAACAATAAACTCGCACAAAAAATTAAATTTCATTTCATTAAATGTCAAATGATTTGTTTGTCCCCCCATGACCGCCATGTTGTGACGTCAGCTGACAGTGCTCTATATGGCGACTTTTTCTTTACATTTTGAATGTCTGACGTACATATTTGCACAACTGTGAATATGAGGTTCATATTCATACAAGTGTCAATATGGAAATCGTTGGTTCAGATTCATTCGGTAATAAATTCAAAATTACCTTCTCTGCGGCAGCTTTATCATTAGAAACATTTTCGGGATGCATCAAAATCACTCCTAATGTTTTCGCTGCAGATTCTGGAGAATTAAATAACAAAAAACTAATAAAATCGATCGAAAGGCAATCTGGCAGATTATTAATTCGTGACAACTTGTCAACTGAAAGTTGGAGCCTGGGAGTGTCTCCGCCACCGTCTACACGGCAACATAATCAAAACCATCATTCAATACAAACACGCTCATTTTGCAACTTGTTATATAAATAGCTATTATTTGCGGTAGCTTCAAATAATTAGGAACATTTTCGGTACCTATCAGAAATACTCCTAGTGCTCCAAATGCGAATTTGAACTTGAAGATTTTTTTCTTTTCAGTTAACCTCTTTTCACAATATCTATCAGATGTAGTTCAATATCCCGCGTGGCTTAATCCGGGGAAGTAGTAGTTTTCTGATAGATCAAAAAATCACATTTTCCAATTTTAATGGAGAATTTTCCTCTTTTTAGCACCTCCTTCAGGTTTTTCACATGGTCCTCGAACGATTTGACTACATTATTGTTAATTTGGGTGCATGAATGCTATATATTTCGTATACTTGTTAATCATTAATTCATAATTGTTACTTGATAATTGTTAATTAGTGCTGCATGAATCTACACTCACTATACTCGTGGAATATGGAGAGTACATACAGTACCGGAAAGATTTCATCTTGGGTATGGTGGTTTCATGAGAGCGTAAAGAATAGCTTGCTATATGTTGAGAGAGCATTACAATTTCTCCTCTACTCGCTCGAGGAAGGGATGATGACGTGAGCTGTGTGCGGTGTGTCGCATTGCACGTGGTCCGTTAATGTGTCGGGTGGTGTAACAGGAGAGGCACACAGTAGTGTGTCTCTCTTGTTTATGTGGTATTATCATATCATTGCGTTCCTTGTTGCTCGCGTAGATTTCTGTCTATACCCCAGATGAAAAGTTTCCGATACTGTATATCATTTGCTGAATGTATATTCCTTTTATGTTAGGATAGTGCTTTCCCTGTGCATTAGTCAGGGGAGTAGATGATTTCAGTCAGGGATTTGCCATCATAGTTGACATGCTTTGTGGTGAAAGGGTGTAAAGAAGGCAAAACATATTGCCACCAACCACTATCGTTAAGTAACAAAGAGGGTTAGTTGATTGTAGAGTATGCTTTGAATAATGAAAACTACCACTTTTACTTTGTGTTCCAGTCTGTTATTTCCCCGAAACAACTTTCTACCTACGGAAAACTCCTTTCGAAAATGGACTGAAATTATTGTTATACCTTTGTCATTAGCACACAGGGCGTAACGACAACTGGTCACAATTAAACCCTCAAAGGGGAGTTTAACTTTGTCGGAGGAATTACTTTTGTTACTTTACTGAAATACAACTTTTAATTAAAGCGGTAATGAAGCGCTCCCTGGAATTTATTTTCAATTACTTCGTCGAAATTAAAATGCCGTTTTTATGGTCGAGTATCTTTGCATAGTGGTCGATAGAATGGCGATGCAGTTTTTTGTTGTTTGCGTGCTCCAGATTCACACATTTACGTTATTTGTTGAAAAATACTCTGATTTTCTCCACTGAGCGTCCTCTAGTTGATCAAAGTAAGCTTTATTGACTAAGGGAAACTTAATTATAATAGGTACACAAGTTCGTGACCGCACGAGAGAAATGTTTAATTCATGTACTGTAAACATAAACCATTTTATAATTACTTATGTGTAAATTTTTTTGGTATATGCCATTAAACTTGTGTGAATAAAAGCAAGGAAGTTATCAAGTTTTACGACACAATCTGGTAATAGATTGAACGAATATATAATGTTAAAAAAATTATGCTCAATTTCTAAATCAACGTCAGACAACAGATTGAAATTCACTACATGGCAGAAGAGAAAGGAAAAAGTAAATAAACTTATTGAAATTATTAATTATTGAATTATCATTGATTCCCTTCAGAAATAATAAGTCGATGGTGACTTGAACCACCGCGTCCTAAAATCGTTTCATTGTTATCTCGTCCCCTTAATTGTTTTTTTTTACAGGATAACCAGTGCATGCGGATCAAAATCCTTGGTGACTGCTATTACTGTGTTTCTGGTTTGCCAGTATCCAGGCCAAATCATGCTTATAACTGTGTCAACATGGGTTTGCAGATGATTGAAGCTATCAGGTGAGCGAGTAAAAAGGCATTTATTAGAAAATATAATTACGTTTGAGTTAGAACTGAATCATGTGTATGAGGACATCGAAGAATTGCCTTGTCTTTGGCCAAGATGTACTAATGGTCTGAATCAACTCCAGAACCAGGGCGGACAATAATGGATGTGTGTAGCTTATAATGGTGTTATTCATTGAAGGAGCTTGTTGCTCGTATCATAGGCTAGTAGAGCTTCACGGTTACGAATAATTGAGGTGTTTCAAATACGTTATCATATCGGCGTGTAATTTGCAATATTTTTGATTATCCTCAGTTTAGGTCTCAACTAGTAAATCAGTAAATTCTTTACAGGTTCAAACACAAAAGTCACAGAATGACATGGAACAAAAATAACCTAACCCAGTCAAAACTTAATCCTCGTTATTCAACTTATCAACGTAGGCAACTAATATGTTGACCTCTAGCCGATGTTGCCAGGTAAAATATAAATGAAACGCTTTGAATATTGAATGCTCAAATATTTTTTTAATTTTAAATCAATTGAATATTTTTTTAATGAAAAAGTTTGAAACGGTAGATTTCAAATGCGGCGTTTTATACCTATTTCGCGTTTGGAGGAGAATTCCACATTGCCATATCGTCGAAACTTCAAAATATTTCAAGGGGCTCGAGCTTCCTGTCCTACTAAACGCATGCCACTGGGTGATAAACTTTTCAACGTTTACCTCTACTAGATATATTTTCACACGTTTTATTTGATGAAAAAATAAGAGGAATGACCTGAAGAGGATAATTGACAGGTAATTTAGCCCTCGAACTTTTGTTTGAAAGTTTATTACAATGTTTGAGTAAAGTTTTCCTGGACTTCTATTGTCTGAAGAAACAAAGTAATTCAATTATCTGCAGTTGTATTAGACATGGAGTTTTCGAATGTTTGAAAACGACAGCCCTCAAAGATACTTCCTATAAAGCTAATTTGTGTCATTAGCGTGGGAGTGAACTGCCTTTAATTGGATAAACATGCTATTCACCTTATTTAGGCTTTTCAGGTATAACCATCTTAATTAACTTAACGAAATTTCAACTGATCTAGGTCACTGATCGAGGGTTTCCACACATCACGAATATCTATGCTTGGTTAACTGAACACGTTGTTATTCAGAATATATGCAAACTCTTTGAATTTCGTTCTATACCAGTGCTCTTCTTTGTTGATAACTTCGGCTTCAGTTCATTTGATATCATGCTGAATCGTCCATACATGATCTGTGATCCCTGATTTCGATGTCTCTCCTTGTTGGGTGTTTTTCTTGTGTTCAGCGATTCTAATACCTAGTGGTCTCTTGATTTCTCCAACATAAGCCACATCATAATGAACGTGGTAGATGTAGTTTTTGGAATCACTATTAGCATCAGGTGGTCTCGTTTTCGTGAGTTGGCTCCCGATGATGTTACCCGACCTGAAGCATGTTCGGATATTGTATTTCGACCCAATTCATCTTATTTTTTTTTGATGGACCTCCAACATGAGGCAGGTTCAATATAGGCTATACTGGTTCATCTGATTTGTTGGTGCTGTCTCGTCTACGGGTCAGAGCCTCTCCTATATGTTTGGGTGTCCGGAAAAAAATACATAGGAGAGGTCTTGGTCCGCAAAAGACACAACACTAAAAAACCACATGAACCAGCCATCTCACGAAAACTAAACCACCCAACGGGAATAGTGACTCCAAAATCTGCATCTATGGCGTTCCTTATGAATGTGGTGTAGCTAATGGTGGGAAAACCAAGAGACCACTAAATATTAGAATCGCTATGGCGGTTATTGTGTTTTGTACTATTTTTTATTATTTTCATGGTTTTGGGACTTATTTGTTTTTGGAAAAATAGTGATTGGACTGTAAAACAATTGAAGAACGAGTTGAGGAATAAGAATGCGAATGAAAAAAAGACTTAATAGAGAGGTAAGCTGTTCATAATAACTTATTTGGTTTCCAGTCAATAATAATATATTCTGTAACAAGGTTAGAATGAAAATTCGATGCGAGTTCCGAGCGCGAGCCAGAGGCGAGCGTGAGAAACCACGAGCATCGCGAATTTTCATTCTAAACGAGTAACACACTGCTTTCTCCACAATCACAAATTTCACAAATAATCAAATGGAAAGCCAACGAAAAATTATTTTGACTTTTCAATTCACATCTTGTCACTTTGATGCCAGTTAAGGCTAACGTTATTATTGTTACAACAGTGTTAGAATATTTATTCCTTAACAAGTGATGCAATGAAATACACGCAAATTGCACACGACAGCAAGTGTTGTAGAATATTTGTTCAATGTTAAAAGTGAGAATGTTACTATTCTGTTATTAAATTTGATTTCAGAATTGGCAAATTCTGTAACGGTTGTGATGATAAATTGTCATTTTTAGAATGGATTGACCATGTTTATTCAGACTTCTATAACAGAATACACTATGATATAACTGCTATAAAAAACTGGATTTGCTATCCAGATCCTGATCCTGATGTTTTTGTGGGACATCACAACATTGTGGCATTTTAATTGCAACAATTAACACATATAGGGAAAAATTATAATATTTGAATATCAATGAGCTAACACTGACAGTTGGAAGGCCTCCAGCCTAACTAGCGCCACCCACTTCAAGCTCTCCAGATTGCCTGCCATTGCAGATAATTGTAGCCTTGAATAACTTCACTCAGCCCTCGAACTACTAAATCCATTTTCTCGTTCCAGATTCGTCAGAGATGCCACCGGCTTCAACGTGGACATGCGGATCGGGATCCACACCGGCAACGTCTTGTGCGGAGTCCTCGGCTTGCGGAAGTGGCAGTTCGACGTCTGGAGTGACGACGTCACTTTGGCCAACCACATGGAATCGGGGGGGATAGCGGGGTAAGTAGTGAGTGCATCAGCGGGACATTTTATCTTCCCGTCGAGGTTGGCGGCACTTTCGGAATTGTTTGTTTGTTTGTTTTTGTTTTTAACCACGAACTTTAGGTGTCAGTCGTATAGGAGGAAACTATCGATTTTCTATCAATTTTCATGAGTGTCTTCTATAACGTGGATGGAGTAAAAAGTAAAGTACAATTTTAGTTCGAAAATATGAATAGGAAATTCATAAAATCTTTTGTGGAATCATCTGCGACTGAAAGACAAACTTTAGTCGCTATTTTCCATCGTTCAAGATAACCTCTTGGGAGGTATTCATGTTGAAAAGGGGAACATTCTCCATGAAAATTGAAAAATGAAAAATGTGACTTATTTGTAATATCTAACAGAAAACAACTACTTCCCCGGCACAAGCCACGCTGGACATTGAACTACATCTGATAGTTAGAGTCTTTTCACAATATCTATCAGATGTAGTTCAATGTCCAGCGTGGCTTGTGCCGGGAAAGTAGTTGTTTTCTGTTAAATATTACAAATAAGTCACATTTTTCATTTTTCAATTTTCATGGAGAATGTTCCCCTTTTCAATATAAAGTACAATGTTAGACAGTTTTTTTTCTATTTTTTTTAAATTCATTCTTCAATACGAAACCTTTTACGTTTTCAAGAAGCTTTCCGAAACTATAATCTTTCCATTTTACGGTATTTCTCAACAGGCAATATTTGAGAAAACAAATGCGATTTGGTTTGATCAATATCAACGAAGCACGAGAAATTATTCAACATACATTTTGGTCCTTGTTGAATAGTTTCTTGTGCTTCGTTGATATTGTACGATTGTCGAATTCGTGTATATTGTAGATTGTTGGATGTAAAGTATGCTTAGGGATTCTTAATGAATTGATAATCTCTAGTTTTTGGTAGAAATCAATATATGCTTTGTAGAAATCTTCAGGTACGGATTCGTCTCATTCTAATTTCGATTGCCAAAGACGCTGCATGATAATTTTAGCCTTGACAATAATTGGCCCAAGTAAACCTAGGAACTCAAAATAAATGAACAATTGGTGATAAAATTGTGCGTTTCGTTACCTTCCTTTGTCTAATATTTAAGTTTATTGAGTATTCTAGTTTATCAGTTATTGAATTCAACGTCATTCCTAATATTTTGTTAGTTGTGTTCTCTCGATTAAAATAAGAAATTGTTTTATCCCTTTTTAGCATTTCTTGATTATTCCACGTCCATTTTTTCACTGTATTCTTTCAAAATGCTAAGCAGTTGCGTTTTAGCAATCTTTAATTTTCCGAAGTCATTTCCTCCTGACAAAATTATCAACTACATAAAAGTCCTGTAGTATCATGTTACTGGCGGTTAGCTACATGTCCGGCTTGCTGGAGGCATCGTTTGACAATTAAAGCTGCTGGTCCTGTTCCATATGTTAACGTGTTTAATACTGATTGAAAGTTTGATTTTGTGGAGGAAATCCAGTTCTTGACATGATTTTTTGGGTTTATGACCTTCCACAATGTGAAAATGAAAAAAAAAATTTTTTAATACGTTAATACTGAAAGGTTGATCAAATGCTGATCGCCATAAAATTCGCTTTAGATCTCGGAATATACACTTGCCTGTACATTTTACAAACATACGCTTTTATAACGAAGTTGTGCTGTCTAAATCTTATTGAAATTGAAAAAAGATCAGCTTGTTCAGTATAGGTCCGACCTTGAACTAAGTCCAGTGTCGCTTTTGCAAGACCCACCGAATACAATGCGAAGTTTAGTAGTCTCGCTGCTTTCTTTGAATACGCCGTGATGTGACATAAAGAATGTTTTTCGATTTTTTCTTCTTCTGTATAGTTCCTTCTAATGTCTTCGTGCGTCCTAATTCAATATACTCATTTATAAACTCATGATATTTTTTTCCTGAACTCTTCATCCTTCCTAAATCTATTCTCTGAAAGTTCAAAATGTCGCTTTGCTATGTTGTAGGAGTCGCATTGTTAATTTAAATTTTTTTTCGGATGAAGGCGAACTGAAAATCTTCCATATGTTTCACAAAATGTAGTGTTAGTGAAATATTCTTCACATTCTTGTTCCATCTTATTGAATAGCTGCCCTTGAACATATTTCCCTATAATCCAAAACTTTTCAATTTGTTGACCAATACAGTCAGTTGATAAATGACAAATTGTTGCTTCCTCTGGGGACATGGCCTTGGGGGGATAGTGATCCCGGAAGTATCTATCCCATTTTTATTTTTTGCAAAAAGGTTGACCCCGACGAAGATGTATTCAGTATTGTTGCTCTGAGTAACATATCGATGGGACCCGGTATATTGAATTGAACGTAAAAAGGTATCTCATTATGCATTTTCAAATTCCTTCGAACCGTTGAAAATGATAACCGCGACAGAATCTAAGGTGAATTCACGCACGCCGCTTTTTCTTTGATTTATGTCTTTACTTATTTCAATAAATTTTTTCAATAAGATGTTTAAATATTGTATTTTCATGGTACCAATTATGCATTCAAATGAACTTTTATCTTTCTTTAACTATTTTTCAAGAGATATGCAACTTTTATCTCTTAAGGAAATAGGAAAATAGAATGTGGATTCAATTTGATTGAAAAAAAAAGGACTTTCACTTGAAAAAATTGAGTTACGACAATTTTCAAATCGCTTGAATGATTAATAATTTCTGAATACCTTGTAGAATAATTTCAAAATGTCCGTAATGAATTGAGCCTTAATTGAAATATTTTCAACAAAGGCGCATGAAATACAGTATATTAAAGTATAAGTGGATAAACCGGTCTTTCAAACACGCGCGATTTTTCGAGCACGACGTTCAAGAGGTTATCTTGAACGATGGAAAATAGCGACTAAAGTTTATCTTTCAGCCGTAGATTTTATGAATGTCCTATTCATATTTTCGAACTAAAATCATAACATTGTCATTCTGTCTTCACTGTTCTCGAATTGTTACCGTAGCCATGATAATTTAAATAAACGCGCGTTTTTGAAACTTCGATTTGCACACTTTGAGGCGTGCTTTAAATAAGTAAAAGAGGGCACCAATTGAAAAAAATAACTGTTTTGCCAGTGAGATAGTTGAGATAGTTGTTGGCGTTCATTGTATCGGATATTGTATTGTTTTCCATATGAATTTTTATTCTTATATTCCGAAAATTTCGAAACAGAAACGATCTCTGTGAATTTTAATGTACAAGGAAGTACAATTCAAGCTCAACCACCATCTGATGCTTGCATTCCACATTCCATTGATATTGTACACAGCCCAACAATTATTCCATACCCCCAATCAGTTAACACATCAAAGAGAATTAATTAATTCCAAACCACAGCCGCCCGCCGCTCACATCACGAACGCATGTGCTGCCATCTATATTGATAGTCGATAGTTCCGAGTATCTACCTCGTGGCAGCGAAATTCCTTCTCGAATAAGGACTTTCGATGTCAACAATTAACTGCAAATTGGGTAAGGGGTTGAACCAGTTATGGCAGTTATGCGGGGGTTGCGCTCATTAGGAGCTGGGAAATCTCTGCGTGTATGGCAGTTTGTATTCTGGAGTCATGATAATTAAAACAAGTTCAGATTTATAGCTGATCTTGACAGAATGAAGTAGCCCTTTAAATCCTTATAGTAATAGGATCTCTGTACTATATTTCTGATTTAGTCTAGAAAATGAGTATATACAGCGATACAAAAATATATACTGAGAAGTTATAGGTTTGTAAGAGTAGCTGATTCTCATTCAATCAACTTTATTACCCAAGAAACATTACATGTTTATAGAAGGGTTTAAAAAATAATAATAACGGAACATACTAATTTCTACTAACTTCTTTTTCGTCTTTCTTGAGTATCTTCTATCAGTTTTCTTTCTGTTCTGGTACGTTCCAAAGTGTTCTAGAATTTTCCACAACCTTCCAGAAGTTTCGAGAACATTCTAAACTTTTCTCTGCTATATTCAAAAAATTTCCAGTGAGTTCCACATATCACGCCCTTTCATTGTTGGTATAACTTCGTAAAATTTCACTATTACAATCTCTGTTGCTTTCCTGTCTTCTTTCGAAAATTCCCGATCATCAGTAATTCCAGCTTCCTCCAGTTTCAGGTTATTTTTTCATAATTGATTGCAATCTCTCATCGAGTTGACACAAAGAGATCTTTACTAGCGTTTTCTCATTTTGTATTTTCAGATGAGGTCAATTCTATGATTTTTTTTCTATGATATGTGAAAATTTGCAGATTTAGAATCATTTTCTCTACATAGGTTGTGCACTGCAAACAAACAGAAATATCAGATCCATTCAAATCAATGGAAGCTGCAATAACTGCGTCAATAAGAGTTACAGTAGATCCTTTATCTGATAATGCACAGGTTTCTATGGGTTGTATGCATAAAACTGAAGCAAATACTTTTACTCGGATTTCTTGAAAAAGACCTATTTGTTTTGTTAAGTAATGAGAGAGACAAACCTGAAGTATAAGCATTTGCTACTGGTTATGAATACCTCTCTATATGTGTTCATAAACGAAGATTGAAAGTTATTTTGAGCTTTGAAGAAGATCCACATTACCTGTGAATTTGATTTGTTTAACTTTCATCATTGTTTACCACTTTTCCTTTGTCTTCATGAAGACGTTCATTATATCATGCATTTTGCAGCATTATGTCCGAATATTGGACATTAGTAGTTTCTCATTTCTTCGATGCTCAAAGCTGAGAACTTTTTGCAGGTATTATGACCATAGGTTTGTTCTTCACAAAATTTAAACATATCTTTTCCTCTTCCACTTGTATTTATTATTATTTCTTTTCTTTTTGTATTACAGTATTGGATTTTTATGAAAATTGTTGAGGAACATTGACGGACATTTAGGCCAATCAACAAAGGATTTTTTCGTAATAAAAATTCTACGAGAAAACAGACTCTAAACTGTCATTTATTATTTTATTATGAACATTTAAATACAAAAAAGGGTTTTTATTGTTACCGCTCATAATTGGTTGAGTGAGTGGTTGGGGTGGCATTAAGGATGTTGAAATCTTCAAGGAGATAAAACCTGGTGTTATGATATTCATTTTAAATGATGACAAGTTGATCAAAAATAATGTGATACTGATAGGAAGCGATTTGGATGGAATATACAAGACACCGACGATGCAGATGTAATTATTATTACTTAAGTGAAAGAAAAGTTTATCAACTGGGGGATCACTGAGAATGAGGTCAGTTGAAAACTTATTTTCAACAGCAATCAGTACACCACCTCCTCGACTGTTTGCTAGTGTCTAGGGTGCGATACCTTCTCTAGATATTGTGAGAAATTTACACACCACGTTCCTGGTGGCTGAACTTTAAAGAACTTAACTTGAGAGTATTTTCAGTACGTCTCAGAAAATTCTGGAGCCTCTGTTCTGGTTCATCCTATGAAGATCTACAATTTTCTAGAATCTTTCTAGAAGTTTCACTACGACGCACCCTTCCTGGTAGCAGAACTTCACACGAGAGTATTTTCAGTATAGTCTAGAATCATTAGGGTCTTCAGTTCTGGTTCGTTCTATAGTTTTCCCTAATTCTCATATTATGCCTGTGATAATAAAATCATCAAATCGCTTTCCAACCATTCCAAAACTTCATTCATGTAAACATTCCCGATCCTGAGCGAGTTGTGCATTCTGAATGAGGGCACCTCGACTTTCATCAGGATCGGAATGAAATATCACCAACGTCACGGCACACTCCGATGACTCTCCATTATAGTCGACGGTTCAACCGTTTGTCGGGTTAATTTAGATATCAGAGGTGGCCGTTGATTGAATTCGGTCGGTATTATAACTCGTAATTAAACCGACAGAGTGACGGGCTAGAGCGGCGAGGACAAGTGATGGCGAACCCTGATCGCGTAATTGTGACCGAGGGATGAATTAAAGTCTCGAAAAACAATTAGAAGGGACAGTAACGCCTGTGTAAAATTCCAAGCTAGAAAAGAGAAGTAAATTTGAGGATATTAATGCTTTGAACTGTTTGGCACAGAGGAATACATAAAGAATTTGGAAGGAACCTAATTGAAATGACAACCAGTCAACATTATTTTCATACCTAAAATTCTTTCGATATTTTGGGTTTCTGACATTCTATTATTTCATATTTCTAATGAATTTTATGTATTTTGACGTTATTAACAGGACTATCAGTTTTCTTAATTGGCCGTATCTAAGCATGGTTCTTATCGTTTGTATTCTGATCTGTTATTGAATTGTGTTTTCCACACATTTTTAATATCTACACTTGGTTGACTGAAATCGTTGTAATTGGCATTGGAATTTTCGTTTGAACCAGTGTGGATCCTTGTCGGAGACGTATGCAACTTTCCACTGGATGCGGGGGACCCTTCGAAGCATGTCTTGGGACTCCCGACGTTTTTCCTCGTTGAGTTCAGTATTTGTGTTCGTCTATACTAAATCTGAGCAGTCCTTTGGTCTCATCGATGTAGCATTATATTTGTTGAAGGCATTTTTTTTGCTTGAATTCCCAGGCTTGGTTTTGTACAAAAGGTTTCTCAATGTGAGAACAACATGGCTTAGTTGCCTCTCCTTATGTTGGTAAGTTCAGTCTCCTGTTGTTCTTTGTTGCTGCATTGTGAAAATATGCAGCAACAAAGAACAACTGAACTCACCAACATAAGGAGATAGATGAAACAAAACGAGTAACCAGATTGACTCATGGAAAACGTTCAGAAATAAGGCAATAGGAAAACCAAGATTGAATACCTATCAGGTAGCATACAGTAGAGGCCCAATGAAGAGACTAAGAATGATCGGCAATGAGTATAACGTCACAAGCTGTTTCAGATACGGAAACACATTGAGAAGCATTCTGACTCATACAAGCGAAAACTTAAAAAAATTCATCAACGAAATACCATGCAAATACGGACGCCACTACATCAATGGTACTAAAAGAGCGCTCAGTATTAGGGTAAACGAACACAAACGCTGCACTTACCGGGAAAAAACATCAAAGTCGGGAGTCGCAGAACGCTTAGATGGAACATCACTCAGACGAGAAAGAACACTCATTTGAATGAAAATTTAAAGAGTCCCTATACATCCAAAACAACAACGCTTTCAGTTAACTGAGCGTAGAAATTGATAATATATGGAAATCATTACTCAACAACAAATCAATTCTAGGAGAATAGATAGCAGATAGCCGAGTGGTTAGAAGCGCCGACTTTTGATCGTTCTGGCAACCGGTCGTGTGAGTTCGAAGCTTAGTGGCCCGAGAAAGTTCTAGGAATTACAGGTTGTCATTGTCGTTAACATTATTTTTTTCGTCAACCAGCTGTCCTCCACCTACGAACGGTAGTCTCAAAACTTGTACTTGTCAAGGATTAATGGGGTCTTACCTTTTAACGTGCGATTTCTAGCACTCTCTCGGCCATCAGAAAAAAGATCCAGCAACTCGAGGCGTTGAACCTACGACCGGCAGTTCGAATGATTTGAAGGCGGTAATCCTAACCACTCGGCTACCTGACCCTCCTTAAAAGGTAAGACCTCGTTAATCCTTGGCTCGCTCAAGTCGGCTTCTGAGTGTTGCCGTTCGTATAGGGGGACGACAGTTGGTTGACGGAAAAAACAATTTTATACAATTTTAAACCATGTTTAAACAAACAATGCGAGTCCATATCCGTTACCATGCTCAAGTATGGCCAATTTAGAAAAGAGTTCGTCGTGTCAATTACCTTGAGAAGTTTCTGTCAGTTACTCATTCGGTCAGTACACGCTTGATAACGATTCAGTACAATATTCGCATCACCTTCTTTTGCAATATATATTTATTTCTACAGGAAATGGTGCAAATTAATTGATAATTTCAAACAAATTTCGTTACTGGTATGATAATTCATTGTTATTTTTATAACATTGTCACCCATCAACCAAAATACCAATTTCATTTGTTCTTGAAAAACTTTCATTCAATTCGACTACGATAGAAAGTGTTCATACATTGACACCTCACTTTCGTACAGTCCGCCTTCCACACACTACGAAGCCGGTAGATTACGATAATTAAACTAGGAGACAGACAGGCGAGAGAGTCGAAGATTAGAGATACCAGACGTAATCCACTAATAGTGACAGGGAAATTACTTGATGTCGCATTCATGTGTGGATCGATTGTGTTGCTGTCGAGCAGGATGAGGCAAATAAACGTATTATTCCGGATGGCTTGCGGTAGGCTTGGGGGTGCGGTTGGTAATTGCATATCCAGGGGTTTAATCCGGAAGTTGGATCTCAAGATCGATTTGGTGGAAGGAAGGGCTTGAAAAATTGAGGGCCAAAGGGTGAAGAAAGCAGGAAAGGTCATTCCAAAATATAGAACGCAAATTCATAATTGTTTTTGAAAAATAATGTCCGCCAAAAAGTTCTAGACTACAAACCCTTATATTATTTTAAAGAGGTCAATTGACCCAATATGAAATATATTCAGAGCGATGCTGCTATATGAAAAAATAACTTTAGATACTATGCCGTCAATTCTGGGTGGTGCATGTGACTACAATAATAATAATAATAATAATAATAATAATAATAATAATAATAATAATAATAATAATAATAATAATAATAATAATAATAATAATAATAATAATAATAATAATAATAATAATAATAATAATAATAATAATAATAATAATAATAATAATAATAATAATAATAATTTTTCATCTGAAGATGTGCTTTTCCGACAAAATAGTCTTGCACGGCATTCCTTACGTTGGTAGATTATGAAATAATAATCTCCTAGAACCTACTGACGTACAGAAATAACGAGACCGGAAACCAGAAAATTTTTCAATTTTCGAAAATTCTGAAAAAATCTGACAAGAGCAATTAATCGAGCTGATTCAAAAAAAGAATTTTAATAATGAAATAGTAGGCTCATTCAAAACAGAGCAAACCATTTGAAAACTACAATTGATTCAAGGTACGTTGAAAAATTTAAAAATGAAATAGTTGTCTCCTCCAAATCAGAGCAAGAACTTTATGAATCCACCAAGTCTCGTATAAAAAAAATCAAAATGGAGGTTATTTATGTAGGTACCTGGAGAATCAACTTAGCTGTTAACTGTAAATGTAGCTAACGTTCGGAATTTTACATTTGCTCAATATTAAATATTCGTACGTATTAAGCTTTAAATAATGAATTTAACAATGTGAATCATGAAAAAGTTATTAACATAAACCAAAGTTACAAGTATGTCAATCTATCCTATTAGCGTAATTTAACTTCCAGATGGCCTCGATTGAAAGATAGAATAAATATGAGATTCGCTTGAATGAAGGAATATACTCACATTCTAACCATCAATCACGTAGTAGAGGTATTTGAATGATCATTGATGAACCGACCCTATAAGCATAGTCTAACGCCCCAATATGAAAGTTTAATGTTAGAATGAGGACTGGAATACCCTCCCATCACTGTGACGATGTTAACTTCAGTCGGGCGAGAGTAAGGGGGATACTTCATTTCTCTATTCTAGTGTTGAGTAACGAGTTATGACTAGGCTGTCGTATACCGGAAGGCATCTGGGCTCCCAGCAGGAAATGTCACTGAACTTGAAAAAGGTCAATTTCCTCCAGATAAAACTGATGAAGGATTCTACCAAATGAATTGGACTTTTGATAAAAAGTGACTTTTATTTATTGGATTGCTCCTTACAATAACCCTTCCATTCTGTTTAGTGAGGGTTTTTGTTTCCCCTTCTGCTGCACAGCCAGATGGTTTCAGGCTAGGTATTTTTCTCTCTCCTCCGAAGTCTTACCGTCTTACCGTCGGGTTTTGCAGGGTAATATATATACTCTGATATAACGTGAGTAGAGGCTTCGTCCTCTTTTTTACAAAATCTGAATTCTTCTTTCTCGACTAGTCCAAGTTTCTTAAGGTGACCCGGTATGATACCCGTTAGTGTTCTGGGCTTGTTTTCATTCTCATTGGTGCAGTCATTTGACCTCTTTTGGTTGTAGTTTTCCAGTAGCATCTTGGCCTGCCGCATTCCTTGTGATTCTATACCGTAACTTTTGTTTGGTATCCCGTCTCCGAATTCATGAATGATGCTGGTATTTATTCCACAGATATGTTGATAAAGCCCTTTTTTTGCCAGTACGTCTGCTATTTCATTACCCTTCACTCCTGTGTGTCAAGGAACCCATAAGATGGCAACAGTGTTGTTCTTACCTAGTTCATTCGATTTTTCTAGACTTGCGAAATATTTTTTTCCAGAACATGTGAAAATTGCGTGCGTCACTTGTGGGCAAAAAGCTAATTCCATTGGTTCAAATTCTTCCTGTAACTTGCATCACATTTGGCATGCCTCGTCGTAATTTGCAGGTTATATTTGTAGAATAGAATGTGAAATTGTTTAATAAACAAGTGGGATCTCACTTAATTCTTTCCCTACACAAGAAACCATAGTGCGGAAATAATGAATAGTATTCAACCCTTTCACAAAAATTTCTGGCGAAGTCCTTGTCTGATGCAGTGCTAGTAATTCATAAACGTTTTCAATAATTTTTCAAACATGTGACATGAAAAATGTATTCACTGAATCTGTGATTGACAGCAATTGCACCAATCTCGATAGAAAATTCATAGAATAATCTCATTTCATCCAGAAATCCGCGAAGAGCAAAATTCAATACAAGCATCACCGTCCATATATCGAAGCGCAATATCGCCGTAGAAGTTCGTTCAAATACCATGTTCAGTCATGTTTATTCGACATGCTATTTGTGTCGTAATATTTATAGACCAGTGGAGATAGACATCAAAAATCGAAAATTTAACAATAATTCCAGAAGTTTTCAAACTTTGGTCAAGTGAGGTTCATCGTGAAAGCACTGAATCTAAGTTTGCAATTGAATTGAATTTTGCTGTATACTCGTTGAAAGAATTTCAACGTATAAAGTTGCAAATCTGCAGAACTGTTTTGAATATTTTTTTGATGTAGATCAGATTAGTTTTTGATTAAAAAAATGTTTCCTACACTTAAATTGGTTACAAACTTGATTCGTGATATGAAATAATATGTTTATCACATTGTATTCCACTCGTGTGTTATGTTTCCCAAGTCACTTGAGAATTTATAAATCTTTCCCGCGTGACTTATTTTCAACATAACACACTAGTACCATAAATAATTATAATACTACTCCAAGTTTGCAGAACTTTTGGAATTTTTTCAACTAGTAATACACAGCTAAATATAAGTTAATTGCAATTTTGACAATGTTGTAGACTTCGGAATGGGTTGCAAACTGAGATTCAGTGCTTTCTTGATGTACCATTCACTTGACCAAAGTTTGAAAACTTTTGAAAATATTGTTAATCTTTCGATTTTTAATGTCTATCTCTACTGGCCTCTATCGTCATCGTAGAAGTTCGTTCAAAAACTAATCATGCTCAGTCATGTTTATTCGACATGCTATTTGTGTCGTAATATTTATAGACCAGTGGAGATAGACATCAAAAATCGAAAATTTAACAATAATTCCAGAAGTTTTCAAACTTTGATCAAGTGAGGTACATCGTGAAAGCACTGAATCTAAGTTTGCAATTGAATTGAATTTTGCTGTATACTCGTTGAAAGAATTTCAACGTATAAAGTTGCAAATCTGTAGAACTGTTTTGAATATTTTTTTGATGTAGATCAGATTAGTTTTTGATTAAAAAAATGTTTCCTACACTTAAATTGGTTACAAACTTGATTCGTGATATGAAATAATATGTTTATCACATTGTATTCCACTCGTGTGTTATGTTTCCCAAGTCACTTGAGAATTTATAAATCTTTCCCGCGTGACTTATTTTCAACATAACACACTAGTACCATAAATAATTATAATACTACTCCAAGTTTGCAGAACTTTTGGAATTTTTTCAACTAGTAATACACAGCTAAATATAAGTTAATTGCAATTTTGACAATGTTGTAGACTTCGGAATGGGTTGCAAACTGAGATTCAGTGCTTTCTTGATGTACCATTCACTTGACCAAAGTTTGAAAACTTTTGAAAATATTGTTAATCTTTCGATTTTTAATGTCTATCTCTACTGGCCTCTATCGTCATCGTAGAAGTTCGTTCAAAAACTAATCATGCTCAGTCATGTTTATTCGACATGCTATTTGTGTCGTAATATTTATAGACCAGTGGAGATAGACATCAAAAATCGAAAATTTAACAATAATTCCAGAAGTTTTCAAACTTTGATCAAGTGAGGTACATCGTGAAAGCACTGAATCTAAGTTTGCAATTGAATTGAATTTTGCTGTATACTCGTTGAAAGAATTTCAACGTATAAAGTTGCAAATCTGTAGAACTGTTTTGAATATTTTTTTGATGTAGATCAGATTAGTTTTTGATTAAAAAAATGTTTCCTACACTTAAATTGGTTACAAACTTGATTCGTGATATGAAATAATATGTTTATCACATTGTATTCCACTCGTGTGTTATGTTTCCCAAGTCACTTGAGAATTTATAAATCTTTCCCGCGTGACTTATTTTCAACATAACACACTAGTACCATAAATAATTATAATACTACTCCAAGTTTGCAGAACTTTTGGAATTTTTTCAACTAGTAATACACAGCTAAATATAAGTTAATTGCAATTTTGACAATGTTGTAGACTTCGGAATGGGTTGCAAACTGAGATTCAGTGCTTTCTTGATGTACCATTCACTTGACCAAAGTTTGAAAACTTTTGAAAATATTGTTAATCTTTCGATTTTTAATGTCTATCTCTACTGGCCTCTATCGTCATCGTAGAAGTTCGTTCAAAAACTAATCATGCTCAGTCATGTTTATTCGACATGCTATTTGTGTCGTAATATTTATCGGATTTTCCTGTTTGCGAGACATATTCCATTCGATCTCTATAAATCTTGAATTATTTATCGTTTCCATCAGCCTTGGAATGACCCTGTCACAACTACAGCTCCTGAGGGATGGTTTCAATAGGCGTTAGGGTAGTCGGTAGGGAATGTTTTTCGCTCCAATACACACGAGGGTCCAATCAGGATATTTTGCGGATTGGTGGTGAAATAAATCGATGTTGACAATATTCCTAAAACATTGAAATGCTTTTTTTTTCGATTGGACAAGAGCGTGGAAACTCATCTAGTTAAAATTATCAAAAAATTACCACGGCTTGTGTAATTACTCTTGACTTTAGTTCGAAAATATGAATAGGACATTCATAAAATCTGTTGTGGAATCATCTGTTGACTATTTCACACATCTTAAAATTCTCACATATCAATCGCAAACTATGATGAAAGGGTTTAAGGTTCTTTTGAATTTTACTTGGTTAATGTCGTCGAGTGCATGTCTTGCGATAACTGGCCTTGTGCTATTTGATTCTTGTTTCATATTTAAACCCTGCCACAGGAGCATGAAATGAGATATATCTCAAATGAGCTTAATACTCCTCGTTTGTCTATCTTAAGTGATGATTTTTGTTACAGACGCGTACACATCACGAGAGCAACTTTGCACCAGCTGGGAAACAAATTCGAAGTTGAGCCGGGAGATGGCGCCAGTAGAGAAGGCTACCTAGCGGATCACAAGATTGAAACTTTTCTCATAGTTCCACCAAGGGTACGTATTCACTAAGTGGATTTTTAGAATTGTTCAATAATGTCTAATGAGAAAGTATGATAATGATTGTTCTATGTTTACATTATTGAAGCTGATTTTGAATCCAACCTTGGACTTACACACTCAGTGACGAAAATTTAACCGGTCTTCATTTGGAAAATATTTCAGGAATTGCACCCAGCAGCAATTTTCAACTTTGGAATCACTTTATGTGGAAACCTACCATTAGTGGGTCAAAAGTGAGCAGTTAGCAATCAATACATACAGTGCGGCTTTTGAAGAAGAGCAAAAACAATATTATAGTCGTCGTGTTTGCTTTATTGACGAAGCCACTGTTTTTATCATTCATAACTGAATATTTATCGATTGAAATTCCATTTCTGCTTTCTATTTTAATCTGATGATTCGTGAAAAATTTTATTCAACCCCCTTATAATATCTTTAACAACAAATTTTATTCAACTCTTAATAACAACTTCAACAAATTGTTTTTTGCCTTCCTCCCTGATCCGTGAACGAAATGGGTAATCCAATAAAACCATTTATCAAGTCGGCAAAACCCTTTTCAGATAACTCTCCATCATTTCTTCATACAACTCCAAATTCCATATTTCACTGAATCTCAACAGAGCAATTTAATACATTCTTGGACAGATAATACTTCATTCTGCTCAAAACACGTTATTATCAGGCGTAATCTCATATTTCATGATGGTACTCAACCAAAAACATACATTTTTCAATTCCGAATCCAATTATACTATGCTTGTCTGCCGGAGTGAGTATTTTTTGGTTGGGTGAGCAAGGTTCATCTGGACCCTAGTCCTCTTTGGGAAGATTAATGATTGGTTTCAGCGTTGTTTGTTGCTGTTTGATTCACATTTCTTACAGCACTTCATTTACTTCTACGACTTCTCATAGAAATTGCGTTTTTTCCGAAATATCAAAAATTATATACATTCCAAAAAATTGAATGATTTCTTTCAGTATTTTTAAAAGGAATCTGCAATATATTCTCGATGAGCTTGTCATTGCCCATTGCAATAATATAATATAATAGGAATAATTGGGACCAAAATCCTTCAGAGAACAAGTACTTTCCTGACTAATACCATGACGAACGTTAAACCACATCTAATGAATTTCCGTGCAGAGTTCCTACAAAGCATTCTCTGCAATTGCTAGTTGCATGGAAATGTTCATTGAAGCCCTTGGAGGGTCAGGTAGCTCAGTGGTCAAGATCGTTGCGTTCAAAGCCACTGATGCTGCTGGTCATGTGGGTTCAAATCCTATCGACTACAGATTTTTATTCTGATGACCAGAGAAAGTGCTAAGAATCGCACGTTAAAAGATGAGAACTCGTTAATCATTGGCACGTACAGTTTCGACTTTTGAGGGCTGCTGTTCGCAAGGGCAAAACATCTGGTTAACGAAAAAAACAATTTAACAATTTAATTTAACCTATAGATCGATTTCGAGTTTTGCCCTCATCAGTATAGGTTAGGTCTCTGCAGACCATAACTAATGTCTGCAACAAATGGTTCAATCACATCTGCATGTCAAGGCAAAAGCTGAAACCACGCCCGTAGTGTAGCGTTCACTAAGCCACGAGCGCCATCTGAACTTCAGATAACCAACAATACCCATATTGCGTGATTTCCAAAATCACAATAACATTTGAAAGAATCTGCAATTTTTTCACAATGACTTTGTCATGAAAGAAACAATAGGAATTAACAAAACCAGGATGAACTAGGAATAAACTGAATCTCATACGAGATCGTAAAAAAAAACATTTACCGGGTGTCAACGATTTCTTTAGACAAGCCATAGTCCATAGTTCCAAGGCTATGTGATTTGAACTTGGCAGAGGTATTGTATTGAAGAAATGAATTTTTTTTTATATTTTATATAACTACTGTTCTACTAACATAGCAGTTGAACATGTGAAATTCACATTTATTGCGCGAACTTTAATGGTGAGTGCCTCATCACTGGATATACTTTTACCACCTTTTTTAAATATAGGTATCACTTTGGTCATCTTGAACTCGCATCAGGGAATTTTCCATTAAAGATACAATTATTAAAGAGAATAGTCAGAGGTTCTAGAAGAAAAAAATAAGTACTTTTTTATTATTTTGCTCATCATTACGGACATATCAGGACATATCAGGACATAACGAATTTTTCAGTTTCAGAATGGCTTCAAGAAATTCACTTTCAGTTATCGGATGGAGAAAAAGTCAGTGTTCAGGTATTTTAGTGTGTCAATAAGAAAATTGATTGCATTCTGATCGCAGTCACGTAGTGAACTTATATTATCACACACATGCGATATATCTGCTTTTTAATTTTTTTTCATTCATATCACATATAACAGTTCAATGAAATTCTCCCACATAAAAAAAACTCAAACAATACGCAATACACCCACTTGAACTTTGCTTTATAATCAAACAATGAACTCAATTTCAAGTGTATTCATCTCATTCCTCTGAATGTAAACTACATTATCGTTACTGGTCTTTTTTTCAATAATTTATTACTTTAGGTGGAATGAAATACATTCGTGGAAATCGAAATCGGAAAATGGAACACGTACTCGGTAATGGTCATTCTGTGGAATTTATGGACGTCCGTATTCTTCACTCAGTTGCAGTATAGTATTCCTTCCTATCTGAGAAAGGAATAATGAATTCTGGAATATTTTATGATTCCATTTCATTCATATCTCGAGTAATGTTCAATAGTTTAAATGTGACTAGGATAGAGGAAGAGATCGAATAATTCTATTTAGAAAATGACATTTCAATGTCTTTGAAGAATTCGATAATTGGAAAAGTTGGTTCGTACATTAAAAAGTGACTTTCAATGTCAATATCAGCAATATTCAAGTTTCAGTGCAAGTTATGCCCACGTTCAATGGACAAATGTGTTTCCATTTCATCGAATGCAACTTCCTCCATGTAAACTGTACATTTTCAACAAGACTTCTTTTCCTTCATAGTTCCATGTTTACTAGGCAATGGACACGTTCAATGATGTTGTTAATATTATATTTAACGCGATGGAATTAAAATATAGGTGAAAACTAATAAATTTTATTCTCTACAACGGAATATCTCGTGGAGCGGGAGGTAATATCGATGTCTCGTCTATACCGTACGAGTATCGTAGATAATAGTATTACAACACTCTTAGCGCTGCAGTATGCCTGTGAATTCAGACTGATATCGTATAAGCTTGACGAGTAGACAGTAAATGCATTATGTTCTCAGGCTCTGCTTCTAGTGTCCAGGACCTCTTTACCCATCACGCGATTACGGTAGACCAGAGTGTTGAAGATACCTTTCTGGCAGGTCATTATCGTCACGTTTTTTTTTCTGGAGCCTCGATTCATCCGGAAGACATGTTGATGTCATTTACCCAGATAGTCACTCCCCACGTCCGTAGGTTGAGTGGTTAAGGGGTTTGAGAATCATGTGCCCTGGGTAGTGAGCCAAGGATGATAGCCTTCTGCATTCTTCCCGCTAACATTCCTTATGCTTCACAGCTAACCGACTTGATTTTTATATTAGAGAGCAACATGTCCATCATTCCACCAAGGACCCGTATGATCAGAAACACCATTTTAACAAAATGGTTTGGATAGAGCAGTAGAGCCTACGGAGGTCAAAGAGTAACTCTCGATATTTAGTTTGAGTTTCCTCTTCTTTTCTGACGATGCTCGCTTCGCCAGGAGCTGAAAACTGAAGATCGACCTACTTTGATGGCCGAGGAGGACTACATGAGGCTTATTTGCTTGGATTTGCCTGAGAGTGGAGAATGGACAGTTTCAATAAATTCGACACTACTCATTCTCGACAACGGACTCAATATCCCCCTGATCATAAGGCAACACCGGAGTCTCGTCTACACCGTGCCAGTATCGTTGATGGTAGTAATATATTCGTAGCGCAGCGTTACGCCTGTGGATATAGGCTGAAACTGTATAAGATTGATAATCAGGCAGCAAATGTCTCATGCGCCCAACGACACGGGACCTCTGTATCCATCTCGCGACTACGGTAGACCAGGGTGTTGAAGACACCACCTTGGCAGGCCTTTATAAATCCCTCGCTCTCCGACTTCGGCCCATTCGACTCGAGGAATGCGAATTCTCATGTAGCTGCAGAGGTATTTCAGTCTCCGCAACTTGGAGCTTTTTAGCGGAAAGGGCTCCAACTCGGTGACAGAGTCGAAAACTTGAAGTTTATCTTCTGCACGGGCTGCTGCCTTGAAAACAAATACTCCGATTCCTGCTTTCTCACGGTCACAGACAAAGCAGAGAAAGGTGATCTGAACTCCTGATCACTCTATGGGCTTCATTCAGTAATATTCTGTTATGTAGGCACTCCGAACACAGAAGTTCAATCTTATCACTAGTATCATTATTATAAAAAGGGTCATTTCTCTCGTCGTTGATGCTTCGCTTAGGATCTCGCTTACCTCCTCGAGACACTTGAATTTGTCGTCACTTCGGATATATATTATCTTTTAGAAGGCTCGTTGTTCCAACGTACGGCAAAACTTTGGAACTCTCCCGGTGTTCTCTGAACATTAGGTACAGGATTTTCCTTTTCGTGAGACCCAATCAACTTAAAATATGTTAGACGCTTGGCAAAGATTTCTACAAGAAAGTCTTTGCACTGCTTTATAATGTTACAGGTTCGTTACAATTTTCAATGAAACCATCAAATATACACTCTACGAATGATAAGTTTTTGTACGATGGCCAGTGTATCAGTTACATTCATCCAAATTTACTTCCAATCAATATTGATGCATCCAATACAATGCATTTCCTCGAGCTATTTGGAATTGCAATTAGGATAATTGTGAGCAATTGTTTAATGAGTGATGAATGAACAAATAACAGTCGATCCAATAGCATGTCTAAATATGTATACCTGTGGAACATTTCTCTATTGGGTTGGTGCGTTATGTTATTTTGCAAACAATGCGTTCATCAGATCCGTTCCAATACGGAAATAATTGTTTGTGCAGAATATGTTCAGGTTTCAGGGTCCACATTATGAATAATGATGGTAGAATAATTCTTTGTTTGATATCACATAATGTAATTAGTATATTCATTCGATTCATCATCAACCTAATTAGTAGAAATACGTGTCGAGGTTTAAAAATAGCGGTTTGGTGTTGGGATGAGACTTCAGTATACTAATTTTTGTTTGCCAAGTTCTAAGCTGTATAAATTGTAACGAAGCATGTCTGCCACCCTGTATTAGCTGATTTCCTACTCTGGAACAACTATGAGAACTCCAGTAACACAAAGTTTAGTCTCTAAAAATCTTAAATGAATTCTAATTAATTATTTGAAGAATCCTCACCCGAATGTAGTTCAAAACTCAAAACGTGATCAAACCACAAGAAAACTAGGTCAAAACTCGAGTGAAAGAGTACGATTCACTTTTAGTGTATTAAGAGTTTGAAACTGTAATATTCCTCAAAAGGTTTAACGAAGGACGATTTCAGAAATTTGTAAGGAGTTTGGAGTTGGAAGTCTGACCGTGTTGGTCTGGCGATTATTTCAGTTGTATTTCAAAGTAAAATCTGAAGAAAAATATGTGAACCAAACTAACAGTTTTGAAAATATAAGTGGCATCACATTTCTTCATGGAGAGTGATTTGCAAGATCCTCCTATTTTCGCCTTGCACATATGTCGGATGGCCCTTTTTTGGAGAACAGATACTTTTGAAGCATTCGTTTTTGTTGCAAACTCCACAGAAACTGATACCATATCTAATGTGTGTATTGAAGTAGGCTGTTTTCAGAGTAATCTTACCTTTTTCTTTAGAAACTGTCCAGATATCTGATGACTCTCTGTTGCTGGTTTCTTAATGGCATATTTGCCAGTTCTGCCACTTCGTTAACCGGTCAAGAAGCAGCTCCGACATCGTCCTCGAAGATGAGATACTTCATCTCTAAGGTTTTGGGCTGAAAAGGCGGCATGCTCTGGGTGTCTCACTCACTACAAAGCATGTATTCTTCACATGTATCCTCTTCCGTCCACTCAAAGCGTCTTTGTACCATGAGGTCGTCTTGTGAGGGCAAATCCTCGCCTTTGACTCCCTATCCGTCGGGGTCAGTTGTGAGGGCCTCTAACTCATCTGTTGGGAACCCAAGTTGAGCTTTACACAGGGGTTAGCCTAGTATACCCACGGCCGCATCAGAGGGAATGATCTTTCCCTCGCTGATGCGCTTGTTCTGCCGGTCCGGTTTTGCACCCTTTGCTTAGGAAAGTGGTGTCACAACTGATCAAGGCTTTGGATTATTAGGCTATCGGCGATAGGTATTAATGGTATTAATATCAAATACTTGACATGATTTTTTGGGTTTATGACCTTCCACAATCTGAGATTTCATTTGACTCTGTCAAAGAAAGGTCTTATTACCAAAATCGCAATTCAAATTCAGTTTCTTCAGCGTCTTTCCAAGAAGTTTTGATAACGAAGGCAGATATAGCCTCCGAAACGTCAACAGTTTTCGATCTAATTTTTTCAGATAGGCAAATTCAGTGTAGGGTACGTTACTGACAAAAATTAATTTCTTTCAAGACAGCAGTCTTGTGAACGCAGTAACTTATCGGGCAAATTAATTAATTTGCCCTTCTACACTTGTACAGATTTCTTTGGATTAAAAAATTTTTTTCATTTTCAGATTGTGGAAGGTCATAAACCCAAAAAATCATGTCAAGAACTGGATTTCCTCCACAAAATCAAACTTTCAATCAATATCAAATACTTATTAGGTGTAAGAATTTAATAATATAAAACTATGTACCTAGCTTATTATTACTATTATCATTACTATCATTATTATATGTTTTCTTGAAATTCAAAATCAAAATAACAAAATATATACACACTAATAACAGGTTAATGATTTTTGAACTTCTTTTCAGAAACCAGAAAGCGAATCCCAAAACGGTAACGCGAAGCCACGTCTGCCGAATATATCCGACAGAAGCAACAGCATCTGCGACGGAAACATGGGGATGGCCACCCCCGGAGGCCTGCCGACGCGCTCTCGCCCGTCCAGCAAGATGACGAAGTACGTGGAGTGCTGGGGGGCGGACAAACCCTTCGCCAACATCGCCGAGTCGACCTTGGCCAAAAATATCGAGTTAACGGTAAGTAAGGGTTGTCTATTAGTGGTCGTTGGGGGTTGGGAGAGGTGAGACGGGTTTTTTGCGGTAGGATGTGTGATGGAGAGGGCTAGATTCACGAACATATAAAGTTTTTACAGGGCTAAAGGGGAAGAGGGGCGAATCACTTGGATGAATATTGAAAATTACTTGTCCGAGTATGTATTGTCGTAATGTTTAAATCATTACGTTGATATGTCAGTTAAGATGTCATAATTTGAAAATAAAAAATAAACGAAAACATATTATAAAAAGAAGCTTTTATTTAGTAAGTATCAAACTGAGAAGTAAAAAATAAGATTGGGTGTATGCAAAAAAACTTTTAAACATTTTATTAATTTCTCGAAAGCATGATATTTTATTTCAAGTGCAATAACATATTTATATCCTCAAAAGATTTTTGTTTTCATACACTTAATATTACTTTTCACATTCCAGTTCAATATTTTATAAATGAAATCTTGTTTTCAAAACGATTTTTTTCGATTACTTCATTTTGTTCGTTTTATCATTAGAATTTGGTTAATTGTCTGTCTGAATAGGTGGGCAGGTGCTCGGAGGTTGTGACAGTAGTGGCATGCGTATATTTGATCTTACTTGCCATCCCGACACGTACCTTACCTTGACAGACACATACAGGACAAGCTACGAAAATTATTCGACTGCCCGATGCTTTTCAGAATTTTCCTGGATTTTCCAATAGAATAGTTCCCGAAATCTCACGCATTCTTTATCTAGTCTTCAGGGAGGCGAGGGGCTGAATTTTTTTTTATGAAATTTAACGTTCAAATGTATTTCAGAATGTTTACGATTTTTACAATTTCATTTTCGCGAGTTTTCTTAGCATTTTTGGGGGGAAGAGGGTCCCGACGTCTTCAATCTACTTTTTTTTTATCACAATTTTCCACGTCCAAATAATTTATTTTTATATCAAAATTATACGGCGTTCTCTATCTGGCTCTCAGGAATCTAGAATCAAACGGTGGTCCCATGTTTTTCACAATTTTTAGAGATTTTTGAAATTGATTGTTTTTCCATCAATAGTTTCGACATCTGAAACCATCAGGAATTATTTCAAATTCATTCATCAATTAAATTAAATTATACTATGATTCCATTATTTTTATTACTTTTACGAATTTTTAGTTAATTTTCGCGAGTTTTTGTCATTTTTTTTCGCGATGGATGGCAGGGGGCATACTTCTTCCTCATGGTTTTCACGATACTAACGAATTTTTTTTTGTGGCTAATGACCATAGTAGTCAATGCCAACACACCAAAGAAAAAAAAAATAAATAACGGATTTTTTAAATTTTATTTTCGATTGACATATTGTCTTGCAGTAGTTTTCGACGTCCGAAAAAATCACAATATTTTTTTTTTCAAATCTCACGTGTAATCTATTTGACTTTCAGGTAGTTAGGGGCTAAATTTTTCTTGAATTACATTATTCAATATCACGCTTTTTCTGATTTTATATTCGCCAATTTTTTTTGAGAAGGGAGAGTAAGGGTTTTTCACCCGACATTGTTTTCTTAATTTTTGACGACTGAAACCAGAATTTTGACCCAATTTCCATGTGATGTACATTTCAGCCATAAATCATAAAAATTCAACAATAAAAACGTATATTTAGCTACTCCTTCCGGAACTTTTACTCAGTCGTCTTGATTTTTCTTAAATTACATACAATTTACCCAA
This sequence comes from Chrysolina haemoptera, assembly GCA_958298965.1. NCBI lineage: Eukaryota > Metazoa > Arthropoda > Insecta > Coleoptera > Chrysomelidae > Chrysolina > Chrysolina haemoptera. The sequence goes on along the minus strand of OY282586.1, from coordinate 54,300,008 downwards.
AATTTTTGATCATCCACATACTGTTGAGAATTTTCTCAGTTTCAAAAACGATTAGCCCTGGTCTAACCCCTAAACCCCTAAAGTGCATTTCAATCCTATTTAATACACTTCGAACAGACACTCGTCAAAAATAAAATATTCAGGACCCCCAGAATTCATCCCTGCATTCGGACATCGTAAAAAACTTACTGAGTTTTGGATGAAATAGCGTTTGCCAGGATTCACGCTACAGGCGCTATTCTCTATTCTCTATTGTCTGTGTCTACTGGTCGTTATTTGCATACATATTAGTCCAAGAGCCCGAGCCAAATATTTTCTTTGAATTTATCAAAGTTGGTTTTTTCCTAATTAGTTATAGACGATGTGTACACAAACATACTCTGGTCAGTCAAGCGTATCGTAGAACAGATGACTCTGAAGCGACATCAAAGATGTAGCATTTACCGGGGTAACGCAATTAATTTATTGAAGCTGAAAATTGTTATACAACTTCTATAATACATATCAGTGAAAGTTGTGTAGGTCAGTCACTCATGTATTAGAACAGAGCTGGTCAGTCAGTCCGAATATACAGGGTGATTCATAATTGACTGCTGATCTCAAAGGGTGAGAATCCTTGGATGATTTTAAGAAATATTTTTCATATGAGCATAGGTCCGCTTTTATGTATGTGTCCTCAATCTTTTCATGACAGACGTGTATTTTGTTAGTCCGGCGATCGGTTTTCGACCTAAAAAATTAAATGCCTTCATTTTCTTGTACCCATGCCAGTTTTTGTTAGTGCCAATAATATTTTTTACATTAAAAATTGTTTGCCGGACGAAAAAAAAGGCATGAGACCATTTTTATGAAAAGATAGAGGATCATTGAAAAAATAGTAATTATTTGGTAAAAAACAGTGGTACTTATCATTATTTTGATGAAAAATATGTACAGACACGCCACTGATGAAAATTAAGAAAATATTAATCATGTTATATATTATATTATAGAAGTTGTACAACAATTTTCAGCTTTAATAAATCCATTTTGTTACCCCGGAAAATACATCTTTGATGTCAACTGTTCTACGATTCGCTTGACTGGCCAGAGTATATTTGTGTATAACTGGTTAAGGAAAACCCAGCTTTGATAAATTCAGAGAACATTCTCGACTCTAGCTCTCTGTCTATATTCTCTGTCATTCCGACCCAATTTACATACTCACTCCTCGTTTTTATTTGCAGTCTCCATCCTACCCGCAGGTCGGTCAGTAAAATGGATTCATTTCAGTGTTTCGCTAACAGACATGTAGTTGCTTATTTGTATAAAAATGCAGAGAGAATTTCACGCTTTCATGGCATTAGCCGATTGTTTTTGAGTTTGCTTTTTTGAATAATGTTAAAATGGTGTTGCATAGTTGCTGCGATGAGTTTTTCATGTCACAGAGTGTTTTGCAGTGTTTCATATTAATATATCAAGAACTTGAAAGCTTTTATGCAGGACACGAAAAAAAAATGTTTTCTTTATAATTTTATAATATAATGTTGCGTCTTCGGGTTCAAAAATAAGTGTACACTGGTATGGACTTGCCTTTATTATTCAAACTTCAATTAACAACACTGTAATACAAGTCACTGACTAAACTGATACCAAAATACTTGTATCCAAGGTAACTCAAGGTAACTTTCTAACCAACCCCATCTCACAAATGTATTGCTTTTATATACAAATAAAGTTCTAGAAAAATGAAGAAATCAATACAACACAATAAGAATGTTCGACGATTGATCCAGAACAAAAGTTAGTGCTTCTAGATTTTTCCATCTAATTCATCGAACGATCTCGAACAATTCGAGAAGTCTTTATCAAATTTCCGGTCTGTAACAATAATTTTAATGTTATGAGCGATAATTTTTGGGAAGAAAATTTCAATGCATTTGTTGGGGTCTAGCTCGTGATCACCCTGCACCCTTACGAGCAATTCACATAAGTCTTTGAACTGGCGAAGACGTATCCCTCACCATTTAACGTGTGAAATCATGGACGTGTTTGGTGACTGCGCTGATATTTGAACATGCAGCTCACGGATGATTTGGTTGAGAAGTGAACGCTCTACCACGCTCTACCACGCTCTACCATCTCGACCATCAAATTTTAGTTTTCAAGAGCTGTGTACTGGGGAACACGCGGTTCCAGTAGGACTATTATAGTTCGAACCATCAAACACTTTCCTTTTCTTCAAAATGAACTCAGGTTATGAGCTTATATACTCACTGCTATGGAATCTCCAATTTTGTTTACCTCAATGCTTCCAGCTTCCATTTGAGTAACAGTTCGGAGAGGCTTTCAAATGAAATATCATCGTTGAGTGATTCTGAGGTTCACCGTTGCATCAAGAATTTCAAGATACGTTTGTCCGTTGAGGTTAACGGCAATGAAATATAAACTTACATGTGGTCTAGAATCCCAGCCCTAATATTTGATTTCTGAAGAGTTTGTCAATGAGTTTTCCTGTACCTGTAAGAATTTCCGTCACTCCAGTAGGGGGAGCTGGGAGTGAGAGTGTTGACAACTCAATGATGACGTACTTGGTGGAAGAGTCTCCCCCCCCCCCCCGAAATAAAATTCGACGTGTCTGAGCGATTTTCAATTTTTTTTACGACTTCGGAGACAAGTTTCGTTATGAGTTAACATTTTTGTAGCTTTTTAGTATTTGAATTCATGCTATCTTTATGGTGCCTTGCCCCCTTTACCCCTCCCCGTTCACTTACGGATGCATTCCTAATGTCAATTTCATATTCGAAACAGTCGACTTATTTGCGTGAAATTACTAACGAACCGCAAAAGCTTTCAACGCTTTGACGAACGCAATATAGAGCTGCCTCTATCACCAGACTCTTTGATGGTTTCTGTTTTAATCGCAGAGAAGATTACAATTTCATCGTATTTGCTTTCCAGACGCTGGCTATGATCGAATCCAACTTGCTGCCGGATCGCAATACGTGCTTGGAGTGCAAGTAAGTTCGTTTTAGATTAATAGGTGTTGAGCTGCATGCTTTGCTTTGCTACAGTGTCTTTTGGCGGTTGGACAGGTATGATGAGTGTGCTGGATAATATTTTTGTTTACACAACTCATTGTGGAATCGGCCAATATCAACTGCGAATTTCACCTAGTTACCACCATATAAGATTTTAATCTCGAATCAAACCACCTCTGCATACCACTTCGTTATGAATGCATGAAAGAATGCATTTATTGAAATAGGCTTTACATCCTAATATATACATAACACACTACACTAATATATGAAATACTTATACTAAAGACACAAACTTAAATGTTTTGCATCAGGTTATACTATTTATATATGAATTGTAGTAATTATTAGCCATTTGAGTTCACTTCTTATGTTCTCATAAAATCGATTAGTTTCAATTTAAATTGACGTCTGTTGGCAACTTATTATATTGATTTAGTCCCTTAAAAAACAAAATTTGGATAGAACTGGATAAGGTACATTTCGGTAAATGGAAATCATTAATTTGCTTTGTTTCATAATAATGAGCTGAACTTCGATAACTGATGAATTCAACAAAATAGGACGGCCTCATCTTATTAAAAATTTTAAAAATAATTATCATGGCTCTGTAAAATTTATCTTGTATTTTGATGTTTTTGCAGGGTCATCATTTTGCTCTGTTCAAAACTATACAGCTGTAGACAGACTTCGATGTTCGATTTTTTCATTATTAATTTCTAAAGGACAAGAATGTATACAGTATCAGAAACTTTTTATCTGGGGTATAGACAGAAATCTACTCGAGCAACAAGGAACGTAATGATATGATAATACCACATAAATAAGAGAGACACACACTACTGTGTGCCTCTCCTGTTACCCCACCGGACACATTAACGGACCACGTGACAGTGCGACACAGCACACACAGCTCACGTCGATATCCCTTCCTCGAGCGAGTAGAGGAGAAACTGTAATGCTCTCTCAACATTATAGCAAGCTATTCTTCACGTTCTCATAAAACCACTATACCCAAGATGAAAACTTTCCGATACTGTATTCAGATGTTTATATTTATATTGCATAATAATAATACTAATAATAACAATAAAAATTTGAAGTCGCTAAGGATTCGAACCCAGCCGACCAGCAGTCAATGGTTTTGAACGCTTCAGTCTCAACCACTATGAGCTACGAAGATTTATAAATTTATGACGAAAGCTCAGTTTGTGGTACTGACAGGTCCCTATCGAAATTATTGCCTTTCTTACCAAAAAGTAGTATAAATTACAAAGCGGGCGGGTATTGGTGGTAGCGCTGGTGCTTCGTGATCGAAAGGTCGCGGGTTCGATCCCCAGACAGAGCAAGGTTTTTTCAGTTTCAGATGTCAAAATCTGAGTGATTGAATCTTGTTGCTGGCTGGGGATAATCCTCCACGATTTACTGTTGCGTTAATAATTAACAGTGCTGCTCCTAAGGTGGCGTATGGAGTTAGTAACAAGGCCTATTCAGAACACGTGGCTAATGACCATAGCAGTCGATGCCAACACACACAAAAAAAAAAAAATAACAATACTCCCTCACAAACACCCGTAGAGTATACTCAAAGGCATAGCCTGTGTGGGTAGAGGACGGCTATTATTATTATTTGCCGTGGCGCTCCGAGGCGACTTACTGATTTTTTGGTGGCGTATTTACTTTTCAGCTGTAGGAAAACCTGGAAAACCTACAGTACCACCTCGGGTGGCCGACGTGCACTCCAAGCTAACACTAGACGAGATTGGCATCTAGACAACACACAATACACTTGCTTTCAACAAGGACTGTGGTCGTCTATCGATTCCGATATTGAGTACTTGAGAAAAAATCCCTCGTACATACATCGGGCTCGAACCGACTACCGCTATACTGAAGTTTTGAACGGCCTGCGCCTTAGACCGCCAAGATATCGACTATTGTGTCAATAACTACTAACTACTACTACTTCATTTAATTTTCTCAACTTTATTTAGAAACGTTTATCCATTACTTCTTGGTGAAGATCTGTTACAAAAAAAACGCTACCGAAGCATACGCGCTCTGCTACTTCTATTTTGTTCATCTTCCTCAACCTTATCTAGAAACATCTATAGCAAAAAATACGAAATTCACTGGTAATACATCCGTAGTGTATCGGAAAATACACCCCATAGTTTTACTCATTACGAAACTTATTTTCATTGCTGAACCAACGCTGATTTGAGATACTATGGCATCACATTCACTGTCCATCTCCTTCAGTTTTGCCCCTAACGTAGAAGAAAAACTAAGAGGCTGGAATTTTGGTTGATTTGAATGAGGCACATAAATTATCTTAAAATATAAGGGTTTTCATAGCATAGGTACTATATGTTCGAGATTTCATGACCTATACATAATTGATGTTGTTTGTTGAAAGTTCGAGTAAACTTCTCTTAATTTATAGTTTTTTTACGATCATTATATTGTCATTACCCAAATCCAATTGTTCTACCCTTCTCTGTGTTCCAGTGAAACTCGAACTATCGAAGGATCTTAATATTTTGATGAAATTGAGTCATGAAGTATTCATGATATTACCATTCCTATAGTAAATGACAAAGAATATATTGCAACTGAGTAATCTCGCAGCTTTTTTGCTGTTTTTTTCTAGACGCTGGTTCCAGGTCAGCTTAATTATTACCACAAGATATTTGACTTCCCTCATATCTGTATGTCCCCCCTCGTAGTCATATATGTCGTAGGCCCTCTGTTTTTCATCAGGTGAATGCTACTATGGTTGCCTTCTTAGTGTTGACGTTCAGCTTTTCCAAGCCCATTCATCTATTAACCAAGTTAAGAGCATCCTGCATGCGATCTCTAACCGTTGTATTATATTTTGCCTGTGCGAAGACTACTTTGTCGTAAGCATAGCCATGGGCTCGATGTCCTGCGTTGTTGACAGTTTCCAACAGCGAATTCGCGATCAAATTCCACAGAAACGGAGATAGTACTCTACCTTGTGGACAGCCTTTGATCACCTTTGCTATTATGGTCTCCTCCTTACCATTTGAGTCTCTCTGTGTCACACAAAACGATTTTCGTGGAATAGGCATCTTGATTTTTTATTCATCACTATTGCGTCACCATGTTTCGTTCGGATAAAGGTTATTGATATAAATCATGAGGAGCAGTGACCATAAGGACGATCCTCGTGGCACGACAAACCAAACTTTTCATTGGCACCCTTTTCAATGCTTCTTAGTGGACATGGTTTTATGAAAGAGAACAGGACTTTTGAATTGGTATATTGAGAATAAAGGAAGTGAAACCCGGCAAAGGAGAAAAAAAATTATCTATGAATATCGTGCACACAGACCTATATATAATTGATGATGCTTTTTGAAAGTTTCAATGAACTTATTTCAATGTATAGTTTCTTTGCGAACACTGAATTGTCATTATACGAATCGAATTCGAGTGGAATCTTTCTTCCAGTCAAATTCGCACATTCGAATGATACTCGATATATGAAGATTTTTTGAATTGAGTGTCCAGAATTTTGGTTGATTTGAATGGGGCAGATATATTATCTTAACAAGAGTGTTTTCATTGTGCAAAAATAACCAGTAACATATTAGTTTTCAGTTTTTATTCATCAATGTTGCATCATCGAAAATGTTTTGTTCGGATAAAGTCATTGTCCTAAATCTTGAGGACCAGAGGCCCTAGGAATTATCCTCGTGGCAACCCATACTCAACTTTTCGCGGGTACTTTTTCCAATGTTGATAATAATTACAGAGCTCCTCAGTGGACATGGTTTTATAAACTACAGGGCTTCTTGGATAGATATGTTCAAATTGAAGTAAATGACACCAAGCAAGAAGAAAAAAAATATTAATGTTTAAATAACGTGCACCGAAACATAAACATAATTGATGTTGCTTGTTAATTCATGTATTGTTCAAGAACATTAAATTGTCATTATCCGAATCGAACTCTTCTATCTTTTTCGCTTACCCATAGCAACATTCGAACAATCGAAGGATACTCGATATTATATTTTAATGAAATTGAGTCATAAAGTATTCATGATATCACCTTTCCTATAGTAAATGGGAAAGAATAAACTGCAACAGAGTGAAGAATACGGACGTCCATAAATTCCACAGAATGACCATTACCGAGTACGTGATCCATTTTCCGATTTCCATGAATATTTCATACTACCTAGAGTAATAAATTATTGAACAAAAGCCGAGAATGATAATACAGTTGAAATTGAGTTTATTGATTGAATCTGAAGACAATGTTCACATCGTTGTATTGTTTTTTGTTCGAGTTTATGGATATTTGATATTAGATAGTTCAGGGTTCGGATTAAATACGTCCTTACTCATCTGCTTACTGGATGAAAAGTATATTTTGTCAAATATTATATGTAAAGAAAAGTATCACGATTGGTTTGCTCAAAAATACAGGTTCATAGCTTTTATTGATTAAAAATGCTGTCAAGAATGACTACAAAATGGTCGATCATTGATGTTTTATTAAAGCTCTTCACTTGAAACTCGTCTTGAAGAAGTTTTCTAAAATGTATCTTCCAAACTTACTTTCTTTAAGCATTTCTTCCAGATTTTTCGAATTTGTTTAAAGCTTTTCTACCAGAGTCTTTAAGTCTTCTGATAGTTTATAATAATAATAATAATACTCCCTCATAAACACTCGTAGAGTGTACCCAAAGGCATGGCCTGTGCGGGTAGAGGACGGTTATTATTATTATTTGCCGTGGCGCTCCGGGGCGACTTACTGATTTTTGGTGGCGTATTCACTCTTCAGCTGCAGGAAAACCCGAAAAACCTACAGCACCACCTCGGGTAGCCGGCGTGCACTACAAGCTAGCTATCTTCCATATTCTTCGAATTTTCGTGAAGTTCTTTTCTAAAACTCCTTAAAGTTCATCTGCTGCACAGCCTGCTGCTTCAAAAAGAAATGCTCTGATCCTTGCTTACTCATAGTCACAGACCAAGCAGAGAAGGGGATCTGAACCCCTGATATAGTCTCTATTCTGTACCATTATGTTATGTAGACACTTCAAACTCAAGCGGCCTCTCTGTTATCTGGGAAAGTGCAACAGTGGAAAGGACGAATCAGGATCTAATCTCCTATGATGATGCATCTAAATGAATTATTCACATCTAAATGAATTATTTTTTACTTTTCAGCGAATTGGATTTTTTATTTTCATTGTTTAACTTTGATTTTATATCAATAACAGTTTTTTCAATGAAACAGTGATGGTGTTCGCCAGGACCACTAAAACATATTTTATGACAGGATGCGTCTTCTCGAAAATACCACCATAAAAAATCCCTTCTAGCAGAAGGATATCGACTTGTATCAAACCAATTGTAATAACATTTCCACTTCTTTTCCGGTCTGCATCGACACGCCTGATTTAGCGAACATTTCGGATCATCGGAGGAATAACACGTCGTGGTTTATCGAGTGGAAATATCTGGAAGATTTCTACGCGGAGCCGAGTTTCCTTTAACGCAATTTCTCGACGAATAGTGAAAATTCGAGCGTACCCTGGGGTGGAAAGGAATAACATCTTCAGAACGAGTAATTCTTATTGACGAGAATTTCGAAATGATTTCGGATGAGAATCAGGTTCAGTGGTTTTCTCCGTAGAGGAGAGGAATTGCGCTTTCCCTTTCAACGAGTTCAGAGGAAGATATTGATGGGTCACTGCCAACTTAATCACTGTAGTAAATTAAGATTGCTGTATCAGACCGAGAGCCAGGAACAAAAAACACGTATGATTGATTCATTAGAAATGTTTCTGCTAAGTACAATTTAATTTTAGAATATTGTATCACTGAATTTTTCAAATAACAACATTGTGCATTTTATTACGATTATGTTGATACCGTCACTATTAGGTTCAAAACAAACTTTCGTTACAAAAACTTCCAAGATCTTCCTTGAAATTAAAACTTCTTCAATATTAAAATGAGATTCAAATGCATTGAGTACCCTGTGACCTACAAAACTTATAAAACAAGATAATTGAGGTAAACTAAAAAAACCATTAAGTACATGTCGTTATCTTATCTTACCTCGCCTCTGCAAATGTAAAGCAGTTGTATGTATGTATGTTATTGATTGAAATAACATGTTAATAATATTGTTAATGCAAAGAAATATTTAATTAGTTTTTGGACTGATGGTTGTGTTGGTCACAGGTTACTTGATGAATTTAAATCTCATTTAAACCCCAGAAGGAAAGATAACGATAAATATAACGTAATATTTTTAGGTTTGTTGACGAAAGTTTATTTGCTACCTAATACTGTGCGGTATCGAATTAATCGTAATAAAATTGCTGTTTTTTCCTGAACCAACGAGCCACTATGTTGTGATAAAATTTTAATTTCACACAGCAGATGCATTTTGACTGAAAACGGTAAAGCCGTATTTTTCCCAAAACATTAGGACTAAAATTAATAATTTGAACGTATCCAGAATTCTCTAGATTAAAAAATAAATTCCAAAATGAAAACAATTTTTCATTACAAAAAGTAACAAGTGATACATTATTGTTTTCAGAATGTCATATGGAGACAAAAGAAGTGAAAATATACCAGGTGTCTTGTTTAGAAATCTAAAGTTCATGTCACTTCCAGTTTGGAAAGAGTACAAAGCTGAGTCACTTGTCAAAAAATGCCTTTATATGTCTCATACAGATCCTCCGGATTCCATTCCAATATCTTCAAATAAAATTTATGGGGGCGAGCCATTTTCCGTGTACTCCCGGTATATATACCACAGGAAATTTTTCATATAAAATTCAGAGTCGTCCCGTAAACACGTCCCCGTTTCCCATTTCCCGTCGCGAAAATCGTCTTAATTCGCTCTCCGTAAGGAAGCAAAACCTTCCTCCTGCATAATAAACGTGTACCTACTCAAGACCCGACTTCGTTTCAGGAAATGGTGGAGCAGCGAAGACCTGCATCCCGCGCTGCTGTGGTTCCAGAACGGAAAGCAGGAGACGGAGTATCGCGGCCAGCCCGATCCGGAATTCCGGTGTTACATCGCCTGCGCCTCTTTCTTGTTCGTCGCGATGTGCGTTATGCAGATCTCGACGATTCCGAGGTAAGGAGGATTATTTTTGAATAGGGATTTTGGTTTGTTAAGAAGGATTCGTCGAAATGTGAATAAGGAAAAGTCATTTGTCTTTTGTTTGAAAATATAAACAGGATGTTCATAAAATCAGCTGTGAAATCATCTGCGGCTGAAGGACAAACCTTAGTCGGAATTTTCCATCGTTCAAGGTAACCTCTTGGGAGATATTCATGTTGAAAAGGGGAACATTCTGCATTAAAATGGAAAAATGCATTATTTTGTAATATCTAATGGAAAACAACTACTTCCCCGTCTAAAGCCACGCTGGACATTGAACTACATCTGATATATATTGTGAAAAGACTGAAAAGAAAACATCTGAAAGTGGAAATTCGCATTTTAATTCCAATTGTTGATTTTTTTAATTACCTCTAGTTTTCATTGAAAATTCAAATGAATAATTGAACGATGGAAAATAAAGACTAAAGTTTGTCTTTCATCCTGTTTATATTTTCAAATAAAAATCAAATTGCAATACCCATGACAGGTTTATGTCAAAAAATTACTTTCAAAGTGTTACCGCAGAAGAAATATTTCCATCATTTCCATCCTTGCTGTGTGAAATTGCATCTGGAGAGCCTGCTTTCCAATTCTTCCTATCTTCCTAATGAGCTTGGGAAAGCGAAATAGATTTTTTAAAAAAGCGGTTTGGTTTTGGTATAAAACTCCAGTATATTCATTACTACAAGTGGTCGAGGTGTTAGAGCATTTGCTCCCACCCAGGCGGCCCGGGTTCGATCCCCACCGCCATCACGAAGCTGTTGAAAACGTGAACACTGCGAGATACCTGGGAGTACAGCTGGACAAGCGTCTTAACTTCGGAAGGCACATAACCTTGGCTATTCAGAGGGCTGGAGCGGCGCTAAAGCGCACCTACCCTCTGATAGCTAGAGGCTCAAAAATGAGCCAAGAAAACAAACTGCTTGTTTACAAGCAGATTATTAGGCCCGCGATGACATACGCTTGTCCAGTGTTCTGCAGTCTGAAAACCACCCCACTTATGCGGTTGGATAGGATGCAGAACAAGGTGCTCCGTATTATTACTAATAGTAGGAGGTACCTTCGTTTGGAAACTTTAAGGGAGCTTGCTGGCGTCGACTCAGTTCCGACATACATAAAGAACTTGTCTTACAAGTTCTATAAGTACTTCATCCATAACAGTCCTCTCACCAAGGACATTACCAAGCTTAGGGTATATGATAATGAGCCCCGCAAGCACGGCGGGCTCATATATCAGGCGCTGGATATTTTCCAGGAACGACGTGATGAACCAGTTCCGTAGGGAACCAAGACGAAAGGTATAACATGAAACGCGAAGTACCTTGACCCGGTTTTTTGCCTCAGCCTTTTCCGGGGTTTGTCATCGAAACAATCAACGTCATAAACAATGCAGGAGGCGTGTTTCTTATCAGTCACCACCGCAATTTTATAAAATGTCCGGTCATTCCGTTAACATCAGCGGGGCCGGGCATCAGCGCCCCCCTCTTGGGGGTTTCTGTGGCCGACTTGGCAGGGCGCCCTTCTAGCTCCCCTGAAAAGGAGCGGAAGGGTTGCTACTTCTGCACCTATTTTTCCATCCTCCCCTGACCCCCCTGGGTTAAGAAGCGTGGAAAATGAAATGTGGCATGTTATTAATTGTGAAATGTAATTGTCAACTTTGTAATAAAACCACTATTTATTTATTTATTTATTTATTTATCCCCACCGCCATCACGGAGCTAAAGTGGTTCGGAATCCACTTTTTAAGCTGTAGGTCCCGAGACTCCTTTGCTCGGACAAGCTCTGCTTTCGAGGGGTTTTGTATGAAAACCTGGGAGATTCGTAATAACAAATTTTAACAATTTTTTTTTTTTCTAATACACCAAATGTTCCAAACAGTGCAGTGCAAATCTGAATGAAAATGCGAATTTTCACTTAATCCCATAATCTTTCAATGACCAGCCTTTTTTATAATCGTAAGTACTGATAGAAGGGTGAAGGAATTGGTTACAAGCTAGCATTGTAGTAGTAGGTACTCGGCATTATTATTTGTTTGTGCTTCTGTGTATATGAAAAAAGATTCAAGTATTATGGATGCTGAACAAGGTCCATTGAAACGGACAAAATTGGGACCATTATATTTAAACAGAAAGACATTAAATTCAAACTGTCTAATTTCGTTGAAAAATAACAACAAAAGTGCCAGTGCGGATGATACTAATAAAAACATTTTCTATCTTTTGCATAGCGGAGTCCACCATCTACATACTGATGAAGGAAAAGAAATGTGAAGCTTTTCAACCACTAAAATATCTATGTGTCAAACGCAGATTACGAAAGACGAATTGTTGACGCAAAGGTTAGGGCGCAAAGCGGTTTAACTAAAAAGTGAAATTCCCACACTGGATAGAACTATGTATGCAGTTCGAGCTGATCCGGAGTACCAAACTCTGTCTAAAATGACGTTATACATTTTTTTAAAACTAATAGGCTTTATCTTCTCCAAACATGAAGGACAATCTGTATACTGATATAAACTAGATATTGCGATTTGGAGAAGACACTATTTACGCAATGTTGAACAATCCCGAAACGAAAATCGACTCATTCATTGTCTGGACACGAAACGTGGATAAACGAAGGATATTACATATCTCCGTATTGGCAGGATAGCAATATTAAGAGCAGAATGCAAGCCTCTGAAGATTGGCTTTGAATCCATCATCAGTAAAAGATTAGTAATCTTTCAGAAAGGTTTGTGGAAAAAGGAATTCTGTATCGAAACGAACCGGACTATCATGAAGATATCGTCGGGTCACTGTGAAAACAAGATAAATCCACGTTTTGTTATTTTCGAGTTATGTATAATTTTGAAATAATTGTGAACAGACTTCATATCAGTTTTACATATAATTGTCTGCCTGTTTTGTTATACTTTTTCTAGAAATAGGTATTGTTTTAATTCTGAATAATTTTTTGTATTCGTTGTATTTTGATGTATTAACAAATATTATGTATTGAAAAATATTAATATTAATATTGGGAATGGATTCTAGTGAATCCTGAGGATTCACATGTGACAAACGTCTTTTACAAGATTTATCCTCTGTTTCATTTATTATTTTGAATATTTCAGAACTGCTATGCATCTACCCCATTTACACTGTATACACGCTCTCACAAGTCTGAAGGTTTATCATTTCAATAGAATCATCCTCGAAAATCCAGAGATCGGATGCCTTTGAAATATTTACTTTACACGAGTACACGCGAAACTGTAAACCAGAAAAGGAGTTTCAGACGACTTTAAACTTCGGGCGGGCAGGATTTATATCCGAAGGGATGGAAATCTATAATAAAACCGAGATTGGAGATCAACATCGGCAAGACAGATTCTGAAAAATACATGTAGCTCCGCCTAATGAAATTGAAAAAATTAGCTAAGGAAACAGCTTCGTAAACGAAAATCTGCTGCTATTTGTGACATTTGAGAGATAATCCTGATTTATAAAAACCCAATGATTTAGTCTAACTTGATCGGCTGATGATTCATTCAATACGTGGAAATTTATATTTGAATTTCGGGATGAAGAAAAATATCTTCTGTCGAATTTCCACTGAAAATTGGTTACTTGTCTTTACACCATTAGCAGTAGTTGGTACTTGATAAAGGTGTAAAAGACAAAACCAGCCTTAACAGATGAACCAAATCTTAATGGAAATTAGACAAAAGTTAATTTTCCTACACAAGTGGGTATTTCATGAAATATGGGATGAGATTTCAACTGCTGGCGTTTTATACCGATGACTATGTTCAGATGTGATTTAATTTTTTCAAATCTCAATTTCATTTTAAATAATGTATCACAAAAGCACGATTATCCTATTGTCCGTCGTGACTTCAATATCAATTAGTTGGACGAACAAGTAGCTGAAATAGCTATTTGTGTATTAAGAGCGCAAAGTAATACTTTGCCGCCTGAGAAAAAAGTAAAAAAAAATAGTATGTAAGTGAAACCGAATTGCTTCCAAGGTACGACACCAGAATGAAAATGAATTCATTTTCAAATTACGAATAATATTTTTCGATACAAATATGCCCCATCATTCCGTACCGTAAAAAATTAAATGATAGTATCATATTTTTTGGAAACGAAGCATGTTTTTTAATCTCCCTCTTATAGGTTCGCATATAATTCAGTTATCGTGTTTGAAATTCAGGTTTGGGATGAAGCAAATATTGTTATCAGTAATAAAAAAGTTTTCAATGTGCTCTAAACTTCATGCCGGACACTGTATATTTCAATGCCAAGCTTTGGTGTTTTGGGTTGCTTCTATTTCTTTATTTTATTCACATCAAAGATTCAAATATTCATTTATGAGACAAGTGTTAAAAGTGGCATTTTATTTTGTAGGTGGGGAATATTGCGAAACGAGCATTAGCGAGTGGGGCAACTCCACGAGCAAAATAAAATGACTTTTAACAAATGTATCATACAAATTTTTTTGTACAACAGTCACTGCTAGTAAGAAAAAAAAATAAGATCCATAGGGATTCGAACACACGATCTTTGGGTTACAAGGCTGACTGACAGATACTTCAAATATAATAAAAAACCCCACCACACTTTATTTATGAATGTCATTATTCTACAGTTGGACTGAATACTACTTCGTTTGTAACTTCAAAAGGAAGTATTACCAATTGCGCAAACGGCCAAATACATGTATGACCTTTTATAAATGATTCCTCTTGAGTAGGTGTTCTGATTATAATATCTGATTGAAGTGTTTAGAGAGATCTATATTACTGAGTATCCATCATCTCATCTGTCATTTTACTTTTAACACTAGTGTTAAAAGTGATTTTGTGAAAACGTCAGTTTTTCATTGACATATGCAATGAATTAAAAACGTAATTTTTAATGACAGTTGTACAAAAATTACTATTTCGAAATCTTGAAATGGTAATAACATAAAAATTGTTGTGAACTGAGAATGTTTGCGCCAAAATCACTTGCTGCAAAGTTTTCAAAAAAGTATCGTACGAGTAGGTAACGCTGAAGTTAAGGGATACCTATAAGTGTCCATTGCCCGTTATTAGCTTTAAAAGTGACCACTTCAAAAACAAAATCTACTTATTTTTGGAAATATTTCATTACCAATAACTTTTGGAGCTTTAGGATGATGATGATGTTGTATTGGACTGAAAATTGATCTCAACGTCATTCGATTTTTTCGTTGGAACCGATACCACTCAGTGACATGATAACGGCTAATAATATATTGATTTCTAGGAGCCTTATCCTCTTTGGTACGCTGACACCAACTCTCATCGTTCTTTTGATCTTCGTCTACCTCTGCTGGCTCGACGGATGTTGTGGTCCCCGACCACCCTCAGATATACCCATAGATGAACCCGGGGCTTGTTCTCCGCCTGGACAAATAGTAGCTGAAAGCAGGTGTCTCAGAATCTCGATTTTCTTGGTTTCCGTTACTTTGATATCTGCATGTGCAGTCATTACTCTGGTGAGTGAAACCCGCCTTTGAAGTCAAATTTTTTTGATAGAACTTATATATTATGAATTTCATTAATAATAATAATAATATGTTTATTTCACTTGTTGAAAAGTACAAAGGGAATACAAGGAGGACATACCTTGATAGGAACTTTTCACCTCGAAATGGGGTGAAGAATCTGTAGTCGGAGTTTGTCGGTCTTACTCTGACCCTGTATAATATGAACTCTTGATCTATGTTCACAGAATGAGATACGAATGAATAAATACCTAATCATAAAAATCCATATTCCAAATGTCCATCTTACATTATCCCAAAAATCACCAGATATCATTCGACTCTATAATGTAATCCCGAATGAAATGAAAAAAATCTATAGCCTGCTTATATTAAAAAAATAAAAATAAAAACTCTACTCCTCAACATCTGTCCGTACAGCATAAAAAATTATTCTGACAACTTTACATTGTGATGGTTCATCTAAATATACAGTGAAGACCAAAAGACCGCCGCCCTCCTCCTAATCTTCTTTATTTTTACATATTACAAAAAAAAATTGAATCCATGGGTTGTTGGGTTCCATTCGAAAATGAAGTTTTTTTTAAACACTATGTATGAATGAAACTTGAACCATTAAATAGATCGAATGAAACCCTACAACTTATTCATTAGGGATTTTTTTTTGTAATATGTAAAATTAAGAAGTTACAGGGGGCGACGGACTTTTGGTCCTCACTGTACATGTTGTGTGACTGTTTTCTGTCGTGTCAATTTTGTTTAATTTTATTGTTTAACTTTTTTTGTACTACGTGACTTTTATCCTATAGCCATTCAGCTCGATGGATTAAAATAAATTGAATTGAATCAATCCATGAGTAGGTACCATACCCTTTTTTTTTCATAGATGTTTTTGAGGAGGTATTTAGATATGAAGATTTTCATTATATTTCCATTACTAGTTGGGAAAGATAGACACAATGACATAAAAATTAATGTATTCGGAGTCAAATCAAACATCACAAGAAATATGAATTGAACCTCTGGTATAGTAGGGACAATAATAACGTAATAAAGTCAGATCCTCTAAAATGTCTTCAAAAACAAAATAGTTATATAGACACCAGGTATATAATTCAATATTACAAAAGGGTCATTATTTCAGGTGGACTATAATCCTGTGCCAGAGCCAAATCCGATACTTTTACCATCTACTATGGCACCTACAAAGACTTCTCAGCTTTTTGGGAATATATCAGAGTTGGAATCTAACGGATCTTCACCAGTTATAATATCATATATGGACACTTTCAATAATACAGAAATAATTGTGCAATATGTGCCAGTAAGTAGACCATTTCTCATACAGTTACTGGTAATAAGTAGAGATTTTTTTACAGACCTATCTTTATAGTTCGGCCTTGGTCCTAGCTGCTATATCTGTCTTTCTGAGAATGGGGTTTCTACTGAAACTGACTCTGATGTTGACATCGGTCATCAGCCATACTGTCATCTATAGTTATTTGAAGTTTTTTCAGGATTATCATGATGTACACGATGATGAGTGAGTGTCAAATTTCATTACTTTAATGTTCTATACGGAAATTTCTCATAGGTTTCCAGGAATTCCCTTTGAAGTCAAAACTGCTCTAGTTCTTGCGCTGGTCGTCATATTCTTCCACATTCTGGATAGACAAATTGAGTTCACTTCAAGGACAGATTATCTGTGGAAAGCTAAACTCAAGGTTGAACAAGAAGAGGTGGAAACTATGAGAGGTATCAACAAGGTCAGTGGATTTGCTTGAATTGAAGAAAAGAGATACTACTTACCAATGAAAATTATGCTGTCGACCGTATCAAAGACCTTGGAGTAATTCTTGACGACTCCCTAACCTTCACTTACCACATAACCTCCATTGTCAACAGGTCTACCAAAATGTTGGGCTTTATAAAGAGGACAACGCGTGACTTCACTAGTCTGAGTGCCATTAAAATCCTATACTGCACACTTGTTAGAACTCACCTCGATTATTGTTCCTCTGTCTGGTCACCACATTATATAACCCATATATCCAAGATTGATCGTGTTCAAAAAAGTTTTCTTAGATACGTTTCATTCAAATCTAACATCTTTAGTGATTACGCCTCAATTGAGAGCTATCTCAATATTCCGACTTTGGAGAATAGACGTAGTCAGCGAGATCTATTGACTCTCTACAAGATATTAAATGGTGAATATAACTGTCCTGATCTTCTATCTCAAATTAGTTTAGTAGTCCCCACTCGCCTTACTAGACAGATAGCTACTTTTCACACTCCCTACCATCGTACCAACATTGCTTATTTCAGCTATATCCCAAGATCCCTTAGAGCGGCAAATTGCCTCGATATTGACATCTTCTCAACACCTCTACCTAAGTTTAAAAATCAACTGTGTCAGTGACCATCTTTTCATTTTATTTACCACTTTTACACTGACTGTACTTGTACTTTTCATTGATCTTTGTTTTTTTTCTTTTAATGTCGTCATTATTATCAATACCATATATGTTATGACTGTTGCTGTATTACTCACATAATGTATATATATCTCTGTAATATCTTTAACTGGGCTTGTCCGTATAAATAAATAAATAAATTATACCTTTCTTTAAATATAAACAAATTCTTCATATCATAAAACATACTCAGTTGTTGTTTTTTGCCCTTCAACCAATCAATCAATACTGAGAAGAAGATAAAAATCACAATGAATTTATAATATGACCTCAATTTAAAAGTATTATGTTCCTATTTGTTTTTGAATTCATATCCATAACAAGCTGAAATGTTGACGGCGCATTTCTCATACCAAATGTCATACTGTTTTTGTTGCGTATGACATTTACTCGATTATCCATTGATTTTCTTACAGATATTATTGGAGAATATTCTCCCCGCCCACGTAGCAGAACACTTCTTGCTGACGAGGGTTACTCAAGATCTATACCACGAGAGGTACTCCTGTGTAGCTGTGATGTTCGCTTCAATACCTAATTATAAAGAATTTTACGATGAGAGCGACGTTAATAAACAAGGACTAGAATGTCTGAGGCTCCTCAATGAAATCATATGCGAATTTGACAAGGTTTGTACCAATACTTCTGTATAAGAGGAAAATTCCAATAAATTATTGTTATGTGGATCAGATGTGGAGAGAGTTTGAATTTTTGCAGCTTTTGCTGAAACCCAAGTTCAGTTGCATTGAAAAAATCAAGACTATTGGCAGCACGTACATGTTGGCTTCTGGACTCAGGCCCGGGAAAGAAGGTGATATTAAGGTTGGTATTGAATCATATTGCTTTATTATTTTCCTCGCATAAAAACTAATGACATGATTTTTTTTTCACTTGCATTCCTTAGGACCTATTCAAGGTAATGATTATCCTATTGTACTAGTATTCCATTTATCGATATATTGTTATAACTATATCGTCAACAATCCTGAATTTTCAAAATTTTTCATGAAACAATGAATATTCTTCCAGTTTACTTTCCTGGAGAAGAGATGTCAAAACTTTCAGTTAATATTTCTGTTTCCAGGAAGCTAGCAGAAAAGAAGAGCACATCATCACAGCATTGGTGGAATTTGCTGTGTTACTGATGACAAGTCTGGAACAGATCAACAGGGATGCATTCCAAAGATTCAAACTGAGAGTCGGTAGGTTCAACTTCGAATAATAATTGTATCCACATAATTTGATACAACTTCCAATGAATGGGATAACATATCAAAATGATATGAATCATGTCATCCTCAGTTATATTATCATCAATATCAATTTTTGTTACTCTTTATAAACGCCTATTCTGACAGCCAACGAAATTCCTTCAATTTCTTAGAACCGACCAATCAGCGGTCAATTACGGTGATGAAAACCTACAAACGTCATTGAAATGTCATGTTTCAGAAATGATTTTTTAAGTTTAATTCAATAAAAAGTGACCAAAAGTAAACCTTAAAACGCAATACCTACTGAGTCATCAATATATATGGAAACAACATACATTTTTCTTTTAACTCCGGAAATATTTCACTGAATTACACTCGTGGATTTCAAATTTTACAGTGAATATATATATAGCTTGTCGCTGTATTTTCCCGGTGATAAACTTGCTCTAATAAATTTTCCGGGCAGTAATGTTTTAGTCTGATCTATCGAGAACGAACTAACCTTATGTAGACATTTGATTGCGAAGGTATTGAAATGGTTGGGAAAATAATTAACTGATTATTCATAAGAGATATTTTTTATGAGAGATGGTTTTTAATTTAAACCATACAACCCTTTCTCAAAATTTGAAGAGATTGTAACTAAATAAATTTATTGATTAATTACTTGCTAATTTATTTAAGAGATGGCATTTAATCTTAACCCTTGCATCAAATGAAATCAACTATTTTCGAAAAATTGTCTATACGAAGAATCATACATTGTCTTTTCGAATGACTGTCCATACATATAAGTATCGTTCGAATAATTATCATTGGAAAAACTGTTCAATTATCCTATGAAACACTTCCATCTGATTTCGAATAGACTACCCATCATCCGAAAAGCTTCACAAAAATTCTTCCACAGGTTTGAATCACGGACCTGTCATAGCTGGGGTGGTGGGCGCTCAAAAGCCCCAGTATGACATCTGGGGTAACACAGTCAACGTCGCCTCCCGGATGGACTCTTGCGGCACCCTAGGCAGGATACAGGCCACAGACGTCACTGCTAAGGTTCTCATGAATGCGGGATACCAGTGCGAGTGCAGAGGGCCTACATACGTCAAAGGAAAAGGGACACTGACGACCTACTTTGTCAAAACTTCTTTCGATGATAAAATCTATTGAACATTGTGATATGAAGCTTTACTTTGGAAAAAATCATGATGAACAATTGAAGTGGATATTACAACTGCAACTGAATTTTCCTTGGATTTATTAATTTTTGAAGCTGCTGTTACTGTTATTCTTGGAGATGAAACTATTGAATGTTGGTTTTACTCCAGGCTCTGAAAGAAAAAATTATTCAATGCTCATTTCAAACAAACTCTTCTCCGGAAATTGGTAATTTTTTTCAATATACTTTTTTAACTATAATTGTAGCTGCATTGATCTTGGCCAGTTCTGTTTCCAGGCGAGTTATTTTCCTTTTCCGAAATTCCTCAACATATTCCTTAGGTGATATTTACTGAAACATACAATTTATGAATTTATAACAAAAAGACATGAAAGAAGCAAAATGATCGTGAAAACAAAACACAAAATTCGTTGATTAGTTTTATTGCGGAATTTCATTGTCTGGAATGTTTCTATGAGCACGACGTTTCAATAGGTTCAGTATCTCCGATCGAACTTTATATGTCCTGAGCTAATGGACAGGACTACTTATTTTCTTAATGGGTGGTGGCCCTTATCGTTTGTTTTCTTCTAAAATTGACCTGTTATCACTTTAATATTTTCCACGTATACTCGATTTCTACGCTGCATTGACAGGAAGGGTTGTTGGCTAGGATGTAAAGGGATTCTTTGAATTTTCGTTTGAACCAATAGTCTTCCTTGTCTAAGACGTTGCTATATTTTCACTGAATGCAGTGGTGTTCCGTCTCTCACCGTGTGTTTTCATTCTCTAGAACGATGTTTGTATTCCAATTCTCTCGACTTTGGCATCCAGGAAAGGAAGGACGCCCCTGTCCTGCTTTTCCATGGTGAGTATAACGGCCTTCCTTCCTTGACGTCAAAGTGTCGAGAGAATTGGAGACTCCATAAAAGCTTCGGTTCAAACATTGAACAAAAAATATTATCAGTATGAGAGTAGACGGATAAAAACGCTGGACTCGACGGAAAGAGACGTCGAAATCAAAAGAAAAATACTGGTTCAAAGGAAAATTAAATGAATCCCATTACATCCAAGCCAACAACGCTTTCAGTGATGTGGAAAACATGTAGAAAGAAAACATCAATTGATAACAGGTCGATTCTGAAAGAATTATTTAAAATTAAAATTGTGCTCATAGAAACATTCCAGACAATGGAAGTCCGCAATAAAAGTAATCAGTTTATGTCATTCTCTAAAACTTTCAAACAGAAATTGTTCAATTCATTGATGCAATCTTGCTAAATCTCCAATAAATTTTTGTTGACGAAAATCTGTTTCACTCTTTGAAGACCATCAGGGAGGTCATAAGCAATTTTACTCAGCAAGGATGGAAATGATAACCATGTTTTGTGCGGTGACACGTTATAAATAATTTTTTGACATAACTTGTCACGGGTATGGCATTTTAATTTATTTTTTCTACAGTCATGCAAAAAGCAAAACTTTATTGAACTAGATTTAGTGGAAAAAGAAGTTCTTTATTGCACTAGTGCATAAATGTTGAAACCCATTACAAATTTAGCAGATATTCTGTGAGATTGGCAATACGTTTTAAACAGTTACATATATTATATCATTTTGTATTAATGTTAGCAGCCAGAGCTAAACAATGCCTTCCCCAAATTTTGATATGATTTTGATTTTTACAATGCAACTGTGGTTTTAGAGACGTCAGTCAAAAATTTATTTCTGACAATTACAGAATTGAAAGTTTTCAAACGAGTATTATTAATGGAAAATAGATGATAGTGATCTGTTTAAATGTAAATCGATAGTAATACTCAATTATTTAAGTTACGCTTTTAATTTTCCAACACTTAATGCCGTACCTTAATAAATCATTTTTTGCTTTTTGCATGAACGTAGAAAAAATGTTGTATGCAACTCGTGCAAAAATTGTTTATTGCACTTACTTTTTGCACTTGTTGCATAAATAACTATTTAAAATGTGGATAGGATTTTATAAAATAACGACGAGTTTGTCTTTCAGCCGTAGATGATTCATTCCACTTATGATTTTATGAACATCCTATTCATATTTTCAAAAAAAGAATTTTGAGTTCTCAAAAAAATTATAGAGGTTAAAAAAGTTATCGAGATTACCAAAACCGTGAAATTAGTGATTGCTCTTTATGAATCCCAAGATTTTCATGAGTCAACACGTTTTTTATATCATTTATTTTAATTGAATTATGAAAGAATACTTTTCTTTAAGCATTTTCTGAACATTTGTAATAATCTAGTTCAATTATTGATTAGTGTATTATAGTTATTTATTTATTTTCTGGTTGGACATCAGGTGAGTTGTTGCGCATCTTCTTTTCTGGAAGGTATCATCCAATATAAACGATATTGACAAATATCAAAATATCAGCCTTCATAAAACTGTTGCATTTTTGGTCCCTCAGCTCTTGGACTATTTGCATTCAATGATCATAGTTATTTATGCAACAAGTGCAAAAAGTAGGTGTTTATTGCACTCGACGTGAAATTGTCCAACGAGGCCATCAGGCGACAACACGTCGAGTGCAATAAACTCTTTTTGCACGAATTTCATACAATATTTTTAATAAAGAGACAGTTTTTCCACCAAATATAGTTCAATAAAGTTTTGTTATTTGCATGAACGTAGAAAACAGATTTTTAATGATAACTATTAGCACATTAGATGTATTTCGTGATTTTAATTTTTTTCCTGATAGTATGTTATTGGTATGTTTATACTCACCCTTCTTTCCAAATTTTTTATATTGAATCCATTATTTCCAACTAATTTACGAAGTTAAAAAAAATTATTTTGTACATAACGATAAAAGGCCTAATTTAATAAAACATTTCGATATTGTGGGTATATGAAAAATACCAGAAAAATACATACAGAGTTATATGCAAGTACGTGGCCAAAATTGAAAGTTTATATAAACATAGGTCCGATAATGCGTCGTTTTCAAGGTACAGGGTGTCAACTTTTTAAAAAGAAATTTTTTTGGAATATATTGAAAATCCTTCTCCTCTTACTGTCCTTTTGAATAAGCCTCTGACTCCTCTTAATACCCCTGCCAAATTTATGGAAAAACTATTTCTTTTAAAAATGTTGACAATGTATCCTGAAAACGAAGCATTATCGGACCTATGTTTACATGAACTGAATCACCTCTTCAAGTTTAGCAACGTACATACATAACACCCTGTATATATTTACAAAGAAATTGTGATAATTTGTATATTTACATGTGATTTTTTAGTTGGGAATTCCGTGTGCAGTGGGTGTCTGACGTTTTACTGTCAAATAATTGCCACGAAAAACACATTTCGATTAACAGTATTCATGACCACAGTGGTCTAAAGATTTTAATTAGTTGGATTTTTTTCTTCGTGGACATCTCGAACGCCTTGTTTACGTTATATCTGTTATGAACGATTCTGATTAAAGAAATTCTCAATAAAAAAGTAATGGTGGACGTCTCAGGTTGGATGTCGTCGAATATGAAAGCATTTTCAAAAAAAATATCAACTAATTTCAAACTTGTGGGGTGTGGACTATCGAGGGTATTCTGTTCCTGTCTTTTTTTTCACGAAAAGGAAAATCCTATATTTTTCATAGAACATCGTGAGAGTCGAGGGAAAGTAGGTAGGAATTGGTGTTCTTAAATTTCTACAGGCCGTATGCCTCAGGTAACGATTGAAGATATTGCCGCACTACATATATGGGAAGTGTATTCCAGGAAAGGTTGGATTTGTACCTTATAAATCATAATCAA
Source organism: Chrysolina haemoptera (assembly GCA_958298965.1). Taxonomy (NCBI): domain Eukaryota; kingdom Metazoa; phylum Arthropoda; class Insecta; order Coleoptera; family Chrysomelidae; genus Chrysolina; species Chrysolina haemoptera. The sequence continues at coordinate 54,275,653 of OY282586.1, read as the reverse complement.
TTGACGGGAAGTGAAATTTTTCTTGGCTCGAAGGCAACAGCTCTGGAGCAGTTTCTGCTTAAACCAGGTCCATCAGATGATTTTCGCATTGTGTTGGATTTCCAGAAGAGTGACTTAACTCTTTTCTATGGAAACCAACCCAGTGGGCTGAATTGTAGTGCCATGTTAGACGGAGCACCCATTTGCTGCTCGATGGTGTAGAAAAATATCAAAGAGTGGAGATCAGGTTGTGGTAAGAGTTCCCTAGTGGGGCACAAACCTCTATAATGTAGATAAACAACTGACTCCTGCATGAAATCTCATCGAAATAATTCATTTGTTTTGTCACTCACCATAACTTGGAAAAAACTTATATGAAATACTGGTCATATTTTGACCCCATTTTTACATTCCTCCCAAAAAAAGGAAATTGAAAATGGAATGTAAAACTTATAGTCCAAAATTTTATTTTCGAATGTGTATAATTATCTTGATCATGTCTCTTTTGGTTTTGATAAAGGGCAACAAAGAAGGGGGATGAGAACATACCAACTTGCTTCCAAATCTCACTCTTATTTCAAGTATTCCATGAGTAACATTGATAATGAGTATATAAACTTCTGTGAGATACTATATGTGTTGAATAAAACTTTCAATTTTAACATGATTCGACAATAATATTATTTAACAGAACATGTATTTTGGAAGAGATTTGTTTTTAGATTACGTCGATGATATTAGTTCCGACATATCATAGATATTATAATACCGCATTTGGATATTTTAGTGTTAAGTACCTGATGACTGATTATTTAGGATAAGTGATTGTATTGTATTTAAGTGCTTTGAGTGGTTAGAATAAGTTTCGTAAAAAATCTAAATGTTCAAATTAAAGAATTTATCTTAATTTTTTGAAATTGCTGCTTCAATTAGATTTTCTAGGCGAAACATCAAATAGAGGTATTTATTTATAAGTATTAGAAGTAGTGTAACCTGAATTTTTTTGTTTTTGTTATCACAAGCTTTGTGTACAAAAATTATGGTAACTCAAACTAAAACACATTTCAGAGTTGTTACGGTACACCTTACCTAATAGATATTTACGATTTAAGTGTCGTAAAGATTCATATTACGATATGAGATGGAACATTTGTCAAACGAGGCCTTTAGGCCGAGTTTGATAACCCATCAATTATCGCAATATGAATTTACGGCACAAATATTGTACAATATTTTACCTACTACCAATAATGTTAATTATTTACTCAAAATTAGTCAATATTCCTTAAATTAATGATATCAGAATCATGTAACAAGTAAGCGTTGCGCCCATTGTTGATTTATTTTGCGAACTGTCAACTTTGACACGTTCATTCCAATTTAGTAAAATTTCATCGACATTAGTTCAGACCATCAGAGAATATATTCATATATAGAATCCGCTACAAATTAAAAAAATCAAACCTTATTACCTGATAAATCCCGTGATAGATACTCAAATTTATAATAAATTAGTTCTTGTTATCCTTTTCCATTAAATAGACTGACATTTAAAAAGAGAAACAAATGAATTTTACTTTACCGCACTAGTGCGGTAAAGTATCTCATTACGAAATTCATATCAGTATCGTAATGACTGACATTACATATTGATAGTAGGTAAATTAGACTTAAAGTTATACTATAAAAATTACTTATATGATAGTTTTGCAGTACCCAATTCATAAAGTCCAATAACTGTATTGTACATATTCCATGTGATCCTGACAATCTCCAGATATTGATACTTTTCTAATTATTTTGGATTTGAATTGTAAGAAGCATAGGAAAGTTCTAGATAGAAAATTTATATTAACTCTATGGTGAATGTTGACTGTTTGGAAAAAATATAGTTTTTATTTGAACATTGCTTGTGTTTAATTTAAATGAGGCCAAATTCAGTGATAAAAAGCTGATTGGAAATATTTCAATTTATTGTGTCGACAAGATTGTAGTTGATGGTTATGAATCTAGGAAAAAAAACCGAAGAGAATAATAAAAAGAATAACGGAAAATATTCGTTTTTCGAAGTAATTTTGACTATTACGCTCTTCAGAATTGCTTCAAGATCATCCATAAAGAATACGAAGGCTCTATGAGAAAGTTGATTTTTTGGCATATTCAAGAAAAAAGTTTAACCCCTTTGAACTTTTTTCACGAAGTTTCACGACTTAGAACTGCATTAAATTGGTGATACAGGCGAATTTTGGAATGCAGGAGACATACATGCAACCCATTTTGCTTTAGTTATCATAGTTTTTGAATAATCGTGTTTTTCGTGATCACTAAATAGTTGGGTAATCACTGGCGACATCTTGCAGGTAGTAGAAGAGAATGAAATAATTAGATCCTTCCGTGTACAGGTTTCTCGCCACCAACTTTTCAAATGAAAAATACCTTTAGGCTTTCACTAATAGATGGCAGCATAGTCCATAAGTTGAAATTCGAAAACCAAAAGAGATTTAACAGAACCACCTCCACTTCCGAATCCAGCTAATCGAATTCTACCTCTGTGAGCAATTTCAGGCAAATATAGTATCATTTTCTAACCGAAAAAAGTCGATTCTTCCGAAAACTCGTTTTTCCGATAATTTTAAATATTCTGCTGTACAGAATTGCTTCTAGATCATTAATATAAATTATGGAGGTTCTAGGAGAAAGTTGATTTTTTGGCGTATTCAAGAAAGAAGGCTAACTAACCCCATTGAACTTTTTTCAAGAAGTTTCACGTTTCAGAACTACATTAAATTTGTAGTACAGAAGAATATTAGAATGTGGAAATCAGAAATTCATTCAGTTTCGCTCTATCAATCATAGTATTTGAACAACCGTGTTTTTCATGAAAAAAACATCGATTTTTTCGAAAACTCATTTTTCGAGATAATTTTGGATATTACGCTGTTCAGAATTGCTTTTAGATCATCCATAGAGAATACGAAGGCTCTATGAGAAAGTTGGTTTTTTGGCATGTTCAAGAAAGAAGGCTAACCCCTTTGAACTTTTTTCAAGAAGTTTCACGTCTTAGAACTGCATTAAATTGGTGATACAGGTGAATTTTGAAATGCAGAAGACATACATGCAATCCATTTTGCTTTAGTTATCATAGTTTTTGAATAATCGTGTTTTTCGTGATCACTAAATGGTTGAGTAATCACTGGCGACATCTCGCAAGTAGTAGAGGAGAATAAATAATTAGATCCTTCCGTGTGCAGGTTTCTCGCAACCAACTTTTCAAATGAAAAATAACTTCAGGCTTTCACTAATAGATGGCAGCACAGACTAAAAGTTGAAATTCGAAAACCAAAAGAGATCTAACAGAACCACCTCCACCTCCACTCCACTTCTGAATTCAGCTAATCGAATTCTACCACTGTGAGCAATTTCAGGCAAATATAGTTTCATTTTCTAACCGATAAAAGTGGATTTTTCCAAAAACTCGTTTTTCAGATAATTTTAAATATTCTGCTGTTCAGAATTGCTTCTAGATCATTAATATAAAATATGGAGGCTCTAGGAGAAAGTTGATTTTTTGGCATATTCAAGAAAGAAGGCTAACCCCTTTGAACTTTTTTCAAGAAGTTTCACGTCTCAGAACTGCATTAAATTTGTAGTACAGGAGAATCTTAGAATGCGGAACTCAGAAATGCATTCAGTTTCGCTCTATCAATCATAGTATTTGAACAATCGTGTTTTTCGTGAAAAAACTCGATATTTTCGAAAATTCGTTTTTCGTGGTAATTTTGACTATTCGCTGTTCAGAATTGCTTTAAGATCATCCATAGAGAATACGAATGCTCTATGAGAAAGTTAGTTTTTTGGCATGTTCAAGAAACAAGGGCGTCGCCAGCTTATGACTAGGGGGGGGGCAATGGGGCAATATTATGGAGAATAAAAAATATGAGCGACTGGTACAGTCTAGAGCATGAAGCGTTACACTTTGGATGTGGTTTTGTCATGCGATGCGGAATTTATTAATAGGTAAGGAAGTCAATTGCTCGCACGGCCTCAGGACTTTGGTCGCTTTGCGGTTAGCTACATTTGATCTCTAGGGGGGGCAACTGCCCCCTCCTGCCCTTTCTTGGCAACGCCCTTGTCAAGAAAGAAGGCTCTCGCCCCTTTCAACTTGTTTGAAGGTTTCACGTCTTAGAACTGCATTAAATTTGTGATACAGGTGAGAATGCAGAAGACATACATGCAATCCATTTTGCTTTAGTTATCATAGTTTTTGAATAATCATGTTTTTCGTGACCACTAAATCGTTGTATGAGACAACGACTAAATAGTTCGGTAATCACTGGCGACATCTCGCAGGTAGTAGAGGAGAATGAAATAATCAGATCCTTCCGTATACAGGTTTCTCGCCACCAACTTTCCAAATGAAAAATAACTTTAGGCTTTCACTAATAGATGGCAGCATAATCCATAAATTAAAATTCGTAAACCAAAAGAGATTTAACAAAACCACCTCCCCTTCCGAATTCAGCTAATCGAATTCTACCTCTGTGAGCAATTTCAGGCAAATCTAATTTCATTTTCTAACCGAAAAAAGTCGATTTTTCCGAAAACTCGTTTTTCAGATAATTTTAACTATTCTGCTGTTCAGAATTGCTTCTAGCATTGCCTTCTAGATCATTACTATAAAATATGGAGGTTCAAGGAGAAAGTTGATTTTTTGGCATGTTCAAGAAAGAAGGCTCTCACTCCTTTGAAATTTTTTCAAGAAGTTTCACGTCTCAGAACTGCAATAAATTGGTGAATTTTGGAATGCAGAAGACATACATGTAATTCATTTTGCTGTATTTATCATAGTTTTTTAATAATCGTGTTTTTCGTGATCTCTAAATAGTCGTGCAATCACTAGCGACATCTAGCAGGTAGTAGGGGAGAATGAAATAATTAGATTCTTCCATGTACAGGTTTCTCGCAACTAACTTTTCAAATTAGAAATTACTTCAGGCTTTCACTAAGAGATGGCAGCATAGTTCATGAGATGAAATTTTCCTTAGCACATTGAATGTTCAATAAGAAACCTTTTAAGAATATTCAATGCAGGTACCGAAACATTATGGCGGTAAGGTCTGGACAAATCAACCCTATAATTGTGAAAAACTCGAAACCCAAAAGAGATATAACAGAACCACATCCACTTCCGAATTCGGCTAATCGAATTCTTCCTTTGTGAGCAATTTCAGGCAAATTTGGTTTTATTTTCTAACCGAAAAAAAAGTCGATTTTTCTGAAAACTTGTTTTCCAGATAGTTTTAACTATTCTGCTGTTCAGAATTGCTTCTTGATCATTAATATAAAATATGGAGGCTCTAGGAGAGAGTTGATTTTTTGGCATATTCAAGAAAGAAGGCTTAACTAGCACTTTGAATTTTTTTCAAGAAGTTTCACGTCTCAGAACTGCATTAAATTTATAGTACAGGAGAACCTTAGAATGCGGAATTCAGAAATGCATTCAGTTTCGCTCTATCAACCATAGTGTTTGAAAAATCGTGTTTTTTGTGAAAAAAACTCGATTTTTTCCAAAACTCGTGTTCCATGATAGTTTTGGCTATTAGACTACAAGCCCGCATAACAACATTTACAGAACAATTTAGCTATATGAGAAAATAACTTTAGGAACTATCCAGACACATTCTGCAGGGTGGTGCATTTGACTATAATAATTTTTCATCTGAAGATGTGCTTTTCGGACGAAATAATCTTGTACGGCATTCTTCATCGTGGTATATATTAAATAATAATCTCCTAGAACCTACTAACTGCCGTACAAAAATAATGGGACCGGAATCCAGGAACATTTTTTTCGACAAACGCATGACAAAGTAGCTTTTGGCGCGTTCAAATCTCAAAGCAAAGTTAATGTTTTCTTAGGAATATGTCATTAATTGACATCTTTTTCGCTCTAAAGCGACAAAATTGAGAAAACGCTCGCTTTCTCGATTTGCCGGCATGCAGTTTATCAATAACGTTTGACTCAAGGCTATGAAGATGTCTGTTTGGCCTAGTGGACAAGGCTTCTGCACTTCAACTTGATGACTTCGGATCACGATCCAGTCGTATCCCGGTTAAAGTGCAGGATGGACGAAAGGCCTCCTATGACAATGTACGATTACTGGAATGCTAAGTGGAAAGAGTTCTGTAGGCTTTTGAATGCTATGACATCGATCAAGTCAAACATCTCAAAATATAAAATTGGGGAGGTAACTCTCGCTCTTATTGGTAATATTCAAGTTGCTAGAAGATTGTGGTCAGGAGTAACCGTAATATTGTTCCACCACGCGTGGGGTAGTTGATCACTCTGAAAGAAGTGGCAGAGCGATCCTGCACGCATAAGGACAACATGATCAGGCTAGGAAGGAAGATTTCGGAGCTGATCAATGAAAAGGTCAAAATTCTAAAATGATTCATTTATGTAGATTACGTTGATGCGTCAAATGAATAATAAAATTATAAGGGCATGAAATTTGAAAAATATGCCGTTTAATTAACCCACCAATTCAATTTCAGAACTTTAATCAAAACTTTGACACACCACTGGAATAAGGGTGTCTCGAAATATCACTGACTATATATTCATTAAAATCTGTTGATAAATGAAGATTATGAGATAAAATGACATTTTTCTGAAATTCCAATAACATATATTTCAAATTTTATTATCTTATGAACAGATTTCGATGAAATTTAAACCAGTGATACATCGATACCTCTTCAGTACAGTGGTGTATTCCGAATTTTGATAAAAGTTCTGAAATTGAATTGGTGGATTGATTGAACGGCATATTTTTCAAATTTCATTTCCTTGTAACTTTTTTATTGATTGACGCATTTCAACGTGATTCACAAATGATTTATTTGAAAATGCCGACGGTGTAGTCAGATTTTTTCTAAAAAAATCGCTTGTAATTTTTTTAGATTTTTGATCTTGAAAAATAAGATTAGTTGGCCCTGGAAATGGAGATTTATTCATGAAATTTGGTGTCCCAGTAGACATTTGGAATGTCTACGTAACGAAAAAAATCATTCCATCGGTTGAAAAATGTAAGTTTTATGAGGGTGCTTCCATCTTAAATGGGTCACACTGTATAACAGCATGGTTCTGTACATGTTTTATGCTGGGTCAAATGACCCCCCAAATTGTTATACGAGCTTGAAGTCTATATTTCGCTGTTCAGAATTGCTTCTAGAAAAAGTTTTTCCTTCAATAGTTATTATATTGTCGTCGTATTATCAAAGATGCCTTCCGAGTTATATTTGACACAAAATATTGTATTTTGAAAAAATGCAAAAATCTACGAACAGTGTGTAAAATTTACGCATAGTTGATGATTTTATGCACAGGTGGTTGTTTTACGCACTTGTGCGAATAATATCACTTCACGCACTGTCATATCAGTGCGTTAACACTTTAATTTACATTTAGAAATAAATGCATTATTCATTTAGTTACTCGTTAATTGACTGAATAATCTTCTACTTTATTTTTAGATTTCATCATCTTCATAAATGTTTGGTTTGTGCAATACTTGAGCAATTATTTGCCGTGCAGTTTTTATGGGGATGCCGGATTTATTGATTTTATTTTTTAAATTATCACGATCAAATATTAATATTTTTGTTTGTCTTTCCCCATGAATTTCATACCACTTTGTAGTGCAATCGACAAAGTTCAAAAATTGTTTTCCTAGTTCTCGAAATAGTCAGGTTCTGGGTGGATCGACTTACATTATCCACCCTGTACTGTATCCCTTTGACACTTTATCTGAGGGCTGATAACCTGCCCTTAGTACAATGTTTCCATATAAACCTACCTGCAATCTGAATTACAGGAAGATCAATAAAATGAGAAGTACCTTTGCAAGAAATTAACACCTGTATATTGAATTACCATTACCAACTATATTGGGGGATTATAAAGTAATGATTCTAAGAAAGGCTAATCTTTCACAGAGGTCCAGATCTTCTAAAATTTCAGTCCATCTCACACAGTGTAACGTTCGCGTCTGAAGTTTTGGATAATCTTTGAAAATGTGCGAAAAATATGTTGCGTGTTTCGTTATTCGTATGTTAGTTTACAGTACCGTGGTTTTGGGAAGCAGTGCCTTGGCAGGAAATCAAGTTTCACGGTTCAGATTTACCGCTGAAGAACTATTAAATGGCAGTTTTCCAACAAAAACATCCAATGATATAGATTTGGATCCTTGTAAAGCTGGTAAGAGAACAAATATCTTGCAGGTTTTTCCCCTTATTAAAATATATCCAATCAAATTCAATATATTTCAAATTCATCTGTAGTACCAAGTTTAGTACTATATTCAGTCAGAGAACAATATACTTACTACAATTATTAAACTCTGATTCACTTGAGCAACAGAAATTCCGAAAAGTGGTTTTCACAAACTGACATTTCGTAGGTGGCAAGCAATAAGCAATTATTAGGAAAATGAGTGGGGTGTTTATTTTCCAGGTAGTAGACTTATGATAGGTGTCATTTTATTGGCATTTAGGTATATTCAATATTACATCTAGGGGAGAAAATATCATCAACAAAATTATTCTTCTCAGAAATGGAATTATTTTCGCAAAAGTCTTTGAGTTATCAGAGAAGAGATACCTACAAAACGACGTGGGATAGTTTGCTGTAACAATTTCAATAAAAAAATAGTTATTTTTCAGTGCGCTACTCATTCTTGAAAGGGATAGTATTCCTAGTCAAATTCTACTCGGAGGTCAACATTTTATAATACAAAAACTTTGCAATCCCGTGTTTGCTGACCTTGGCTGTGCCTCGTTCAATAGAGTTCACGAAAAGTAGGACTTTGTTGTATGAGCGTGAACTTTGTTGAATGCGATGCAGCCAAGTTTACCAAGTCACGCGAATACAAAAAACCTGTAACTCTTCAACACCTTAGAAACGACGAAGATTGTAGGTGACGCGACTAAGATTGAAATTCTAGAAAATGCGGTATCCCGATATATAGTCAGGACGCATGTCTTCTCAGCAACTCAGTTGGTAGAGCACTCACCGGAAATCTAGAGGTCGGGGGTTCGAATCCTGCTCAGGGAGAAATTTTCCCTGGAATTTTAAAATTTGTCTATATACCACTGATTTTTCCTTATCATATTTATATCCCAGATGCAAACTCTATCGTTCGGTTACAATTATTGTTAGCTGAAAATGCGTAGATTATGAGCCAACCCAATCTGACCTAACTACCCGTATGTCAATATTGAATGGATCTTTGAAATCAAACACATCCAGCTCCCAACTGTTCTGATTGGTCCATGTAAAAGAATCTGGTCGATTTGCATTTTTACACTCTTTTCTAGCAAAACATTATGGAGACATTGCAGTACCATCTCTACACCAAACGCTCATGCCAGACGAACCACAGCGACCACCGCTCAGCCACCCCCACAATATAGTCTCCAGAGCAGTGACCGCAAGAGAAGAGAGAATATGGGATCACGGAGTTATCCCCTACGAAATTGACGGAAACTTCAGTGGAGTTCACAAGGTTCTCTTCAGACAAGCCATGAAACACTGGGAGAACACCACTTGTATCAAGTTCGTGGAGAGGAGGAAGGATGAACACCCAAACTATATTATTTTCACAGAGCGACCATGTGGGTAAGTAGACTTTTCCACAATTGATAAGGAAAAATTGAAGAAAAAAAAACTTTCACTACTATTCTCTACTCTACTCTAATCTACTGTACCTAACGCTACTCTATTCTGCTCTAAGGAATATTACACAAGGATCTATCAGGTATAATTAAATGTCCCTAACGAAATCACACAAGGAAATTGCAGTTTTTGTCTGATGTTGAAATTATTTGATTTTCATTTGTTCCCGATATATTTTTCAGATTTTGTTTTTATGATATTTCCACAGCTGCTGTTCATTCGTGGGAAAAAGGGGAAACGGAGGCCAAGCTATAAGTATCGGAAAGAACTGCGATAAGTTTGGAATAATAGTACATGAGTTAGGTCACGCGGTTGGGTTTTGGCATGAACACACACGTCCTGACAGAGATAACCATGTCAGTATTATTTGGGACCATATCATGAGTGGTAGGTACGGATCTATTGATTTTTCAGCAAAATACATTCTGAGTATTCATTGTTCAATTTATTCAGCAATTCATATTTATGCCAATCATTCAGCTTAGTAAGTCATTTGACCTCACATACCAAAAAACAATTGAAAATTATATAATGGACTACCTCAAGGTTGCTCTCTGAGACTTTATGTGTATCACTAAGTATATCATTAAACTTCTAGAATTTATGATAATGCCTACAATTTCCCTTGCTTTGATTTGATGTTTCCAAGCATGTTGATATTTTAAAGAATTAATCGATTAGAAATGTTCCAGGACAAGAAAGTAATTTCAACAAACTCAAAGAAGACGAGGTGAATCCCATGGGTGTGAAGTACGACTACAACTCTATAATGCATTATGCGAAAAATACGTTTTCGAAACAGGTCTATTTGGACACAATTAAACCTATCAATGTCCGTGGTAAAAAAACACCTGCAATTGGTCAGAGATTGAGGCTGAGCAAAGGAGATATTAGGCAAACTAATCTTCTCTATAAATGTCCAGGTGAGAGAAATATGATAGCCTCCTTTTCGTCATCAATATAATCATTCACATCAATTTTGTTCTCATGATTTCCAATTTCCATGTTGATGAACACAAGAATCTGTGAGGTGAGATATGCCTTCCAATAATTTTTGTATAGTTTTGAAGATACTGATTTCAAATTTGGTCGCAATAGTTCTTGATTACGCATGTTTTGACGCCACTACTTAAAATTCACCAATTCCGGTTTAACAGAAACTGACCCCAAACTTTTTCAAATTACGCCCTGTATATTTTTTATATTATCTGGAAAATAATATAGAATAGTTCAATCGAACAAAGATTGCCATGACATTCAAACTCAAACTATCACAACTGAGAAATTACATCAGTAGTTATCAGAGGAAGCTCAGAGGTGGGATACAGTTGAAGATTTAGGTTCTTATTTCTAATTACAGCTCCCATATATTCCAACAATTATAAAAAATTACCTCAAAACGGAATACTACCCATAAAGAAATGCCCACAACTGCAATTTCTCAAATGGCAACATGTTCTTTTCACTTCGTCATGATGAAAAATTATAAATTGTGGGAAGTTCTGGAGAATTTCTTGAGGAACCAAAGATACAATCAGGTTTCACTATGAGTGTTCCCAAAATTGAATGTTCTTTATTATATGCGTCTTAGAACATAATTTAGAAAGCAATACAAAAAAGCTTATTTCATTTCAATGAAGTCGCAGTTGTTCTACCTATTCAATCATTGTGGCTTTTTTGTTGCGCTTTCTTATGTTCATATCCGCCTTCGTTGAAGAATATTCAATTTTGAGAACACTCATCATGAAATATCTTCTATTTTTCCATTTCTTTCGCAATTCTCCAAAACTTTTCACACGAGACATCTGATAATTCCTCCGATCAAGTAACAAAAGACATTAGACATTGTGTTACTTGATCGGAGGATAATTCATCATTTTTCATCATGATGAAGTGAAAAAAAAAATGTTGAGAAATTTCAGTTGTGAGCATTTCTTTATGGGTACCTACTATTCCGTTTTGAGTACAATTTTTGATATTTGTGGGAATAATCCACTGAGAACCTCGAAGCTTTCTCTGAAAACATTTAATGTCGTTTGTCAGTTGTGATGAATTAAGTTTGAGTTTCATGGCCAACTTTATTCGATTGAATAATCAATTGAACAATCAATTGTAATATGTCCGCCATTTTCCAATCAATTTTCAATTCTGAAGAACAGTGTAATCACAAATTGCGTGTTCTTCTAGGTGATTGAAAAAAATGTACAGGGCGTCATTTGAAAAAAAAATTAGGGTTCACTTCCGAATAAAACAGAAGTGATAAATGATCAGTAGTGGCGTCAGAATACTCGTATTTAAGAACTATATAGTACCGTACCAAATTTGATATCTGTATCTTTAAAAGTATAGAAAAATAAGGGGGCGTACCTCACCTCGTGGTCACCCGGTGTACTCTTAATTTACGTGGAGCAAACAGATTGAAATCGTCAAATGCAAATCGGAAATAATCCTAGTAGAAACAAATATTGATATTTCATAGTTAGTTCTTGAAACTATTTAAAAAAAATAGTAGTCTTGTCCTTCGGGTATACTGAAGCGTGCACACAGCTTGACAATTTCACTTAAAAATAGTAGTGACCCAAGGATCCGTTTTTGGCCTACTCTCTATTATAGTTTCAAAAGCACGCTATATATGATGTACTGTAATTTGAGTATGATGACTATACACTTTGTTTTTTTTATTTAGTATGCGGACACACCTTCCAAAGCAGTCACGGAACGTTTTCACCACCAAAAGTCACTTCTAACTCGCAATATGATGTTAGATGCGAATGGAGCATCACAGCAGCTCATGGTGAGAAGATCACACTCAATATTACCAATCTGGACATTGAAAAGTCACCAGATTGTAAAGATGGCTATCTTGAGATAAGGGACGGGTACTGGAATAAGTCGCCGATACTTGGATTGTTTTGCGGAAAAGGACAATTTTTCCGTTTAGTTTCTACTGGTAGTAGAATGTTTATCAAGTATTTTGCGAAGAATCCCAAGGGTCACAAAGAATTTACAGCTAGTTATGAAGGTGAGAAAGTTGATTTGAATTTATTTGTGGAGATGATTTTGATTAACTTTTTATTATCTTCAGTTCGAATATTTCTGGATAGGACAGCAATTTTATTTTTTATTGTCAGGGGTAATATAATAAGTGGTATGATTATTACCGATAATTTCTTGGAATATTAATGAATTGCAACCCCAAAGCTGAAAATACGAGTCCGCAGGACGAGTTGTATTTTCTTGCATTGGGCTTGCCAATGAATTGATATTCCAAAAAATTATAGGTTTTTATCATACCACGAATTATATTTAGGACAATATATCGATTTGAAATGAAGAAAAATCGTGTCACCTGGTAACTGATGCTTTACTTCTAGTCGTATTCAACGGAATACTCTTTTCCACGGCCTTATCTATGATACCAATGGACATTTGTCCCCAATGATAGCTCATATTGATAAATTAAGATAACTAGTCAAAACATATAAATTTGACGTCTATAATTTAAATCATTATTTTTACTTGACAGATAGTAAAACAAAAACTAAGCAGGTTTATCATCGTGAAAATACAGCGACAAGCTATATTTTCATTGTAGTTCCGATTCTATTTGCTGAATTTCAAAATTTGGAATCCACTGATTGGTTGTTAAGCAAGGAAATATAATGTCAATGCATGATGTCAAAACCGGAAATATGCAATAATAACATATTTGACCAGTTTCTTTCAATATTTCTTTTTTTGTATGGTGAGGCATATGATCAGTTTTTTCATTATTTATAGCAAAACGGTTAGAATGAAGTAACTTTTCAATTTAAATCCTTTGTTGTATAACTGGATAGGTACCTTCTAATTCAATGTTAGAAATATCTTGTATATTGTGAAGTCTCATTGAGAAATGAATCTAATCTATTTTATGATCTATATAGTTGATACAAGATGGGTCCCAAAACAGATCCTTGTGGATCGCCTTCGTTCATTTTTCGTGTAATAGACTCAGAGTTATGTGCTTATTCTGGGTTTCGATGTTCAATAGGTGGAAAATGTCAGTTCTGACAATTAGTTATTGAATTAATTTAAGAGCAATGTTGTCACTTGGCAATTTTTTTAAATAATTGATGAAAACATATTACATAAGATAACTTATTGTGTAATGAAAAAAATCAAAATGTACTACCTACTACATTACTTACTAATTTCTGAGCATTTGAAAGAATTTTAATATTTTTTTCTGTGAAAAGTAAGACATTTAATCTCTGTTGACAGGTAATAAAATATAACTTTTTCTGAAATTACCTTTTTCCTCTAGCACCGGGAAAAAAGTGAGTACCTACCTCACCTACCTACCTACCTCACGGATATATATATATATATATAGAGAAGGGTAGTCTCTTGACTGGACTAGTTGAAAAAAACTCTTTAAATTAAAATATTCTCAACCTGATGAGTAAGAATATCCTTGGGGATGCAGTCAGGAATAAAAGGCCTCGTTGAAGTAACACTCTGGTGTTAAATAGTCAAGCTTTCAAAATTTTTTAATTTCTTTATCAAGACATCTGAAAATATTAATGGTGTAAACATAACACTAAAAATATGACAATATGAAAAACAACTTACTAACGTGAGGATAGTTTGAAGAAAATAGCATGTGCTTTTCCCTTGGTCATTGTATACACAATAGGTTTTACGGAGAAGATATGAAAAATATGCACTGGTTTATAAAATCCTTTTATTCCTGACTGCATCCTGACTGCATCCCCAAGGATATTCTTACTCATCAGGTTGAGAATATCTTAATGTAAAGAGTTTTTATATATATATATATATATATATATATATATATATACCCTTAGGTAAGTATATAAAGGTAGATATTTGATTAGTTTTTCCCATCACAAAAAAAATAGTATATTATACATGGAAAAATATTAGATTTTAGCTCTCGGTTTTTTGTCTCTCTCCGCTTCGCGTCGGGAACAACACAACCTCGAGCTAAAATTTAATACTATTTCCTTTGCAGAATAAATAACTATTTCAGGAATAGCTCAAATTTCCCCATCAAAAGCATGTCCTCCTTTGAAGCAGGAGGCCTATATAGATGAACTATTTTTGTGTTAGATCGATTTATAAATAGAGTACTACATGATCTCTCTCTATCATAATCTGAATTTGGCGTACAAATATACTATTATTAATATTTTCCTCCGTAGCTACTTGCGGAGGAGACATATTCATAGACACCCGAGCCCACCTGGACTCCCCCAACTACCCTGAAGAGTACCACCCGAACGTAAACTGCACCTGGAGAATAACCGTCCCAAAAAACCACCAGGTAGCATTCAGCTTCCAGTCCTTCGAACTGGAAGACCACGAAAATTGCACCTACGACTACCTAGAAATCAGGGACGGCCCCGACGAAAATAGTCCTTTGCTAAGTGTCCACTGCGGCAACAAAATCCCCCGAGACATCTCCTCTTCTTCAAACACGGTGCTGGTCAGGTTTGTGTCAGACGCCTGGGTGCAGAAAGGGGGATTTTCCGCCACCGTTATGAAGGAGTACGATGAATGCTCGAGGAGCCAACATGGGTGCCAACATCGGTGTTTGAATACCTTGGGAAGTTATGTGTGCGCCTGTGAGATTGGATTTGAACTTCATTCGGATGGCAAAAGCTGCGAAGGTATGAGAATATGCTAATGAATATATTGTTATTTGAATCAATTCCTAGAGAGCGTACCGCCAAAAAATTATAATCAGGACCAACCGGAATGTCATTCCACCACATGTTAAGAAGCTGATCACTTCGAAAAACTCTCTCCGTGAAAAGTTGCAAATCACTAGAAATCCAGCACATAAAAATGAGATGATAAGATTGGGGAGAGAAATTTCAGAGTTGTTAACGATAATAACGATGGCGTATTGAAGGACAAACTAGAGAAGCTGGACCCTCGGAACAATTCTCTATGGCGGATGACGAAGCGTATTTCGAAGAAATTTGCGCCAATTCCAGCCATGGAGAAGGGTGACGGGAGGCTAGTGACGGGCCCTTAGAGGGCGGAACTGTTTCGGGGGCATTTCGCCATCGTCCACAAAAGGGCGCCTAACGTTAGTGAGAAAGCTCAGAGAACTGAAAACTTCAGAGAGTCTGTGTCCTCTCTATTGATCCTCATAGCCAAAGTTATGGCAAACTATGAGGAGCTAACGGAAGTCATCGTCCAGTTAATACACCTGATAATTGCTGTTTTAAAACGGGGGTGTTATCCAGATTGTTTGAAGAAGGCGCTGGTTATACCGATTGTGAAAATGTAATTACTCAAATATGAAAAAAGCGTGGGTGCTTCTGATCTATATTCTCATATTTTTTAGTTTGATTTAACAAGACTGAGAACGTTGTCAAGCACCCCACGCATTCTTTACATTTGAGTTATAACATTTTCAATTATTTTTTACTTTTTACTCCATGTTGGAAGTAAAGCGTCTTCTTTAGTTTTTTGAACTATTATTTTTTCTATGACTAAAAAATAGAAATATCCGACCCCGAAAATCCTCACATACCAATTTTGAATCGAATCTAACCATGATCACAAAACTCGTCCACCATCTTGAGCCGCCATCTTGAATTTATGAATTTTCACAAAAATACATGATCTCTGATCCCAAAAACTCTCACACAATTTTGAATCGAATCGGATCATAAAGACAAATATCGTCCGCCATATTGGAGCCGCCATCTATAATTCATGAATTTCGAAATCCGAAATCTACGACCTAAAAAACCCGCACATACCAATTTTGAGTAGAATCTGACGCTAATCACAAATCTCGTTCGCCATATTGGTGCCACCATCTTGAATTTATGAATTTTGACAAAAAAATCATAATCTCTGACCCCGAACACCCTTACACACCAATTTTGAATCGAATCGGACAGTTATCAAAATCTCACCTGCCATTTTGGAGCCGCCATTTTGTTTTTTTTCCTATAACAATTCATATGTCATATTGCAGTCACCGGAACTATGAACACCTGCCAAATTTCAAATCATTCGGACGTCTGAAAGTGGGTGAAAACGAGTTCAAAGATTCCGTTACATACATACATAGTTAGAAACTGGCGAAGCTATTAAAAGCATCTTAAATCAGTCAGAAAAGTGTATGTTTTATAAATGTGCTGCTATTTTAAATGGGTCAAACTTTAACAAGATGCGCAGAGTAACTTTGACTTTTTTGTTAAATTTCCGATACTATAGAACGAATCCTAGGAGTTCTGCGAAAAACATTCATTAAAAATATCTAATAAATAACTATGAGAAGTTGCCGAGTATGGCTTCCGTAGAGTGAAAAAGTGGGTTGTATGCATAAAACTGAAGCAAATGCTCTTACTCGGATTTCTTGAAAAAGACCTATTCGTTTTGTTAAGTAATGAGAGAGACAAACCTGAAGTATAAGCATTTGCTACTGTATATGAATACCACCCAATATTATCTGCTAAACATATCATTATCTCTTTCTGTAACTTTTTACTATTGTTTTTTTTTGACATTCTGAGGTTAACTGACACTTAAAAAGTATCTAATTTTTAAAAATCTATTGATCCCTTATTGCAAGTCACCTGTTACTATTACTACGATTTTTTATTCAATCGAAATATGGGACAGTTACTTATCAAAAGTTCTTAAAAATATTTTTACATCGGTGCCAGATATATTATTTTTTCTACATTCATGCAAAAAGCAAACCTTTATTGAACAATATTTAGTGGAAAAAGAAGTTCTTTATTGCACTAGTGTAATAAAGTTTTTATTGCACTCATCTGTCATTCTACTTCAACGTGCTGTCATCATGACAAACATAAACGTTCAAACCTACTACATATTAAGTAGATATTCTGTGAGATTGGCAATAAGTTTTAAACAGTTACATATTTTATATTAATGTTAGCAGCCAGACCAAAAAATAATGTCTTCCCGAGAATAACTCCATAATCAAAACTGATCTGGTTTGTTCTAAACCGCCTACATGCATAGAGCAAACTGTCTGTACTATGACCACACCTCGTGGTTACATACGCGGTCACGGCTACTATGAATTTTATTTATATAATGCATCTGTAGTTACAGAAACATCATTCAAAAATTAATTCTGACAATTACAGAATTGAAAGTTTCAAAATGAGTAATACTAATGGAATAATAGATGATTGAGATTTGTTTCAATGCAATTTGATAGTAATAATTAATTATTTGAGTTACGATTTTCATTTTCCTACACCTAATACCGCACCTTAATAATTAATTTTTGCTTTTTGTATGAATGTAGAAAAAATGTTGTATGCAACTCGTGCAAAAATTGTTTATTGCACTCGATGTTTTGTCTAACTCGGCCTGACGGCCTCGTCGAACAATTTCACGTCGAGTGCAATAAACACTTACTTTTTGCACTTGTTGCATAAATAACTATTTCAGTTTGTTCAAATTTCTCAAAATTGAAAGTGAATCACGTGCAAGGTTTATAATAAATATTCCTTCAACCATTCAATAAATTGGGTCTTGATTCCAATTTTTTTCAGTTGCCTGCGGAGGCGTTCTCGACATTTTCAACGGCACCGTCACCTCTCCGTCCTTCCCGGAATACTACCCACAGAACAAAAACTGCGTCTGGGAGATCACCGCGCAGCCGCAGTACAAAATCACTTTGAATTTCACCCACTTCGACTTGGAGGGCAACGTCAACACCCAAGATCAGTGCGAGTACGACAGAGTGGAAATCTCCAGCAAGCTGAAAGATGGAACTCTCAAGCAGCTCGGCACTTTTTGTGGGCCCCAAGTGCCGGGTTTGATCACGTCCGAGGAAAATGTGATGAGGATCGAATTCCATTCGGACAACACTATACAGAAAACTGGGTTTGCAGCATTGTTTTTCACAGGTAATGGGGCTTATTCAGGTGTCCACATGAATATTGAATAAATTTCAATATTGAATATTTTAATTTTTCAATGAGTCTCATTCGGATATATGTACGTTAAAACTTGTTTATTGAATTGAATATTGAAAAGTTCTTGAATATTGAATGTTTTTCAATTCTTCCTATGCAGGTGACCCAAAATTTTCAATAGGTAACAGCTTTCCAAGTTCCAATTTCATAAGCATGTGATTAAGGAACAGTATATAAACTTGAATATTTTATAGAGGTTATGCATTAATTTTTCATGAGTTTTCGAACTGAACTACTCAAAATAAGTTTATTTTTTTTAGTGAGAAAATGTGCTATTTCCTTTATTTTTCTCTTTCAATTGCATCATTGTAAAATTAAAAAGAAAGGTAGGTAAAAATTTGGTTTACTGGAAATCTGTTATGAAAAAAAAAATTGAACATCGCGATTCTGTGGCATTAGGCGATTCATATGGTACCATTTTTGTTTTGCGGAAATGCGCTGTTGCCAAGTTGACCTCTTCGGATTACTGGAAATCTGATATGAAAAAAACAATTGAACGTCGCCATTGTGGACCCTCAACTAATTCTAGTGGTACTATTTTTGTTTTGCGGAAATGCGCTGTTGCCAAGTTTTGGACACTTTGGAGATGTGGAAATCTGATATGAAAAAAACAATTGAACGTCGCGATTGTGGACCCTCAACTAATTCTAATGGTACTATTTTGTTTTTGCGGAAATGCGCTGTTGCCAGGTTAGTCACTTCGGATTACTAGCAACCTGGAAATTTGTATTGATATGGATAAGTCAGTCGAGAATGCATGAAATCGTTTTTCGCTCGCAATTGACACACAAACCTAACCTGAGCAAGCTAACCTAGCTTGCGAGTCAGTCGACAATTCATGAAATCGTTTTTCGCTCGCGATTGACACACAAACCTAACCTGAGCAAGCTAACCTAGCTTGCGAGTCAGTCGAGAATGCATGAAATCGTTTTTCGCTCGCAATTGACACACAAACCTAACCTGAGCAAGCTAACCTAGCTTGCGAGTCAGTCGAGAATTCATGAAATCGTTTTTTGCTCGCAATTGACACACAAACCTAATCTGATCAAGCTAACCTAGCTTGCGAGTCAGTCAAGAATTCATGAAATCGTTTTTCGCCCGCGATTGACACACAAATCTAACCTGAACAAGCTAACCTAGCTTGCGAGTCAGTCGAGAATTCATGAAATCGTTTTTCGCTCGCGATTGACACACAAACATAACCTGAGCAAGCTAACCTAGCTTGCGAGTCAGTCGAGAATTCATGAAATCGGTTTTCGCTCGCGATTGACACACAAACCTAACCTGAGCAATGCATGAAATCGTTTTTCGCTCGCAATTGACACACAAACCTAACCTGAGCAAGCTAACCTAGCTTGCGAGTCAGTCGAGAATGCATGAATTAGTTTTTCGTTCGCAATTGACACACAAACCTAATCTGAGCAAGCTAACATAGCTTGCAAGTCAGTCAAACTTGGCAACAGCGCATTTCCGCAAAACAAAAATAGTACCACTAGAATTAGTTGGGGTTCCACAATGGCGACGTTCAATTGTTTTTTTTATATCAGATTTCCAGTAATCCGAAGAGGTCAACTTGGCAACAGCGCATTTCCGCAAAACAAAAATGGTGCCGTTACAATTGGCTGAGGGCCCACAATCGTGACGTTCAATTGTTTTTTCCATATCAGATTTCCAGTAAACCAAAAATAGAAAAGTATTCAATATTGAAAAATATTCAATATTCATGTACCTAGACAACTGAATAAGGTTGAATGAAATCTTAAATGTTTATTTGAAACTGTAATGTCAATTGCCGATTATTAATTAATTCATTTTCATTTCATTTTCCGTCAAGGTTTATGACACAAATCCGATCTTTCCTGGAATACTGTTCCCATATATGGAGTGCAGCACTCCAACACATTGAAACTTTTAGATTTTATCTTGTCAGTGATACTTCGCTCACAAGCGCGCTCACTTCTCTGAATACCGCAAAAAAGCTCTTTCGAAAAATCAACAATCCTTCCACCGTTACCGGTCACATCGAAACTGACCCGTCGAGCTCAGTACTCATATCCAAATACCGTCAGTTTGAGACACGACGAATATTTCTTTCCAAGGAGCATGGCGATTTTTCCTGAGGCATACAGCCTTCAGAAGTTCAAGCAGAAAACCTATTCCACTTACTTTCCCTCGGATCTCACGATGTTCACTGAACTGAAAGATTTTGGATTATTGTTGTACCTAGTTTGACCTTGACTTGACCTTCGATTCAATTGACAGTAATCATTCTATGTTGGTTGAGGATCGAGTACCAGAAATTAAAATCAACAGCACTTAAGTTTTTCTAACTTGCAAATGCAAAATATTTTAGTATCTGGTCAACACCAACGAATGACCACCTATCTATAAGATAGCAAAGAAACACATTGAAACAGTTTAGTTGTAACCAAAGTTGTGATACTTGTAACTTGTTTTTGTTTATAATACTTGTAAATAAATACCTTACGGGAAACTAAACTTCTCACAATATGCTCTTGTAGGACGATGTAAACTTTGTCAGACTTGATGACAAGGAATGATTTCAATTCAACATTATAGCACTTTCTCAGTTATTTTTCTGAATGGAACTTTGGAAATTTCACTCTTAAACTTTATGGAGAACTCGGACTGTTCAATGAAACTATTTATTTCACTATTCATGAGTAATTTTCAAGAAATACGTTGATTCTTTTTTGGAAGATATCAACTCAACAAAAGGTAGTACCAAACATTATGACGTGGCATACGCCTACTTTGATAGTTTTTAACTTTGAAAGCTGAGGTAAAAATAGAACAGGGTTGGCTTCAGATATTTTAGAGACAGCTTTCTCAACTAACACTGAACAATACAGGATTTTCGTTTTCGTGGGAACCAGAAGTTAAATGAAGGTTATCAGCCGCAAATGAACATTGTGTCTATATTTCAAATGAATGAGAGTTAGTATCCCAATATGAAACCCCTGTTTGTTTTATATGATACCTAACCTATTGTATCAAAACATTAAATAAAAATCATTTATATATATATATCATAGGATGTTCGTAACAAAACTGCCATATATATATTTTTTTAAATGAAGAATGTTGGTTCTATAGATGAATATATGAAGTGGGGTACATTTTTTCAAACTGGCTTGTGAGTATGAAATATGGGCTCCTTAAAAACCTAGTAACATTTCCATTACGTACTAAAACATTTTTGAATGAAACAACCAAAAAAAACAATGTATTTCTAAGTAAAGATGAACAAAGTGATAAGAAAAAAACTAAAACTATTGACAAAAATCACAATTGTAAGAGTCTTTTTCTGCTCCGGAACACCCTCCTTCAGCCCAGATGCTGCACATTATATACTGAATATACTCTGTTATACTGTAATACTGTGTTTTTTGTATGGCGTATCCAAGCCCATATTTAACTAACTTACAATGGTTCTTAGATTCGAAATGTTCTTATATTCCAAATGTTCACATATAGAATAAATATTAGTTTATAATTCTGTAAATTTGTTTGTGTTCATAACTTTTTTCAACGGCCAAAAACAAATAAACCACAATATGCAACAGTAACAAAAAATATTTAAGTATATTTTGTTCCATTGCAAAAAGCATAACTTTGGTTTAATACAATTTTTTGGGTCGTCTTGTGTACCTCGGAATATTTTCCAAAGATACTCTCCCAAGAAGGAAACATGCTTGCACTAAATATAAATATTTAAGTTGCGCCATTGGACCGCAGTTGCAGTACCCTGTATAACGGTGTTCACTCAAACAATTTTTTTTTCAAATTTGTTCTCAACACAAATCCCATTGTTTTTCCAGACGTTGACGAATGTGCCACTAACCGAGGGGGATGCCACCACGAGTGCATCAACACGCCCAAATCTTACCTCTGCATCTGCCGAGACGGCTACACCCTCCACGAAAACGGCCACGATTGCAAAGAGAGCGACTGCGAGTACGAAATATCCACCCCCAGCGGCAACCTAACCAGCCCCAACTACCCCGATCACTACCCGCCGAAAAAAGAGTGCTCGTGGCAGTTCACCACCACCCCCGGGCACCGGGTAGCGGTGGCGTTCCAGTTTTTCGAGCTGGAGTCCCACCAGGAGTGCTTCTACGACCACGTGGACTTCTTCGACGGGACGACATCTGGGGATTATCTGTTGGGAAGCTTCTGCGGGTCGAAACGTCCTGACCTCATCGCAGGGTCCACCAACAAGCTGCTGATGACGTTCACCTCAGATTCCTCCACTCAGAGAAGAGGCTTCGTTGCCAAGCACTTCGCAGTCTGCGGTGGACTGTTGATAGCCACGTCGGAGCCACAATTCGTATACTCTCACGCTGAGTACGGTACTGCGGGGTACGATAATGTGGCCCACTGCGATTGGACGATAGAGGCGAGGGGAGGGGACCACGTCAGGCTATCGTTTCTAACGTTCGATATTGAGGCCGAGGCGAATTGTAGGTACGATTTCGTGGAGGTTCTGAGCGGGCTGGACTATGGTGGGCCTTCTTATGGACGGTACTGCGGGATCACGGTGAGTTTCATAAACAAATAATGAAAAAATTGGAATTTTATGCAAAACAGGTTGTTGATGTTGACCGCAAAGTGATTTGCTCTGAAATATATTGGGATGTAAATAGAATAATTATTTATAATAAGTGAGAGCTTACAGCGTAATTACAAAATACAAGCAGATTCAAGAAATTGAATCGTAGTGAAAAATTGAAAGAAGTAGATTCTTTCAACCACTATTAAGACGATGGAAGTTTGAAATCAAGTTACTACCTACACAAGAAAATGTTTTGTCCTTGTTATTACAACCTACAAATTTAAAAAATATTTTAGATCAATTAAATCCTAAAAACGTATTTGGTTTTGATGGGGTTAGCATTAAAATTATTATAAAAGTTACAAAATCTACATTTTTCCTATTTTATTGTTCCTCATCCTACTCATTTGCAACAGTTGTTATACCCCAAACAAATCAAAGTATTGCCTCCCCTGTATATGAAATTAAAAAAAAACGGTTTTAAACTAATGGGCGAAAATGTGTTAATTCATACAGAGTTTTGACATAAGAATTAGTATGCACACATACTATTGTTTCAATATCAATTATTCATAATTTTTCAAAACAATAAGCAATTTTTTCTTGTGAATTTATTACCTATGAATTCTCTTATGTTAAAAACTGCTATTCATATTGAAACATAAAACACGAAAAGAACTATATTTGAAGCCATTATGCAAAATATTATTTGCTCGGAAGCAATTTTTTATTAAATAAAAAAAAACTTAAAACAGCTTAGCAGTGCAGTTTTCGCAAAATAAAGTGATTATAAATGTTACTTGAAGTTTTTAGAAGTGGTATTCAGTACTTTCCAGCCAAAAATATTTACAGCTTTGTTAAAAAAAAACAGTTTAGTTTATCAACTTTCCTTTGATATTTTTCTGGCTAGGGTTTTCTTTTTGCGTCCTTTTTCGCATGGGCTATGTTCAACACAAAATATTTTCACCTATTAACTACATAATAATTATAAAACACTAACTCTTTGCATTCAACAGAGAAACACCTGCTTTGTCTCATTGGAATACAACAGCCAGTTTTGCAAGTAAAACGTCAAATCAAAGAGTATTGTGCATATAACTATAATTTTTTGACAGTAATTGCATGCTAAAGAAAAAGTTTTGGTAAATTCTGATTTCATCCTTCGATTCCTCTGTAAAATTTAAAAGAAACTTGATGACGAACAAACCAGTTTCTGAGATTTTGTCAAATAGCGAGCTTTGCATTAGTTTGCATTATTTGTTTTACGTAGGTATACATTTTCATGCCATACCAACATTTCTATTGAACCTCTCAGCCTCATCTCAGTTGACCATGTTATGGAAATTGATGACGTAAAATAATATACCTTGATTAACCACTGATATTGAAATTAGAAAACATGAATGAGAAAAAGAAAAAACAGGAAAAATGGAATTGAGAGAGAACAAAGAAGAACATTAGAACAATGAAGCTTTTCAGAAATTGAAAAAACATATTTTTTTTCAGAAACCCCCTGACATCGTTTCTGCACACAGTTCCCTGTTGGTGAGATTCAAATCTGATGATACTCTGGTAAGCAAGGGATTCAGCCTCATGTATGAAGCAGTAGAAGTGTCATTCAGTGAAGATGAGGAAGACTGAAAATAAAGAAGACCGCCAAGTAACAAATCAAAACAACCAAAGAAGGACATGATATCACTAAGTCATGAACTGCTATGTAGAAATTTATAATTTATCTACTTGTGAGTGGTACAGTACCTACATCAAATATATTAGGAAGTGAAAACACTTGTTTTAGTTGAAACATAGCTCCTAAACTTCTAGAAATTTTTTCAGTACCTAGTTAACAAAAACAACCAAGGCAATCAAATAAGGTATGAGGAGCATTCAAGGAATAACGATATAATGAATAACTTTCAAGTATTCACACTTTCAACAAAAATCTTGAATTTTTGGTATGAGGGTGGACATTTATCACGCAGATGATGAACTGAAATTGATGATATCCTTACCATGCATTTAGCTGGAAATCTGTGAAATTCATCAGTAATTCGATAATCGGGGTGCAGGTTATTCTACAAAAAATATCTTGAATTTTGGCACCAGTGACATCTGTGACACAGACAATAAACTAAAAATAACGATATCTTCTCATCATGTGTTTAGGTACGAAAACTGTAAAAGCTAACGGTAAGATCGATAATCGGTGTTCTAGGTTTAGGAGTAGTCAACAGATGGACATACAGCATACAATCTTCAGCTTGTTTTCTTCCGAATCTAATTACTGAACTCAATTTAAACTTGGTTGAACGACCCATGATGAAAATTTTGGAGATTGAAAGTCCAATTTGACTGATAGAAATTCAAAGAAATCTCTAAATCAAACTTTCAATCAATATTTACTTGTTCCTCTTTTAAAAATATTATTAGGGTTATTGGTGGAATATATCTGATAACCCTTTCTCTTTGTCTTTGTTTACAAGGAACGATTTTTTATTATATTGATCAATTGAAAGAATTATCCTACTTGGGTCGTTTATCGTATAGCAAATAACTGATATCCAGTGCAATATCTCACTGCATCCCGGTTGAGTGAAACTGATACTAACAAACACTTTCCGAGGATTATTGCATTAATTGCTGAGAGGACAGATCAAACGGGATCTATATATAGGATGCAGATAGTGGTTTCGGCTCTAAAGGATACGTTAATTGATCAAATTCAACCCTGACTCGTCCTTTCATTATCGATACAATTAGTAGTAGGGCAGTAGATGCGCATATGTCCAAAGGAGACTTCAATGAACGACCCCACAGAATTCATGTGAATGAAGTTTGAATGAATTTACAGTTGAATGTGGTTACTGACGTATTCCCCATGAACAGTTTTCATCGTTCCACGATGTTTTTTTTTATTTCAGGTTTTCAAGTTCTCACACAAAAGAATATCTTGTATTGTTCAGAGAACATCGTGAGAGCCGAGAGAAAGTAGGTAGGAATTGGTGTTCTTCTTGAATTTCTGAAGGCTGTGTGCCTCAGGGAACACCTCCGGAGGCAGCGAGTTCCAAAGCTTTCGGCGGAAGAACGAGCTCTGGTAAAAATATGCTCTGCATGTCTCCGAAGTGACAGCATATGGATGTGAGGACTTTGCTCGACAGGTCAGTCTCGATGGGATCGCTAAAGGTGGAACGATTGATAATGTTCGGAAGAGCACCGTCCGTGTAAATATCGACGACAGACAGATCGCCAACCTTTTTGTAATGTTCCAGAAAAGTAGACGAGCTTGTGAGGGAAGTATAACCGTACAGGATCTAGAAGTTTCAATTTCTGTCTGGTTGCTGTACTCTATATATGGGAACAGTATTCCAGAACATGTCAGATTTGTGCCTTATAAATCATAATCAGTTGACGGGAAGTGAAAAAATCCTTGGCACGATACAGAAAACCAAGTTTTTCAGAGGCACTCTTGGCAATGGACCTCACATGGTTCTTACATGAAAGAGTATTGCTAATTGTGATACCGAGCAATGAAATGGAAGATTTCATTTGTATGGATACTCCTGACATAGTTACGCTAGCCACTGTGAGATCGGCCTTTCCAGAGAAAAGACATGCGTGAGTTTTATTCGCATTGGATTCCACCAAGTTGTTGGATCCCCATTTTAGAATTTTCGCCCAGTCCGTATTTATTTCATTCACGATTCTTCCCCTTTTATTCTTGCATTCACTGGCTAATATCGGATCTTTGGAAGAGAAAGCGGTATGAAGGGTACTATTATTCGTGAAGCTGTGTACTAGACACAAGATACTCCCAACAAATCATTGAAGTGAAGAAGGAACAGTGTTGGTATGCTAGAATGGATCCCTGCTGAATACCAGTGAGTTATACTGGATGACAACGGGACTAAATCCATATACTGGCCGTACTGTTTATGTCGTACATGGAGATAGATCTTGAGAACATAATGTATTTTGAATAGATCTGCATAGTATTTAGTATATTTCTTCCGACCAGGAATGAGTTGAATCGTTAATAGTCATATTATATTATATTTTTATCGAAACAATGTTGATGTACTATACCATATTCAAGAATCTGATTTTTCCGTGATTGGTGAAATATTTAAAACGCTCAGAAATTATCAATGGTCGACAATATGGTTTCTGGTTTTCAACTGTTGATCAGCTTGCGTATCTTAAATATTTGGCAGCAATCTATCGAAAAATTTGGTGAAACTCTGGACGTATCATCAGATATCTGCAAAGCGTTTGATCGCGTTATGGTTTGCCTCTCAATTGTGTTCCTTACACTGAAAAAAATGTGGTAAGTTATATCAATAAATGCCGTTTTTTACCTCTCCGTTCATTGGCAAAATACATTTTTCATCGTGGCAATGAATAAATATTAACTGACTTTTGTAGGTATTTATTGATACAACGAATTCAAGTTTATTGAGATCAAAGATGATCGTTTCTTACATTAATGAACAGTTTTCGTTGCTGCGGAAAAGTTTATTGAGGTGAGGAAAGGGGTACACTGAGATCAATGGTGATCGAATTTCAGACCTATGAACATATTTCGTTACGGCTTTGAAAAAGATTATTGAAATGAAGAAAAAACTACATTGGAACAATGTATATTATTTCATGAAAAAAATGTGGTACATAATATCAATGAATACCGTTTAATACCTTTCCGTTCATTGGCAAAATTAACTTTTCATCGTGTTAATGATTAAACATTCACTGATGTACGAAGGTATTCATTGATACAATGAATTCAAGTTCATTGAGATGAGAAGTTGATGGTTTTTTATATTTATGAACAGGTTTCGTTGCTGCTATGGAAAAGTTCATTGAGGTAATGAAAGGGGTACACTGAATCCATTTGAAATTGGTCATCATATCAATGAACGGTAGAATGGTCCCAGAGATGATTTTATTTTTACAATGAACCCAAGTTTATCGAAATCAATGATGATCTATTTTCAGATCTACACACAGGTTTTATTGGGGCTATGGAAAGATCATAGAAGGTGTAACGAAGTTACTAAGTCTCAGTTTTGTTAGGCAGATAGAAGCAACATTTTCCTCCCATTCTATAACTCCATAATTGATATGTTCATGAATATAATAATAAGCCTTATGTCGAACCAAGCCATCTCGTGTTTAAATATACTCATAAATTTTGCCGGCATCTGTTCAGCCGAATCCTCGCATAGAAATCTCCGTTGCTGGCAAGTTAGCTTTAGCTGGTAGTACACAGCGCCTCCACTAGAGGGACCACTCCGCACGACTTCGTTATTTGCACAGAGCCGGTTAACTTTAGCAGACAGAAGCGATCGTTGAAGCATCTTCTCAGGTAGCACAGACTACAGAGACATCCGAAGAGCTCCGAAAGGAGCCAGCCGAAATAAAAGATAACTTGGAGATACGCCTTCCAATCAGGATTGCGATGTTCGGATGAATGCATGTTAATTATTCTGCATATCTTTCGGAAACTCACTGTATGCTCAATATCAGTGGGAGGCAGTCATTGCATTTGCGAATGATATGCAATGATTGAATAAATACCACTTATTCAAATGATAAACAAAATGATTAGTTCAATGTGTGAAAGCATCACGAGAATAAACTGAAACATAGATTTAATGTATATCAATTATTGAATCAAGGAATAACCGATACTTAATAATCACCGTTCATTGGATTGATGAAAAATATCCATCGTCGAACTAATCTGAATCATTATATCATTCATACAGCATTCATTCGAAGAATGGACAATAATAACCAATTTGATGAATACAGTTTCATCAGTTGAACGAATACAATTTATTGCTTGGGTGAACACTCTTCATTCGTTTGATGAATGTAATTCATTACCATAACGAACCTATTCAATGTACTTGATCATGATATCAATGAAAGCATTCATTGATATTATTAAGATCCGTATTCATAGTATGAATAACCAGTGGTACATTGACATAACGATTGCGTTCATTGGACCAATATTGATAAAAATATTCATTGAGTCACTGAACTTTTTCATTGTATTCAGGTACCAATTTTTTTCTGTGTACAATCTAGCTTCCTTTCACACTGATATCGTCACCTGGTGGTCTATGCAGTATCATCCTACACTTTACCAATAAATGCAGGTATCTTTATAGCACTTACATTGTTTCTTGTAAACATCAATGATTTGTTGAGAGCATGTCCAGTACACAGCTTTGCGGATGATAGTATCTTTTATACCGATTTTTTTTCTAAAGCTTCGATATCAGCTAATGAAAGCAGAAAAGAAGTAGAAGAAATTGTCAATAAAATGAATACGAGAAAGAAAGAAAGAAAGAAAGAGCCATTCGTCTCGTCGATAATACTTCGTTCACAAGCTGGCTCAGTTCTCTGGAACACAGCTTCATAGACATCTTCATGGACGATGCTCTTTCGTAACAGCTTAATCGTTCCATCTTTATATAGCGGTCCCATCGAGACTGATGATACGTCGAGCTCGGTCCTCACATCCATATGCCGTCACTTTGGAGACATGCCGAACATCTCTGTCAACGAACGGCAAAGATTTGAAACTCGCTGTCTCTGTAAATGTTCCCTGAGGCATACAGCCTTCAGAAATTCAGCTACTTCCTTTCCTTTTCGAGAGAACCGGAATGAAAAAAAAAAAATCGTGTGTGCTGCTTTTTTATCTCATATTCAACTATGAAATGTATTACAACTTACTGAGATCAAATTTTGGATCTGAATTCGTGATAAATCACTTTCAACGTTCACATTGTTTTAGTAGCTAGGTTGTATTCGCAAAAGGCCATCCGAAAGTATCTATGGGACAGAGACCAGACCGTATATCGATTGTATTCATGCAGCCGGCACTGGGTCAACAACTGGGAGAGTAACGGAATATGATGCGGTTCCCTTTTGCATGGCCTATTTTCCCCGTTCAGTGTTCAGACCGGCTTTTTGTGCGTTTACACAGCAAACACAAAGGAACACGGACTTTAGTTGGAAATCACTAGATTTAACCGGGAGCACTCTGGATGTGGGGCGAAGAGCTATTGATGCTGGTGCTTGTGGTCATGGTGTTGGTCGTTTTGAATGTACTACGAGACAATCGTCTCGTTTGCACCATACAAAGACTTTAGCTATTTCCGTTTATTTTGGGAATCTGAAATATAGGAATGGAAGCACTTTAACTTACTCTACTAACTTAACTTTTGGAGACACATTGCTGGTCGATGTGATAATTAGTTGTGTTTTTGGAAACAATGAAATAGTGTTTCAAATTCATGAATATTCAGAGCCATTTCAGAACACGCGACATAATGAAACTCTAGATGAAACCAGTATCGGTATCAGCCAAAGTGACCCTCAATATACCTCAAATGGACCTTTACATTTACGAGAAATTGATTGCACGCAACTCGTTCAAATCGTTTCTTTTTAATATAAAACACCCATTTAAAAACTAGTGCCATTCTCTTGTTTTCATTTCGAAAGAATATCACATTTGAAAGTATACCTCTGACGTCACGTTCATCGGAAACACCCCCTACCATAATCCACGTTCCGAAACAGATAATACTATTCTACCTCAAAATATAGCTTCTAACTTCATATGAATGAACCAATGAGGAATTATTGAAAATTCAGTTGATCAATACCTACAAAAAAATCTACATAAAAACCACTTTTAATATTATTTCCAACTTCCAACTTTTCTGAACGGATTTATTAGTCAATTTGAGCCTAGTGTTCTTCGACGAAAAACAACGTTCAAATACTGATGCTATTATCATCCCAGTATTATAAGGAGGTGCGTCATTCTGGTGAAAGAACATTTGTTTGCTATATTCAGAGGGAACAATGCGAGTGTTACAAAAAATAGCAAAAAAAAATTGTAAAGTGCCATTTAGAAACCTGAAAACAGTATGAACATCTAAAGCAATGTTATCGTGCTTAGCTATTCGTAAAGATAGTAATTTGTTTATAATAAAATTGTTTGTTAAGTAATTGATTATACTTTGAATATATTTATATATATATATATATATATATATATATATATATATATATATATATATATATAATTTCAATTTTTGGAAATGTAATTCATATCATTAACCTATATAACTATTGAAGGTGAGCGACCAGTAATGATATATAAAATCATACATATTGTAGGGAGCACTATTTGAAAAATTGAGGTGAAGAAAATTTAGAATTTCGTGAAGATTATATAATTTCTCTGACCACCCTTATAACGTGTGATTGGACAAGATGAATATTTCCTACTATAGAATATCAATACTCTTGAATATTTCCATGAACATAAACATGCACACATAAAAAATATCTTGAAACAAAGCAGCCTGCTTTATATATAATCAATAAAATAGGTTCTCAAAAGAAAAGAATAATTTTTCTAACGTTTTTTCTAACGTTTTGGGTGAAGGTGTTTGCTTTATTCGGCGAATTTTAATTTTTTAATGGTGAATTATTCTTTTCTTTTGAGAACATATTGGTATGATTATATATAAAGCAGGCTGCTTTGTTTTAAGATATTTTTTTTATGTGTGTGAACATGAACAAAATTCCGTATTTGATGAAGAACTGAGGTATAATTCGGCAACACCTCGTCAGAATTTTCCGCAATAAAAACTAATGATTAGCCTAAATGGAAGAGAATTCATATAAGGTGAAATATATAGGGTGTTCCATTATTAAAAAAAATCGGTGTTTGATTCTGTGAGCCTTTCTAACGCCCTTCTATAATTATTAGTTATTCGTGAAGATAGCTTTCATAGTACCGTATGATATGAAATCGTATGGTATTTTAAAAACTATTATCGGTCAAAGTCCCAAAGTGCCAATGGTCTAGGGACACACTTTATAGAATATGTGCTGAATTCCAATCTTTCCAGCTCTCAGAGAATTCCAACAGGAGACGTTTTTCTCTCATCGTTCGAACGAGAGACCAAAGCCAAATCCGCCACATCCGCGTATATAGGTGAGTATTTATATAGTGGAAAATATCGAATTATGTCTTGGGAAATGTACCGTAAACTCTTAAAAGGCGCTTTTCCATCAATTTCTCCGGGATCTCGAAGGGATGTCAGGCCTCCGAGTAAATAATTCAGTCCATCACAGCGATTTCGTTTTCGAAATCGAATTACCGGAGTCGGGATATGTGCAAGATTTATGCGATTCGCGAGAGAAAAAAACTTTTATCGCTTATAAATATCCCCGAGCTGTAGTCAATTAAAGTCTGAATGGATTTGTTTTTTAGCTGTTGGTTTCTACAAAAAGTGAAATCGTGCAAATCCCCCATCGAAGGGATGTAGTATTACCTTTCATTTTTGAGTTTTGAACTAAGGGGAATATTTCGAAGTTTTTGGTTCCTTGAAAGAACGATTATTTGAAAAGACACGTTTAGAAATTATCTAAAGGGACGAGTGGTTTGAACTTTTCAACTTTCATTCGTCGAACTGATGAAAATAACGACATACCGCAGGAAAATATTTGTTATTAACACCTCCTTCGAAAACTGACTTTTCCTTTCTGGTTTTAAGGTTGAAAGTGGCACTTTTCCTCCCCGGGGAGGAAAAGTTACATTTTCCCAACTAGAAATTTTCCGTCGTTCCAGATAACCTCTTGGGAGGTATTCATGTTGAAAAGGGGAACATTCTCCATGAAAACTGAAAAATGAACAATTTTCATGGAGAATGTTCCCCTTTTCTACATAATATAGTTTCGCCACGATTGTCGAGCGCCAACCACCATGTTGCTTTAATGTTAAAATGTCTCCACCCTCAATTACTGAGAGAGACGCAGATATTTTTTTCGAACTATGTTGGGTATATTGTTCTGGATGATGCAACTTCAAATATTTGGCTACGTTAAATGGTATTTTTGATATGGATATTTTTCCTACAACCTGTACTGAACATTTTGATTTTCTATAATATAAAACGAAACAACTTCAACTAGTATGCATTGATTCACTCTTAGTTCTTAGTTCTTAGTCTCAGGTTTAGTTCTTAGGTAGGGGTGTATAAACCAGCCGTAAAAAAAATTGTATATGATTTTTTTTTCAAATGACAACCTTCTTGAAACAAGCATTTCCTAGATTCTAATTTTTACGACAAATCCATTGCTGGTTTGAAATTGAATATCGGATGGGTAACAACCGTAATACACTAGTGATTTGTTAAAAATGCAAAAAAATCCATCCTCAGGTGTTAACTCTTGAGGATGCCAACTTCGTTGCGAAACGTATTTCTGGAATTTTATAAAAATATATAACATCGATGTTTGCATATTACAAGAACGTTGATGTTTGCATTCGACATCCTCCATTATCTGTGCTTTTATACGAATTTTATATTGCTAAACTTCTCAGCCACCAATTCAGAAAGAAATTAACTTCCTCAGGTTTGAAGTTTGAGCAATGTAGCGACAAAATTTACATTTTCTATATCACGTCTCGAGTTTAAAAAACTCGATTTTTCTCCACCCGAACTAATTTAGAACGCTGTTTTGAAATAAGTTAACTTGGATAAAGTTGTGGCGCTCAGGAGAGTTCATTGGGATATTTGATTAAATGGGGTAATCTGTGGTTTATGCAAGCGAGTTTTAATGGGCAAACTTTGGATTTTTCAGTTTTTCAGATTAGTTTTTCACAAAATGAACAATGGGGAATTACTAGACGTTAACCAGTTTTTATTACGATTTCCTTGTGGTTCAAATTGAAACGGGACGAACGTAGTTGTACAATGACACAATCACGATTATTATCATTTGGTGAATGAAAGACTTCCGTTAACAGAATTCACATATGAATTAGAAAATATTCAGCTCAAACATTTGGTGCTCAAAAAGGAGGGTTACCTGGAAAAATTCGCGATCGTTTTGAAAGTGCTCTTTTCGAATGTTCACTTTTCCACCTCCTATCTTTGCCGCTGTATTGATAAAATGGAACCCAAAACAGTTTTTTTAACAATATTTTCTTTCCGACTGATTTTATAATAGAAATAGTCATGTAACAAATTGAACTAGAGAAAGTTTCCTACAATTTACGTGGCAACCTTATTTTTGGAAAATGAATAGAATAGCTAATGAAATATAATTAGAAGTATAGTGACAGTGTTCGTTTATGTATTATTAGTATTGTCATTATTATTTTCTCTTCGAATATTCAAGTCAGGCTCTGTCTCCGGAATCTGACACATTCTGGAAACGCTGTGGATCATTTTTCCATTTATCCACGATTCACGTCAGTGATGTGAGTGGTTCTTGGGTCCGATAAACATGTGCCCTGAGCAAACGACGTGGATCAAGAAAGACAGCTATTTGCATTCATCTGGCTATGTATTCTGATGTCTCACGTTATAATTTTCGAATTCTTGTGCAGTGTGTCCATCATTCCACCAAGGACTCTTCAAGAACTCCATGACTCGACCCGAAGAAGGCAAATGTTAAATTATTGGATAGATGTTCTTGAAGAAGACCCCATTATCTTATGATTGTGTAGTTGCAGGAGAATAAGAGTATACGAGCCTAGAACCAAGCAGACATCAATGCGCTGAACTCGAGTGCTCAGTGAAACTAAACGAAATGAGGTTTTCCTTCTATGGGTTCCAGGACATAAACAGCAATGAAAAAGCAAATGTACTCACAGAAAAGGGGACATAACGAAATATATCAATACTGGAAAGCATCTCAAGGAATGAGGCAGGCACATATACTACTAAAAAACTATAACCAGGCAAGATCCAATGACTACACCAGCAGAAGTAGAAAAGAGAACAGAATACACCTTGGGAAGGTCGAATTAATAGAGGAAGAAGGGTGTAAATTTTTCGAGGAAGACTTGTACCCATATTCTCTCAGAGTGCATTTACCTTGCAAAATTCGAGCTGTGATACTTGGTAGCACATAAATAGAAGGGGAAGGTTATCCTGAACTGAAGACATTCCTTACCTGTTGAAACATCCTGAACAGCTGGACAGTGGGAGAGGACAGACTAGATCTTTCAGATAGTAGCGCATTAACATCCTCAATTGAGTATAGTGATACTAAACTTCGCAACTCCATATTCTTAAGAGGAACAAAAACCAAGAGAGGTAAAATTAGATATGTTACAAACAGCTTAAATCTCAACATAAATGAAAACCACAGGGAAAAAAGGGGAAATGTCACAATGAAGTGGGAATTGAACTGACACCGACATCTGTTAGCCTAACCCTGATATTTTAGTCTTAACAGAAGTCCACGCAATAACGCAGCGTAGTCCGCCAATATGCTCGTTTGAAAATAACATACACAGTGGAAAAACGAATCCATATCAAAAATGCAAAGAAAGGGAATGTCCAAACTTTTTGTTTGCTTAAATACTGATGTCATTGTACTATTACAATGGGTTTTTTGTTTCTAGACTGTCGATACGTTGACAATGTTTTTTAACATTATTTCAGATCTCATTCCAATATCCAACGAAAAATTCAAAGATATGCAAGATCTGAAGAAGTTCTGTAGGCTGAGGTAGGCAAGGACGAATGAATGTACCAGAACAGATAAATGTGAGTGGACAATCCTCGTTTTTGACAAGGAAATCAGATTTATTTTCGAACATTCCCCATTGTTCCCATGAATCATTGAGTTATCGGTTATTGGTTATCGATGATTTCTTTCATTTGAAAATGATTTTCATCTGTAGTTGTTCAGATATGTTACTCCTGATACCTCTTTGAATGAATCTAGGTAGTTTGATTTCGGTTTTGTTCAATGTCCAAAGAGTTAGGAGGTTTCAAACTTTAAAATTCGTTTAAAAGTCGAGAACAATTAACCGAGGTGTGGAAAAACACCAGAAAATAAAGTAGTGGGAAGTTTTTGAGCGCTAGTTTGATTGGCCGAAAACAAGTGCTACAAGAGCGTGGTTGAAGGAATCGAAAAAAGTGATAGTGATTGTTGTGAATAGTTTCTATTTTTAATTTTGTCATGAAAAGTAGACTGGAAAAACAATTTTGTGACAGACAGGTGGAAAATAAATATTTCAATTCTTGACACGAATTTTTCTTCAAAAAAATAGTAAAATACAGAATCGTATTTCGAGCGGATCTTTATAGATATTCTTCCAGGTGAAGTGGAGTACAGAATGTAGATAAAAACAGATTTGAAAAAAT
This sequence comes from Chrysolina haemoptera, assembly GCA_958298965.1. Taxonomy (NCBI): domain Eukaryota; kingdom Metazoa; phylum Arthropoda; class Insecta; order Coleoptera; family Chrysomelidae; genus Chrysolina; species Chrysolina haemoptera. The sequence goes on along the minus strand of OY282586.1, from coordinate 54,239,170 downwards.
ATGTACATTTCTGACACCGCTATATCAACCTTACTACCCCACATTCGGAAAGAAAGGTAGGTCAAGGAATACAAGTTTAATCTGAATATAATTCCCAGATTGTTTGTTATTCATAAAAATGGGACCTCATCCGGAAGTCAATTTCATGAAAGCCTGTGCGATACGGCTTAATTGGCGGTTTCCATTGTTTTGGGGGCCTCGGGTAAATCAAGTCAACAACGGTTCGCGAGTCGTTTGTTTGTCAACATGCAGGAAATGCAAATCGGCGCTGAGAATAAAAGTCGACCATAATAATAGATTCTTGGTAAATGTAGTCGCTGTTTCTGAAACATAATCTCCGATTACACAAAAGCTTATGCGATACAAATCTCGAGCTATTATTACTTCAGACCCTACTCAAGACCTCGTAAATAATAGTCCGGTAGAGGAATGGTAGAATTTGGAATATGCGGGATGGGCGATTAAAGCCAAATGATACGCCCTCTGACGGGACATTTGGAATTTCAACAGAGCAGATAGTTTTGTAAACAATTAAACTGTTTTTGCCATTAATTTCGGGAAAATGTTCTGTCATGTTGTTTTCAGGAGTAATACCACGAGTGATTGAATTTTCGCGATAAGTCTGTCGATTTATTTCTGAACGAAACTGAATTGCTTCGTGAAAATAGAATGAGTCCGCAGGACGAGTGGTTTTCTCAAAACAATTCAGTTGAGTTCAGAAATAAAAGACAGACTTATGAGATAAATTCAATCACGAGTTGAATTTTATTAGACTATTTCACAAATAAAGTTTCTTTATTAATATAAATACGAACAATGTATGACAGTCATAAACAAATTATTAAAATCGTCAATATTGTAATGTTTCGTTTCATAATTTCATTTGAATTTGCAGTGAAGCGACTCATTCTGACATATCCAGCTATATTTATTATTGATCGAACTGTCAAACGTATTCATTTCGTCATGGTTACGTCGTTGAAAATACCAAAGCTGATCCTCCAATCAGAATTGAAAGACTGCTGGTGTTATCGCGATAACACGAGTTGTCTTTGGCTTCCGAGTGGTCAGATTAGGTGAGAATTTTAAGATGAGTGAAATAGTAATGAAAATAACAACAACTCAGAATTAAAAGAGTGCAGTGAAGCAATGGCCCTCGTTGCAAGAGTCTGCCGCTTCATTACCTCTCATACCAGAGTGGCCAGGATTCCAAACCAGAGACAGAGTGTTGAATCTTTTGATTTGATAATTTGACCTTGTGGAGAACCTTTTCCAAGTGAACGTTCCATGGGGGCTTTAACGGATAGAAGAGTCTGGTTATATATCAAATTATGTATACGTCAAATTTATAAAGTTATGTTCGTGAAATAGTAAAATCGAAAATGTCGAAGTACCCTTCTCTCCAAATATTTCCACCACGTGGAAAATATAAGGCAAACATTTGACAGAAAACAATTGCTTCCCTGGCTAATACCACGACGGACATTGAACTACATCTATTTGTGCAACGTTCTTCCAAGAAGAGCCATTTGCAAATGCCTATTGTAATTAAACAAGATTATCCTTCATTTGGCTGAAGAAGACCACCTGCAGACGCGTTTCGAGGTTCTTGCCTCTCGTCAGTGACAGGGGAGGTTGGTAGGGTAGGTCGGACAACAGGAAAGGTATGTTCAACAAATTTGTCGAAGGATGTAATGTATTAAGATCATATTTTTATCGATAAATACATCTTTAATGTTTCATGATATTTGTGGTAAAATCATTGAAAACTCATTTTCATCTTCTTACCTCAAATAAAGGACTGGAAGAACAGACAGAGAAAGGCAGAGAGTAAGATTTATATGGCGGTGAAATAGCAACGAGGAAAGAAAGAGTTGAAAAAAAATTTAAAATCGAGAAACTGACGACTTTTGCGTGGTCACTGTCGATTTTTCTCACAATCACCAGCCTATAAGAGCCATATCGTGCTTGAATGACTGATGACAAAGGTGTACTTGCATGAATCAGGTGTAGGTCAACATGAGTAGTTCACTTGAACCTTTCTGAAGGTTATGCGTTGAAAAATTGATCGATGGTGCGTTCACGATCGCACGATATGGATGGGATTGATGTAAATTTTGAAATGATGTATTTTTCACTATAGACAGACGATGAAAGAATTCCCGATTAAAAAAAAATATCAACAAGGTGTCTCACGAAACAATAATCTGAACTCAACATTTCAACTATAAATACAATCTGAAATTTACATAATGCATCAATCTGGGAATTCCACTCAATTTGGATTATAGCAGCAAGCTTGAACAAGTTGAATTTCATTCATGAGATTTTCAAATTCACACTCATGACCATGCCATGAATAGTATAGGTAGGTATCTAATTTGTGGCTTGATCTATATCCGTATCTTTATTCGTATCTAACGGATCTGATCGTACTTAACGTACTTAATGTACTTATAACGTTCGGCTCTGAAGAGAAAGAAAAATCATGTATGGCTTGGAAAATGTAGATTTTATAAGGTTGCTCCGGTCTTGAGTGGGTCACACTGTATAAAAAAAACATTTCCTTCAACTTCTGACAGGAAGCAAATAATACATTTTTCGCCCCAAAACAACTCTTCTTCTTCTTTCAATATTTTTATTTGTGTTGCCCAAGGTATCAAATCACTTGGTAACGAATCTAAAGGTCGTCTCATGAATAAATGGCGTCATCATACGTGTTGATGTCAAAACTTATAACTGACATCTTACTCATAACCTTGATCATGACACTCAGAACACATAAAAAGATAATCAGACTATTTGAATCTTGACGAATACTTGAAACCATACCATGATCGAAGTAAATGAGTAAAAATAATTAAGTTGATAACAGCTTTTGATAGTTATATATATCGGATATGTTATTTTATGATAGAATGATGGAACTTCATGATCAACCGTACGTTTTCAAAATATGAATGATACAGTTTATTAGGCCCTTCTTCAACTGTAACTCCCCTTCAACTTCTGGATTCTGTTCTCGAAGTTATTGGAGTTGACCAAACTTCTTCGAGAACACCACAGCTATGCCCCAGGACATTCGAAGATCTTCTGCCTCATGCGTTGCTTTTTGAACAAATTTAGTGCTTTTCAAAAATTTAATACATTGAAAGTTACAGATGGTGTAACTTCCTGTTGCTACAAAGTATCTCTTACACATAATGCCTGTAGCTTCAGAGGCTTTGTTAGAATATTTCCTAACATTTCAGAACTCTAATTACCTCACAAATACCCCCTGTAATCATCAACTCGATTACAATAGAAAATCTGGGATTTCCAACTCCGACTTGATTATCTTGCGACAAAAAGAAAAACCGGAACAATTGACGAAGTGTTCTTGACAAACCCATTTACTAAAGGAAGGAGATAAGCTACACTAGATAAAGGTTATTCCGCTAGAAACAATAAATAAGTCACCACCGCCAGCTCAACATTACCCATCGAGTCATTGAATTGAAGTAGAAGGATAATGTGGACTATGTATTTCCCGGAAATTTTCATTTAGAAGAATTTATTTCTCGCCCGGGAAAATAGATTTCCACACGGATTCGCCTGGATCCGTTGAATTAAAATAGGATCAGGGACTTTGAGTTTGAATAACAAAGCTTGGAGGATGAATGGTTGGAAAACAAACCAGAGACAATTCAGTCCATTGTGGAAAGCATTTGTCTAGGTCTGAGTGGGAAACTCGTTGTCTTTTCAATCCAGAAACTGGTTCTGTGAAGTAGTAGTCGGAGTATTGGGGTGGAAAATGCGAAACATTCATTTTTGGAGCATATTTGTCTTTGAAATAATCTCGTGATTGGAAAATCAGTTGGAGTATCAGCATTTTGTTCGACCAAATGGATGATTTTAGCCACACCCGAATTGAAATATCTCAAATTTCGGCAAGTCAGTTGTCGTTATACCAATATATAGACCAGTCTAATGAAACATATTTTTCAACGATTTTCTCATGTAAACTTTTTTCCAAATATCTAAGACTGTTCTCGTGCATTGTACATTTTTAATTTCTGAAGAATGAAAAATGAAATAAAAGAAAAAAAAATTAGCAACAGTAAATTAGTTATCACATTTTTATTTAATAATGAGGCATATAAGAACCATTTCATTGACATTTAATCACATTTTCGTAATTTTTTTTGCAAAATTTATAAAATAAACTATTAACTTGGATTTTGAATCTCTAAATTCATTTTTGTACTGACACAAATTCTGTTGTTGCATTCGAAAATTCGATATATTTGGTAACCCTTCTCCAAGAACTCTCCTTATGGACAGAGAGTATTAGATCTCCAAGTCATTTGATCGCGTTGAGCACCAAGGACTCATAGCCAAACTTCCATCTTATGGCTTGCCTCCCCGGTTGTTTTCCTTTCTTTCTCTCAGTGGTCGATGGAGTATGATCTGATACTCTACCAATAAATGCTGGTGTTCCGCAGGGATCCATTCTAACACCAACACTATTTCTTCTTCACTCATGTCAAGTGAAAAGCTTTGCAGATGGTAGTACCTTTCATACCGCTTTGTCTTCCAAAGCTCCGATAAGAGCCAGTGAATGTAGAAATGAACGGTGATGAATCGTGAATAAAATAAATACGGACTTAGCCAAAATTCTAGAATGGGGATCCAACAATTTGGTGGAATTCAATGCGAATAAAACCCAATCATGTCTTTTCTCTAGCAAGGCCGATCTCACATTCACCAGCGTAACTATGTCAGAAGTATCTATACCAATGAAATCTTCTATTTCAATGCTCGGTATTACCATCAGCAGTACCCTCTCATGGGAGAACCATGTGAGGTCCATTGCCAAGTGTGCCTCTCAAAAACTCGGTTTTGTTTCGCGCCAAGAATTATTTTCCTTCTCGTCAACTGATTATGATTTATGAGACACAGACTTGTTTTGGAATACTGTTCCAATATATGGTCCAGCTAGCACCCAAACACACATTGAAACTTTTAGATTCGGTCGAAAGAGAGATCCATTCGTTTCGTCGGTAATACTTTGCTCACAAGCTCGCTTACTTCTCTGAAATATGGCAGAAAAGTTATCGATCTGTCTCTGTTTTATAGATATTTTCATGGACGATGCTCTTCAGAAATATCATTATTCGTTCCACCATTAGCGGACTCATCGAGATTGACCCGTCCATATGCCGCACGTCTGCTTCCGAGTGCTCGTTTTTCTACAGAACGGCAAAGCTTTGAAACTCGCTGCCTCGGGAGGTGTTCCCTGAGGCATACAGCCTTCAGAAATTCAAGAAGAACACCAATTCCTACCTACTTTCCCTCGGCTCTCACGATGTTCTTTGAACAATGAAGTATTTTCCTTTTCGTGACAACCAGAGCTTAAAAAAAATGTTCGTTGATATACTAACTGAATTAAGCTGCTGAAAACGAAAGATTAAAGTCAGAAACTGCAAAGAAAGAGGAGTAATAATTTATCCTGTGCAATCTTAAAAAATGAAATTATCAAAAATACTAGTTTACTCTATTTATTCCATACAACAATTTTTCTACAACATTACATTACTATATTATATCTCATAACAATATATCTACTTCTCCCAAAAACGTCACGACAAAAGTATCAATCTGAATAAAGACGGTTCTGTATTATAGGACCCGAAAAGCCTAACGTTCTTTTCAGGACGAAAGTAAACAAGTCACTTTTTCTACGTTCGTATCTGGAAAAAAACCAAAACTCAGCTGAAAGGAGCAGGTGCCGCTCTGAGAGCATGCCATTATAGCCAATTTCTTCATCCGGTCTCCAGGTGCGGTCATCCTTGCTTAGGTTCCCCACGTTCCTGACAAATTGGGGGTCGGCAGGGGGAGCGTGTACGTCGGCGAGGTTGAGGCGTCTCGACAATGGATTCATGCGAATGGAAGTCGGCGGCGATTTGTGCAAGACAGACAAATTCCTTGGAAAATTGATTTATCCAGGGTGGATGAGTGATTTCTTGCGGTTTTTATTTTCGCTGATGTGAAATGAAACAGAAACGACGCATACGAAAGGACTATATTGAGTTATCCTTGCTGTTGGGTAGTTGTGATCTGTTATACAGGCTTGACGTTTTTCACTGTATACTTGCAAATCTTGAACCTTTCCAATAAAAACAAAATCATAAAAGTAAGTATGTATAGAAGAAATGCATTTTTCTACAACTGTCAAAAAAAGTCCACTTTTTTGTGTGGTTTGTGTGCGTAAAGTATTACAATATTTCACTATCAACATACGATTTCATTATTAAACGAAAAAGCGTAAAAAAGTGCACTTTTTTTAACGGCTGTTGCTAGGCAACCGACAGTTTCATGCAACAACAGTGACAGATCCGAATAATAACGAAATCCTGTTATAAAGCCAGATCTCATTTTCTTTGGCAACTTATAACCTATAAATATCTGATACACAAATGTTTCACCAAAAATGTTCTTCTATTAAATAAGTATTATCAAAATTCCAAACTATCGCGGCGAATATATTCATAATAATAGCATATACCTCTAAGGAACTATTGGACCTAATCTACCAGGTAATCCAAGGTAGCTATTTGGCCGTCAGAAACTAGTTGACAACAATAATTAATGAAATTTGCGAAATTGGGTATTTATCCAGATAACGAATTTTTGATAACTATACATTTAATTCAGGTAGAAATGAAAAGTGATGGAGATTGAACGGAGAAAATCGTGGATAGTACAAATATGAGATTTCCTTGACATAGTTCAAAGAAAGAAAAAGGTATTCGTTGCTTCACGAGGATTTATTTATTTTGAATACAAGTCTAAGAAAATGAAAAGTTACTTCGATGGACTAGTTATTCAAAAGTCAAGTCAACATTAATAATAATAATATTGACCTTGATGAATATTTTATTTAAATATTCGCTTCAAATTTTCCATTTTGCAGGATAGTGTGAAGAGAAAGGGATTTCGACTCTGTCGAAATTATTCGTTGAATTTGTTTGAAACTCAACTCTCCGGCATACTCTTCGAATAATGATTCAATAAAAATATGCCAAATTCATTTCATATTTGCAAAAAAATATGAATTGGTTATTTTTTTTTTTACAGTTGTAGAAAAAAAACTGTATAAAACTCGTGAGTAAAGTGTTTTTTTTACTCGTAGGAATGCCGCACTTCGCCTACGGCGTCGTGCGTCAACATTTCCTACTCGTAAAAAAAGTATCACTTTACTCACTTGATACATAAATTACTATTGTTTCTGAAGAAATTATACGCGATATTCCAGTGACACCAATGGAAGCGAACTTACAGTAAAAAACTAGCCAACTGTTAGAAAAACATAAATTTTTATCACTCAAACAATGTTGCACTTCATATTTTTATTCATTCATTTATTTCACAATAAAACAAACAGTTCACTCACACATAATTATATGTTTACTTTAAATACTAAAATACATGTTATATTTTGTTATTAAAAAAAGGGAGAAACGCGATATAGAAATTAAGATGAATTTGACTATACATTATAAAACTAGATATGATCAGTACTGAAACTAATAAGGCAATCATGAGAACATAAAAAGGACCTGATATAAAAATTGTGACTAATGTCAGTTTAAGATATGCTTGCATGAAGTTTTTGGCAGTTGCCAGTTACAGTGGAGTTATCAGTATCTAGTAATACCACAAGTGATTGAATTTTTGCAATAAGTCTGTCGATTCATTTCTGAACGAAACTGAATTGTTTCGAGAAAACACCACGAGTCGGCAGGACCTTCGAAATAAAACTTTTAACTGGTGATGATCGCCTGTATTGCCGAATATGCGCTGACTGATAATTACTCAAACACGACTCGACCAACATGAATACCTCGCAAGAGGTTATCTTGAACGATGGCGACTAAAGTCAAAATACAATAAGCAATTGAAACTGTAGTGTAGTGTAGTGTAGTGTAGTGTAGTGTAGTGTAGTGTAGTGTAGTGTAGTGTAGTGTAGTGTAGTGTAGTGTAGTGTAATGTAGTGTAGTAAGTGTAGTGTAGTGTAGTGTAGTGTAGTGTAGTGTAGTGTAGTGTAGTGTAGTGTAGTGTAGTGTAGTGTAGTGTAGTGCAGTGCAGTGCAGTGCAGTGCAGTGCAGTGCAGTGCAGTGCAGTGCAGTGCAGTGCAGTGCAGTGCAGTGCAGTGCAGTGCAGTGCAGTGCAGTGCAGTGCAGTGCAGTGCAGTGCAGTGCAGTGCAGTGCAGTGCAGTGCAGTGCAGTGCAGTGCAGTGCAGTGCAGTGCAGTGCAGTGCAGTGCAGTGCAGTGCAGTGCAGTGTAGTGTAGTGTAGTGTAGTGTAGTGTAGTGTAAGTGTAGTGTAGTGTAGTGTAGTGTAGTGTAGTGTAGTGAGTGTAGTGTAGTGTAAGTGTAAGTGTAAAGTAGTGTAAGTGTAAGTGTAGTGTAAGTGTAAGTGTAAGTGTAAGTGTAGTGTAGTGTAGTGTAGTGTAGTGTAGTGTAGTGTAGTGTAGTGTAGTGTAGTGTAGTGTAGTGTAGTGTAGTATAGTGTAGTTTAGTGGAGTACAGTGCAGTCCAGTACAGTGCAGTGCAGTGTAGAGTAGAGTAGAGTAGAGTAGAGTAGTGTCGTGTCGTGTAGTGTAGTGTAGTGTTGTGTAGTGTAGTGTAGTGCAGTGCAGTGTAGTGTAGTGCAGTGCAGTGTAGTGTAGTGTGATGTAGTGTAGTGTAGTGTAGTGTAGTGTAGTGTAGTGTAGTGTAGTGTAGTGTAGTGTAGTGTAGTGTAGTGTAGTGTAGTGTAGTGTAGTGTAGTGTAGTGTAGTGTAGTGTAGTGTAGTGTAGTGTAGTGTAGTGTAGTGTAGTGTAGTGTAGTGTAGTGTAGTGTAGTGTAGTGTAGTGTAGTGTAGTGTAGTGTAGTGTAGTGTAGTGTAGTGTAGTGTAGTGTAGTGTAGTGTAGTGTAGTGTAGTGTAGTGTAGTGTAGTGTAGTGTAGTGTAGTGTAGTGTAGTGTAGTGTAGTGTAGTGTAGTGTAGTGTAGTGTAGTGTAGTGTAGTGTAGTGTAGTGTAGTGTAGTGTAGTGTAGTGTAGTGTAGTGTAGTGTAGTGTAGTGTAGTGTAGTGTAGTGTAGTGTAGTGTAGTGTAGTGTAGTGTAGTGTAGTGTAGTGTAGTGTAGTGCAGAGAAGAGCGGAGCGGAGCGGTGCGGTGCGGTGCGGTGCGGTGCGGTGCGGTGCGGTGCGGTGCGGAGCGGTGCGGTGCGGTGCGGTGCGGTGCGGTGCGGTGCGGTGCGGTGCGGTGCGGTGCGGTGCGGTGCGGTGCGGTGCGGTGCGGTGCGGTGCGGTGCGGTGCGGTGCGGTGCGGTGCGGTGCGGTGCGGTGCGGTGCGGTGCGGTGCGGTGCGGTGCGGTGCGGTGCGGTGCGGTGCGGTGCGGTGCGGTGTAGTGTAGTGTAGTGTAGTGTAGTGTATTGCAGTGTAGTGTAGTGTAGTGCATTCACCGAACATTCAATCAAGACTCCTATTTTATTGGAATCAAATTGTTGATTTCAGCAATTCTATTTCAAAATAGTATGTTATGTTAGCAGAGTTATACACGTCCTTTCAGTAACGACTATTTTATCACGAGTGCAGTGTTGCGGAACGACTGTTTCGAGGAGTTCATCAATGCTTTACATAACCGTACTTTTTTTACGAATTCATATTATAACCACAAAATTGTATGTTATTAAGTTGATATCTTTTTTTATTATAACAGTTCCAATTGACAGGTCAAGAACTATCTACTCTCTCATGGTTTTTAAACACTGAAATCAAACAGTAACCCTAGCAATATACTTAAAAAATGGAGTTGCTATGGTAATATTTAAAAAAGAAAATCATCAAATATAGATTGTGGAAAATGTTATTAATTGATCATTTATCTTGGTATGCTGAATGCCACTTTGGATATTTGAGTGGTTTTTAATTGAATCGGTTGTTACTTGATGGAAATCCATAGCACTTCTTAGACTGTTAGAAACGTGAGTAACTGAAACTTGATTTAACAGGATAAGATTTCAACAAATGATATTACATCGGTACATGTTTCGCTGCACTGTAGTTTTTCAAGCCGTTAATATAACAACTTTCTTGAAAAAGCGACAGTGTAGCGAAACCTATCGCGATGTAATATTATTTGTAAAAGTATTACGTGATTAAGTTTTGATAGCTTAAGTATCTAACTGTCTGAAAAGTGCTTAGTGCTTAGTGCTCCCTGACTAGAATTACTTTTTGAAAGTGCTTAGTATTCGCGAGTATTTCGTAAATTAAAGTGCTTAGTGCTCGAAGCAATTTCTGTCAGTGCTCGGCACAGCTCTGATAAGTACCTGAAAAAACTGTGACTTTGTTGAAATAAAATAAGCTTCATGTATTTCTTCGTTAAAACATTTAACTTTGGGAACATTCATAATGATTTCTGATTATATCTTTGTTCCTCAAAAATTTTCAGACGATTATAATATTTTGAAATAGAATTGCTGAAATCAATAATTTGATTCCAATAAAATAGGAATATTGATTGAATATTTGGTTTTGTGGTTTTCTTAACCTCGCACAGTCTAAAAAAATACCAAAACATGTAAATCAAAATCAAACTAAAGTGGGCCGCATATGGTTACACAGAAAAGAAGTTTGAAATATCAGTATGATAATTGACTACCGCACATCCCCTGCATGAAGATAGCAAATGTCATGAAATGTCATGAAATATTTGGTAGACTTTTTCTGACTCTCGCCAAAGAAATAACAATTGGACTCGATAATAAAAAAAAATTATTGTTTTAAAGGTTTTGATAACACAGACAGATCTGGGGCCCGATTCTCAAATGTCGACTACCCTATGTCGCATGCGACAAAATATCTAATTTGTCGCATGCGACATAGGGTATTCGAGGTTTGAGAATAGGGTCCTTGGTCTCCGATACGTCAGGGTAGTTAGAAAAGAAGTAGTAATATTTAGTAATTTTGAACTTATTTTTTCAGATAGGGAAAGTAACTGACAAAATTGTACTATTTTTTCAAGATAGTAATGTTCTAAACGCAGTACTTATCGAAGAAAATTGATTTTTTGGTAGGGTGCCGCCGGGTGCCATCTGCCGCGACTTCATGGTTCATGACAAGATTCATTTCTGTGAAAAGGCTTAGTAATCCCGAAACGTTCTCCGGAGCACTGGAGTGCTCGCGAGCATTTTTTGGGATAAACAACTAAGCACTAAGCACTAAATTAGAAAAGTGCTCGACAGCACAGTGCTTTGGAGCACAAAAGTGCTTCGAGCACTTTCACGAGCACTAAGCACTGTGCTTTGGGACAGCTCTGGACTTTAGCTTTAGCCAGAAACAAAAAGTGATTTAGGAGTAGGTGATCTGGGGTTTTCATTATAAATATTCAAGTTTAATTTTAGTATTTGATTTTTTTATCTTTCATTTTATTTTTTATTTTCTTATATAAAACTTGTTTTTGTTATTTTGAGGAAAATGTATTTGATTCTATGCAATTTTCAAACACATCTCTAGTAGTATGGTTCGGGATATAAAATTAAGTACTAGGAGCAATATTTAATCCACATGAAACATTTTCAAAAATGAACCATTACTCCGTCTCAGTTCTTCCACAAAGTCATCATTTTTATATCTATAAGTCTTAAGGTTTCAGCCAACGTTAATAATCATGCGGCGCGTCAAATATTTCTGGGAAACCAAGCATCTCTGACAGGATCGTACACGTAAGTCTTCAGCTGATTGTTCATGAAAACACTGAAGTAACTCTGTGCGTTGGGATTCTCTGGAAGACGACCAGGACCAAAATTCCCTCTATTCCCAATTACTTGATTCTGCTCCTCACCATTCCTGTTGTTCACAGTAGGCTGCGAAGAACTCTGGACCTGACCATTCGTTGGGTTCCTAGTCCCACCAGGGTTCCTCTGGTTCTCAATATGCTGAGCATTGATCAGCCAGAACGGCTGGTTCTCCCTAGGCCAAGTTTCAAGTCTCTTCACCAGATTTTGGTCACCTCGGGCATCTACTGGGATTTTTATGGTTGTGGTACTACCATCCGCACCAAATCTGCTGGGGAATTCGCCACCAGACGCCCCTGCGCTCGATCCAGAGGTGCTGCCACCTGTGTTATTGCTCGCGAATCTACTGGCTAGGTCTGGAACTCCGATTGGGCGTGTTCCTGCAAAGGAAGGTCTTTGGGCCATGGCTGTGCTGAGGATGGAAACGAGAAAGATGATATATTTCTGAAAAAAAAAAAAAACACTGTATTAGATTATAATGATAAAACGTCATTTTCACTTAGACAAATTTACATTGTACGGGAATTGGTAACATTAGGATGAATGAATAAAATGAAGGACAAGAAAAGTAGAGCTCAAGACAATTTGATATCAGTTAATATATTATATCGTGGTATGATAATTTAGATCAGTTAAAGTATTTCAACAGCGTGCAATAACATTTTAGTAATAAATGATCCTTCGATGTTTCTTTGAACACAGACAGTTTTTCTTCATCCCTCAAAGTTCCTGGAAGTTATCAAATATTCTTGGACCAATGTACTCTGGTGCACAAGAAGTTACTCTCAGTCTTGCATAATGCCCGACGGCCCATGGTCCATGGTCCATTTGAAAAATCAAGGATTGAGGTAGCTCAAATTGAATACTTTATCTAACCTGAGCAAGCTAACCTAGCTTGCCTGTTTACTCCAGGGTACTTTTTCGAATGTGTATCCAGACAAGAAGGCAAACTAACGCAAACGAGAATTTTTGTTTTTTGCTCGCAATTAACACACAAACCTAACCTGACCAATCTAACCTATCTTGCAAAGATGATCAGTGATAAAGGATGATGGGTGATACTTTTTCGATGGACGCTTTTTTTTTCATTTTTTTTCCAAGGTTTTGGTATCTGGTGCTGATGTTGTGAAATGTTGTTAACCAACCCAAAGAAACAAGCATCTCTAATGCCACATTTTAAATTTTTTTATGTAATTATTTGATGCATTATCGCGAAAGTTTTTATGCAAAACAAGATGACACTACTGAGTGAACTTAAATATATATTCAAATTGATTATTCGTTTGGCAACAGTTAAGTTATAAACAGCAACCTCATTTGGTAGTAATAGAAATATTATTAAAAGTATGAAATTCATATTGAAAACTTCACAAATACCAAATTTGAGTCATTTTCACTAAAAGCGTCTTTTTTTCAACAAATTCAGCATCAGCTAGAATTATAATAATAAAAATCGAGTTAAATTATACCCAAAAATAGAAGAGTTAAATTACAATAATAATAGTAAAAATAATAAATCGTCTTTATTCATCTTGCAAAAAATATAAATTCATACATAATTATGTTGTGTGACATAAATGAATGGGCGAAGTGTCAGATTAAGGGCAAAGATTATTATTTACTAACACAAAAAAAATACTATTCCACTGAACCCTCAACAAGTTTGTACATTCATTTAATCTTATCAGGCCAATCCATTCAGCTTTCAAAATGAAAAATGGGGAAAAAATTGCAAAAACATGCAAACTTCCACCAAACTTGTATTTTATTGCTCAACAAAACCATAAAAATTTGACCTGCAGTAAAAGACCAGCAAATTTGTTAAATGTTAATTATAAACATTTCTGGTTATTTTGCATAGGAATTGCAAAAGTGTCGTCCCCCAATTTTTTTGAAGAATATATTTCTCCCTCTTCACTCTATATGACCAGCGTTACCACGATAAAGCAAGAAGTGGTTGTTCAGTGTAAAGTTAATTTTGGTTGCTACATGAAGTATGCATTTTTGTTTGATAACAAATGTCCCATTTTAACCCAGTGTTAATAATAGACTTTTCACAAAAATACATTTCATTTGAAAAGTTTTTGATTGTATAGACAAGAGACGATTTGATCTTCACAAACTTTTATTTAACCACGACATGTTTTGCTATCACAGTAGCTCCCTCAAGTGATTATAGAATAAGCTGCATACATCCATTTATATACCCTAATATAACATATATAATATAACACTAATATAACATTAATTGCTAATAAAAACTCCCCTAACCAGACTGTTAATAATTACAATTAACAAGGGTATACCAAACCTACCTTGGTAATTGTTAAAATTGTTGTTGTTAAAATTGTTTTTTCCGGTAACCAGCTGTCGTCCCCTTACGAACGGCGGCACTCAAAATTTGGAACTTGTGCGAGCCAAGGATTAACGAGGTCTTACCTTTTAACGTGCGATTCCTAGCACTCTCTCGGGCCATCAGATAAAAATCTGTAGTCGCTAGGATTCGAGACTAGCCGACCAGCGTCAATGGTTTTGAACGCTTCAGTCTCAACCACTGAGCTACTTGGCCCTAATTGTAATTATTAACAGTCTGGTTAGGGATGTTATTAACAAGGGCATACCTAACCTACCCTGTTAATTGTAATTATTAACAGTTTGGTTAGGAGTGTTTTAGTTGTAATTTGTAATTATTGTTAAGGGTATATAAATGGATGTATGAGGAAGCTACTGTGATAGCGAAACATGTCGTAGTTAAATAAAAGTTTGTGTGAAGATCAAATCGTCTTTTGTCTATACAATTACTATGGATCTTCATCAAATAACGGCCGAATCAATCAGAAAAATTGACACTTTTTGTCGTTTTCTGATTTCTCTCATGGTTTTGGAGATATGAGGGGGTGGCTCTACGTATTGTTTTTCTTTGGAATTTCAAAATATGCTGTTTAACGCACATCCATTAGGACGCGTATTCACTAGAACGAATGCTCTAGTGAATGCTCTAGTGAATACGCGGCTTTAGTTTGAAAGTGTTCGACACTTCGACAGTGTTGACAGTTTGCTCATAATATTAATTTCAATAATTACAATTTTATTATTGATTTGGCTTGTTTATCATTCACTATCAAAGTCATAGTTTATCACATTGTGGTAGTGAACTGTTTAAAAAAAATTGTTATTTTTACATTCCGTATGTTGAGTGATATCGATGAAAGAAATACAAGAATAATATTAGTATGAACTGGGAAAATCTGCCTTAGAATATAAGTGATTCAGGTTACAAATTAATTTTCTATATGTTGGTTATCACATAATATTTTGTTGTTCAAACAGGGTGTTAAACTTTGAATCTTCGATCATTTTTCAGCCTTCAGACATTGAGAAACTAACGCATACAAAAAATCTTCAGAAAAGGTCTATTAATATGGTCTCAGTCTGACTAAAAACAAAATATTGATGGTCAAATTCTTGGCCATAGTTTGAAATATTGTCAGGATATTCTGCTTCAAACACGTGAAAAAAATCGATGAGAATGATTTCGATACAAATCAGTCTTAAACAAGAAATGTCAAATATTTATTCAAAGTGCCATCATAGGGACCAGGCTTGAGCCTGGACCATGGAAAGGAGAATTTTCAAAAGGCTCGTTACTCAACAAGTTTCTGTCAGCATCATTTTGTTTTAGAAACAGTTCCCAAATAGTCTACGATTTCTTGTTGTGGTTTTATCACTATACTGGTGCAACGATTGGAAATAATATGGTGTTTGGTATTGAATGAAAAAAAAAACAGTGAGTAGTTGTACTTGAAATAGGTTATAAGCAATATAATTATAGTAATTACATGCTTTCGTCTGCCATAACGATCTCAAGATCACTAAACACTGTAATACTTCAACACTTACCATCACGAAAACAAGTTTATGTCGACTAACAACTTGTTGAACTCAAGACACAACTGAATCCCGCCAAGATTGCAACTATCTTATTTATTATAAATTTACAGTTTTGATAGGCTGGGAGCTAGCGATATATTTCTACTCCAATTATTAGGAGTAGGTATGTTGAAGTGAGTTTATTCACTCATTATTCATTGATTCCAAATAATATCGTTTACTGTAGATGAAATTTCAACAGATTTTAACGTATCAAAAAAAAAAAAAAATAAAAAAATTACAAATTAGTGCATGGAAAATTCTTCGGATTCAATTGAATCTATTGTCCGAGCTTTGCAGCAACATTCACTATATCTTAAAAAAATCAGTGTTTTCGAATATTGAATTGAACACAAAATTTGTAATATTAACGATCCTTAAAATGGTTACCTTCACCCATTTTTATTTCTATCTATTTAAGCACTAATTAATGGAAACTGAATACACTTGAAAATTACTGAATTTCTTAGAACAAATATATATATATATATTTCCTCTATAGTATAAACTTTTCAGTAACAGCGCTACCTACATTGGTATGGTACTAGACAGTTTAAAAAAGGTACTAATGAGGTAGCACCTCGCTTTGTAAAAAATAATCGTGAAAAACATTTTAAAGTAAAACTTTTATTCGAAGGTGCTAAAAAAAAAAGAACATAAACTGAATGTATTCCTTAAAAATTTGAATTTATTTAATGGGAAAATTTATAATGAAAAAAATTATGGTTTGATTTACTTCTTCGTTTATTTTTTTCCTTTAAGTGCATATACATTGAAGCTTTTCTTCAACTGTTTTCCACGTTCATTTTATTATGTTTTTAAACACTAAAATTTTAATAGATGCGCCAGGTGCTCATCTTCTCGGCACTTATCTCACCTTACTGGATACAGTTTCCGATTTCGTTTACATGAGTTTGCACTTTTTTTTTTGAAAATTGGGGGTCTCAGCCCCCCGACCGATATTATTTTGTTTTCCAACGTATGCGTTCCCTATGTGGCATTCTGTGGGACAGGGTGGTAAAATTTCTTAGAATTGAATATTTCGACTACCTGTTCGCTATTTTTCATCGATTTAAAGAATTTCTTCCGATTTAATTTTTCCGCCACATTTTTCAGGAAATGACGGAATCCGGACCCTAGACCATCCAAAAGGGTCAGGAGCATAGAGTTGTTTCAAACTGACTTTCCGGACTGTCAGATTGTTTTCACTATTTTCACAGATTTTTCTTATGTAATGTCCGGAGCATTTAGATTGTTTCCCTTCTAATCTATTTATAACTTCCGAGGGGAGCCAGGGGGTAAAATTTTTTGAAATTGAATTATTCGACGTTCAGATAGTTATCACTACTTATATGGATTTTTTCAATTTCAATTTCGTAACCTTTTTCCCCGCTCCCCGACCGATATGCCCAACTTCCCAGTAAGTATCTCACCTTATTAGACATATACGTACAGATCAAGTTACGAAAACTTTTCGGCGATTCAATATTTTTCACAATTTTAAAGGATTTTTTGATTTTATTTTCGTGGGTTTCCACGCCAAACACGTTTTGAATGATCAAACGAAATACTTGCTCAAATCTGTCGCTAGCTGCTGGACTATAGACGAATCGAAGGAATGCGTTCACAATAATTGAAACTCACGTCTGATGTATAATAGGAAATACCGGCCACAATGTTAACTTATCAGCGAGGTTCTGGAAACCACAATAACATCATAACAAAAGCGTGACTCTGTATAATCCTCGAGTAATTAAGAATCGTGGGATATATTCCAATAAAAATGCATACATCACCATAGCGAAAGAATTGAACGGAATACTTTTCTTACCGTGAGATGGGACTTTTTCATGACATTGGTAGGTACTTGCGAATAATTTTCACAACATATAAATATCCTTCTTTTCAATATCCCTGCGCAGATCAAGATTTGTGACTCCCTGACAAAAATCAACTACTTCCGTTGAAACCCTTGATGTAATGATAATAATAATAAAATTATCTGATAAAAAAAATTACAAACCGTGTGATATAATATATTTACGCACATTCTGTATACGCAAATACTCTCCACAGGGGTTCCGGTGAATGAATGTCTATAAGGGTCAAAAAAGGGGGTCGCTGGCTGAAAATCAACGATTTTATTATAAATAAACAAATTTTTAGGGAGGCTTTGGAGAACAGCCTAACAAATTGATACAAGACCACATAAGCGAACAAGCAATGAAAAAAAAAAAAAAACGTGATAGCGGAATATGACCATCCCGAGTCAGTTTGGAAAAACTGATCCACTTAGTATTCTATTAACATCTACAAATGCAAACATATTTTGCGTCCAAAGGCACTGAATGAAACACCATTGGGGAACTTTAGCGGAAAATTCAGTGATAAAAGAGCGATATGTACTAAAATTAGAAGGACTAAATGCTGAATCACTATCCGTTAGGATGCATGGAACATAAATATGTGTAATATGTGGAACAAACGAAGAAATATTCATGTCATAAATATATAATTGTACTAAGAGCTAAGAGCAATGTTGATTTTCTCAAAAGAAACTTTGCTGAATTTTATATAAAATCATATCAATTCTCGATCTCTACGCTGGTAACTAGGCCAGATGTCAAGGGGGCTCATTTCAAATCGTTCAAACATATTTTCTAACATTCAAAGTTCTTCAAATTATGATATTATTAATACGCTTCACTGATTTTTGGTGAAAAATTAAGGCTCAATCGATTAGCGAACTCTAATATATTTTCGACTGCTCTACATAAAATTGTAGAAAAAACTACTTATGTGGAGCGGGGACTAGCGCAGTGGTTAGCGCACGAGCCTGGTGACCGAAAGGTCCCGGTTCGATTCCCAGCCGGGACGAGCTTTTTACATTTTTCAGAATGATTGAATCTCGTTGCCGAATGGAAATAATTCTCCAGGATTCACTGTTGCGTTAATAATTAACAGTGCTGCTCCTAAGATGGCGTTTGGAGTTAGTAACAAGGACTATCTAGAACACGTTGCTAATGATCAACTACCTATGCAATTCCACATTTCATATGGATATTTTCAATATTCTGCTTCTCACAAATCGCTTGAGACCTGAATCACAATTTGGTGAACATTATTTCCGTTTTTATCAATGTGTCACCAGAATTGTGAATTGACACTGGCGGAGTAGTAATAGTATTATTATTCCAAAATATTCATATCAGCATTTTGGTAATGGGGTGATTACCTCCTCTAATAAACTTACTTTCTGTTAATTATAATTTCGAAAAATGTATCTTGTTTCAGTTCAATTTATCTTGCTTTAGTCCATTCAGGTGGTATTAAAAAGAACTGTCTATTTTTTCAATATATTTGTATGTAATCTTGATGAACTCTTTAGTAACAATTTCAGTAAAAAAAATTTAGATTTTGATTTTATTACTTACCTTGTATAACTAAGTATAATTATTGAATCAGTATTTTTATGTGTCATCTCGTGGGTTGAGCAAATTTTGTTTGTTCATAATCGAGATTCACTTCATGTTACTTGATATTCAGTAAAGTGAATATCACATATCACAATACTTGTGATATACATCAACATTTCCCAATCGTTTTCAAGAACATGATTTGATCGAAGAGCAACACAGATTTTAAAGGAATCTATTCCTGTTACTTGAACATAAATTGTATTGATGCACATAGGGGTATTAGAGAAATCTAGGCGGCCAAAACTTGACGCCAAGAGAGAAAAAAAAAGTTGCCCAAACTTTTTACAAATAACGATCAATGACTTATTATTATTATAAGTGAGACTATGGTTCGTGCAATATTTCCCAAAAATTCGGAAAAGACATTTTCCGTAAGAGTTAGTTACAATATTTTTTCTACGAGTGTTTTTGTCCATCTTATTTAAAAGAAAAAAACGTTTTTAATAAACAAGCTTTTATAATAATGCTAAAATTCGGAAAAGACATTTTCCGTAAGAGTTAGTTACAATATTTTTTCTACGAGTGTTTTTGTCCATCTTATTTAAAAGAAAAAAACGTTTTTAATAAACAAGCTTTTATAATAATGCTACAATGAATAATAAGACAGAATAGTTACATAGATCATTTAGTAAGTCCTAAATTCATCATTTTCAAAAATACAAAAATCGTGCGGAAAAGTAAAAATCATACGGAAAAGTAAAAATCGTGCGGAAAAGTAACTTTTCCGAACAATTTTAAATCGTACGGAAAAGTACAACTTTCAAAACGAAAAATCGTGCAGAAAAATTACTTTTCCGCACGCTCGTAGGAAAACTATATTTCAAACTGATCATAGTTTAAATGACATAGTAATATCGTCAATGTCGAAGTATCCTTCTCTCAAAATATTTCCACCAGGTGGAAAATATGAGGCACATAAACCTGACAAAACAACTACTTCCCTGCTAATACCACGACAGACATTGAATTATATCTGATAGATATATGTGCAACGTTCTTCCAAGAAGACCCAGTTGCAAATGCTTATTGTAATTATACAGCAGATAATCCTTCACTTGGCTAGGGAAGACCACCTGTAGACACGTTTCGCGATTCTTGCCGCTCGTCAGTGACAGGGTAGGTCGGACAACATTAAAGCCCAGCCCAATGAATTATAATTTATAATCCACTGTATAATTAATATTTCCCTACAAAGGAAGTAGCGACTTACAGTAGAGGTCAGTCACAGGGCCATCTGCAGGGTAACACAAAAAGCATTACTTCGTGTATTTCAGTGCGGGTGGCGTTGCGACTAACTTTTATTGTAAGTCGCTGCTTCATTTCCAGGGAGATATTAGTTATACAGTGGATTATAATTCATTGGTCTAGGGCAGGACCACTTTAATGTTGTCTGACCTACCCTGTCACTGACGAGCGATAAGAACAGCGAAACGCCAAGTGAAGGATTATCTGCTGTACATAATTACAATAATTACAATAAAGCATTCGCAACTGGGTCTTCTTGAAATAACGTTGCACAAATATCTGTCAGATGTAATTCAATGTCCGTCGTGGTATTAGCCAGGGAAGTAGTTGTTTTCTGTCAGATGCCTCATATTTTCCACCTGGTGGAAATATTTGAAGAGAAGGGTACTTCGACATTAACGATTTTACAATTTCGTTTATTTGATACTCTCCGGCAAAAATTCTTGAACTTTGATCATAGTTTTTGTTCCGTCTTTAAATTAAAACTTAGATATAGTACCTAATTTTAGTTATAATTCATTTATATTGGGAAGTAGAATCAAGTATTTCATTTTATAGTACACTCTGTATGCTTCAGAAAGGCAGAAACGAATGTTTTGTTAGTACTCGGGTTTATTAGTTTTTATACCAACCGCGCTAAAAAAGCAGTGGAACAGTATTCCGGCCCGAGACCGAAAATTAGTAGAATCGTTCGCTATCGTCCAGAGATCAACTAAAATTTGTTAGTGAAAATTGCTGGTCCCGGTTTCATAGTTATTTGGAAACTCTTTGTACGTTGTGGAGAAACTAGGTAGGCCTACCCCTCCGAGCAGCCAAGAACATCAACGGCGGTCTACAGTCCATGAAACACCAGGTAGGGCTAATTTTTTTTTACTGTTTCCCTGCATCGATTTTGTTGCTATTCGTTCGTAAATCTATTTCAAAAGGGGCAAAACAACATTTGGTCCTTCAGAGTCGGATATTTTGAATCGTTCGTTTTTTGCCTTTTCGTTTTTGCCTTTTTGATATAACATAGTGCATTTACCCATTCGCAAAACACAATAGATAATTTAATACTAATTTGTAAAAATTGTTTTGATACATGTTCGTTATTTTGTTAGCGGATATCGGAGATATTATTTTCAAAATTACTCGTTTTTGATTCATAGCTTGCTGAAATAGTACGAGTAAAATAAATACAGCTGATTTTCGTTCGACAAAAAGTTACTTCCAATAGATTTGTTCATTTGGGACGTTGATAAAAACAAAATATCTCTCGTACACATTTGTTTAGAATAAAAAACGAAAAAACCTTTAACACAATTGCATCTTCCCACATGTTTTTTTTCGACTACTTACTGAAAAAAATAGGTGTTTATCGATACCTTCGTGATTGATTGGCATTCAGTGGCGTATCAATAAAAATATTAGTTGGCATTTGAATAGAAATAATAATAGATAGAATTTTTATCGATTTGAATTTATCGGTAGAACCAGCAGTGGACCATTACTTAATTCCCTTTTAAATGACAGTTACTGAATATTGTGACATATTTTCATTTTGACGTCGTTTACTTGTGTTACTTACTAGAATTCGTATTCAAAACTAATCGAGTACAAATAATTTATCGTATTTTTTCTTTGATAATTTGTTCATTGCGTTGCACATTACATTTAGTAGAATACGATGGCAGCTGCTAAAATTAAACAGCATCGTGCAATGAGAGATACTTGGTTGCAGCGTTTAGATGAAATTAAAGAATGTGCCGATCAGGCTGGAACCGATGATGGAATAAAAGACGAATTTCATGCTAGATATCAAGATCTCGATGGAATATCTACCGAATTTCAAAATAATCATTTGATGCTCATTGGAATTATATCAACGCAAGATGGGGCCGATTTAGAAGCTGAACATGTAATTAGACGAGAATTTGATAGAAAGTACTATGGTATCAAAACAAAATATTCTAAATTATTTTGTAAAACTGATCCAGTGCCAACCATCATGAATAATCCCAATGTGAAATTACCAAAAATTGATATTCCAAAATTTAGTGGAAATTTACAGGAATGGCCAGCCTTTTTAGACTTGTATAAATCACTTATTCATACAAATAGTTCTCTTAGTAAAACTGAAAAATTCAGGTATCTTTTATCTTCTTTGTCAAAAGGGGCTCTTTCTTGCATCAAATCTTTGAAAATAACTGATAACAATTATGATACTGCTTTTATTACATTAGTTGATCGATTTCAAAACCCACGCCTCATAGCAAGTACTTATTGGCAGGAAATGATGGATTTCCCGAAACTACAGACTGAATCGGCTACAGGTCTACGCAGTTTGCTCGAATGTTTTCATGAAAATTTAGATGGTTTGAAAAATCTGAATTTACCGGTAGCTGAGTGGAGTTTTGTACTATTTCATATTTTGATTAAAAAACTAGACACTGCAACCATAAAACTTTTCGAAATGAAGTATGCGTCTTCAGATATTCCTTCGTATGACGATCTTGTTACTTTTTTGAAATCGCAGTGTACTGCATTGGAGTCAGTTGTCTTATACTCGCAAAAGGGTCATCGTACTTCATATAATACTAAATTCACTTCAAGTGTTGAGTTCACTCGAGATAACAAAAATGACAAAAAAACATTTTTAGTTACTAATAACAAGACATCCGGAACTTGTTCGATATGTAATGCATCTCATTTGATATATAAATGTCCATCCTTTCTGAATAAAACCCCTACTGATCGTTATAAGTTGGTCAAACAAAAAGGTTTGTGTTTGAATTGTTTATATCCTTCACATCGATCTTCCGAGTGCAGAGTCCAAGACTCTTGTCATGTGTGCCATCATAAGCACCATAGCTTGATTCACTTTACCAGCAGCACTTCTCAGCAGAGTAGTGATGAATCATCAAGTAGTCACAGATCGAATTCGGCGATTTCGCAAGACAGTGGTACCTCAAGTACTTCGAATGTATCCTCCAATAATTCAAATGTGTTTTTTGGTTCTGTTGGAAATAACACAATAGCTTTATTGGCAACCGCAGTAGTGGAAATCAAGGATAGATACGAGATGTTTCAGAAGGTTAGGGTGTTATTAGATGGTGGAAGTCAAGTAAGTTTGATTACATCTGCATGTGCCAATCGCTTGAAGTTAGCACGGTCTCGTTTGTCACTAGTTGTTAGTGGAATTGGACAATCTGCACTGGAAGCTAAATATGGGGTTACTGTCCAGCTTCGATCTGCTGCAGCAGTTGTTCCTGTAGTTTCCGTCAAAGCTGTAGTAATAGAAAAAATTTCATCGCACATGCCAAGTTCACATTTCTCTTTCGAGCATTGGAATCATTTGAAGAATATTCAGCTGGCCGATCCCCACTTCAATATCCCTAGTGGAGTGGATATGTTATTGGGAGCGGAGTTGATCCCAGATATTTTACGGAGCGGCCAGATTCGTGGAGACGGTGATCAGCCCATGGCTATTGAAACCATATTTGGATGGGTTGTTACAGGTAAAATTTGTCTTCAGCCCCCTACACTGAAATATTCCTTGTTGACACATACTCAAAATTTATCATTAGATGCAACTTTGAAGAAATTTTGGGAGTTAGAAGAAATTCCCCAGTCAAATTGCATGACACAAGATGAACAAAGATGTGAAGAAATTTTCGTAGCTTCGCATCATCGGGATCGATCAGGACGATATATTGTTTATCTGCCTTTCAAGGAAGAAAACCCTTCTTTCCTGGAGACTCGTTTTATTGCGATAAGACGATTTTTTTGTTTGGAACGTCGTTTGTTACAGGACAAAAATTTGTATTCGGCTTATTCATCCTTTATGAAGGATTACTTGGATAATGGACATATGAGCAAAATTGATGGTTTGCCGAATGATCCAATTAGGGCATATTATATTCCTCATCATGGAGTACAAAAACCCGATAGTACTTCTACTAAGTTGAGGGTTGTTTTTGACGCATCGGCTTCACCCCCTGGTGGGGAATCTCTGAATGAAAAATTATTGGTGGGACCAAAATTACAGCGGGATTTAGTAAGTATTTTACTTCGTTTCAGATTGCATAAGTTCGTAGTAACCGCTGATATTCGACAAATGTATTTGCAAATACTGGTAGCTCCAGAACAACGCGATTATCAGCGAATTGTGTGGCGTTTTGGTCCTAATGATCAACTTGATGAATATCAGTTGAACACTGTCACATTTGGGGTGACAAGCTCGCCATATTTAGCCATTCGTACATTGCTGCAACTTTCCAAGGACGAAGGTCATAATTTTCCTATTGCAGCCAAAATTTTGGGGTCGGATATATATGTTGATGATTTGGTTACTGGCGGGGAGTCTCTAGAATACTGCAAGTCCCTTCAGAAAGAGATGATTGGTCTGCTGAAAACAGGAGGGTTTGAACTCCGGAAATGGTCAAGTAATCATGCAGATTTATTGAATGAATTTCCAACAGATTTCCGACATCAACCTATGCTTTCGTTTGATAGTGAAGATAATTCGGCAATTAAGGTTTTGGGACTGCAATGGCGGCCAAATTTAGATGTATTTTCTTATAGTGGCGATATCATTGAAATGACTTGTTCAAAAAGAAATATTCTGTCGGATTTGGCTAGGATATTTGATCCGTTAGGATTTCTTGGTCCTGTTACGTTTTTTGCAAAATATATGATGCAGTATTTATGGACATTAGGATTACAATGGGATGAGGAGCCTCCACCTGATGTAAAGTCTCGTTGGATAGAATTCAAACGAGATCTATATACTTTATCGTCCTTGAATATACCTCGATATATTCTTGGGGAAAATATTGATAATATTCAAATACATGGGTTTGCAGACGCATCTGAGAGGGGATTTGCATCGGTAGTCTACATTAGATGGGCAAATGTTGATGGCGAAGCACAGACCAATTTAATGATGTCAAAATCGAAAGTTGCTCCTCTCAAGCGTATATCCATTCCTCGCTTGGAATTATGCGCAGCACTGCTGTTAGCTGATTTAATGCATTTTGTAATACGTACCTGCGAGCAAAATATTTCTGTTCAGAATATTTTTGCTTGGTCTGATTCGTTGGTTGCTTTGAAATGGATCAGATCGTCGCCTCATCGTTGGCAAACGTTTGTCAGCAACAGAGTTACCAAAATACAAGATCAAATACAACCCAGTTGCTGGCATCATGTGAAAGGAATAGACAATCCAGCGGATTGTGCTTCTCGTGGTCTATATCCCACAGAATTGGTAGAGCATCCACTGTGGTGGAAAGGACCCTTGTGGCTTACTAATTCACCTGAATCGTGGCCAATGATAGAACCAGAATTAGGTGATTCAGACTGTCTCAAGGAGGAAAAGAGAACAATTTCGTTAGCAGTGTCGGCTTCGCTTGATTCTGTGGATGATCTTATTGAAAGATTTTCTTCATTGCCTAAGATTCAGAGAATCATTTGTTATGTTTTTCGATATTTTAACAACTCAAAATTCCAAAATAAAAGTTTTGGTGTTTTTACTCAACAGGAACTTCATAGATCACTTCTCGTTTTGGTTAAAGGAGTGCAATATAAACATTTTGGTGATCTGATAGAAAGTTTGACAAATAAAAAGGTAATTTCCAAAACCCTTCGAAAACTGTCACCGTTCATTGATGAAGATGGATTTATCAGGGTGGGCGGTCGATTAGTGAATGCTCGTATTCCTTATGATAACAAGCATCCTATTTTACTTCCTCAAAAACATAGACTTGTCGAGCTTCTGATAAATGAATATCATAAAAAGCACTTTCATCCAGGTGCTCAGCTTTTGCGTTTTCTTATTTCGGAAAATTTTTGGATTTTAAATGCTAAAAATGCTATAAGATCGGTTATATCAAAATGTATTCGATGTTTCAGGGTTCGTCCTAATTCATTCAGTCCATATATGGGCAATCTTCCTGCTAGTAGAGTTTCACAAGTTAAACCATTTTCTATTGTTGGGGTGGACTTTGCAGGTCCTTTGAATATCACTTTGTCAAAAGCACGTGGCTGTAAGAGTCAGAAGGCCTATATATGTCTTTTTGTGTGCTTTGCTACTCGGGCAATTCATCTGGAGTTGGTTAGCGACTTATCTTCAGATGCTTTTCTCGCGGCACTTCGTAGATTTCTAGCTAGACGAGGACGTTTGTCAGTGATACACAGCGACTGTGGTACTAACTTCGTAGGCGCGGATAGAATGTTGCGGGAAATGTTTCAACAGGCTGTGGACATGGAACATATCGAATGGAGGTTCAATCCTCCTTCCAGCCCCCACTTTGGAGGTTTGCACGAAGCTGGGGTGAAATCAGTCAAAGGACATTTGATTAGAGTTATTGGTGAACAAATCCTTACCTTTGAAGAGATGTACACCATTCTTGTACAGATTGAAGCCCTCTTGAACTCAAGGCCGTTAACTGAAATAAGTTCCGATCCTAACGATCTACAAGCTTTAACTCCAGGGCACTTTTTAACATTGGAGCCACTGTCGGTTTTGCCGGATGCTAATGTTACGGATATGCCAATCAATCGTTTGTCCAGATGGCAACTCTTGCAGAAAATACACCAAGACTTCTGGAAGAGGTGGCATTTGGAATATTTGAACACCTTGATTAATCGTAAAAAATGGACTGAGCATCAGACTCCATTGCCTATTGGCAAACTGGTCCTTATCAAGGATGACTTGCAGTCTCCTATGCGTTGGCGTTTAGGACGCGTACAAGAGATATTTTGCGGAACAGATGGCATCGGTCGTGTTGCCGCTGTTAAAACGGCTTTGGGAATAATCCGAAGGCCAATTATTAAATTATGTCCCCTTCCTACGGTTTAAAATGCACTCGTATTTTTTCGACTGCATTTTGGTGGGCGGTATGTTCCGTCTTTAAATTAAAACTTAGATATAGTACCTAATTTTAGTTATAATTCATTTATATTGGGAAGTAGAATCAAGTATTTCATTTTATAGTACACTCTGTATGCTTCAGAAAGGCAGAAACGAATGTTTTGTTAGTACTCGGGTTTATTAGTTTTTATACCAACCGCGCTAAAAAAGCAGTGGAACAGTATTCCGGCCCGAGACCGAAAATTAGTAGAATCGTTCGCTATCGTCCAGAGATCAACTAAAATTTGTTAGTGAAAATTGCTGGTCCCGGTTTCATAGTTATTTGGAAACTCTTTGTACGTTGTGGAGAAACTAGGTAGGCCTACCCCTCCGAGCAGCCAAGAACATCAACGGCGGTCTACAGTCCATGAAACACCAGGTAGGGCTAATTTTTTTTTACTGTTTCCCTGCATCGATTTTGTTGCTATTCGTTCGTAAATCTATTTCAAAAGGGGCAAAACAACAGTTTTATAATATCCATATAGGACGAAACTGCAGTAATGCTAGTGTTACAAATGTGAAGTGGTAAAAAACATAGGAATTTTTATTAAGTACTCATTTTTTTACCACGTAGTAACGGCGGCTACATCCATATTAATTTAATTCATTTATAATTATTTCATCTCAGAAATAAACTATGCCCAAAACAAATATTTCATCTGATAGCTGATTCATTTCAAATTCGAAAAGAACACCCCACCAAATGGTCTTGAATGAAAAAAAATGTTTGATTCACAACAACTAATTCTCAACTTTAATACAAATAAATAAATAAATAAATAAATAAATAAATAGTACATTTGTCTTTATATGGTGATGAACTAGCATTCTCTTCTTTAGCTTCTGGGATACCAAGCGTCAGCAACGGAATCGTACACATAGGTCACCAACTGATTGTTTTTGAAAACATTGAACGTATTAGGAGATTCATTAACAGCATCGAAAGATCCCCTGTTTTGAAGGAACTGATTCTGCCCCAAAGAAATCCTCCCCTGACCCAAATCGTTTGTTGGAACATATTGAACGTTGATTCTCCTTGTACCATCCGGATAAAGCTGCTTCAGGATATGCTCTGAGTTCAGTACTGAGAAGGGTTGGTTCTCCCTTGGCCAGGTTTGCTGCCATTGAGAATCTATGGGGACTACTGATGAAGATGAGTAAGTGTTTGTGCCTGAGCCGAATCTGCTAGGGAACTGGGAACCGGCTGAGCCAGAACTTTCGGGGTTTTCAAACCTAGCGGCCAATTTTGGTACTCCAATAGGGCCGCGTCCAGCGAAGGAAGGCCTTTGGGTATGGGCTGTGGCGAGGATGGTGCCAAGGATTACTAGATATTTCTGTAAAAAAATATAACAGTCAATAATAATATCACACATTTCAACTTTTGCCTCTCACTATAAAATAACCTATATAAAATGTTTGAAGATTTGTATATACAGTGACCGCCATAAAGTATGTACCATATGGGGAAAAAGTTTATTATTGAAGTATTGAAAAAAAAATTCTTGGGAACAGTTTGTGCATGTTCGATAACCTAAAAATCGATTTTGACACATGTCACGTGATCGCAGGTATGGCGGCAAATTGAAAAAAATTACTATGAATAGACAAAAAGTCGAATAAAATGGCAAGATATCGAAAAAAGTTATTTGAAAAAGTTGCGTAGAATTCAATTTTATACACATATACAGAGTTTGAAAAATCAATGTGAGAAAATTGAAAATAGCATTTTTTTTTTAAATATTTTCCTAGCTGAATAAAAATATCAAATTATTTTCTTATGAATAGCTTGACCATACTGAAATATTTGTATTATAATGATAATAACAAAACTTTCCCATTTTCTCTACACCAGAGAGCACTAAATTAAAAAAAAAAAATTTTCTCAGAACCCTTGCTGTTACATTGGTTCGTATCTAAAAGTTACATCCGAATTCGACGACTCTTGCGATGATAGGGAAATCCGAATATATAGTGTTTTTCCGATTATAATCAATTTTTGATGATAATCGTGCACGAACGTTTCACTTCGCATATAAGTTTATATAAATAGTGCGTCAAATCAAAGAGGCTAGAGTTTTCAACATTGCGTGCGAAATGTAACGCTCTTGGCACGATGATCATCGAAACTTGATTATAATCTGGAAAACACCATGTTTCTGGAGTGTCATGTCATCACAATGGTCGTGGAATTCTGGTATAACTGTTAGATACGAACCAATGTAACAGCCAGGGTTTTGACAAAATCCCATTTTTTTAATTTAGTGCTCAGTGGTGTGGAGAAAATGAGAAAGTTTTGCCATTATCATTGATATACAAATGTTTCAGTATGGTCAAGCTATTCATGAGATAAAAATTTGATATTTTTATACAGCTAGGAAAATATTTTTAAAAAATTGCTATTTTCAGTTTTCTCACATTATTTTTTCAAACTTTGTATATGTGAATAAAATTGAATTCTAAGCAGCTTTTTGAAATAACTTTTTTTGATATCTTGCCGTTTTACCCCACTTTTTGCCTTTTCATAGTGATCATACCGGCGATCACGTGACATGTGTCAAAATCGATTTTCAAGTTATCGGACATGCACAAACTTTCTCCAAGAATCTTTTTTCCAATACTCTAATAATAAACTTTTTTCCCATATGGTTCATACTTTTTGGCGGTCACTGTATACAGCGTGACACAAGGTCGATGGTAGGGTAGAAGTTTGTGGAAAACACAAATCACGATTTTTCTGAAAATTTTCTTATTTTACATTTTCTTGTCTGTTTTATCAATCTGAAATATTTTCAGCATTGCGACGTTAGGGCTTTTCCTAGCAGCTTTATATTTTTGAATAGAATGCCCTATACATTTACATGCCCTTTTATTATAAGTAATACTTTTTTGTTAATATTGCCTTATACCTATCTATATCGGTTATCGATATAAAACACAATTTGTGTCAAATATGGTACAAAACAATGCCCTAATTGAACTTAAGTGAATTAGTAGGTAATAGCAATTCACGAAATGTTGATATTCTGACGTTAGGTTAAACAAACTCAAAGTATTCAATTTCCACCTAGAAATCTACTCCATATTGTACAGGGCGTGATCAAATTACTTTTATTTCCGTTATGCATGAAAGTTTATTTTTTTGAAATGAAACTCCCTGTACTCAATAAATTGAAAGAAAAACATGCTTCAAGATGATATATCATGTCTTTACCTAAATCATCAAGTTTCCTTAATAAAGCCGCTTTTTTGGAAAAATAATTTTTTAAAGAATTCAATTTTTTTGATTTCAGAAAGTAATATCGGTAGTACCAACAAATGATTTTTTTTCCATATTTGTACGTCGAACCGTTCAGTGCACTTTTAAAAGTATGGAGACCAGGCTGTCACACCAAAATCTTTAATTTGATGAACATAGTTCAGCGAATGCCCGTTGATGATGTCATCATCAAATAATAGACTTTAGTGGTTGAAACGGTAAAAACCTTCAATGTGACATTTTTTTTGAATTCAAATCTATACCGTTTCCTGAGTATTTAGTTTATATATCATCGAGATCAGATTGAAGGAGAATAAATAGCATTAACTAGATTCTTGATGATGTTGGATAATTTCAAATAATCTTTAAAACAGGAACTGATGTCATCAACGAATCAACTGATATTAGTAGCAGTGCTTGGAAGTTGCAGTCGACTCTGAAGATCTGTGACCTGTCAGATAAACCACAAGAGTACTTATACCGTCAAGTTTGAGTTTATGAAATGAGAGGTCGTGATTCACCTTGTCGAAGGTCTCAGACGAATCATTGTAAACATAGTAACTGCTAGCTCTTCCCAAGAACATCAGACAAACAAAATTAATCTTAATGTCTGATTCAATATCTGGCTTGTACATTTTGGTAACGTAAGGGAGCTTTCAATAGTAAGGAAACTTACTGGAGTCAACATACTTGTGGAAAATGTGAAAAAGTGGTTTGGCTGGAATGAAACAGATAATTCTCAAAATTCTCAAAGGCGTTTAGTCGAATAATACTAATTCTCCTAATATTGAAACGTTGAAAATTATTCCAAATACGCTCCTGTTTAACGAATACCTGTTTGGTAGGAATAGTTCATTAATAATTATATTTCATCCAGACGCTCACAGGTGGTGAAATGTATAGACGGCAATAAGGTATTTAGGGTAATAGGTGAGCATGTTTAAAACATTAAGTAACTCGGGGTTTGTGTTTAAACTGGATGAAAGCTTCGTTCGCTTATATTCTGAATTTGAAATTATGTTACTTTTCCACTTGGTAGAAAATGGCGTGTTGAAAATGTTTACTGTGCACGCGTAAAATGTGGAAATATGTATTATAATTTTAATTTAGGTACGTACTCAAAAATATCTTTAACAATTTTGGGTGATTAAACTGCCAAGTGTGACATATCATTGAATTTAGAGTGATAAATCTGTATTTGCTGAAACAAGGCCCAATTGAAAAATAATAAGTTGATGATGGTTATTCGATAAGAAAACATCGAACAATGAAACTGACATCATCCCAAGAAAGCCTCCAAAATGTTTCTGTGACGAAGTTTGTTTTTATCTTGTTCCAACTCTGACGCTAACACGAAAAAAAACTAAAATTGAAAAATTTTTCTTTCAGATGTTACCATTTTTTTTTCAATTTTATCAAAACTGTATTTATTTATAAGGTTCAGATATTCCCGCTGTGGCCTTGTACCGTATTCTTTATTGTAACCTGATTTATTCCCTGCATTTCTTACTTCATGACTTAAAGTTGGATTGGAAAGTTGAAATTCAGCAAGAAGTTATGATGGGTTATGTAAAAAAATTATGAAAAGAAGACATATGAAAGATATTGAGACTAACATAAAAATATAAGAAATTTCAACAGTTTAAAAAAATGTGTAGAAATTCAAATATTCTAAAACAGTACTAGGAAGAAAAATATAATATATAATAACAAGATAGAGACTATGTGAATGGGAAAAACCGAACAACAAAGGCAGGTTATGGAAATAGACGAAAGAAAATTCAGGCATGTACATACATTCGAATGGTTGGAATTAATATTATCAGGAAATGAAATATGGAACATGAAATACAAGAAACTGTGGCAACTTGGGAAAGAATGTTAATTGGTGTCAAAAACTCATTAGGAAGAAGAAGAAGAAGAGGAGGATTAAAGAAAGTACTGAAAGTGATACTCTTTTATGGGGCAGTAACCTGGATGACAGAAATAAATGTGTACAGTAGAAGTGGACGAGTGAAAAGGATAATTGTGTTTCTTTATAACATAACAATGTTATGCACGTGAATTTTATTATCACTAAATACTGCTTCGAGTTTCTTGTAGCAAAATATATTCCCACCAAGTTCAGTGGAATAAAGTTTGTAAAGAATAATGGTTTGAACTACCACCAACTGCCTTATTATTATTTTGCGTAATCTTCAGTGAAGTCTTGGTCCAAAATTATCTCTCAGATAACAAGCCATGTTTCTTTGATTTCAAACACTTTACCGATTTAGAATAGTAAGAATAGAAATTTAAAACATATTTAGAAATAAAACAACCGATATTGATACCTGAATACCTACAGCTGCTTAGATATTTACTAAAGAAAAATATTATCATTTTGAATTAACATACAAAGCCTACTATTCGAATTTCAAAATCACCAAAAACCGTCATTATCCTAGTATTTATTAAACAATATTTCGATGTAATTTTTTTTTTACCGGAACACGAATAATTGAAGCTCCAGTTGTATTATAAGTGAAAATTCTATCAGTCAATTTTCTATTATAGAAGTTGTTTTCGAAATTAAGTGGGAAGTAGAAGATGACAAAACAAAACGAAATAAAAGAATACATTTTTGTAAAAAGAAATATTTCAGGAAATATTAAATAATAAATAAAGTTTTCAAATTATATAAGTAAACTTCATACAAATTTCGAAATTTTTTGATTGCTTCCAAGACGAAAATTCTTGCCATTTATTGTAACATTATGTTCCATAAATCAATCCAATTTTTTTAATCGCTCCAATTTCGGAAATACCCTGTATACTACAGCCGTAGAAAAAGAATGCCGTACCATGAACACGAAATACTTTAAACTAGTGGGAAATGACTGTAATTCCCTGCTCGTTGTATGATACACCAATTTGGTTAAGCATAATCATATTTTACTCCTAAAATATTCTTGAGGATTAAGTTTTTTTGTGTACTTATTGATTATTAAGTAGGTATCAATCTTAGATTAGGGATGTTCAATTATGAAGTTGTTCAAAAAAATTAAGGAAATTAAATAATAATTCTGTAAACACTCACCATAATAAATATTTAAAATATCGCACTAAAAAAAACGTAGGTATGTAGTTTTGCCACAAAAACTCGAGAAACAACTGATGCAAGTATTCGAAATCTGCGTATTTATTATCCGCTCTTAGTCTTATCTCGAGAAACTGATCCGCCAACCCAAACATTTCGCAGTACGAGTTGACCAGAATTCCCGTTTACGTAGCGCGAAACGTGGTGGAAACCCGATAAAATAAATAAACAAAAACATGACTGGTCAAAATCGAGCGGGCGATGGCGCTTTGCCGGAGTGCAAATGTTTGTTGTATTTAATGGCACATAATTATGGGTACACAGAATAACAACTTTCTATTTCGATGTCTTTGGGTAGAGAATTAGTTGACAGCGGATGATTTATTATATTGTCGGCCAGATTATATTGGTATTATTAACACATAATATTTGAATAGCACAAGGTCACAATAGTATATTGCAACGAGTGCAGAAATTGCATATTTGCTCGTGCAATTAAATGTCATTCTTAGCTTTATAGTGCCCAAGGAAGCCAGGGAAGAGGGAGAGGATTTTAAGCCGCTCTCATTTGTGTTTTTTCTGAACTAGTGTTATAGTATAATTAAGTTTATTTCCAAACCAATATTTATTATAATAATTAATTACATATCTTTAGGTTAATTATTAACTATTAGTTAATGGTAATAACTGAGAAACAAATTCCAAAAAAATCACTCAAAAATTGATTCTTGCTATGACTCTTCCAATCCATAAACTGTTTGTATTCAGTTTCATATTTTTCTCTTGAAGTTGAAGGTAGTAAATTCAATGACAATGAATTAACTTGTTCTCTTAGTTCTGGCGGAGTATTTCAATTTCAGAACTGTCGCTATCAATTTTAGTTCAATCTCATTAAAAAAATTATGGGACGAGAATATTTTAGATGTTTCTCCGTTGCCTAGCTATGGATAGTGTGTATGTGGGTATTTGAGACAGCAGTAGTGATGTCTATAAATTTTGTTCAGCATATTATGAATTTGTACGACAATTTCCCTCATGTTAAATAAACCAATAGACTTTGTCTATTCGTTCTTGAAATTGCCTGATCGAATATCCCTTCGAAATGAAGAATTTTCAAAATTTCACCTTGCTGTCACGAAAACTGTATTGCTTAGAAATTAGGTACCTACTGAAAAATGTTGGCACACAAATGTCACTTTGTGGCACAGAAATGTCACTTTGCGGCACACTAATGTCACTTTGCGGCACACTATTGACAAATTTGAATTATTGTGAGAAATAATCATGTTTGAGGACGTAAAACTATGCAGAAAAGCGTGTTTTGGAGTGTGGTTGTAGAAACAAATTAACCCTTTACAGAAGATCTTGCAAACATGAATATGAAATGTTTAATTTTCAAGATCTTGAAAAAAAACATTTTTTCAAAATTAGTGAATCTTGAAGTTGTCTGTATTGAAAAATTCTTGCACTGATAAGAGCATCAACCTCCAAACCAGTCTACAGGTTGTCTCCTGTACGAATGACAACTAAATTCGGTAGTTGATTATAGTAAGCATCTGTTCGATATTATTCAATATCCATCGAGGCATTAGCCAGGGGAGTAGGTTGTTATTGGCATATATTGGCCATAAAAGCTTACACAATAGGGGATTGATGTAAGCAGAGCACTGAGAATCTGTCTCAAAGGCATAAAAGTCTATATTTTTTAAGTTTTGAGTTTCAAACCCCACTGCTTCAGAAGTATTTTAGGGGGTAATACAAAATGAGCTCAGATTTAGCCGGATATTTTTTGTGGTTGTTTTCGAATACTAACTTTCATTGTCAATTTAACGAAAGCTGTTCTGACAAAATCACGAGAGCGTAGCCCGAGTGATTTGAATTACCTATGTGACAGTTAGTATGAGAAAATCACCGTAAAAATATTCTGCTAGATCTGAGTTCGCGTGGTATTTGTTAACCCTTCGAGCCCAGATTCAATTGAAATGGAAATATTGCATTTAATAGACATGACCAATAAAGAAAAACAACATTACATCAAATGATATTTATTAAAAGTATAAAAAAAAATGGTGGACTACATGGGGAACCAAAAGGGCAGATGGGTCTTAATTACTTTAATGGAATAGAGCAAAACAATTTTTATTTTCGTGGTTAAAAATAATTCTAAGGATATATCTAGTGGAGCTTCAGAATCCTTTCAAATGGTAGGACTAGTCTCTTCTCGAAAATTATAACTTTTAGCAGAGGCAAAATATTTGCGCCATATAAATTTTTCCGACACATCCGGAATAAAATTCATGAAGAGCACTTCATCAGAATGCTTCATCATCTGAAGAATCGGGGTATACATTATTTTCAGAAAGAAATAACTCATCATTT
The DNA here is from genome assembly GCA_958298965.1 of Chrysolina haemoptera. Classification (NCBI taxonomy): domain Eukaryota; kingdom Metazoa; phylum Arthropoda; class Insecta; order Coleoptera; family Chrysomelidae; genus Chrysolina; species Chrysolina haemoptera. Next base: position 54,203,087 of record OY282586.1, on the reverse strand, counting down.
AGATGTGAATGTTGCATTTCTTGACTTCCTTCTGGTATACTTGCTGCTATCCAAATACTTTCATACTCCTCTGAAGACTCTCCACATCAGAATCTGTATAGTCCCCCAAATCATATTATTCAATATCCGAAGGTATTTCCTCAATGAGTGTATCAAATTCGTCAAGAGTCATATTCTTAATTTAATTGAAAGTCCATCTAGTTTGCTTGAGATATTGCTTGACTTTTGGTTTATTATCTGGGACCAGCCGCGTATTTATACTTTTTAATACAGTAACAGAATAAATTGTGGAGAGAAGGGAATTCAGACTTCATCGAAATTGTTGGACCATTTATTTCAATTCATCTGGCATACTTTTCGAACTTTGTTCGAATCTTTTGCTATCGAGGAGTGCACCTTGCATGGCTATCTGTCAGCTCGAAGATCATAGAAAAAGCAGTCAACATTAATGTGATATCTAGAATGCTTGAGGAGAATTATCGACAATTTGGTTTCCGTCAATAAGGATAAGCTGGTGACTTGTTTGGTTATGTCTCACACTCATGGAAGCTATCTGTTGAAAAATATGGTGAATCTCTGGTCGTGACAATATACAGTATGACCTATTTATAATGGAAGTACCTCCCAACTATTTCAACTCATTATCAACTTCTGAGGAAAAGTATGGAAACATTTTAGATTTGGCCCAATTACTGAGCTGAAAACAACTCATAAACATTTTCTCCATTTATTGTATATTGATGGTACCTAATAAAAACCACAACAATTTTCGATAAGTGATCACGCAAAACTGCTCGATTGTCAACGTTCAAAAAATATTGAATGAGAACAAAACTACAATAGAAAATATGATATTTATTCGTCATGATTCAATTTCACAATAAAAACTAAATTAAAATATCACATTTAGGAAGTCTCTCAAAATCTCTTAACTTCTTCTCACCACCCAACTGTCAGAAACGGGGTCATAAACATAGGTTTTTTGTTGATTATCTCTAAATACGCTGAAAGAGTTTTGAGCTCCACCACTGGCTCCTTGAGGTGCATCAAAGGATCCTCTATCGTTCACAGTTGTAGGAGATGGTACTCCGCTCTGACCTGACTGATTCTGGTTGTTGACAGGAACCTGAGCTGAACTCGCTTGTCCACTACTACTTGTTGGGACATTCCCAGTTTTTACTATTCCATCAGGGTGCCTCTGTTTCTCCACATGATCAGCATTGATGTACCAGAATGGTTGATTCTCCCTTGGCCACGTTTCAACTCTCTTGATAAGGTCTGCGTCACCTCGTGCATCTGTCGGGATTCTCAAAGTTGTTGAAGGATCACTTGTACCTACTCTGTTCGCTAAATTAGTGCCAGATGCAGTTGTGGTAGCTGCCGTTGATGTATTTGCAAACCGGCTTGCCACTTTGGGTATACCGATTGGAGAGGAACCTGCGTAAGAAGACCTCTGAGCTGTTGCAGCTGCCAGAATAGAAAGGAGTAGTAGCAGGTGATTCTGAAATGAAACAAAAGAGGGTGTAAGTTGATATTAGCTTGAATGAAAATCAAGTGTTGAATCTGTGCAAATATACTTTTCAATGACAAATAAACCAATGTTTGTTGTTCAATGATCAAAAGACAGTGGACTAGTAAAGGGAATTCCCCAGATGATTCAAAATTTTGATGTCTTCTTTAGGGCCCAAATGTTTACTGAAGATTTGAGTATGATCTCAAACAAAAATTTTGTTGTGTATTGGTCAAATATCACCATTGATGAAATGATCAAATTTCCGTTGTCCTCTTTTTTTGATGACATTTATGGTTTCTCATCAGAAATCGTATCTTAAGTGATATACTTGATATTATTACTCAGAATTTATACTTGGGCTCCAGAGATTTTGACAAAAAGTTGGAATTGAAATGGTAAACATCTGAGGAATGATTTAACTGGTCCACTTGCTCGTGTTCATTGAACAACATTAATCTTTGGACGTGAAAACAGTATGCATATAAATGAATTATATTCATTCAAGACGCAAAACAAACAATAGAGGGATGTGGACTTGAAGAAATATTACCGATCTAAAACCCATTTTACGGGAAATTTCAAGGTCAGTGTGAACTTGTTGAACCTTTCGCCTCAGAGATTTCTTAGTTTAAGGGCTTCGAAGAAGGTTCTAGCACTCAAATTCAAACTGAAGAGAGTAATATCTCAAGAAATGTGTATCTTGCAAAAACAATAAAAAACGATTTTTGTCTGAAAATATGAATAGAATATTCATAAAATCTGTTGTGGAATCATCTGCGACTGAAAGACAAACTTTAGTCGCTACTTTCCATCGTTCAAGATAACCTCTTGGGAGGTATTCATGTTGAAAAGGGAAACATTCTCCATGAAAATTGACGTATGTGATTTTTTGAAATATCTAACAGAAAACAACCACTTCCTCGGCTAAACATCTGATAGATATTGTGAAAAGACACTAATTGAAAAAAAAATCTGAAGAGAGTTGATTTTGTTTCAGTTATCTTTATTTTTCAATCAAATTTCATTGAATAAATTTTTCAATTAAAAAAAATGAGGCAGCCTCTGTACAATGGCATCTGTCTATCAAAAAATATTACTACGATTTTTTTCTCTGAAATTCCAAAACTCAGAAAACACTGTTTCTTTCAGTTATGCTGATGGCATTGATTCGACAAATTTGACGAAAAAAAAAAAAAAAATTTAAACTTTCAAGTGTTCGACGTCAATAATATTCTTTGAAAAATATGCTAATTTTCATGACATTCCATAGACAATTATTTGAACCTAATTTTCTTCAGGTCGCCATGTATATTCGTCAATTATTCCTTGTTATAAACTAGTTTTCGGTTGAATGATCTTTCTAGTTATAATTGAACCCGAGCAATTGGACTCTGACGCACTTATGCCCTACCCTATATAATAATAATACGATGTTGTCATATGTCATCACAAGTTCATTTCGACACATCTCCTACAGATCGAAAAAGTTGAAATATCTAGTTGTATTATCTACATAGCAATTTACATATTTTTTTTGTAAAAACTTGTTTATTCAGCAAAACACCAGTATAACTGGTCCCCAACGGTTGATTGTTTAATGTCCTTGTATGAAATGGAGAATTTGTGTTTAGAAAAGTCATCGAAGAATCAAAAGTTTATCCTTAATTTGTTTTCCTGACTACAACTGTGTTCTCGAGCACTTGAAAACAACCCAAGAAAAACTGTGCATTGAGGAAAGAATTTCATGAGATAAAAATGTTAATCACACTCACCATTATAAACAGATAGGAATATTAATTGTTTTCAATTTTAACTACAAAACCACTCACAAACCAAGCAAAGAAGCGACTGATACAATTCCACCAAATTCTTTTATTTAGTAGGCCTATCAACAGCCAAAATATATGTTCAGGGCCGGCGTTAGGATTTGCCTGTTCTTAATAAAATATGAAACTGACCCTTTGTATATGAAAAATGTAGAGATCACATGCATTTTGGTTTCGTGATATCCAAATTAATGCAAAACAAAATAATTGCATGTTTATGAAATAATTGCATCGTATCTACACGAAAGAAACTTATGCGAATTCAGTTTCATGATCCATACAATACCAAAAATAAGCCTGTGAAAAAGCAGACGTTGAATAATCGTTGTTGAATACATTATTTTGTTTCACATGTTCAGTTGACGAAGTCGGTGGTTTTTATACCAGAGAAGAGTATGCAATTAATTGTTCGTGGGTTTATCAGTTCAAACTGCTAGAAAAACCGCTTAAGAATACATTAAAAAAGTTATAATATAAAATTTCAATGATTTTTTAAATTAAATTAATAAATTTTGAATTTCTATCAGCCATAGCAAATGGAGTTGTGAAATGTATCACCACAAGAGCCACTTTTTTTGGGTACAACATAATACATGTTCTACAGAAAAGACCTGTAAATTTCGATTAAGCAAGCGAAAAATCCACAGGAAGCTTCTCTATACTTTTTAAGGAATATTGCAAACACATTCTGAATTGTTATGAACTGTATTAACGCTAATGGAATTTGGCATAAAAGATGGTAAAGATTGGTCAAGTTTTAAAATATGTTCTTTGAACTCGCCGTTGACTTCACTACAACTTTGATGACAAGAGAGTTTTGATAGGACCAGTAGTTTGGATGCTACAGACGACAAAAAGTAGTCAAATGGTACATTTTAGCCAATTTGGGAAAAATTGTAGCTTTTTGCTGTACTACCTTATAGCTTGGGGCAATCCTGAATTTGGAAAAGAGTTAGTCGACGCAGAATTCAATAATCTTCAATTTTTTTCGCTAGGATGCGTTGTTTAGGAGTTATAAGCGAAACACTGAAAAAAGTCCGAAAATTTCGAAGCTTTTGGAACACAAAAGTTATGCTTAACGCCTGTACAGGTTCAAACTCAAATTACTCGTTTTCGGGACTATCTCACAGTTTAAAAACGATTTCCAGCTTTCCGCAGGCCACTTTGAGGATCTGTTTCCATTTGACTGGAGTATATAGAGATGGATTCTCCAAATCTCACTCTTACTCAGTTGTGAATAGATGAAATCACGTTCGAGTACTCTTAATCTAATAAATTTCGTCCAACATCATCAAAAATCACAAAAAAGTTTGTAAGAAGTGCGTCGTAATTTCTGCAAAGTTTCTTATTAATTCAGCTGCTTTGAAATTAGTGGCCTAACTCCGGCCCTGCTGGGAATTCCCGACCTACACTATACACATTCTACTAGGAACTCAAGAAGACGGCTATGGAAACCAGAAAAACAAAACACCATTATTTATGCATAAACTTGGTGGCGAGGAAGGTTTGGATATGTTTTAATATTTAATGACGACAGCACTGTTTCATGGCGACTTTGGAGACTTGCGATATTAAAGCGATATATGGTTCAACACTTTTTCATTTTTTTTACAAAAGTGTTGGGTGGCTAGTTTCACTTCACCTTTCAAGCAAAGGTTCAAGCTGAGGCCTATATGTAGGTAAATATTTTGTATATATTAACTTCGACTTATCGATTCGGAGTTTTATAATTTCGAATTATTTTCGCAGAATTCTGACTTTACATCTCAGATTTTAATAAATCCGACTTGCTTTCTCGGATTTCTGATTTTGTATCTCGTAATTTCATAGTACCAACCTGGTATCTCGGAATTCCGACTTACTACCTCGGAGTTCTGTAATTTCGATTTGGTGTCTCGGAATTTCGACTTCGTATCTCTAAATTATAAAATTTCGACTTGGTATGTCAGAATCTCGACTTACTAACTCGGAATTCCATAATATCGACTTACTATTTAGGAATTCCGAGTTGTCCACTCGAAATTCTTTAATTCCAACTGGGTATCTAGGAATTTCGACTTACATATTGAGAATTCCATAATTTCGACCTAGTATCTCGGAATTCCAAATTATCAGCTTGGAATTCTATAATTCCGACACATTAATGTTAGAACTTACATAAGAAATTCTTTTTTAATAAACGGCTATAAACGAGCTCTGGTTCAATATTTTTTTTTGTTTGTCTACAAATGTTTTGATTTTTGTTCGAAATTATGAATAAGATATTCATGGAATCTGTTGTGGAATCATTTGCGGCTGAAAGATAAACTTTAGTTGCTATTTTCCATCGTTCAAGATAACCTCTTGGGAGGTATTCATTTTGAAGAAGGAAACATTCTCCATGAAAATTGAAAAATGATATTGTGAAAAAACTATAACTGGAAAGAAAAAATCTGAAAGTGAAAATTTGCATTTTCATTCATATAGATGATTTTTTATAATTCTCTCTAGTTTTCATTGAATAAATTAGATAGGGAAAATTTTATTAAAAAATATCACTCACAGAAATCGTTCATTTCATTGAAGCAAGGTTCGCTTCTTCCGCATTTAATCCCCAATACATTTTGGATATTTCCATCAATTTCCATCCTTGATGTGCATAATTGTTTCTGAAGAGCCTAAGTTTCAACAATATCAATCTCCCTAATGAGCTTGGCAAAGCGAAATATATTTTTGTCGACAAGCGGCGGTTACTTTTGAAGTACTCTGATCGGCTAGAAACAAGAAGCCAGCGGCAAAAAGCTGGTGTGGAAGGCCGGCTTGATGCGTTCAGGTGGTACAGAACAAAAATCTTTATTGCTAGTTCGGTTGAATATGTGGAAGACATGTTTGTGATATTTGCAAATACATCAAATACTATTTGGCCGCTCCATACCACCAAGTGAAGAGCCTACATAACTCAATTTCAGTATTCAATTTTCATGGAGAATGTTTCCCTCTCCTACAAAAAATGTTGTTTGTCCCTCAGTATTGCAGAAACGAGGTATCACACTACCTACCATGTCCTCTGATTTTTTTGGCACCCACCTGCGATTTTGAGTGACAGAGAACTTAGTAGTCACTGAAAACTATTTTAACATTTTGCAAAAGCTCGTAATAGCGACCAACTCTAAAGAATCGTCATAGATATGAGATATCTGATATCATACCATCATGTTATTTTGGATTAATATATTTCTCTGAAATTTTTTTGGGGAATGGAGAATGGAATGAAGATTTGAATAAGGTATTACTCTACCCTCCGTGCCGTTTGAAAAAATCTTTCATAAAAAAAAATTCTTTTTAAAATTTATTTGAAAAATTTCGATTGAAAAATTAATTTTAAAATAAGAAAAAAATTGATTACGAAAAATACCTAACAAGTGATACATGGTTGTATTCAGAATGTCATATGCAGACAAAAGATGTGAAAGCATACCAGGTGTCCCTAAAAAAATCGTTTATGTCACTTTTCATATCAATCCTTCAAATTTCATTTCAATAAAATCTTCGAAAAAAAAAATATAGTGGAAACCTGGGAGACAACAAAACGTAATTACCTTTCTGATAAGCGCTAGCTTCTCCTTAACAGCAGAACTTTTGGATTCTTATCAAAAAATAGCACTAACACGAACATCTGACCTTTGGTGTGAATACAATTGGGAAATATAGAAATGTAATATTTACTTGTCAAAAATGACCCAACCTACTCAGAGGTTTATTGAAACATCCAGAGTCGTCGATCACTATTTCGATGCACCAATCTCAATAGTTTTACGATTCACAAATTCCGTTGAAAAAGGGTAGTTTTAATTAGGGTGACCGCAAAGAGGACATCTGGTATTATTATATCTGATTACATTATGAAATATATTGAGGTAATACTAGTTTTAATGCCGTGCTAATTAATTAAAATGGGATCGACCATCATTACCATAATTTGCTATGAAACCATTGAATCATTTCCATGGAAATAAAACACATCAGTGAATTAACTTAATTGGTGGTTTAGGTAATGATTCTAGCTTTGTCATTGTGATTCATCGAGCAGACCAGTATAAAGATGAAAGATTAGGGTTTTAAGCGTTTTATTGTGTTGACCACAAAAACAAATCAGAATATCATGGTATACGAGGTATTCCAAAAAGATCGCTTGAAACATACATTGTCGAGAAGAACACTGAGTGAAAATAGTGACATAAAAAATTCGTTCATTATTATCAAGCAGAGAATAAACAGCAGAGCAGGAGTATGATATGTCAGATGGATTATATGTATGAACGTTGCTTACTATGAATATAACGGTCCCTATCTGAAATCATATTTTTTCAAGAGAGGTCAAACGGAAGCCAATACAAACATGAGCTAGACAAATCGATTGACAGAGTCCACAAAAGATAAACGGCGATAATAGCAAGGGGTCACAGAAATCCCAGCAGACACCAATCAAACCATTTCAGGACATTAATTGATTATAAACGCAAAGCCCTACTATTTATGTTGTGGACATAAACAAGCCGATTATCAATTTCATTTTGTGGTTCTTTGTCGTACTAGACGATAGGGGTATTTGATATATCAGAATGTTGCCCTTTCCTGTAAGTTTTTCATCAAATGTAACATATTTGAGCATCGTTCAACTTTTTTATTCAGGAATTTCTGGTTTCAGCAATAAAACGTTTGAAAATGTTCACGCCATGAATTTGTAATGCATATGGAGTGCACGACATAAACTATGTAACATATATATAAAAAAATCTTTAATATTAGAGTATTACAAATAATTTGTGATTGATTGTGTCGTGGCCTAAGAAATTTTTGGTATAAACAACACTTCTTTTGTTGAGTTGTTGATTTTCATATCCTGATCCCAAAAATATACAGGGTGTCCCATATAAAACTCCGCGGGCAAATATCTGGAAAATTTAACATGATATCTATATTTCGTGGAAGCAGATGTTTTTCATGTCACAGGGTCCTCTCTTTAAGTAGGGATTAATTAATGAGCGTCTTCCCCGTTAGGGCGTCGCGACACCTACGCCAACTTTTTTGAATGGCACCCCAGTTTTTTTAATGCTTTTTGCGATTCTACATCAAAAGCGTACAGTTTGTTATTTGTTAGTGTTTGCCATCTATCTTTCCATATGTTATCGATCACCGATTTTATTTCATTGTATATGTATGTTGTGTTCTCTTTATTGATTTAGATTTCGGATTTGTAAAGATATTGCGAGTCGTACCGTCGGCTCTTTCGTTTCCAGGGATTCCAATATCTGAAGAAACCACACCATTAATTTTTTTTCCTCTTGATACAATCCTCCTAGGTTCGCCCTGATTTGTTGCAATAGGGACATCAATGATTTGTTGAGCGCTACTCCATATATGCAATGCCCAGCTTTGCGGATGATAGTACCCTTCATACCGTTTTTTCTAAAGGTCAGACATTATCAACCATTGGAAGCAGAAAACATAAAAATTCTAGAATGGGGATCAAACAACTTTTTCAGATAGGTCAAGCTCACATTGGCCAGTGATAAGTATGTCAGGAATATCCAAACCAATGAAGTCTTCCATTTCGATGCTCGATAACCTTGTGAGCTCCATTGCCAAAAGTGCCTCTCAAAAGTTCCCTGAGGTATACAGCTCGCAAAAATTCAAGAACACCAACTCCTACCTACTTTTCCTCGGCTCTCACGATGTTCTCTGAACATTAAAGAATTTCCCTTTTCGTGGGGACCAGGACATAAAAAAAATCAATGGGTATAGCATTTTACGGAAATCAGTATAGAATTTTACGGCAATCAGTACCCATTATCATGTAGAATATATTTCGAATGTATGACTTGTAATATTCAATTAACTTATTTATTTATGAACTTATTTCGTATTTATGGAAAGTCCACATTGGTGGCCGGTAACAGAGGCGGTAGTCGGTTCGAGCCCGATGTATGTACGAGAGATTTTGTCTGATAGACGACCACAGTCCTTGTTGAAAGCAAGTGTATAGTGTGTTTTCTAGATGCCAATCTTGTCTAGTGCTAGCTTGGAGCGCACGCCGGCCACCTGAGGTGGTGCTGTAGGTTTTCCGGGTTTTCCGGCAGCTGAAAAGTGAATACGCCACCAAAAAAAATAAGTAAGTCACCCCGGAGCGCCACAGCAAATAATAATAATAACCGTCCTCTACCCGCACAGGCAATGCTTTTGGGTGCACTCTACGAGTGTTTATGAGGGAGTATTATTTTTATTATTATTGAGTCGCTTTACATCAGATCCACATTTCTGCAGGGTTTTGTTGGACTTCAACTCTTGGTACGTTTACGATATTTCTAACCATTTTTAAAACCATCGTTTTTTCGACGAACTAATGAAATTCGTAAAGGGACGAAATGAATAAATAATCTGTTCGCCCTCTTTTCCATATTCGGCAAATATAGAAAAGGGAAAAGGGTCTCGCATCGAACAAAAACGTATACAATTATTCGCATTAGGTATCCTCAAAAAATTTGGTCTGGCGTTCGAGTCACTCTACCAAAAAGTACATGAATTATGAAAATCCCCAAAGCCGCTGAGGCTGAGGAAATTTATTTCATCGATGCAAGTAAATTGGGAGATTTGAGATGGATTGATGAATAATTTCACGAAAGTTTAGGCCAGTAAAAATCGAAAATTTAAAAATAATTCCGAAAGTTTTCGAACTTTGGTCAAGTGAATGGTACATCGAGAAAGCAATATACCATCTCAGTCCGCAACATTGTTAAAATTGCAATTAACTTGAATTTTGTTGTATACTCGTTGAAAAAATTTCAAAAGTTCGTCAAACTGGGAGTAGTATTAAAAATTTTATTTTATATCACGAATCAAATTTAAAACCAATTCAAGTGTACGGAACATTTTTTTAATTGAAACTGATGTGTTTCTTTGTTATACCACAAGAAACAACTCCAAAAGTTGTGCAAACTTGACAGATACATCGGAAAGATATTCCGAACAGTTTTACAGATTTACAACCTTTTACATTGACCGGAACATATTTATTTATGTACTTTTTTAATTCCTGGTAATGTTTTTGATCAAGGAATGTGGATTTCGAAAACATCTATTCTGATGACTAAAAGCAATATGAAAAAAATCTAAATTTTGTAAAATTAGATTTTTGTGAATTGCATGAAGTTCCGGATCGTGTACAAGGTTGCAATTTTGTGAATACATCAGAATAGATATTTTCATAATTTGCAAAAAAGTTTCGAAACTTTTGTAATATTCTTTAAAAAAATTTATAAATAAACATGTTCCGGTCAACGTAAATGGTTGCAAATCTGTATAATTGTTCGGAATATTTTTCCGATGTATCTGTTAAGTTTGCAGAACTTTAGGAATTTTTTCAACGAGTATACAGCAAAATTCAAGTTAATTACAATTTTGACAATGTTGCGGACTTCGGACCAGGTAGCAAACTGAGATATAGTGCTTTCTTGATCAAAGTTTGAAAACATTTCATTGTCTATCTTTACTGGTCTAACGGATTTATAAATAATTCCACGAACGTTAGCGGTATTGATTGGAAGAGCTCTTGGAGCATTAACGGCTTTAGTTGGCGCTTGTTGAATGTCTCAGTTTATGAAATCTAAGAAGGCAGCAATGATATTCAGCCATATTGAATGTCAGCCATTAGTATATCATACAATGAGTGTCAAGTACTGCTATAAGTTTTCAGTCAGAGTGGCGCACTTGATATGAGGATTGACAGAATTCATACTCATTATTTCAAGTAGATATATTATCTGAATAATGGAATAAGAATGGATTTGGTAGTAAAAAAAGTCAATAACCGAGTAAGATAATATTAAGAATAATGTGTGTATGTGTGTATGTGCGTGATTTTGGATGATACAAATTAACCAGACTCACAGTTCAGCAAACATAACTGGAAGTGTGGAAATATGCACGCCTATGATGCGTATTTGTCGTACGATGGACTATCCATCAGTGATGAGGAATAAAACATCACATGATTGTCCGTGTAAGAAGTGGGAGTTTCACATTTCCAGCTATGTTTACTCAGAAAATACTTCAAATTCAAAATTATATCCAATTCTTGAATTCCTTAAACTATCCTATAGCGACCTCTTCGAGCAGCTGAAGTAATTATAATGGGAGATTTCAATGTACACAACTCTACTTGGCACAAATTTTCCAACAAAACAGACGAGGCAGGTCGTTAAGCTGAGGCCTTTGCTATCACGCATGGACTAGAAGAACTGGTCGAGCTATCCACACGTATTCCTGATGTCTACAACCAGTATGCCATGAACTGTGTATGATCCTTTTCCTACAAGCGGGCGTGATTCACCCTCTACCCGCACGCAATTCGGTTTGGAAAGTGTTATTTTCCCACAGTTGTGCGGGAAAAGTTTTCCCACACTAGTACGGGAAAAACATTTATATGATATCCTCGTAAAATATAAGTGGTGGGTGACAAAATATGAAAGTTCAAGCTTTTTTGTTGCAATACTAAGTGAGTTTGTTCAAAATCATCCATCATTTTGCACTATTTATTGAAAAAATGAACAAATATTGATAAATAAAAATGTATTGTTATGAAAATCACCCTATATATAGGCTTTGATTGATCTGATAACGAGTAGGTAACAATTGATGTTGTCATGCCGATCAATTCACAAATTTGTTTGTAATTGTCAGAGTGACAGACAAAGCGTTACTTATATAAAATTTTTGATTCAGTGAAATTGCCACAATGGATTATTCATCTGATGAAGAACTTCCACAAGAAATCGTGCCAGCAGCTACAGATGCGAACTTAGAGTTATTGCCAACGAAATCTAAACAAAGGTATGAGAAGCAATACACGAGTTTTATTGAATGGTGCAACAATAAAAAAGTGAAAACACCAAATAAAGAAGAAGTATTCTTGGCTTATTTTCTAGAAATGTCTAAAACATGGAAGCCGAACACTTTATGGGCAAGATATTCAATGTTGAAGAGTGTATTCAAAGTAAAGCAAAATTTGTTTCCTACGCTTGTAGAAAAAGTATTGTTCCTAACTCATGCGGAACTCGATTGCTTACCCGAACGACGCGGAGCTCGGGTTAACGGCAGTCGCGTGCGGGAAAGCATCACATTCCGCAATTGTTATAGGAAAATTACTATTTTCCACGACCAACCCTGATCCATACAATATAGCAGTTTGTGCTCCACTTGGGAACTGCGACCACAACCTCATCTCCATTCATCATTAGTGGGATCAGCCCTTGAGGTGTGAATTGCCATCCCCAAAGTGTCGGGCTCAGGTCTTGCCCCATCCACTTCTACACCTGGTGGTAAGCCCGGAAAGAGTTTAACTTTGCCGGGCTAAGTTGAAGTTGGTCTTGGCAGGGAATTTGAGGTGTCAAGACCTGGCTGGCCACCATAAATGGTGAAACGAAAAATTTCGACAAAGTCGAATTCCCCATCTCTCCACACTATCCCACAACGTCGAAAATTTGAGGCAAATATCTTTGTGTGTGTGAGTGTTTCATTCATATGACACTCTCTGACACCCTTTTCGAACTTTGTTCAAATTCATTGGAACCATACATGGTGACAATGATTCGTTCCTCTGCGGCCGCTATTTCCATAGATGTTGATGTGGGATTCAAAACCGTTACAGTCTTCTCCTTCAGCTGTCTGTTGTCAATTTGATTCATGTTTGATATATACAAGGACAAACGCTATTTTTATACACAAATATTTTCAATCTGAAAGTGAGTAAACTCAAAAGGTTTTTTTATATTTAGTTCTCAAATTATAAATTCTGAATCAATATCACTTGAACAGGAACACACTGCAAAAATAAAAAATATGTCAAATTAAATTAAAAACTTCCTTACATTTTTATTAAATCTTAGATAATAATCTATCCCTACTTATATCATTTTCTTTCACTAACGGAAATTATTGTCAAAATTTGTATTATCAAACTTGGAAGAAATGTCATGTGACGAATAACATTGATTTTTCACTCATCGTTTATCAGACGATGTTGGCAGAGAAATTAATCATGTCATGCGAATATTGAGATATAATAACCGTTACAAGCTTCGTGCTATCAATTCGGGTTGACAGGTTATCGAACTGCATCAGGAACAGACTATTTCTCATGCAATTTGAATAATACAATAGCCTAAAAGGAAACTGCAAATCCATCTATGCATGAGATCGATTATGAATGGTGCCCTCGGAATACTGGAACTGCGTATCGATCTGTATTGCAAATATCACGCAATGGGATATAAAAATCTCTCGAGATCAATCACCAAATTTCAATAAATACTGATCGCAACCATAGTATTGTCATGCAAGATCTACCACGTGCGTAAAATGCGTTTATGGCCACGCCGCATGTCATAAACGCCTACTTTACGCCCTTGATACAAAAATAAATATGAAATACTATTGAACCCTATTCATTTCTAATAACTACCATTGTCGTTCATGGCAATAATTGTTTGTTTTTCCAAAGGCGTTTGACAGCTGGCGTGTGACGTCACGTGTCCGCGGTCTATTGGTTAAGACCATTCTGTCAAAGTCAAGCCCACGCAGATCACGTTTATTATCGACTGATTCGATCAATCTGTAACCACGTGACTGAAATCTGCTCAAATCTGCGATCATAATATTTATAAATCTACATTCCTTCCTTTAATCAAAATAAACTACTGGACAGATTTATTTTATTTATTTATCTATGATTGACAATATGGTTTCCGATATCAGCAATCTTTCAAAATATTTCGTGAAAGTCTGACCGTTGCATAAGATTTGTCTGAGGCATTTGATCGCGTTTGGCATTCCTTGCCAAACGTCTTTCGTTTGGTTGTCCCCCCTCAGTTATAATCCTTGCTATCTTAGGTCGATCTTTCCTCGTGTTGGTCGATGTAGTAATATCCGATACTCTACCAATGAATGATGGTTTTTCGCTGGGATCCATTCTAGCACCAACGCTGTTTCTTCTTCACATCAATGATGACCATTGCACAGCTTTATTCAGCCTCCTGGAATACTGTTCCCACATATATGGAGTGCAGAGCTCAGACACTCATTCAGAGTATTAAAATCTGTCAAAAAAAGTGCCATTCGTCTCGTTGGTGAAACTTCGCTAACAAGCTCGCTCACTTCTCTGCGCCGAGAGAAACATCTATTAGCTGTAATAAAAATTTTATAACCGAGAAATGATTTCTGAATTGAATAGGCGCCAGCATAGTTCCCTTTTCAGTATGATCAAGGTCTACTGTTAAAAGTCTCTCACTAAATACCTTATTCAAATTTTGTTTTTTAAATTCTATCTTTCAACTGCAATCGTGTACTTTGTCAAATCTGAAAGGTAACTTTCAGAGACAAATGGAAAGTTTTGAAGAAAAAACCTGTTTCATGTTGAAAACGTTCATATTTTGAATTCATCCGATAAAGTTTAGTGGTTAAAAACTATGAGATTAAAAAAAACTTGTATAACTATATTTTTCTAGGTGTGGAACACCGCAGAGAGTTTGGCGATCTGTCTCTGTTTTATTCTGCTAAAATATCTTCAATCTTTCACCGTTCGATCATTCCACCGTTAGCGTTCCCATTTTTTTGCCAGGGCTTGTTTTTCCAACGAATGGCAAAAATTTAGAGGTGGTTTCTGATGCATCAGCCTCCAGAAATTTAAGAACCACAATTCTTACGTACTTCCCTTTGACTCTTACAGGATTTTTTTTCATGGAAAACAGAACATAAAAAAAATAATACCGTGTGTTGCCAGAACTTTCTCCACGATTGTTTTAGTTCAGCAGTTCATCTAGCGTTCAGAAAAATATATACGACTCATTGGTCTCAGAAACTGGAAGATAATGGTGTGATCAGCTTTTGATATATCGAATACAATCCAGAACTAAGCCATTGTATCGATTTCCACGAGTGCTGAACTTTTGCTGGTCCAATCACGAAATCTTTAGCAATCCAGAAGTTTCCACCTCCCCTAAAAATCACCCTAACTGAATATTAATCCGCTAACAAGCCAGTATCCAGCTCCGAAAATTCAAAAGCACCTAATATCACCTAAGAGCCCTCCATCCCGAAATAATCCGCTGATATAAGGCCGAAGGGTTGAATTTTAATATATCTGATTCGAAAGCGTCGAAGATAGCGCTTGCGTCGCGGCGTCGCGAATTTGAGCGCCGGGATATGGTCGCCGACCAGTCTGTCTGAGGACGCTAAGGTCGCGGGTTCTTAGCAGCGTCGATTCCTGGAACTTATCAATGAAAATCTATTGGTCTGGACGGTGTGCAACTTCTTAGGTGGCTGGTAGCAGCGTCGCGACGGAGTTTTGTTCGAGAGCGGATTTGAGGATGTAGCGGTTTCTTGGTTGTTGCGGGACTGTTGCGCTTTTTGTGGAATTTTCATGTGTCGGCAATAGTTGGCATCTTAAGTGTGAGTAAATTCAATGTAACAACAATTTTTGCTGTTTTTGTCTCATTATACAAGGGCAAAACGCAATTTTTAATTGATATAAGTGAATTTAAAAGTTTTGTAGAAACTTACAAAGCCTAAGCTTTTCACTAAAACACAATGAAAACAACAATGATGACTTATTCATTTTATGAAAATTTATTTTCACTAAGAATACTATAAAATAATTTCGTCTATTTTACCCTGAAAGATTTAGTTTGTTAACCAATTACAATATTTTGTCACTACATCTTTTCATATACCTACAACCTTGTTTGCACATTAGTTATATACCTAGCTTCTAATTACTAACTGTTCATCTTACATGGTCCAAGAATCGGATGCTATAGGTTCAAGGGTATAGGCAGGGGTGGACCATTTTTTTTCGTTTAAAAATAAATAGATTTTTGCTGTACTCTTGGAAAGTATCTGATATATCGGAAAAGCAACTAGATGAGGTGAAAGACAGTTCTCCACAAAAATTATTCCTTGCAATTTCTCAAGAAATGCGCTCGTTTTCTCGGAAAACGTGATTGAACACCGACGTCAAATTTCAGGTTCAAGCGTACCCGCCGCTGATAGTTCTGGCAGAGCCGAATATTTGATTGGTCATAACTCTGCTAAAAATGATCGGAGAAGAAAAAGGAAAAGTTTATATCGCTACTGAAGACTCCTACCTTCTCATGCAAATATAATATGCGAGTATTTGAGTACCTAAAATGTGTTTTGTCACACTTCATGGAGATGTTTGCGGATGATCCGAAAATCATGAATAATTCAGTAAATATGGAATTATTATACTGAAGCAGCAACCCATACCCTCTTTGGACTATATGCAACAATTTTAGAGAAGTGTGACAGGTCCCACTTACACTTGCCAAAAAAAAACTTTGTTTAAATCCTGCCTCATTTTCAACTTAACCATAAAACTGGCATTCTCTTCAGTAAATGTTGAAAATATTCGTTTATTCATATCCTGCATAAATGTTTAATAATACTATTGTGAAGTGTAAACCTCAAGCTTGAAATCACATACTTTATTTTTTATGTAGGATGTGTATGAGCGATTATTTTCAACACTTACTGAAGAAATTGCCGGGATTATGGGTAAGTTGAAAACTAAGTTGAATGTGAGACTTGTCTCACTAGTCTAAAATCGTTACATATGGTCCAAAGATGGTACTGATTCCTGCTCCAGTATAATTATTTCATATCAACTAAAATATTCCTTTCGGATCCTCCGAAAATATCTCGTTGAGGTGAGCCTGAAATTTTATATCGGAATTCAACCAGTTTTTTTGAGAAAACGAGCACATTTTGTGAGAAATTTCTAAGAAGAATATTTCTTGTTTCTTGAAAAATCTTATCTTTTTTTGGGTTCCACCCCTGATTTTTTGGTAACCAATTTTTTTCTAACAAATCATGATGTCAAGAAGTCATATGCCCAAATTCAAAGTGCTACGATTCATTATTCACCTGTGGCATACATTTGTGTGTGGTTACTGTACTATAAAGGAAAATCCTGATTCGTATAATGGCTAACTCTTGAACCTACAGTGTGACCCACTTAAGACCGGAGCACTCTTATAAAAAGTACATTTTCCAACCGATTGGAGTGATTTTTTTATTGGATAGACATTTAAAAAGTCTACTAGGAGACCAAATTTCTTGAATAAATCTCCATTTCCAGGGCCAATTAATCTGATTTTTCAAGACCAAAAATATAAAAAATTCACTAGCGACTTTGTAAGAAAAATTCTAACTGCACCATTTGATTCGCGATATTTTCAAATGGTTCAGATGTAAATTACGTTGAAATGCGACAATCAATAAAAAAGTTATAAGGGAATGAACTTATTATAAGGGAATGAAAAATATGCCGTTTAATCAACCCACCAATTCAATTTCAAAACTTTTATCAGAACTTTGACTACACCACTGGATTCAGGGAGTCTCGGAATATCACTCATCGGTGCTAGGATAGGTCAGGCAAAGTAAGAGTTATCTTGGCCCACTCAATGACCGATAATACCCAAAACCCAAAAATAAGAAGCACTCCTCGATAGCACAGATTTCGGGGAGAGTTAATGCATGAAGTCAAACCTATGAAACATGTCATGTCTGCAGGTGGTCATTCCCAGCCAATGGGGGATAATATTTCAAGAACTCCTGAGAATTTTGCTGAGCGTTACCGATAAAATGGGGTGTACAAAACTTTGTATTTGAATTTTTAAGGACATCGTGTATTGACTATTCAATCTACTGAATCTTCTGTCCAGAGATCATTGATCGCCCCCGTAAAGATACTTTCAAAAAATATACCAATTTACGTAAACTATAAGTTTCATCATAAACATGTGCCAAAATGAGAATTTGGCACAGGCATCACGTCAGGCTAATCTGGGCTGACCAATATTTCCAGCAGAAAGTGTGTTAGCTACCAAAGGGTTGTCAATTCTCAGGAATTTTACTTTGCCTGCAATTATTCAAAGAGGCCATTGTTTCAAAAGGCACAGAAATATAATTGCCTGCTGCTTGATGACCTGATAGTGAGACATTTTGTATTTTGACCTCAACGAGACATCTACGACTCATACGGTAGAGACCTCGGCTGTGATACACGATCATATAATATATTTTATGAACATTAACTCAGTTTTGGGCTCTGCCAAAGACCTAAAAGTTACCTACGTAAATAATAATAGTTGATAAGGTTATAAACTGATATCGCCGTTTGCCAAAATTTTTTTACGGCCAGCATAGTAGGAGATTTGAGCCGGTTCTGGGCCTCCCCCCACCACTATGACGTCATCAGTGACCTTGACCTATGACCTATGACCTCGACCTATGACCTTGACCCATGACCTTGACCTTGACCTTGACCTTGACCTATGACCTTGACCTATGACCTCGACCTATGACCTCGACCTAGGACTTGACCTAGGACTTGGGCTTGCCCTTAGCCTTGACCATGATGTATATTGTTGGGAGGTGTTCAGGGTTTGTGTTTGACATTGAGATTATAATGACTTGGATTTTTTTTTCATACACGGACAAGTACTTTTTCCAAGTACTTAATTTATTTTTCTTACCTCAATGTCTTCCATGTCCTTCATGTATACTTACTCTGCCATTGTGTATGACCCTTATGTGTGGAGTACACATACAAATCTATACCGAAGTATAGAGAGGGTACAACACGTCTGCACACCACGGAGATCCAGTCAGATATGTGAACTCTGATTACTCTCCAGTGATGTATACCTTGCGATGGTGGTGGGAGGAGGGGTCGCGTGACGCTATGCGCATCCACCCTCGCTCTCGATAGGGTGGGTTGGATCCGCGCTGACGTCACACACCCATACGCTGCGGTGACTCATCGACTACTATTTACTCTCCGCCCTCTATCGATGCGATGCAAACTCGCGCATGGTGGAGGCTTTGTATCATACATGTTTCATAAGTCTGTGGTGGGGGGTGGTTCACTATCTATTATAAAAGAAGTTGGTATGGTGATATGAAATCAGAAGTTGTATACCTAGCAGTCGAGCAGTCAGCAAGAGTAGTGAAGTTATTCAGTGCCTACACAGTGAGAGAGATCAGTGAGTGTGTTTTTCTATTGAAAATTATTTATATTTTCCATATATATTATCATCATGTCAGTTCCAAAAGTAGATTTACAAAAAATCAATTCTATAATTAAACAAGAGATGGAAGTGTTAGAGCAAAAAGTAATATCATCTTTGCCACTGAATGAAGCTTACCCAATTAAGACGATGTCAGTTTGTTCTACCCGGTTTGGTAAATCCATTTTATTGATACTACTTGATGTAAGCAATGATACATTATTCAAAACATGGCTGCCAAAACGCGTTTCAGAACAATTTACCGATGATGATGTAGCATGCATCAATTCATCAGGTGGTAAATATACAGTAGCATATTTGGGTCAGAGTCCACAAAGCTTTGCCGGCATGAAAACGAGATCGTTGGTCAAATTTGATCTCACTGAATAATTGTAATATATAATTTCCACTTGTCATATCTTCTAATTCTGATTCTTTTATATTATAGGTGATAATTGTAAGGAAAATATAAAAACTTTTCATACATTGTTAAACACACTCTTCGGTGGAGACATCATCAAAAGTCTAATGTGAGTAGTACTGATTATTTTTGTAGCATTCTTATTTCAATAATTTCTCTTTGATCATAGCTTCATTTTTGAAAAATGTGGATGATGTATGCAAGTCAACACTGGACCGAAGCCATAGACATCTCTTCCGCCGTTGAAAGGTTAACTTCTGAGTTGCGTGCTTTGAGCGAGGATGCTCACCACGCCACCATTTATGACCTGAGCGTATGCTATGATGAAGAAAGGATCCAACACTGTATGCGTGATTACGAGAACTACAAAAAGGGTGTGGATCTCTGCGAGAAATATACAGATGGTTCTTTCGATCTACATCACCTCTGCGACGCAATGATTGAATGTGAGCTGAAAAGATTTCTCCACCGCCTCCTACCATACCTACCTGAAGACATCATCAAAAAGTACCAACTGGATGATGATGATAGTGAAATCGAAGAAGGAGAAAATTATGATGAAGATGAAGAAGAAGTTATATTAGATTGTTTGTACATACCTAAGACTATTTGAATTCTAAGCTAATGATATTTGAATAAAAAAACATAAAAATTTTTTACACATGTTTTATTTACCTATTTCTCTTTTACATGAATAAAGAAAGAAAAATGAAAAAAATGTGTGTGTGTGTGTCTTCATCAATATCTGCAGTGAACTGAACCATCCAATGCATTGTATGTCAAAAATGTATCATGCAGAATGAGTGCATATACTTTGGTGTTGGCTGGGAAGTTGACTTTCCTAGTTTCAAACTCGAGCTTAATATCAATAGTTGATGATTTTGTGGCATTCGGCTGATGTGAACAATCAATGATGAATAGTGGATTTTGTCGAAATTGACCAATGTCCATGAGAGGTTCACTCATATCTTTATCATAATAACTTCGTTGAAAGTTCTCATAGGCATAATAAGCCGAAGTATCGAGTTTTTTATCGAAATCCAAATTCCAACGTTCATATGGGTATACTTCAGAGTTCAAGTACACACGAATGTTATTGATATCAGCAGTTGTGAATTTAGTGATGTCCTTTGTCCTGTCTTCAGAAGTGGTAGTGCTTTGGAATCCAATGATGATGTAACGAGGTGTTTCAAGGGCGTTGGTTGTCTTGATAGCCCATATGTCTGAAGACGTGCCACGTAGTGATGGAAGTTCATAGAGATCCCACATGCGATAAGCCAACTTGATTTTAGCATTCAGACCGCTTTTGTTGATTCTATTTAAAAGTTTGAGCTTGTGCTTATCTTCTGGCACTATGTGTCTTATTTTCCACTCAATTTTATTGATTTCCAAATTAGCATCAACCTCACCAATATATGAGTTCTTGAAGGATCGAGCGATTATTAAAATCATTTCTTGTTTGGCATTCAAGATACTTTTGTTGTAATCTTCAGCGAAACCCATCAAATATTTCAGTGGTAATTTACCACTGAATACGTGACTAGTTGTATCCAAGATATCCTGTTTAGTTTCCGAAAGTCCCCATCCAGTTGTCAATAAAGTGTTAGCATGCGATTGTCCAAATGATATCATATTCTTCATTGTAGATGTTATCCCCGGCTTCCTGACCACAGCAACTTGTTCACCACCCATTTCGTAGCGAATTTCATCAAAAAGGAAGGCGATTGCATTATTCGAGAGATAACATAATTTTGTTTCATCTTTAGGTGTGAATTTACCCTCTATATAAATGAAACTCTCAGCAATGTCAAGTATAACGTCTTGATTATTGATTGCAATTCGAATTTCATCTGAATTCCTAAACAATGGTGATCCATATGGTTTATATGTATGCTCATGTAAACTTGTGAGGGAATGATCGAGCATCGGCTCGTCAAATATATTCAACTTTTCACTATTTGTTTCGAGCACCATTGTTCCTTACTTTCAGTCCAATTGATTTCAAAAATTTGAGATCTCTCAGCGAGAGAGCAGTGTGGTGTGCTAACTGTTTAGCGTACACTTTTGGAATGAGCCTTTTTCTATTCGAACCTTCCTTTTTAGCTATTTGTGGAATGTTTTCAAATCCTTGTCGATTCTGTCTATTATAACAAAAACCCATAATAGTTATTAGATTTTTTTCAATTCCAAAATTATAACAATCTCTTCTGCACTTCCAAAATCAATGAGATTATTATTATGATCCAAAATACGCACTGTGATGTTGTGAATCAACTGACGACCTTCTGGACTGATGGGCATATATATAATCTTGTGTGGTTCTTTTGTGAGATTGAATCCAGGCTCCACATCGATATCGAATGAAAAAAGAATGTGGGATTCTTCATTGTTTATGTATGAACCAGATATAATGTTGCAATCTAAGCGGATTAGTCTCACAGTTGTTATATTTATCGGATGTGAGGATTCGTGTATCTGATTCGGTTGAAATCTATCAAAATTAAAACCCATCATCTTTGCTATGGAATTCGGATGAGTTAGATCAATTTCATATTTTGATCGCATCTCACATTTGAAAGTATTATTATTGGCATGTAGGTAGAATATATCATCTGCATTGGTATCGTTTTGATTTTTCCCATGAAACAATCGAAACATGATATGTTTCTGAATAACTGCATTGATCTCATCTATTTCATAGGCACCACATGGAATTTCAATTGTGTACTTCTGAAGTATTGGTGAACTTATATCACTGATTCTAAAACTGATCACATTGTTTTTTTCAGTTATATTATTTACTGTGTTGCATCCATAGAATCCTAAAAGTCCCAATCCATAACGACTGTTTCTATCCAATTCAACGGGTGGGAAAAAGTCTGCACTCAAGACACTCGTCCCGACAGCTTGTAGTTCGAACTTCCGTGACATGACTGATACATTTTATGGATTTCACTTCAATTTATTGTTGTCTACAACACACTCGGGACAACCTACGCTTTTTCGGAGATGGTTCATCAATATCCATTTCATTTTTATTAGCACCAATATTCATATCCTTTATATTGCAATAACAGCAGAATATTTTTCGAGGTATAGGACCATCATTCACATCAGAATCTGAAACGCTTTCGCCGTCAAGATTGTGGTGGTCATTGCAATATCTATATTTCATTATATCAACATCATCTTGTAGACTTTTAGGTAACTTTTCCCAAACAGAAGCAATCTCATGTGCAGCGCATGCGAGTATCACTTCCTTCGGCATATTTGCAAGCATCACTCGATCCATTCTTGTCAAGGTCCGATATTTTGAATACATTTTGAGTGATAATCCCATCGTCCTAATAGCCTCTCGAGTCATTGCTGGAGTTTTATCCATTCTATAATAATTCAGAGAGAAACTTCAGGCACAAGTGACCGCAGAAAACTGTGTTGAACTTCTGCTGGCGATCATAGTTATATAGAATTTTCACTTTCGAACATTTCTGGAAGTATTGAATCAACTCTATTGGTGGGGGTAGATTTCCAAAACTATCAAAGTATGTAATGTCTTTCCCACATTTGCTGTATGCCACCCAATGTGTTCCCGATCCTCTTATTCCATCTAAATTGACAATGGCGGTCTCGCGGTGTCGTGGACCTCTAGTGGGTAATGTATCACGCATGAAAATACCGCGAAAGTATGGAATTTTCATTTTCTTGGCATAATAAGTGAGATCGATGTCGGTGAGAGGTTTTCGAGGTAGGGAATCAACTAGTTTTTTGGATTGTATGGTTTCAAATAGAGTCCGAGTCCTTTACGGTAAGGTTTAAGGTATATACCACTACCACTTTTACCCAATGCCACACTTTCCATTTTCCTATTATGACGATTCGCTTCGATCAGGGCGGTTCTGCTTGCTTTTGCTGAATTCACAGCTCTGGTGATGCCTGCAACAGCACCAGCTAAACTTCCGAGCGCAGACAATCCAGCAAAAATTGGTATCAATGGTAGAATCCCTCCGACTTTAGGTATTGGAATTATGCGAGGCGTGCGGATCGTTTTCTTTCCACCGGCAGCTTTGAGGTATTTACGTGCTGCATGCAATGCCACTACGGTGGCTTTTTTCAAATTATTCGTCACAAATTGCTCACCCCCAGCTTTTTTCAGTACATTCCGCACTTTATGAACCACCCCAGAACCAAAGGCGATTTTTATGAGATTATTTTTCTTCTTCTTCGGTTGATTTCTCTTCTTTTTCTTCGGTTGATTCCTCTTCTTTGTCTTCACAGTAGTACTACTACAACCCATACCGAAACGTCTCTTTGATTTCATAATGTTGGTAACGAGTAGGGCAGCTATTCTTTCCTTAATACCAGCGTCCTTCGATTTAACCCTGTTCCAAGCTGCGTATTCGAGTTCTTTGTCTGCTCTATGTCTCGCTGTGAGATCAGTTAGATGATTCAAATATTGAATATCGTGTTGTTTGCATGCAATATCCAATTTATTGATTCCAGGATCTTTGCGGGCTAAACGTTTTTCCAATTTTGTACCGGGTCCACAATACTGATATCCTCCGGGTAAATGTAATTCGAACGGCAATTTGTTTATTAAATTATTAACGAATCCACGACCGCTTTTTCTGCATCCACTACGAACACATCCGTATCGTTTGATGGTACTCATTTAAATGAAATGTTCACAGCATATCATCGCTTACATAGTCTCCAACCACGGTACGATGCGCATTGTGAAGCAGAAAGAAAAGTTTGCTGTAGATAATCTAGATGAAAAATTCGGTTGTGGATTGAATGGACAGAAAGTGTTGCGGCATGGTCCACTACTTCCATCATCTGTTCGAGGACTCATTATCGGACCATCGAATTGTGGAAAGACGAATGCCATGATCTCTCTTTTAACACATCCACAAGGACTGCGATTCACAAATGTTTATCTCTATTCGAAATCACTCAATCAACCCAAATATCAATTCCTACGAAATGTATTGGAACCCATCAAGGGGTTGGGATTTTATACATTCAGTAATAATGCAGAAATAGTGGAACCATCCGATGCCAAACCAAATTCTGTTTTCATTTTCGATGATGTAATATGTGAAAAACAGGATATTATAAGATCATATTTCTGTATGGGACGTCATAAAGATGTTGACTGTTTTTATCTTGCTCAAACATATTCACGAGTGCCCAAACAGTTAGTGCGAGATAATACCAACTTTATCGTAATGTTCAAGCAAGATGAAACGAATCTACACCATATTTATTCGGATCACGTGTCACCCGATGTAACATTTAAGCAATTCCAATTGATGTGTGTTAAATGTTGGGAGGATCAATATGGATTTTTGGTCATTGATAAGGATAGAAAAATGCATGAAGGTAGATATCGCATGGGGTTCGATAGTTTTATATATCCATGATAATACAATACGCATTCAATCGATCGCTGAATTGCATAGAGGTTACTTCAGTGTATTCTCTCTCTTGTGAAGCAAAATGAAGACAAAAAATGATAAAGTAGTTGAAGATAAAAACAATGAATTGAATTTGAAACGCCAACTTGTTGAGACAACAGAAGCTGTACGGCAGAAATTTAACTCTATCAAGAGTGGACTTATTGAAAATCGAATGGCGCTTGAAAAACTCTATGATCCCATAATGAAGCCATTAAATGTTCTTTCTTCAGCTGCTGCTACCACGAAACCACAGCCACCACAGCCGACGTTTTCGATGAAGCAAGTGAATTCTCAGTCTACTCCAATAAAAGTTAGGAGTACTTCAGTGGGAAATAATTCATCATATAGTAGTGAATTATCATCTGTTGACAGTGAGACAGATACCATCAAAGAATTCGGAAAAGATGAAAAGTCCGTATTTGATAATTTTGAAGACAATACTGGAGATGTTTTGAAAAGACATTTGGAAAATGTCAAAACTAAGAATGCAGCTTATGACAGAATATTTGGCATACGGTTAGATCCTACTACACAAAAACTGAAAATGGGGAGTCACAATGTACGTTTCAGTGATGGAAATATATTATTTTGGAACAAAAATAAAACACGAACACATGAATTCCCAAGTAGTCTGGAGTTATACAACATGATTTTTTTGAAAAACCCACCTGAAGTTGATGATGATGATGAAGTTCGTCATACATATGCTAAAATATTGAGGCTAACAAATGCACCTTACAAACAACATCTACTGCGAAATGGTTTCAAACACCCGAAATCTAAAAAATTCCGTGAAGTTATTAAACCTATACTAAACTTATCACATTATCAGACGACCAGAAGTAGGACAAAAAAAGGTGAAGGGTTCCATCGAATGAAAATGCAGAAAATGTATGATCCCAAACCTGCGAATTATGTTTACTGGAATTCACCCAAGGAGTTAGTCGCTCGTTTGCGGCTATTGATATCTTCAAAGTCAGCTGGACACACTGGACATGATAATGAAATAATTTCCATAATTGAAGAATTACGTGAGGAAGGTATAATAATCTAATACATCAGCAAAAATGATCAGTTTGTTCTCATTATATGATGCCGTAACATTGTCAAATTGTTTGTCTGAATGAAAACAAATAAGTGATTGCGAGGAGATGGATAATGAAATAAGTGATGTCAAACGACAAGTTGTCAATGAGTTACATAAGCCGGCAAGACGTAATTTCATCAGAAGAACCACCACCGTCAAAGGTTTTGCAGATCTGTGGCAAATAGATCTTGCCGAATTACAACCTTATGCTAAACATAACAAAGGATATCGATATGTTCTTGTGGTCATTGATTGCTACTCGAAATATCTATGGACGAAGCCGATTAAAAATAAAACAGGTAGTGCTGTAACCAATGCAATGGAAGATGTGCTGAAAGAAGCCAACTATTCCCCGAAACATCTACAAAGCGATCAAGGATCAGAATTTTTCAATAGTTCTTTTTCATTTTTGATGCGAAAATATAAGATCAACCATTATTCAACATTCAGCACCATGAAGGCGGCCATAGCTGAAAGAGTAATTCGAACAATAAAGACGTGGCTTTATAGAGAATTTTCAGCGATGGGACACAACAAATGGTTGAATATTCTTCCAATCATAACAAGCAAATATAACAATAAGGTGCATCGTACAATTGGTATGAAACCAATCGATGTTATGCCAGCAACAAAACTGAAATTCAAAAGTTCCAAAGTAATCCCTCGAAGAAAACAAAGTATTTCCAAATTTCGAATGAATGATATTGTACGTATAAGCAAGTACAAGAATATTTTCGAAAAGGGTTACACTGCCAATTACACAACAGAACTATTCAAAATTGTTAAAATTAACCAAACATACCCCATAACTTATATTCTTGAAGACATGGATGGGAGCCCGATTAGAGGATGTTTTTATGGAGAAGAATTATTGAAAACGCAAAATCCTGACGTATACCTAGTTGAAAAAGTGTTGAGGAGGAAAGGAAATAAACTATACATTAAGTGGTTAGGCCTTCCAAGCGGAAAGAATTCATGGTTACACAAAAGTGCTATGGTTTAATATTTGAATGAAATTGTATTACTTATTATTCTCACTAAGCTGTAAGATTATTAATAAACTATAGAAAATATAGAACTATTTTTGAGTTTTTTTTCAAAATGAATAAATCATGAAGTGGTGAACGTTGCCCCAACCAAACGCAACGCCCAGTGTATGCCAAAACCGAAATAATCTGCATACTCCTCCCCACTTCATAGATTTTTGAAAAAGTCTTTCATTTCAACTCACAACATTGATAACATTTCATAATCCTCAGAGCTAATCACTATCAGATTGGAATGCGTGATCAAACTCTTTTCGCCACTTATCACGTACAGATGCTACCATATCAAAAAGTTTAGTGGACTCCTGAAGCTCAATCTCAGCTTGCATTTTCAAACAAAGGGCGGACTGATTCTTCTGTGTGATTTTGAAACGGAGTTTATCTGCATCTTCACACATTTTGATCAGTTCAGCCTTCGATGATACAATCTTTGCATCGAGCTTCTGAAGAACCACCTCGTCGTCCATGCTACCTCTTCGAACATCGTCATCGCATTTGACGATGATAGCTCTCGATTTTACGATGCTGCATTTCGCTTTCTTAAGCATGTCTCCACAACGCTGCAGTGGACCAAAAGAATGAAGCGATACATCTTCCAAATCACCTATCACATTCTTGAAGGTGTCATCTACTTTCTTCTTACGGGGTTTCCGTACACCCTTACTTGTTTTCTTGGGATTTGAAGCAGTAGATGCACACTTTCTCCTAGATGGTTTCGCTTTCGTATCGACACTAAGAGGAGAGAGAAGTGACGGGCATTTTGGTAGTGACAATTGTGAAAGGGTTGGATCAACACTTTCTGAAGGTTCCGGTATATCTCCCATCTTCAGATAATCATCAATGTTATATTCATCGATGAAACCTTCTTGGGATGACAAGTGATATACCGGAATATCTTCAAAACCAAAGTCATCATTTGTTGCAATACATGGCATTGCTTCTTCTTCAGCAGACAAATTTGGTAATGAGTACATATTTAGCTCGTAGGAATGTGTGATATCAATGGGATGTGGACAGAAATGGTGCTGATGTTAATGCGACTCTAAGTTTTATTCAAACAAGTCGACTGGTACATGCGCACAATGAACATGACAACAAACCACCATAGAAGGAGAGGGAGTAGATATCCCTCCCTCCCAGGAGTTACCTTCACAAACTTCATAGGAAAAAGAAGTGTTGGACATCAAGAAAGTGAAAAATTCAAAATAATAGACCTACGGACGAATCCGCGGATTCGAGACCTTGACCGCTGTTTTGATTCGCGAGCGCGAATCAAAACGCGATTAAATTCGCGGCCGCGAATCGAACTGCGATTAAATTCGCGGCCGCGAATCGAACCGCGAAATAATTTGCTGGTTGATGGTGGGGGTAGGTCCAGAACCGGCTCAGATCTCCTACTCCTACTTATTTTTGAAAATTATATCTCACTCATGAATGATAATAAAGAAAAAGTTTGTTGGTCAAAAACATTAAAAATGATCATATCTTCCAAGAAAAAATATAAAATTGTAGGTTATACTTGAAATAAATTTTACAACAAAATCTCGATATCAATATTTAAAAAAATCATATCTCACTCATAAGTGGGAATTTCAAAAAAGTTCTATGATGAAAAACTTTCGCAATGATCATATATTTCCAAAAAAATATATAAAAAAAATCGCAGCAAAATATCTGAAAAGCGGTTCAATGCATTGCCCCTAATCAAAACATTCTGCACTTCAATGGCTGGTGGATACGCCAAGATTCAGATACATGGGTGCCCACCCAGGGTTTTTGACCCTTCATGTTAAATTCCTCCAGTATTAACAAAGTTAATACTTCTGAACTAAAGAAAATATCTCTTTTGAATAGGAACGTATGTGAACTGTTAGCAGTTTATAAACACAAGCAAGGGTCAAAAATATATGCTTGTAAATTGCCCATGCAGAGTTTTTGAAGCATGTACAATTTACAAGCCTGTAAACTGCAAGATATTTCACATACGTTCCTTTTACTTGCACTTCTATCACAAAAAGTCATATTTTCTTTGGGGGAATTTATCATGAGGGGTTAAATAAAGGTCTTTAGAGGTAGCTATAACGAATTCCTTCGGAGATCGCATTAGCTCAGTTGGTATAGTTTATATGTGTTGTGCTATTTGGCACTAGATGGACCAACTCTTCAGTTTTACGGAATTGTAGGAGCATGTATATTTAGTCGCATACATTTCAGGGGTTTGATTTAAAACATTCATATAGAAGAAATTTGACTAATTCTTTCGGAGGCTGCGTAGCTCAGTGGTGAGTTTGCAGTGTGCCCCGAGAAAGAAATCTCTCTATATCACCTAGGAGGTGGGTGGAGGGTGATATTAAGAGATTTATTTCTCGGGCTTTTTTTGGTTTTGTGACCTTGAACTCGCCCATCAAAAAAAAAACCTATCTTTTCTGTTCGATTATATTTTTTTTGCATAATTCCATTTTTATTTTTCATATCTAGAATTTTGCGCTGTACAGGTTCGAATCCCAGCCTAAAATAGTTTTTTTTATTTATCGTTTTTTAATCAATGAACCTCTCTTTTCTATTCGATTATAATTTTTTTTTGCATTTCGGATCCCAGCTTAAATTAGATTTTTTATTTCAAATAATTAATCAATGAATATTTCCATTTTTATTTTTCATTTCTAGAATTTTGTTCCGATCCCAGCTTAAAATAGATTTTTTATTTCAAATAATTAATCAATGAAAGTCCGTGAAGGGCCCCTCTACATCGCCCTTCACTGTGTACATCGACCAATTAATATATATGCACTCCTTTCAGAACTTTCATCAACTAATCATTTCCTGAAAAAAAATTGCATATTAATCATTTCCTGAAAAAAAAATTGCATAGTTTTCCATCATCTGCTTCCTGAATTCTATTGCTTCTTCACGCTTTCCTATCTTATTTTTCAGTTGGTCACGTTGTATCTGAGCTTCCCGAAATTTCTTTTCATACCTATCACATGTACTGTTCAGTTTTTTCAAATTTTCATTGTCTGTATCAGTCGATAAATCAAGTTTCTCCAGTAAAGCAAACATACGCTTGCTTTCCTTGACAAAATTCTCCGTTTCTGTAGACCTTTGTTGTTTGTTGTCTGTCTGTTTTGTGTCTGTATCTGTAGATGAAGTATCTGTGTCTGTAGAAGAACTCCCTGAGTCTGTAGTGTTTTTTGTGTCTTTTGGTTTGTCTGTCTGTTGTTCTGTTGGTTCGTCGTCGTCGCTAAAGTCCTCCACTCTATATTCTTCCCTAACACTCGGTTGTAATGAAAAGTTCGGTTTTCTCCATGCATTCCGGGCATATGGGCTAGCTTTTTTGACGATTTCTTTGAATTTGTCTATTTTCGATATCGGCCTACTACGCTTCCTTGCACTTTTCACAGGCGATTGTTCCACAATTTCGTTTTCTCTAATGGGTGATATGATAGTCGGCACTATATTTTCCATGTCCAACAGTGCCTTAACCGCCGCTTCACTTTCTGATTGAGATTTTGTTACTAACGCCATTACAGATAAAACACAACTGAACTATCGCAAAGAAACGCTATGAAATAAAAATTTACCCAAATGAAATGAATTTACGGTCATCTCAGGTAAAATTCACCCTCACCGGTCAGTTACTAAAATATTAAAGCTATTGTAGACGGCAGGTATCATTGGCGTTTCCATGCGGGGTTGAATCAGTGCATATTGGAATTGCTGTAATGTATTGTATCCGCGATATAATGGATTTTATCGAAATTTGTCATACTTGATAAAAGATTTGAAAGAGTAAATTCAACTAGAAAAAATATTTGAAAATATTTTTTTTGTCATGTTTCTGCACTTTAATTCGAAAATCAAACATATCTTTTTAGAATCTCTAATATTTTTTTATCCACGTTATAATGGATTTTATCGAAATATGTCATACTTGATAAAAGATTTGAATGGGTGGATTCTACTAGAAAAAAAATTGAAGATATATTTTTGTCATGTTTCTGTGGTTTAATTCGAAAATCAAATATTTTTTCCTAAATATCTTCAGTATTTTTGTATCCTCGTTGTTTGCATTTGCGTCACTAATTAGATGACGAGGAAATCTAGGTTAATGGAGGAATTGCTATTCTCAGGAGATGAAGTGTGGGTTTAGTGGAGGTGGTAACCCCCACTCACGATTGTAACATATAAAATCGGTCCAAAATCCTAACATTTCATTCGACTTTTGTATTTTCTGTTAGAAACTGTGTTTGTAAAGCAATTATGGTTGATCAAGTTGGTTTTGCATTGGAAGCCCTCTCCCAATTAGATGCCAACAATCAAGTTGATGTGTTGGCAGGTGACGAGTTTGTTTGGGAACAAGAAGATGAAGTTGTAGTGGGTGAGAATGGTGACAATGGCGAATTCCATGACCTGGTAGATTTTGAAGATGGCCGCCAAGACATACCCGCTGGGGATGACTTCGTCGAAGAAGAGTTCCTAGAAGATGACGGAGAAGAACCAGAAGTAGACGATGGAATTGTACCAGACTGTGAGGATGTCCCCGAAACGATCGTGAGCAATGCCCATCAGATAAATATGACAGAGGTGTTAGAAGACGTTGCGACTAATTTGTACTGTTGCAGCTTTTCATTTGTTACTATCAAAACTTGTGATAATGAAAAACGCTTCCTATGTGATATTTGTTTTGTACGGTATTGCGGCATGAATAATAATGGTGAGTGGTATCAGCATGTTAATTCACATGATACACTCGAGTATGCAAATGTTCCCACTCATAATTGTTATTCTTGTCACTCACCCCTATATCTGCTCTGTCCCGTAGGTGGATGTGTACATTGTAACAAATAACAGAGCTGAAATAGGGGTGGGGTTATGATGAGGTGGGGTTTTCTGGTCTGAGGGATACTGGCTAAAGAAAGAGGTGTGGCTTAAGACATAGTGGGGATTGAAGTGGAAGGTCGGAGTAGGTGGTCGAAGTGGGGACTGGAGTAGGAGGTCGGAGAAGAAGAAGAGGAGTGGGTGGTCGGAGTGGGGATTGGAGTAGGAGGTCGGAGAAGAAGAAGAGGAGTGGGTGGTCGGAGTGGGGATTGGAGTAGGAGGTCGGAGAAGAAGAAGAGGAGTGGGGTGGAGGTCTGAGTGTTTAAAACAAGAACTTCCTCCGAATAATCTTCAGTCACTCTTCTGAACTGACATCAGCTACCACATCATCCACAAGATCACCCGCCAGATCAACCACCAGCCAACTGAATTAGCAGACTATAGCAAGCTGTAATAATTTGAGAGTAAGTTAACAATCTTGTAATCATGAACCCGTTTAATTTTTTTTTGTATGTTTAGCTATGGATTCTCCCGCATTAACTGGTCTTGCAGCAATAACGATCCTGAGTAACATCAGGGTGGATGGCGCCGCACCTCAAATGCCAGACGAAGAGCACTTCAATGACGTTATGGACGTCATCAGGAGAGAGGTCCCTGAAATGCAGTCGCTGACGATGGACCAACGCAGACGGCAAGGTGGGTTCATTAACGGAGTTGCTTCCAAGAGATCCCGTGACGCAGGAGCAAATTCGTCGATGGAAGGTTTGCCTATAATCCAAATTGCTGACAGCGATGATGATTTCCTGCCTCCAAAACCACCGAAGAAATCATCATCGAGGAAGCACGCACACAACAGCAGAAGAAGGGTGTCCAAGAAGACATCCTCAACTGTTGTGACACCGGTTATAGACGCACCTTTACCACCTGTCGTTGAAGTTGCCCCTCCACAACCCACTGCTGAAGAAGTCCACCCTCCAGCACCTATCGTACCTGAGCTGGAGATGAGTGTGCAACGGGCAAAGCGTGGGATAGAGGAGGCCCAGCGGGACTATGATGACAGTCAGCTGGCGCGGGCAGAACTCAACCGCCAGCTGGAAGAGCTTGAGCGCCAGCAGGCAGAGCTGATGGCCCGCGATCGGCAGCAAAGTCTCCGGGAGGTCCAGCTAGTCACCAGGCTGGAAGACGCCAAGGCGCAGGGGGTGGCTTTGGTGGCACGGCTCCGAAGCAACCTGGAGCAATTTGCTAATTTTAATTTTTAGATATGTTAAGGTTAAGGTTAAGTTATTTGTAAGTAGATATAAGTTTTGTATATGTAGATTTAGAATAAAAATAGAAAAAAAGATGAAGTGAAATAGGAGTGCACATTTAATGGTCTGGTGCACATTGAACAATGCGGAGGATGGGGCATTTTTCTTCAATTCATCTGAATTATGTTTTTACATATTTTATTTATATTTTATTTATATACATATTTTATTTATATTTTATTTACATATTTTATAAAATAATATGATGTGTATTTCTCCCATCTCCTGATTTCTCTCAGCCTTCAAACCCCCACTCTTTTCTCCCACCCTACACTGCCACCCCCGAACTAGTATAAATTCAATGCCAGCTCAGATTATAGTATCAGTCTTCCAAGATGCCTCTTCCAGACTCCACCTCGTCTCCGAGACATTGTGCCGAATTCGAAGATGATTTGGAACGGGAAGCGATGATAGCAAGATATCAGATCGTCTCTGCCGTACAGGTCCAGCAGGTATACCAAGGTGAGAGGCAGGATCCATTTTACCATCGAGATCCACGGGGTCCGATTCAGGTGAATGAGGTGTCGGACTCCACAGATGTGTGGAACTATCCATCTCCGTCGACTTCGGACGACGAAGATATGGATCAACGCGTCGACGACTTCGATAGCTCCTCGGAGGATGAGTTCGAGGATGATGGCCAAGTGGTCCATATCCGTGTCGAGGACATAAATATGGACCTCGACCCGGACGAGTTCCCCGTAGAGGACGACTCCGATGATGACACCATCATCTTGGTGTCATCGGATGACGAGGATGACGATGTCATCTAAGTCCTCACCCCCCCCCCCCCCCCCCCCGTGGTCGTCCCGCATAAATATGCGGGATGGCACCCAGCTCTTCGGAGCACCCAATAGGCCCTTTTCAGGGCCACACAAAGAACATAAACACACGCATCTGCGCCACTCAATGGCAAAAATGTACAAAGTTTCCATAACTTGAATTGATACTTTTCAAAAAGAACTCACCCACTACCAAATTCTATAATATATTTGGTGAGTAAGAAATGAAAAATTTCAACATTGATTTAGAACATTTTATTTGTAATATTTTCATAATACAAATTTATTTTTCAAACAGCGGGTTCTGGATCACTACCTGGAGCCCACAGTTTTGGTCTATGTGTGAGCCAAACATCAGGATGTTTATTCTCCAATTCAGCTAACCTTCTTTCCAAATCATTATATTTCAGCATCACTGCAGATGTGACATTCAATGCATTGGCATCCAAATCATTTTTCAGATTTTTGCTGTTGTAATCGAGTTCAGTTGTCAACTCTGATATTTTTCGTGTCATTGTGGCTGTAGCATCCCATACTTTGATATCCACATCACTTTTTAGATTTTTGTATTTGCGATCTAGATCATCAGTCACCTCCTCTACTTTTTCATTGAATGCTTGACGGGCTTCAGGTACAATCTTAGCCATTGTGGCATGTATGGCAGCCTGCAAGGCTTTAAGGACAAGTGCCTTCGTCTCCGTAATTTGTTCATTGAGATATAATTGAGTTACACAATCACTCTCGTCTATCGGTTCACCAGCATTTTTCAGTCTTTTACCTTGCATATCATATTGGTCGTCAGGCGAAAGCTTGAATCCCATACCTTGAGGACCTTGGGAACCTTGAAGAACTCGAACTTTGACAGTACCCCATTTTCGTCTACGGCCGAATTTATCAATAGCTTTGGACATCTTTCTTCCACCTTGATATCTTTCATACTGATGATTTCAAGACAATTAAAATCTATATATCTCTGTGTAGATATTTATTCTCTTAAATGAAACAATAGGAAATCAGAATAACGTGTATATTTATATATTTTTATATATTTGGTAACTGGACAAGACATTAACTAAAATTGACTAGTATAATTTGACTTTTATATAATAAGCGT
This sequence comes from Chrysolina haemoptera, assembly GCA_958298965.1. NCBI lineage: Eukaryota > Metazoa > Arthropoda > Insecta > Coleoptera > Chrysomelidae > Chrysolina > Chrysolina haemoptera. The sequence continues at coordinate 54,167,587 of OY282586.1, read as the reverse complement.
AATTACATCTCAAATACAAATAAATAAGTATGGTGGTGAATTTTCCATTTGAAATGATATTTCATTTGTTCAATTCAGCTGTTAATAAATGAAGTAATTGATCCAAAGGACTCTCTTGGGAAAAAGATTGAATAATATTGGAAACCCAACGAATATTCTCTACTGGATCATTCTGGTAGAATTCTATATCGCTATGACCCCAAGGAAGAGTGTGTGTCGTATTGGGAATGATGAACCGTTTATCATCATGGTATGACAATGCAACTTTGTTCTTCAATTCAGTATACATGTCATGCAATATGCTTCTGAACGAGTTCATCTTCCTGAATATTAGACCACCCTGTTCGACAATTTTCTTATAATCTTCACATGTCAATTCATTCTTTATGACGGATCTTTTGACACCTTTTGCTTTTTTGAATTCACTACCTACAGACTGAACATAATATGCTTTGGCACCGGTACCATAAAAGCTAATTATGGGATCATTCGGAAATTCATCTTTGAAATTACCCAGAATTGACTTTGTAATAGGAATATTGAATTGGTTTCCTACGTTGTAATTGGAAGTATCAAACTCGCATATATTGTTGGTCATGAAATCATAAAAATTATCGGTATTTACTTTCAAAATTAAAGAATCCGTGTCAGTGTAGAGTAAGGTGGCATTTTCTGCATAATGACGTTTAATACATCCATAGAAAAAGTTGTACATGACTGTTTTGGATAATTCTAGAATACAAAATCCCAAATATAGCGGTTTATCGTACAATACATTAACTTTGCCCAATTGAATAGCAACAAAATTTTCTGAAAAAATTGAACAGCTTTTGAAATTTGGACGTGATATTAGGGCGCTAGCACCAATTTTCCTCTTGATACTTTCCCAATGCGTAACCAGTCTAACATCAATTCTGTTATCAACGTTTTCCATTGTTTTCCCATAAACTGCATTATTCATGAGTTTATAGAAATCTTTTTCAGCTTTGTTGTTAGATCGATTTCGCATTTCAGTGTTCAAATCAATATAAGGTTTCATCCAACATGACTGCTTGAATCTCAACACTCTATGTGTGTTCATAATAATAAGACCATTGGCCACAGCCTGCTGTAAGTTTTTATAATGTACAATATATTTTCTTTTGTCATTTAAATTTGGAATTAATTTAGGAATTTTTGATTTCGAGTGTGGTGGTATTAAACTTTCAACGAGAAAGGGAAGATCAGCATGTTTGTCATGTAACTCTTGGGGATAATGAACATCTACTTCAAGAACATAACCGTATGGACTATCAGATGCCACTCCCATTACATCCAAATTGATTATTTCATCGGGTGTTAGCCATGCAAAATCGTTGGTGGGTAATGGTTGTGACATACTGTGACCATATAGGTTAGTTGCATCTAAATATGATATGTATGATGAAGGTTCATCTGGGTTATAATCGGGTAAAAATTTATTATTAGCTATATGCTTCCTTTCACTACACTGACTTATTCCGCCCCGTATTCCTTTTTTGAAAAAATTAATCATGTCAATGTCTGTCAATAATTCCAATTCAATATTCGTATACTTCAGCATTGCATCCCATGATATTCCGGGCGCTGTATAATACTGTGCCGGATCTAATTTATATTTATCTAAGCATATATTTCGAAAATTCTCAAATATGTCGCATAATAGAAGAACATCGGACTTCAAATATAAATCCGAGTATTCCCCTAAACTCTTACACTCGAATAAATGCCAAACAAGTTTCGCTCTCATATAATCCTTATCTGATATATGCTCTCCGTTAAGATTGTCATAAAACTGATTTTTAGTGGGTAGAGTTGGATAATTCAACTTGTCAATATGATCAACAAAGTTATATGGAAAAACACCTTTCTGTCTCATCAAATTGAATTTGTCAATTTGTGGAAAATGTTTATGCATCTCAATACACTGATCGGATGTTAAGTTAGCACCTAAGTTCTGCAAAGAATTCGACATGAATTTGAAACTATCTATAAATCTCATTTTCAAAAAATTCTTTTTTTCTTTTCCGTCTTTGTCAGTGTATGTGTGAGTGAATAGATGCTTAGTGAAAGAAATGTATTTTTCCTTAGTTTGTGGAATAACATCCACTTTGTCTTTGTTTCTATACAGTTCTTTTATGAACAAATGACAATCATACCCACTCAGATTATGGAAAATGATTGGAACAAAATTTGGCAATTTGAAATTTAAGTTACATACGGAATGTGCGGCAGGTGATCTTTTTTTTCCAGTGAGGTGGCAATGGTCTCTCACTTTCACATCACCACCCGTGAATGGTTTATCACATATTCCACAAAATTGTGTAGAAGAAAACTCTGCTTCTTCCGCGGGGGTTTGTGCAGCCATAGGAATTGGATACCTCAAATAATTGTGATAAATATTTCTCAAATCATCTTCAAGTTTTGTAACAAATTTCTCGGCTGCATCCTCACCCCTATATGTAACAAATTTCGATAATTTATCATTGTATGAACATTTTATCGAATAAGCAAATGAATAAGGTTCGTGTTTGTATGTTTTATTCGAGAATGAGTGTTTAGGGTTGGGTTGACTAGTTTGAATGGGTTTGAGAACTGATTCAAAATCAGCATAAACTACAAATGGCACCTTCATTTGTTTCTCAAAATTTTCAAACATAAGTGCATTACCCGGTAACATTTTACCATATTTGTTGATTCTGAAATTGACTGATGGTGTTGTAGTACTCAAGTGATTACAGTCATGCAACTGATGACGTAACAGTAATCGCTCGTGAGAGAAATACAATAAACATCCATCACAAAAATATTTTTTATGCTCATGCGCAGATAGTTGACTTGAAACTAACCTAGAAAGGTCTTTAATCCAACAATAATGACTATTGCCAGAATCATCTGTTATAAGTAACAAATTAACATGTCTTCTAAGTCTTCTCTGTGAGTAACGCAACGGACCAACCACTTCATATTTCATTTTACCCTTATCAAGTTTTGACTCTAACCCATACACATTAATTGAAATATCATTCATGTCCTCAAACTTTTTTATAGCTTGAAGTTTAACTGGAAAATCCATACCTGTTACATTCAAGACATTGGCGTAGTGGGGGTATGAGGAAACTTCTGACACTCTACCATTCGCAGGAAACAATGCAGATGTGATGGCCCATGCAAAACAATGTTGATCTTCATTACGAATATTCACAACGCCTTTTCTTGTCTCAATGAACTCGGGCAGCTTCACATACGAACATCCGCTGAGTGGACTATACTTGTTGATGTTCACTTCGAGGAACTTAATTTTTTCACAACTCCATCCTGAAACATAACAATAATTTATTATTCATATAAATAGAAATGAAACTTTAAATAAATACCTGAATCACGTTCTTCAAATTCCGTAGTCTGAGCAATAATGACATCACGGAATCCATCGAATAATGCACCCAAATCCGTAGACTGATCCACAATTTTATTCTGTGAATTGAATGACTTCGTGTCACTCAAATCCCGTGTTTGAACAATGTAGCTGCCAAATACTTCCATATTCACTTTAAAGATCTTGTGAACCTTTATTGCCTCTTCAAGTAATCCAATAACCTTCTCCCTGATCTCATTGAAGAATGGCATATATTCAGTGTAAACATTGGTACTTTCCACTCTATAACTCACAATTCTACACTTGAAAGCATTCCTTATAATCTGTATGCCATCACTCACTTGCACACATGCATTGTTCCTGTGTTGGAGAGTTCTTTTGTGAGAATTAACTTGGGATGTAGGAATTGTCACATTACAACAATTGCATGTGTACATTGGTGTCGATGCAGCCACATCTAACTTAATCCTTTTCACAGAAGGGCCACCTTGGCAACTTTGAAGTTGATGCCGACGGAGATTATCACTACGAGTGAACGATTTACCACAACCACAGGAATACATTTTATCGATGTCGTCTTCTCAGCACAAAACTCAACAAAATACTGATTTCACAATCATTCCCACCTCCTTTATATGTAATATCGATGAGTGGGAGAGAGGGTGAACAAATTCTATCCGCTTCGACTATTCATACAACGTCACAGCAGAACCATCCCCACCATATCAATGAAGAGAGGACGGAGAGTAGTCGATGAGTCACCGCAGTGTATGGGTGTGTGACGCCAGTTCACATATCTGACTGGATATCCGTGGCGTGCAGACGTCTCTATACTTCGGTTTAGATTTTTATGCGTACTCCACACATTAGATCATACACAATGGCAGAGTAAGTATACATGAAAGACATTGAGGTAAGAAAAATATATTAAGTACTTGGCAAAAGGTACTTGTCCGTGTATGAAAAAAAATCAAGTCATCACAATCTCTAGGACAAACACAAACCCTGAACACCTCCCAACAATATACATCATGGTCAAGGCTAAGGGCAAGCCCAAGTCCTAGGTCAAGTCCTAGGTCGAGGTCATAGGTCGAGGTCATAGGTCAAGGTCATAGGTCATAGGTCAAGGTCATGGGTCAAGGTCATAGGTCGAGGTCATAGGTCATAGGTCAAGGTCACTGATGACGTCATAGTGGTGGGGGGAGGCCCAGAACCGGCTCAAATCTCCTACTCAGCATAACTTGCCGCCTGCCTGGCTTATGACATAAAAGATTAAAAATTGGATAAAGCCAAACAGATTGCATAATCCTCATCAAAACCGTTTAAGGGTTATTGTCCGAAACATGAATCCGGTAAATAGGATTTTAATATCGTCGTTTCAGTGTTTCGTAACAATCGCTCGTTCGTTTTTGAAAGCCATAATTAAAAGGGTGTTTTGAGTTGGCAGCAGTTTTCGAGATTAATGAACAACGGAAGAGTTTTAATGAATTACTGCTCGTTAGCTTGTTAGTGATGCCCTAGACTTTCATTGCTGCAAATAATAGAATACTGGAGAGCTTAGCCATTTATCATGAATTGCCGAAACAATGGACTCGCGTACTAGCCTTGAAATTAATTATGAAGATAAGGAATGAGATATTCATGAAGTTCGCCTGATCTGATGTATATTTTCTTTTGTATTCTGTGGTGAATATCTGCCAAAAATCGATAGCCCATTGTTTGAATCTTCTGAGAGATGATGTTATTCCACCATTAGAAAGTCTTTATTCTGACAAAAACAGAAATGGTTTGGCTTGGATGGAGCCCTACAGTATGCAGCAAAAATGTTTATGTTATGTTACATGGAAGATATTTTTTTCAGTAGTTATACCATAGCTACATAGCTGTCATACTTTTGAACAGAAAAATTGCTTGTCTACACGTGTGTAATTCCTCGTGAATACCTAATTTATCAAATCACAACAGTTGTGTAAAGAAGCTACTTATACTGTTGAAACCAGTGTTTCGATTTATTGTCTTTTATACTGATTTCTCAATATAAAATGTTTATTTTTGTAATTAATTGACAGACTGACTTATAGACTTTTTTTATTTATTTATTGTCACAATTGCATATCCCTGACTACAAACGTTAAATCTCAATGTAATACAAAATGTTCAAAAATATATTAACAACATTCTCCCCCCTTGAAATAAAAACAGTTTAATGAACATCTAAAATACACAACTTCACTACTGGTCTTCTATAAACTCCAAAATTAGATTTAACATCTGCTGTCCTCACAATGCCATCTCGTCCGGGGTATACAGCAGTCACTCTTCCTTTGGGCCAATGGTTTCGGGGGAGGTCACCATCAACAATGATGACTATGTCACCTTCTTTAACAGTTTTGGGGTCCTTGGAATACCATTTTGTTCGTCTTGTAAGTGTTGGAAGATATTCCTTGATCCATCTCTTCCAAAAGAGATCTGTGTAAAATTGGGAAATTTTCCAGTCCTTCCGGGAACACAAATCGCCTTCTGAGAACTTCCCAGGTAGGTTAGCTGAACTGGACGATCCTATCAGAAAATGGTTCGGAGTGAGAGCTTCGTCATCTTCTGCTTCTAAAGGGACATGAGTTAAAGGCCGACTATTCACAATGTGTTCAGCTTCGATCGAACATGTATGGAGTATTTCTTCTTTTGGTGCTCTTCCTTTCAAAATTGCTTTAAGTGCCGTCTTTGCAGATTTGACCAATCTCTCCCAACTGCCATTCATATGGGGTGCAGATGGGCAGCCAAATCTGAAATTGATACCTTTCTGCGACAAGTTTCTCAAAATTTCATCCTCATTCATTTGTGCTAAGGCTTGTTTCATTTCCTTTTCTGCTCCGTGAAAGTTAGTAGCATTATCACAATATATTTTCTTTGGACATCCTCTTCGTCCCAAAAGTCGTCGAATTGCCATGATAGCCGAATCCGTCTTCAAAGAGTTGGCTAACTCTAAATGAATGGCTCTTGTGCTCAAACATGTGAAAATCACACCATATCTTTTTTCGTGACGTCTTCCGATGGTCACTTCCATAGGGCCGAAGAAATCCATACCTGTATATGTGAAAGGTCTTACATAACTTTCAAGTCTGCAAGATGGTAGTGGTGCCATTTCTGGGGTGGAAGGTTTTGCTCGGTTGTTCTTGCAGAGTTGACATGAATTCCAGCAGCTCCTGACTGTTGATCTGAGCCTTGGGATGCAATATTTTTGTCTAAGTTCGTTTATCACCAGGTTTTGACTGTGATGACCTGTTTTTATATGATAAAAATGTATCAGCAGACGAGTATAATAATTTTTTTGATCCAAGATGACAGGATTTTTTGTGTGATCCGCTACATCCCTTGAAGCTCCTATTCTTCCTTGCATTCGCAAAATTCCCTCATCATCCAAGTAGGGACATAATTTGAAAAGACGGCTCGATTTAGAAATAGGTTTTTTCTTGATCAAATCGTCAATCTCTACGGGAAAATCAGTCTTTTGGATAAATTTTCACCACATTTTTTCAGCATTGTATATCTCTAGATCATTCAGTTCCGACGTCTCATATCCTCGTATATTTCCTTTAATTTTTTGTCTGTATTTCAAAATTCTCAGAATCCACGCAGTTGTCCTGACTAGTTTCAACCTGGAAGAAAAACGAAATATGTCCGGTAAAAAGTCATATACTTGGGTCTGTATTGAAACTGCTATGAATTCTCTCTTGATTTCTGAAGTGTCCATCTCATATTCTTTCAATTTGTTCCAGTTGTCGTCTTTTTCTTTCAAAAATCTTGGTCCGGTAATCCATTCATTTTCAGGGTCCCAGTCAATAGTTTTTGTATCTCTAGTGGCATCGTCGGCGGTATTTTGTTTTGTTGAAATCCAATTCCAATTTTGAATGTCTGTAGTTTCCTCTATTTCAACTATTCTATGTGACACGAATGGTTTGAATTTATGACAAGATTTCGATTTCAACCAACCCAGAACAGTTTTCGAATCTGACCAAAATTGAACAGAATCAAATTTCAAAGTATGATTTTCCAAAATAAATTTAGACAGTCTACTTCCCAATACTGCTGACTGTAATTCTAGTCTGGGAATAGAAATTGGTTTTAGGGGAGTGATTCTTGACTTAGCCATGATGAATGATAATTTGATATCGTTTTCAAATTTCACTCTCAAATATGCTACTGACGCATAAGCTTTTTTACTTGCATCACACAGTATATGTAATTGGATATTTTTTGCCATGTATATGTCTGGAATATAACAGCGAGGAATGGAAAAGTTTTCAACTATTTTAAGTTCTGCCAACCATTTGACCCATTTCGAATTTATTTCATTTTCCAGATCATCGTCCCATCCTCTTCCCGAATTCCAAATTTCTCTCATTAAAATTTTTCCTCTAATAGAAAAATTTATCAGAAATCCAAGAGGATCAAAAATGGACATCAAAGTTCTCAAAACTTCTCGTTTTGTTGGTTTCTTTCTTCCTTCTAAAAAATCTTCAAATTTTTCTATTTTAATGGTAAAAGACAGTTCATCCTTGTTGGGGTTCCAAAAAAGTCCAAGCACCCTTTCATTAGGTAGCTCTGTTTCTATGTCTAAGTCTTTCATTTCTCCTGATCTCAAGTCGAATGGAATCTTCTTTAAAACTTCTCTCGAGTTGGTCATCCAATTCCTAATCAGAAATCCTCCTCTCCTATGAATTTCTGTTACTGATTTTATTAATTCAACAGCTTCCTGTTCGTGGTCCACACTATCTAAATAATCATCTACATAGTGTTGATGACAAATGGCAGCACAAGCTTTTGAGAACTCGTTTTCAAATTCTAAGGCATTTTTTCGCATGATGAATGTAGCTGATGTTGGCGACGAAGCTGCTCCAAAAATCATCGCGACCATTTCATATTCTTTGACTTCACTTTCTTCTCTCCATAAAAACCTCTGTGCACCTCTGTCTTTTTTTTGTATATAAATTTGATGGAACATTTCTTTCACGTCTGAACTAAAAGCAATGTTCCTCTGACGAAATTTGAATAAAATGCTATTCAGGTTGTTTAACAGATCAGGGCCTTTCAATAAGTAATCATTCAAACTGACATTATTTACCTTCGCTGCAGCATCAAAAACAAGTCTAATTTTAGCAGGTTTGTTTGGATTTGTAACAGCGAAATGGGGTAAGTACCAAATGGGTCCGTTGTCCAAATTATTTTCTTTGTTTTCTTCAAGTTTTCTAGCATATCCTTTCGATAGATATTCTTCAATTTTATTTTTGTACTCGTTCGCAAATTTTTCATTTCTTTCCATTTTTGTTTCAATTGACTTCAAACGACTGATGGCATTTCCTCTAGAATTTGGCATCTGCACTTCATCTTCCTTCCAAAGTAAACCAATTTCCCACCTGTTTTCTTCGACTCTTCTAGACGTTTTCTCCATTATATCAAATGCTCTTCTATCTTCTTTCGACATGAACTCTTCTTTATTACTCGTCACTCCTAACTCGTCAAACCTGAACGATTTTTCTACTAGCTTGTGTAATTCATGATCAATATTTGAAATATGTAAAGTGATATCTTGTCGTCCTTTTAAATAAGAGTTATTACCATGAAGAACCCAACCTAATTTCGTTTTTGACAGAAATGGAGCATTTTTGCCATTCTCGATCACTTCCCTAGCTATAATCAAACCAATATTATCTTGTCCGAGTAAAATGGTTGGTTTTGCATTTTTATATGAATGAATTTCAAAAGAAGACAAATGATTCCATTTTTCTGTCATTAATTTTGAATCAACTGATTGTAAAGGTAAGTCAAGATTTTTTGTGGTTCTTACATTCTCTAAATGAAACTCATCAACCTCAAATTTTCCACGAATTCTTAAACTTACTCTGGTAGAATCAAACTCTTCATTTGTCACAGAGTTAGTCCACCGAATTTTCAAAGGATCTATAGTACCTTGTAATCCGATTGTTTTGGCAACGTCTGCACTTAAAAGGGTGACAGTCGATGCTTCATCAAATAACGCGTAAGTCGAAAATTCTCCTTTCGGTCCGCGCAAAATAACGGGAGCTACTCTGAGTAGGACTTCTCTTTCATGTATTTTCTTAAAATGATGACTTACTATTTCAGAATTTGAACTCTGTTGGGAGTTTTCTTGTAGCGTTGTTGTTTCCATGTGCAAAAGGCGGTGGTGGTATTTATCACATTCATTTTCATTACATTTTCTTTTTCTCTTACACAAAAACATCTGATGTTTTGAATTCAAGCAGCCAAAACAAGATTTATTTTTTCTGACCCATTCCCACCTTTTTTCACATGTCAACTTCTTAAAAAATAGGCAGTTATCAATTTTGTGATTCGTCTTTTTACAATAGGCACAATAAGTATCCTTGTTTTCAGAATTATTTGAAGTCGTCGCACAAAATTGCTTTTTTCGTCTTTCGCTATCAAAATCAGGAAAAGTTATAATACCAACAGCATCTGCCATATATGAAAGCCAATTAGAAAAGTCAATGATACTAATTTCGTTCAATTTATATTTATTTGCATTATTTGTAACTTCTTTGCCCCATTCCAACTTCAGAGCAGGGGTAAGTTTGAAAATTATTTCTGATAAAAGCTGCGGATTCATCAAATGTGATTGACATTTCAAACTTGACAATGTCACCGTTAAATTCTGAATCAAATTTGAAAATTCCATGATACTTTCTACCCTGTCTTCACGCAAATTGGGAAACTTTTTGACGGTTGTGATCAAGTCTTGTATAATATATTCTGGCTTACCGAAACGTTTTTCCAAAATATTTATAATTTGATCGATTTCGCAAGTAAAATTTAGCAGCGCTTGCACCGAATCTCTTGCTTTTCCACGCAAACATTTCTGAAGTCTATTGATGTTTTCAGAATTAGAAAAAGCACATACCTTTGTCGTATCTCTGAATTGAGATATAAAGTGCAACCAATCCTTAGAATCACCAGAAAAAATGGGTAGGTCTCTGCTTACCGATTGACGAGCCATAAAACGATTCATTTCTTGCTTACTTGTGTACAAATTGTTATATTTGCTCATATCATTCACTCCAATGCGTTCATCATTAGACCTAAAATCATAATCAAAAAAATGATCAGATGGAATAGTATCTATCCAGTGTTGTATTTCCATATTTTTGACTCTCCTTTCTCTCGACGTGTCCTCAGAAATTTTTTCTTCTGCCCTTGTCGAATTCTCCAAAACTACACTCTCAACTCCTTTCTGAACATCATCCAATTCAGCCAATCTCGTAAGTTCTAACTCTTTCTGAATCAAATTCCTTTCAATTTCCAACTCCTTCTTTGCGATTTCGGCCAATTTTCTTTGCGCTTCCAATTCAGCCTGCAAACTCCGTCTCCTCAGTGAACTCGCTGAAGTCTTCTTCGTTTTCTTTGATGTTACTGACAGTTTTTCACGACTCTCATCTTCATTTGCTGTTTTTTGTTGTTCCTTATCTGTTTTATTGATCACTATATCTTCATTTCCAAATCTAGCTGGTGGCATTCCCTTGGTAACCCGACTACTTCTTCTCAGCTCTCCAGTGGACATAATTTCCTCTTTGGACTATTTCTTTTGCTCGAAGGACCAATGATGTTGAAACCAGTGTTTCGATTTATTGTCTTTTATACTGATTTCTCAATATAAAATGTTTATTTTTGTAATTAATTGACAGACTGACTTATAGACTTTTTTTATTTATTTATTGTCACAATTGCATATCCCTGACTACAAACGTTAAATCTCAATGTAATACAAAATGTTCAAAAATATATTAACAACATATACCAATATCAAGAAGCGAGGATTATAGAAAACTAAACCGAATATTGTATTCAGATGGAAATTAATAATATTTTTAAAGGAAATCTTTGATGTACGTTTTGACTTTTTATTTTTTTCTGACAAAATTCTGTTAGAAGAAGAAAAATAATTCTTCACGATAGGAAAAACGGTAAAAAATCCATCAGAAAACAACGATTTTAATTGAAACATTTGAACCACCTATAGATCGATTTCTGGGTTTTCCCTCATTAGTAGAGTTGATGGTAGGTTTCAGCTGATGCTTTGAAATGGAGATGTGATTGAACCATTTGTTGCAGACATTAGTTATTGTCTGCATAGATTCACCCTATACTGATGAGGGCAAAACCCAGAAATTGATCTAAAGGTGGTCCAAATGTTTCGATAGACATTTCCATGCAACTAGCAAAAACGTTGTACGGGAATTTCATCAGATGTAATACATCGCTCGTTGTGGTATTAACCAGAAGAGTTGTTGTTTCCTGCTGGATTGTTGACACAATTTTTCAATCAATGTGATGAGCAGTCCTGGTATGGAGGGATATCTTTATTCCTAATCCAATTTCTGGTTCCATCAAAATTACCTTCTGGCACATGAAATTTCCAACAAAAGATGCGATGGAAGGACTTCAATAAACCTTCCGATTACATTTCCGTACTCCAAACGAGAAACATAAAAACGAAAAGGGCATGCAATGAATACGCAAACAAGCTCTTCATACATCGCATTTCTGTAAAAACAATTCATTGGATCCCAACAACACTTGAATCCATTTGGAATACAAATTGATCCGAAAAGTGTTATGCAAACGTAGCGGTTTATTGAAACAAACTGCTTGGAAAGTATGAAAATGAGATGGAAAAATATACATTCTGTTAACTCAAATGTGCTCGGATACAACGCCTCGTCTGGGGATGTTACACTAAAATTCATGGTGGGTTGCCAAAAATGTATAAAAAAGAGTTTTCACCTTTATACAAGACGAAGGAAAGTTTGCTCTTTGTTCAAGAAATATTTTTCTTGATAACGAAGGAATAATCTAGAAGTATGCTCGTAGCATACCGAAAACGTAGCCAAACGAATTTAAGAAAAATTTCGTAGACACCGGGTGACAACCAGGTGAGGCCCGCCCCCCAATTATTCTATAGTTTTGAAGATACAGATTTCAAATTTGGTATGTCGTTATTAGTACTTGAATACGCATATTTTGAATACACCACTGAAAATTCAGGACTTCCGTTTTAACCCGAAGCTTTTGTGTATTGTTTTCTTTATTATGTCCTAAGCCGCCTACATTGAAGAACATTCAATTTTAGGAACTCTCATCATGAAACCAGATCGTATATACGTTTCCTTTAGGAATTCTCCGAAACTTTTCACACGAGTAAACTGATAATTTATAATTTTTCATCATGAGAAAGTGAGAAGTACATGTTGCCTTTTGAGAAATGGCAGTTGCGAGCATTTCTTTATAGGTACTATTCAGTTTTTATGATTATTATTGGAATATATATGGAAGCTGCAACTAAATGAGAATTTATTATGTCGTTTTTCAGTTGTGAAGATTTAAGTGTGAAATTCATGGCCAACTTTGTTTGAACAATCAACTGTATCCCCGTCATTTTTTAACCAAATTCCAATTTTGAAGAACAATTTTATCACAAATTGTATGTTTTTACGGATAATGAAAGAGAATTTACAGATTGTCATTTGAAAAAAGTTTGGGGATCAATTCCAAAGTTGTCAAAATATGCGTATTCAATTACTAAAGAAAAATTGGGGGGCGTATATTATCTGCAGAATTTCAAGAAGCACATCAATTCCTACCTAATTTCCTTCGGTTCTCACGAGGTTCTCTGAACATTACTATACAGGATTTTCCTTTCCATGGGAACCAGGACAAAAAATACGAAGATTATTTCATCAACATTGTTGTTTGAATGAGAGCTAAAAATGATATTGGAAAGAATAGATTTATGTTGAAATTATTATTTCCATCTACCAGCTGCCCCCTTACCAGTAACCCTCAGAAGTACTCGAGTGATTTGTGCAAGCTTTAGGGAATATGACATGCACGAGGCCGGTGACGGCGTGGTGATTTCAACCCTCGTACTTTGGAGCAAGCGGGAACACTACCTACGTGCCACCAAGACCCATGTGGTGGTATTTCATCTAGCGGTCCTGAAGACCTTCTACCACCTATAATTATTCTTTTAGTTTTTCTTTTTCCAGAATAGATTGAGGCTGTAGTTGATTGGATATCTGATGTACACACTTTTCTTTCTTTGTCGTAGTAATATTGTTGCTGCCTGGAAAATAATTCAACTCATTATGTGTTCTGATGCGAACTAACGTCGGCAAGGGTTACCAAGATAATGAACAAATAATTTCATCATATTGATACAGCTTGCATCATTAACATTTTCAAGCATCGTATGAGAATATATTATTGAGGCGACGCCGACGCTTGAAGACATGAATGATCAAGTAGACCAGAAACCACTCTATGATGACAAATGATTTATCTGTCATATCAAAACTACTATAAGCAATCCACCTCTGAACCCTCGGTATGAAATATGCGTTTTCCTCACCGGTAATAAAGGATGTCAATGAACCATGCAATATTTTATCATTTCGAAAGAGCAAGATTAATGGTACGGGATTTGTACAAAATGGATGTTGCGAAAAGCAAAGGGAATATATGGAACGTCAAGAAAGATAAATGTCTTGAAATAAGTGGAAACTTCATTCGAATATAACTAATAATAAAGTTTGACTTTGAGTGAAATATTTGCTGTGGGCTGGGTTGGTAATACAATATGTCTTGTTTTTTCAAAATTCGTCGATTAAGATTCCTCTTATTTCAGTTGCCTTCTTTAAAGTACCTACTTTATACTGAATTTATGGGATTTGAATGCCCGAGAAATATCCTGGAAGAGACAACATAAGAAGAGTTGATGAAATAAAAGTATCAAGTGAAGACTATACTGAAAACACTATTTTAAGGAGCAAGCTTATAGTGAACGATGAAAATCATGATCTGAAAAGCACCGAGCATGAATATGAAGTCAAAAAACCACATGTGAGGTTAGAGATGAAATACGAGTTAGATGGAGGGAAGAATCGACGAAAAAAGACATAGACTCTTTCTCTATAGTCTATAGGGAAATATTGCACAACTTCGGAATTTTTTGGACAATTTTTAATCCACAAAATTTAATTTTACATGAAATTATTAGATATTGTGCAAAATCGATTCTGCGATCCGATTGGAGTTCACATTATCTTCACTATCACTGTTGATAAAGTAGGTATGTCTGATATTATAAAATTGAACTGTTTGTAGTGACGCGCTACTGTTCACTCTCAACGATTTACGGATTAATGAAAAGTGGGGGGCCTGTGCCCTCCGGGCTCCCTCGACGCGCCGCCCCTGCCTAGTGGACTATTTGAATGTCTACCGAATTGAAGACAAATTATTCCAATGGGTCCCACTGTATATAAAGTGTATTAAACCTAACTGCAATCTCTATGTGCATGCTGCCTGCCAATACATTACACAATCGTTTCCAATCGAATTCTGTTATCGGATTTTGCATCAGTTGAATAGTAGAATATAAATTATCACTTCGTTTCGGGCGGCCTAGTTTGCCTGTTAACAATACTGGCCGGGACAATAAAATGATACATGCAGGGGCAATTAAAATAAAAATCCCCTATCTCGCGAATGAAGCGGTAAAGTTGAACATATTTTTTCCTATTGCATGTCAGCACAATGTACTGATTACAAATAACGATTTCCACCGCAGACAACTCTAACGTCGAACCTGTTTTCGTGCTGATTCAAGTCATCAAATACACGAATTAATATCAAGCCCAAACAAATATTTTCCCCGGATTCCCGGGGTAGAATCATTCTGTTGTTACAGCAATAAATTCTCAAGAAATGAACAGAGGCCCACTGATTGAATGCCTTTATTCCAATCTTTTTGTTCCAGCGAACAATTTCAGGCCAGCGTTTATATCAATACAGTCAAATTGTACTCAGAAATTGATATCACGTTGGTACATGAGACGAATTTTCCATACATTGTTCAAGATGATGTGCGGGTGCTCTGATAAAATTTTCGACCTCGGGAACTTAGTTTTTCGGCCCAAAAAATGCACTTTTTTCAATATTCGGCCATTTGACCATAAAGTAGTAGTTTTTCGACCTGTAGACTCAATTTATTCAAAGTTTGGTGTTTTTTTTCAAATTCGCCATCTTTTCTTAATTCTCATAAAATTGTCCCAGTATCATTAAATATTACTTTCATATGGTTCAGCCATGAATATTTTCACTAAATGACCGCAAACCCCCTGCAACCCTTTTTTTACGACTCCTAAATTTCAATTGTATTTCTTTTCGCTTGCTTGGAAGGGCCAGAGCCCATGTCATCGACCACGGTTTCGGGGGGACTGAGGACGGAGTAGTTTTCATTCGGAGAAGTCGTCATCTTGGTCGTCGACGTTATCTTCGTCATCGACGTCATCTTGGAGCTCCGCTAGGGATAGATCCTCGTCGTGAAAGCTCTCGTTCAATCGTGAATCTCGATGCTGATCCCTTAGATATTCTCACACGACTGCCCACTGCCGCAGACAACGGATCATCTCAGCACGGCTTTCATGGCGCTGCAGGCATTTCCATACCCTTTCCGGCAGTTGCAGGATATGATCTGCAGGAGCTGGAAGAGGACAGCTTCCTGTTTCAACATTTTTGGGACCAGGTCCTGGGATGTTAATTACCATCCCCACTGTGACGGGGTCAGGTCTTGCCCCATGCACTTCTGCACCTGGTGGTAAGCTCGGAAAGAATGCAACTTTGAAGTAAGTAGCAGCAGTTGGTGGAAACCTTTCAGGTACTCCTTGCTTCATCTGGCTGAGTTTAAATACAGCGAAGGCTGACTATTCACCTATTTCACTATGATTTTTTCAAATCATATAGTAAGTGTTTAATTTTTTTTGCATAGTGAATGAAAGAAACAAGATGTTCTGCCCTACCAGGACGTCGGTCATTGCCATAATCCTATACATTAGAAATAATTGGGTCGAAAATCCATCAGAAAACAACTACTTTCCTGGCTTAATACCACGATGAACGTTGAATTATATCTGATGAATTTCCGTGCAGAGTTCCTACAAGGATGTCTCCGCAATTGTTAGTTGCATGGAAATGTTCATTGAAACATTTGGACCACCTATAGATCGATTTCTGGGTTCTTGCACTCATCAGTGTAGGGTAGGTCTCTGCAGACAATAACTAATGTCTGCAACAAATGGTTCAACAATATATCCATGTCAAGACAGAAGCTGAGACACGGAGATTTTGTTGAACCATTTGTTTTCCCTCGTGGACAGGGTAATTCATTTCCCTGAAGCAGCTAAACACATGGCAAATTCACATATATTTCAAATTTTCTCCGAATAAAATAGAAATAACTTGCGAATGTTTAAAAAACTAAATTTGAAGTTTGTGTGATTGATGACTTATTTATTTTGTGGAAATTCATGATCACTTTGATAAAACGAAAGAACACTCTTTTGTCTTATTTCCACTAGATTTTTATTGTTACAACCGGTTTTATCCCATTATCAAGTATAAAAACTAACTAATACAATTGAACTCTAAGCCAAGTTATATAGGGAGTTTGCAGGTAGGCTGGATGGAGAGGTAATTAAGGGAACAAGGGTGAAACAATATAAACTTAAACCCTGGAGGTGATGGAAATTACCTGGGTTGTCAAATTTATAAATTCAAAAATGGAGACCTACACAAATCGAGTTGCTCGTTGACGGTTCTAAATTTCTGGTTTTTAATTGATTTATTAATTTCCATGGCTTCCAACAGATTCATTGTCTTCCCTTTATTACGTGTGTGTAGAATTTTGAGGTTATCTTTACTTATCTTGTGTTTGGATTCTTGTAGATGTTCGTACATTGTTGATTTTTTGTCTAAACCGACGTGTTCACGGAACCTTACGTCAAAATTTCTACCGTTTGGCCTGTATATACTGCAGAGCATTCCCCGCATTCTAATCTATATATCCCTGATTTTTTCATTCTGTCTCGTTTAGGTTTTGCATTGAATAGAATTCTGCCTAAATTATTATTACTTATAAAAGCTGTTGTTATTTTGAATTTAGAAAAATAATTTTGGATGTTTTCTGAAAGTTTACCTGAGTAAGTAATGCTACCATATTTACGTGTATTACGTTCGTCAATATTTGGGTATAGTTCATTCTTAATCATTTTTTGAGTTTTACCTGATAATAATTTCTCTATTGAAGAAACTGTTACTTGATTGTTTACCGAAATTTGTTTAATGGTGTTTAGTTCATCCTGGAAATTCTTATCGGGTAAGGTTCCGTGAACACGTCGGTTTAGACAAAAAATCAACAATGTACGAACATCTACAAGAATCTAAACACAAGATAAGTAAAGATAACCTCAAAATTCTACACACATGTAATAAAGGGAAGACAATGAATCTGTTGGAAGCCATGGAAATTAATAAATCAATTAAAAACCCGAAATTTAGAACCCTCAACGAGCAACTCGATTTGTGTAGGTCTCCACTTTTGAATTTATAAATTTGACAACCCAGGTAATTTCCATCACTTCCAGTGTCTAAATCTATATTGTTTCACCCTTGTTTTCTTAATTACCTCTCCATCCAGCCTACCTGCAAACTCCCTATATAACTAGGCTTAGAGTTCAATTGTATTAGTTAGTTTTTATACTTGATAATGGGATAAAACCTGAAACCGGTCGTAACAATAAAAATCTAGTGGAAATAAGACAAAAGAGTGTTCTTTCGTTTCATCAAAGTAAATTTGAAGTATTAGTTGTTGGCTTTACTAATGTGTTCCTTCATCAAAAATGTACTTGTCCAAATAATTTTTTTTTGTGGCAAAACATCTATTTTAATTTTTTCATCCCAGATATTTTTCAAAATTTGTACATAGCTATAAAATGTCATTCTGAACATCTTTCAAATTACATCTAGTTTAAAGGAAGGTATCCATGGTCATGGTCGGAAAACCTGATTCCATGTACGTGAGAATGTACTATTTGACTGTACTGTATTGTAAACAACGTGTACTGTTACTCATTGACGATGGAGCATTATCGACATTTTCCATTCCAGCTGCGGGTGGGATTCGGGAAAATGATTTCATTATAACGAATTGAATATAACGTTTCATTTTCTGGCTTCATGAGGAAAACTTTGTGAAGATCAGAGAGAAACTGGGAAAACGACCAGGCCAATGAGAAATTGGCTCTCTGTGGATTTGCTTGAATTTTTTATATATTGTAGAACTCGTGATGCTGATTAAATGTCTCTATTAAATGGATTCTTCAATTTCAACAGATTGGATTATACAGATTGCTGAAGTTAACTTTTCAAAATTTCAAACGGGCGCTGGAAAAGACATATTTGCGAACATTTGAACCAAATCAACTATACATCGATGGTTTATACGGACAATCCAAATTTTATACGAATATAATATGACGTTTGTTCGAAACTCCTTCGTGTAATTTGGTCCAACTTGGAAGATAGGATAATTTTAATCTTGAGTAATGATATCAGTATTTTTTTATTGCAAATTGAATGTTTCTTATGGAACTAATGGATGTGAATATTTATATGTTCCATAAGTTTTTAACACATGGCGGTGTAAGTTAGTTAATTGACAAATGTTTTATCATCAAGGTTGGGCAAGTATCGTGTTTCAATTTCAAACGTTTCCTAGAGTTTTGCTACAGTTTATTGCATGTCACATATGTTTTTCAGATTTTCCAGGTCATTTTATTACTCTGCAGCAAAAATACTCAACACTACAGGGTGTAATCTAACCTCTTCCACTCCCGTGAAGGACCGGTGTTAAAAAACAATTTGTTATACCCGTTATATTATATTACATTACAAAATATACCTACAGTAAATATGTGTTCCAACAGAAAAATATACAGTGCATTCATGAAGTAGCGAAGAAAATTGGCATTGGCGAGCGGATTCGGGCTTAGCAATGCCTCTCAACACATAATCTCTATTATTAACAGTTTTTATAGATTTACATCATGTGAATTATTAAAATGTGTATACTTGTTTCTCACCCCATTTTGGACTGTAAATAAAATTAGGGTAGTAAGTATTTGGATGAACGAAATGTGTTCACAAACACCAAAATCTGTGTTCCAGACCTTACAAATAGAAACCCATGACAGAAGCATTCACAATTTTCAATTATAGGTAAAACTCGTTGATAATCGAAAAAAATTGAATAGTTTGGTAGGCACTACTTTCATTTACAATATTTATAATTTTTCCCCATTTTATGATTCCGCATTCATTCAGAAACTTATTTTACTCCCGATCACAAACGGGATAATTTAAATCCATCAATGAAACGATTACCCAAGCAAACTACCGATCTCAGCGCATTTGTTCCTTAGTGGCTTTCGATCGATCCACGATTTTCTGTATATCCTTTGTAATATATCCGTCCATAAAGGCTCCACTATTGCATTCTGTTTCAGAAGAAAATTCCAGTCGGTTCAGTAAAGGCTTTGTAGGCACATTTCAGATAATATCGTTTAACGTTCTCCTTTGTATAAAAGCATTATTTCCCGTTCTTACAGCCACATGTTAACGAAACCAATAATGTTCGACCATTCCTGCTATCTCGAAGGGTTTGTTTGAGAATATAATCGACTTGAAATCACCAATAGCCTTTGAGAACTTGCCGGAAGTCTGTTTTGGAATGTTGGCAAAGTAAGGAGTGATTTTGGTCGTTACAAAATATGTCTGTAGAAAAGGGGAACATTCTCCATGAAAATTGAAAAATGAAAAATGTGATTTATTTGTAATATCTAACAGAAAACAACATCTGATAGATATTGTGAAAAGACTCTAACTGAAAAGGAAAGAAAAAATCTGAAAGTGAAAATTCGCATTTTCATTCAGATAACTGATTTTTTCAAATTAAGGAACTTATTATACAAAATCAACTACCCGGTGAGAATATATATCTACTCTGATGGAGAAATTACAAATTATCAACGCAAAAATAAATTGGACGGAAAAATACCTTTTTTATTGACAACTGTCATTAACTACTTGTCTCAAAAATGGTCACATACAAAGTGTATCAATTTTAACATTAATTAAAAAAATCAGTTATCTGAATGAAAATGCGAATTTTCACATTCAGATTTTTTCTTTCCTTTTCAGTTAGAGTCTTTTCACAATATCTATCAGATGTAGTTCAATATCCAGCGTGGCTTGTGCCGGGGAAGTTGTTGTTTTCTGTTAGATATTACAAATAAATCACATTTTTCAATTTTCATGGAGAATGTTCCCCTTTTCAACATGAATAACTCCCAAGAGGTTATCTTGAACGATGGATAATGGCGACTAAAGTTTGTCTTTCAGTCGCAGATGATTCCACAACAGATTTTATGAATGTCCTATTCATATTTTCGAACTAAAATCAATATGTCTGTAATTACATCAACTGGAGCAAAATCGAAATGTGCTATCAATCCAGTGCGATTGGGTTTTGAGACGAGTATCGGTTGTAGTACCACCAAGCTTGGTAAAAAAATTGTTTACCGAAATTCCAGGGGTGGAACATATTTTTTTTTTTCGTTTAAATAAATATATTTTTGCTGTAATCTTGGAAATTATATGATTTATCGAAAAAACAACTCAACAAGGTGAAAGACAATTCAATTCTCCACAAACAGCAGCAAAAAAAATTATAATTTTTAAAATACATTTTTTTAGGTTGCACTCCTGATTTTTTGGTAAACACTTTTTTTTCTAACAATACATGATGTCAAGAAGTCATGTGCCGAGTTTCGAAGGGCTACGATTCATTCTTCACTTGTGGCTTACCTTTGTCGGTGGTTACTGTACTATATATGGTATGTGGATTCTGCTTAAAAAAAAAAAATGTGAAGAATGAATGTTATTTCGATTAGAATAACTATTAATAATTATTGTTGGATGACTGAAATCAAGAGTTCGTTCTGCTACTTATCGATGGCTTGTAATATGCTATGCAAATAAGTTAGACTTCCATTTTAGCTTGCTGAATCAGCATTTTTTATTCTACCTACCAGATGATAGAAATGACTGTTTCAGTCTTGTAGAAAAACTTTTACAAAATGTATTTCAATTTCCATAACATTCAATTATTTTGTTTCTATAGCATATTTCATAGCTCATGAGCAACTTCATTTTTCAAAATTATTTCGAAGAGTGAGTGAATTTTTGATTAGCAAATGTATTAGAAAATTCAGAGTTGAGGCAGTCAACTGAAAATTGAGAAACGATGTAGCCAATTGGTCGAGGTGCTAAGAGTATTTGCTCTCACCCAGGCGGCACCGGTTTGATCCCCACCGCAATCACGGACCTGAAGTGGTTCGGAATCCACTTTTCAAGCTTTATTTAGGCCCCGGGTCCCCCTTGCTCGGACAAGCTCTGCTTTTGAGGGGTTTTCTACGAAAACTTGGTAGATTCGTAATGACAAAAAAATACACATTTTACTTAGACATAAATCATTCACAGGGTATTGGTGGAAAGCACCCAATATTGCAGCTTATAATAAATTTTTAGAAAATTGCCAAAACCAGATATAAAATAATTTAATTCGAAAATAATTGAAGAGCAATTAACAGAACAGCAAAAAATGCAATAATATACAGGATGTCTCATTCAAATCATCAAAGTTGTTGCCACTTTTCAGGATAAAAGTCAACGCAAAAAATATTTTAGATTCATAAAAAAGGGTTAATCATTCGAGAAACCAAATTTTCTAAACATTTTTATGTCCTGTTCTGAGAAAAAGTCCAAACCACCATCCATCGATCGTGGGTGACCCTGTATATAAACTGCATTTCGTTTCTCTTCACGCAACCCACAGGTATAAGTCTGCAAATAAAACTTCACTCAGAACTTAAATCCAGCATATACTGCCATTTCAAATAGTGACGAAGAATATATTCGAGATGAGGATTTGTGATTTCTCGTTCGTACTTTTTTGCGTGTAAACACTTTCGAAACCTTTCAGGCTTCGAGAAAGTTGCCAGTTGAAGAGGGGTTTAAGTGGAAATAGTCCTCACGTGGAGTCCTCGGGGATTTTTGCCGGAAAGGTTTCGGTTGAGTCGGTTCATGGTGTGTTTTTTGTCAGGATGTGCGTTCATGAAAAATTACTGAACTTTTTTTCAAATTTAATCAACGTGTACTTGGTTGTAGTTGAATCATGAAAATACAGTTTTAATTGAAACATAACATCCACTTAGTGTTCCTCGAAAGTGTTCATGACCTGATTGAAGACTTAATCCATTTTTGTAAACTGAATGAGAATAAACGTTATCTTACACAAAAATCAACACAGAAGGTAGATCATAATACCAATATCATGAAACGAATAATTTCGACGTAGTTAATATGACATCGATTGTTAGCACAGAATTGAATTTATATAGAATTTTTTTCTCGTTTAATGCTTATTATTCTTTAAAATATTTAAAACATTCGTCATCTATTACCTTATTATTAGTAAAAAGATATGGCATTCCTAACTCTGAAATAAAAATTGTGGATTATCATTAAAAAAAAAGATGTCGCCATAATTCATATTTCACTCTGACATAGAAAAACTATGGAATAAAAACGAAAATCGAAGGGTCTGAACGTTTTTATGAACTATCGTTCTAATTTTCATTGATTTTGTTTGCTACTTCATCATACCACTTTCTCTTCCAAGCCTCCGATATCAGCCAATGAAAGCAGATAAGAATGGGAAATAAAAACTCTTAACAGATCA
The DNA here is from genome assembly GCA_958298965.1 of Chrysolina haemoptera. Taxonomy (NCBI): domain Eukaryota; kingdom Metazoa; phylum Arthropoda; class Insecta; order Coleoptera; family Chrysomelidae; genus Chrysolina; species Chrysolina haemoptera. Next base: position 54,144,464 of record OY282586.1, on the reverse strand, counting down.
GAACTTCTCCTTCTTGGTACTGACAGATGTTGCTCTCCCTTTTTGTTTTCAAGAAACTTCACTAAACTTCCCGCACATACGTAGCAGTCACTTACACTGTCTTGCAATTCCAAAGCTAATTTATATTTCGAGATGCAGTCCATCTTGAAATAATCAACGTTCTTTGAAAAAATTCGACAATTCTATACGCGATGCCTTTCAATCAATTGTGAACAACTCTATGGATGACAAATCATGGATACAGGCATCTCTCATAGTCTTCTTTGGCGGGTTAGGGATCCGTCTGACCAGCTCTCCAGCATTACCAACATTTCTCTCATCCATTTATGGCTCATGTTATTGATTCCATTTTAACTATAGATCTTTCGCCTAATATTCCGTTGAGAGAAGGGGAACGTATGTGGTCTGGTAAATCTAATTCCGTTTTGCCAAACCGAAAGAATTTTTCAAAAGGCCTGGAATCTTTCTCTCATTAGAACTATAACACACGTTACAGAAAAATGCTTTAAATCCGAATGAAAAGGCCCGCCTGAAAGCAGTTTCTTCTAGTATTCAAAACTTTTATAAGATGAATAATTCAGAATTGCTGGCTCCCGATTGGGATCAGTTGTTTGTGTTCAACATCTTCAACATCAATGCGTATGTGGTTCTCTTGTCAACAATTCAGGAACACATGGTCTCTACTGTAAATTTAATGTGAGCTGTTCGTCTCGCCATGAAGCAGAATGATTTGATAAGGCATAGTATAATTCCACACCCTCTCAAGCGCCCCCTGATTTTCAATTGTGTTAAAGCTCCAGTATACCAGTTACAGTCGCTTTTGAACATTTTTTTGTGGTCTATTTCCGGGTTTACCAGAAGCGACAAAAAAAATTATGCAAATATACAAGCAATTCAGAGAAATCCCATATAAATTCAATTAGATCACAGCGCACAGCTTCATTCGCCGAAAAACGTTTTTCAGTAACGGAATTCCACAAAAATTCGGGTCTTTACCTTTATCTCCGTCGGCCATATTTTCAGCGATTATCCTCTCTGATCCGGCACCATTCAGCAATCGAACTCATATCCAATTTCATTCGTTCCAACCCCTCTGATGCGACTGCAATTATTTTTATCAATTATGATCGCTGACAAAGTAGGCCAGTACATATAGACAATCAATTCACAATAATTCCAGAAAGCTTTCAAACTTTAATACAAGGTCGAGAAAGGTTTAAAAACGATCTCTAAAATTTTGCAACCTGTTCTGTAGTGTAGTGTAGTGTAGTGTAGTGTAGTGTAGTGTAGTGTAGTGTAGTGTAGTGTAGTGTAGTGTAGTGTAGTGTAGTGTAGTGTAGTGTAGTGTAGTGTAGTGTAGTGTAGTGTAGTGTAGTGTAGTGTAGTGTAGTGTAGTGTAGTGTAGTGTAGTGTAGTGTAGTGTAGTGTAGTGTAGTGTAGTGTAGTGTAGTGCAGTGCAGTGCAGTGCAGTGCAGTGCAGTGCAGTGCAGTGCAGTGCAGTGCAGTGCAGTGCAGTGCAGTGCAGTGCAGTGCAGTGCAGTGCAGTGCAGTGCAGTGCAGTGCAGTGTAGTGTAGTGTAGTGTAGTGTAGTGTAGTGTAGTGTAGTGTAGTGTCATGTAGTGTAGTGTAGCGTGGGGTAGGGTAGCGTAGCGTAATGTAGTGTAGTGTAGTGTAGTGTAATTTGAGTTATGATATGCATAATATTTAATACTACTCCAAGTTTGCAGAACTTCAGGAAACTCTTGGAATTTTCTCAACGAGTATACAGGAAAATTAAAGTAAGTCTCCATTTTGACAATGTTGTGGAGTTTGAAACAGGTTTCCAACTGAGATCTATTGCTTTCTCGATGTGTCATTCACTTGACTAAAGTTTGAAAACTTTTGGAATTATTGTTAAATTTTTGATTTTTAATATCTATCTCTACTGACCTACAGTGCTATCGGGAAGGATCAATATCAACGAATTGAAATGAGAGGCCCTGTGCTGTCCTAGTCAAAGGGTACGAAATATTGAATTACTGCTGTGGGATTGAAGCGTTTAATGATGTGCTGTGTAAAAACACGACGGTTCGAATTGACATCGTGCATAAATGGAAATGCGAGATATATTAAAAAGAGAAATAACGCGGAAGAGGATTGAAGTGTCAAGAATTGGAAAACTTTCGTGCAGGGTCGGCTATCTCAATGGTGGGATATTATTTTTGACTTATTCGTACATTCAGTTTCCGTTGAAGTAGTTTTTAAAAAATGTTATCCAGATATGGTCATGTATTAACATATTAATGACAAATAAATACAAAAAAGTCAAGTATTGCAAACGGACGAATCTTAATTTTCCGAAAAAGAGGGTCAGTTGCAAAACAAATGGTAATCAGATATATGTCAAAGTCAAGCCAGAAGAAGAGCCAGAACCAGATAGTGATGAGGACATGCCTTTATTTGCAGGATTGAGCACAAGCAAACGGAAAATGGTATTAGATGATGAGGGTTGATGATTTGTATCTGACCGTGAGTAAGAAACCTAAAACGGAAAAGAAAGAGAGACGGAAGAAAAATAATAAAAGGGACAACGCCGACGAAAAAGAGATGGGGAAAAGTCGAAAGTCCCAGGAGGGACAACAAGGAAAAGGAAGAGAGAAACAATAGTTGAGGAATGAAAAGATGACGGTATCAAATGGAAATTCTTAGAATATCAGTTCTTACCGCTCCCTACGGGCCACTATGAGTCTCTGAACCATGAAGTAGGATCAATCCTACAATTTTAATTTTTTTTTTATATCCTTGGAAATATTTCATAGAAGATCTTCTTAAGGTATTTTTAAATGAATAATACAACCCATATTATAATATGGGTTGTTCTATTTGAAAATAAAAAAAAATCAGTCTTTACCCTTATAATTCAAACATATCTTCGGAAGGTAGGTCTATGTATATCTGCAACATTTATCTGGAACTTTTTCGTTTAAATCCAATGATGAAGCTATAATCTTCTGGCACTAGTATCTGTACTATTGAAAATTGGAAACTCAAAAAACAAGTAGGTTTTCTAATTTTTACGAAACCTTTTACTGCAAATATAGAGAACATTCCAAAAGAACTTTTACTTCAATACTTAAATGTAACTATACATCCAAGCGCGTTAATTTTTGAGTAGGTGCTTTCATAATTAATACTCCGTACTTTCCACCCTTAACTCTCTAACTTCAGGACACTAGCGAAATCCACCCACAAAGGGCAGGGTCTAACCATTATCCCTTAAACTTAACCCGCGGATCCGCCCTTGATAACTAGTTGTTCACTGGCAAGCGATTTCGAAGACAATCCAAGATGAATATGTTTCGTCCCGGTGCTGCAGATCTATATTATAGTCGTCTATTCTTCCAGACACCATTGTTATTTGAATGGCACTACAGTCTGCTTGAAAACGTCAACAGTTTTGGCAAATGCTCTATTTGCAAACTTTCTCCAGACTTGATCTGCTGCGAACGAAGTTTCTCGCGGAAATCAATAACTTGACTCATTTTCTTCAAAATTAAATTCAATTACTTCGCTATTCGTATCGGGGCATTTACCAAATATAGGCCAGTAGAGATAGACATGAAAAATCGAAAATTTAACAATAATCAAAAAAGTTTTCAAACTTTGGTCAAGTGAATAGTACATCGGGAAAGCGATAAATCTCAGTTTGCAACCTCTTTCGAATTACGCAACATTGTCAAAATGACAATTAACTTGAATTTTGCCGTATACTCGTTGAGAAAATTCCAAAAGTTCTGCAAACTTGGAGTAGGATGAATATATTATTTCTTATCACAAATCAAGTTTGCAACCAATTCCAGTGTACGGAGCATTTTTTGTTCGACTTATAATGTTTTTCTTTGATATAGCATATAGCAACCTTTTACGCTGACCAACAATAATTGCTAAAATCTTGCAACTTTGTTGCAAATTTTGAAAACATATACTCTGATGCATTCACTAATTTGCAACCTTGTACACGATCCGGAACTTCATGCAATTTGGAAAAATATAATTAATTTACAAAGAAAAACATTATAGGTCGAAAAAAAAAAGTTCCGTACACTTGAATTGGTTGCAAACCTAATTCGTTATATTAAATAATACTGATTAAAAGTTTGATTTTGTGGAGGAAATCCAGTTCTTGACATAATTTTTTGGGTTTATGACCTTCCACAATCTGAAAATGAAAAAAATTTTTAATCCAAAGAAATCTGTACAAGTGTAGAAGGGCAAATTAATTAATTTGCCCGATAAGTTACTACGTTCATATGATGGAATGGAATAATACCAAAATTTTATTGAGAGAATCAAATCAAGAAAAAAGAAAGTTGAAGGAAACTGCGTGCATTCTTTTATCGAACAACTGCTTCTCAACCAATTCCATCGAAATGGACCTCACCTGGTTACCCCTCCTCAGAGATGAAATAAGAACAAATAGAATGGTGATTGATTGATACCGAACACCCTATGTATCAAGATACCAAATGTCAATCAAAAGAATGTATGACAGATTTCATTTGACTCTGTCAAAGAAAGGTCTTATTACCAAAATCGCAATTCAAATTCAGTTTTCTCAGCGTCTTTCTAAGAAGTTTTGATAACGGAGGCAGATACAGCCTCCGAAACGTCAACAGTTTTCAAAAAAAGAGAAGTATTCTTTGTTAATTCGATCTCATTTTTTCAGATAGGCAAATTCAGTGTAGGGTACGTTACTGACAAAAATTAATTTCTTTCAAGACAGCAGTCTTGTGAACGCAGTAACTTATCGGGCAAATTAATTAATTTGCCCTTCTACACTTGTACAGATTTCTTTGGATTAAAAATTTTTTTCATTTTCAGATTGTGAAAGGTCATAAACCCAAAAAATTATGTCAAGAATTAAATAATACATTCAATACTACTCCAAGTTTGCAGAACTTTTGAAGTAACGACAGACAAACTCGAGCCAAAAGTGAAGAATGAATAATTGTAGCACTCTGAAACTCGGCTCATGACATCTCGACAACATGCATTATTAGAAAAAAAAAAAAAATTTACCAAAATATCAGGGGTGGAACCTAAAAATTTTTCATTTAAAAAAAATATAATTTTTTTTGTTGTTATTTCAGGAAATATAAGATTTATCAAAGAACGATTTCAATAGGTTGAGAGATGATTCAATTCTTCACAAAAATGATTTTCAATAATACCTTATGAAATACGCTTGTTTTCTCAGAAAACGTGGGTTAACGCCGACGTCACATTTCATGCTCGCGCTAATCCGCCACTGCAAGTTCAAGCAGGGCGCCAAAAATTAGATTTGTAATAACTTTGCTAAAAATTACAGTAGAAGGAAAAGAAAAAGTGTATATCTTTCCCGAAGACTTCTACTTCCTCATGCAAATATAACATGCGAGTTCCTAAAATGCGTTTTGTCCCACTTCACATAACCCTTCTACAATATTTAGGTTGACATGAAATAATTATACTGAAGCAGGAATCAGTACCCTCTTTGGACCATATGCAACGATTTAAGACTAGTGAGACAAGTCTCATTTATACATGCCAAAGAAAAAACTGGGTTTCACTCCTGTCTCAGTTTTCAACCCACTTATAATTCCGGCAATTTCTTCAGTAAATTTTGAAAATAATCGCTCATACACATCCTACATAAAAAATGAAGTATGTGATTTCAAGCTTGAGGTTTGCACTTCACAATAGTGTTATTGAATATATATATGCAGGATATGAATAAGCGATTATTTTCAACATTTAGTGAATATTCACAAATTTGAAAATACCCGCAAAGTTTGAAGGCTTTCACGGCCGGAAGTGAAATCGTGAAGAATGGTTTCCGGGCTTTGAGGACGTGGTCGGTTCACCTCCCTGGAGGCGGTTTCTTTGGACGTTTCGCTCACAACTGCGGTGAGCATCTTCAGCATAGGTTTAGTCTTCTCGAAGAACGACGTGAAACTGATACAACGGTTGGAAATTGTTCGTAATTTATAGTTGCAGCCTGGTTAATTAGTTTTGCTTGGGGTGACTGGGGTACCTGACCAGGTGGAATGTAGCCATTGTCTACCTGCCTAATTAGTGAGTCGTGATTGCCCCTTCCTACCTGCTTGATTGTGTTGTTTAATTGTTTTGTTTTTGTGTTTTTCAAGACTGGGTACCAGGCTTTGTTGAGCTTTAGAGATTCTTCCTTTCTGTTGAAATTGTTTTTATGTTTGTGGCATTGCACGCCTACGGAGAAGGTGCCCATGATATCCGGTTTGATAATACAGGAGTGCTCTCAACCGCGAAACACTATCATGCCCGCCTTAATAGAGAAGCCATAGAAATATACAAACATAAAAACAATTTCAACAGAAAGGAAGAATCCCAAAAACTCAACAAACCCTGGTACCCAGCCTTGAAAAACACAAAAACAAAACAATTAAACAACACAAACAAGCAGGTAGGAAGGGGCAATCACGACTCACTAATTAGGCAGGTAGACAATGGCTACATTCCACCCGGTCAGGTACCCCAGTCACCCCAAGCAAAACTAATTAACCAGTCTGCAACTATAAATTTCGAACAATTTCCAACCGTTGTATAAGTTTTACGGCGTTCTTCGAGAAGACTAAACCTATGCTGAAGATGCTCACCGCAGTTGTGAGCGAAACGTCCAAAGAAACCGCCTCCAGGGAGATGAACCGACCACGGCCTCAAAGCCCGGATACCATTCTTCACGATTACCCGCAAAGTTATTTCAATCAATTTTCATTTCATTCGATTAATTATTTATTTTATTGCACCGTCTCTGACCTCTCATCTAATATTTTTTATGATGTCCCTACCACTTTTTGTTTGTTCGTTAATTTTTTTTGTAATCTGTTTTCTAATTATGTATGTTTTTACTGTACATCAACTTCTTTGAAATTCTTCAATTTACTGTACTTACTTTAAAGTCTATGGAAATAAACGTTTGCATTGTGTTTTATAGATAGTCTGGTCTGCCAAAATCTGAATATGATCTGTAACAAATGTTATCCAATATTAGCCTCAGTCGAGTTATTATCTTTCTTGAATTGTCCCAATTCTGAAATACCCAATCTCGTTTTCTAATATAAATAAATACTGCATATCCAACATATCTCCCTTCTGCCATTCTCTTCACCTTCGATTCCGAAATTTCAATTTCGCTCAAATAACACAGCACTGACTGACTGCAAGCCCTTTTCCATGGACAAATCTCGGTAACAGATTCAATAAACCCCGTCAGATCGTCACGAAAAACCCTCGGAAAATGTACATCGAAGCTGACGGTAAATTCTAAAAATAATTTCGTATTGTGTCTGAAGGAAGATCGATAGCCCTTCGTAGGACTGAAGCATGGGCATAGATTTAATAAAGACTCCGATATTCGATTCCTCAACGATGACGAGACAAGAGGGACCTTTTATCTTTTATTCATTTGTCTCTGAGTCTGGGATTGGTTGGATGGCTAGATCGTTCGTTTTCTACTATTAATACCCGCTTAATGCTCAGAATCAGCTTACTGGAATAACCGGAGACTGGACAAAATGGTATTATATGTGAAAATTGAATGAGAAAAATGGGAAGGGAAGTGGGACATAAGTGGGATGAGCGTTATATTAACTTCTTATGCTTAGGTGGAAAGCTTGTGCTAGGTAATTCGAGTTTTTTTTGTTCAAATTCAAATGTTATGTGATATTGCTCCGGCAGCTCATTACTCAAGCTTATATCGTCAAACGAGCGATTTTTGTATATATTTTCGATCTCGGAAACGGCTCTAACGATTTGGATCAAATTTTGCATGTAGCTCAGGTACTGTTTATCTTATTAAGTTCATCTATAAAGGCGTATTTCCTAAAAAAAAACGCTGTTTTTCACAAAAAAAAATGATTCCATTTGGCGCCATCTTGTGAATTTTTGGGGTACTTGCATTGTAGCTCGTGGATGTGAGTCTACTCTTTGTGAGATGGCGCTATATGACAATGCAATGGAATCAATTATTAGTTCTTTCCTGGAAGAATGCGATTTTATAAAAAAAAACATTATATCTGCTCTCAAGATTATAACAGTTCTAGTTATGTCATATTGCGCTATCTCGTACATTTTTGTGATAAGAACCTACTTGCATTGTTGCTATCGTCAGCAACGCATTTCAAGTTATCATTCAATAAGTCGTGACAATTTAGTTGCTGAATCTCATGTACTTTCCAATTGAGCATTTAAAGTCGATTGTGGCCGCCACCATCAGCGGCTGGGTTATTCTCAAAGAAATTATTGAAGGGGCCTGATATAAAGATTTGATTATTTTGATTAGCGTAAATTATTCATGTGAACTTTTCTTTCGTTTATCTGTGATGGAGTAGCCGTCTAATAGTCGAGCCAGTATGCTTAAAAAGAAGGCGTATTGGGTTCGAATCTATAAAAAAGGAACTTTTTTTTAAATTATAGGTGAATAATTGTACAGTATTTGGAGTATACTTAAAAACTTCAGTGTTATGCACGGTATGTCATATGTAACTTTTTCACGAGTCAAGTGACTAAATTAATTAAAAGTACTCATTCCAGCTGAAAATTCTAAACATACCTACAAGGAACGTAGCATGAAAGGAACTATTATTATCCTAAGATTGTTCAAAATAATCTCCCGTACATCACGATATTACAAGAAAACACGGGCGCCCAGGTACTGAAACATTTATGGGTAGTGGATGAGGATTTCTTTGAGAGAACGCTCCTCGAAACAGACTAGCGTTCATCATTAAATTATTGACGAAGAATTTAGTTGTATTTTATACATTGCGGCCGTAAATTTTGAAATAAATTCATTATTTCTGAATATAAAGATATTTTGGAAAAATCCTCGGACTGGTCAATTTTCTTTTCCAATGGGCCAATTTTTGAACCCCTCCCAAAATATATAGGGTTATCCGCATTAGAGTAAAAATGGTGATATGTTCAAATGGGACACCCAGTATATTTTTCCATATTTGGTTAGGGATCGTCATTTCGAATCCAGTGATACCAGGTTTGATGGGATTATGTCAAACGGCTGCGGAGATATGGACAAAAAACTTCTCCATATGCCTAATGAGTGCGACAGAGACTTTTACCTTCTGAATCGTGTGGAGACTCTCAGTCGCTACAATATAATATCAAAATGTACTTGGTAGACCTAATAGTTTTCGAGATATAGCTTTTCAAAATTTGGCAAATTTTCCAAATGTGATCAAATGTTTCATCATATTGTTCAATAACCTGTCTGATATGAGTCAGTGGAGAAAACTTTTTAACGGAAATGGGGGAGGAGGGGTGAGTTTTGGTGGGAGGATACTCTACATAACCCAATATTGATATTTACATCGAGGCTATACAAAAAATATATTTAAGGTGTTTCCTCCTCTTTGAAGGACCAGGGCCAAGCAGATTCGCTAATTCGTCTTCCTTCAGTGCCATATTTATTGTCCTAGGTCTTCTGAAATTGAATTAAAGCTAGAAGCATTTGACGCAACTTGAGTTTCCCTTGGCCGAAGAAGCACGAGGTGGAATCATAGTCACTGAAGGTGTGAATGAAAGGGATGAGTTGACTGTCTGCAGTTGTTGAGGTGGTGGAATAGGAGACACCTGGCGTATTAATTTTTCCACACTTTTGAAGATAGTACTTGGGGATCCCTGAGACCGGTGAGGATGACCAACAAGTCTACGTCCTCTGCAATAACCACGACTTGAAAATTAAAGGCCTTTTCTGATAGCTGTAGTGATGATTAGCGTGTCCGCATCTTCTTCAGCCTGAGACACCCCAATGTGTTTGGCTTCATATGTGACAGTTTTACTACCTCAGATATCACACCTACGTGCAACTTTTGTACCTCCAATTACTCTTATTTTGATCACAATTTGTCATTACTCTCAAAATAGATCACAGACAAAATTACTCACAAATGGCAACCCCAACCATTTGGGCCTTTGCTATTAACTGAGAGGGAAGTCTAGGAGGGATTAAAAAAAGCGGAAACGGCGGAAAAGGGATGGGGAGAGACGCCCTCTAGTTAACTAGGGGAAAGAGAGAACTCACCATAAGTAATACAGCATTAAGATCATCTCAGCTGAAGAACATTCGACAGTTCAGTAAGTCGTTTATTTCAGGTTCACACAAATCCTCATAAGATTCCAGTACATTATATTCATACAGTATCAGAAAGTATTCATCGGGATATGCTGGTTTCATACGACCGTAAAGAATAGCTTGCTTGCTATTATGTTGAGAGAGCATTACAATTTCTCCTCAACTCGCTCGAGGAAGGGATATCGACGTGGCTGTTAATTCGTCGGACGAGGTAGTAGGGGAGGCGTACAGTAGTGCGTCTCTCTTATTTATTATATCATTGCGTTCCTTGTTGCTCGCATAGATTTGTCTATACCCCCGATGAAAACTTTCCGATACTGTATAAACAGGTTATTGAAGACATCAAAATAAAAATTAGCCTGAAATTATTGAATTTGGAAAATCTGACAAACTTTGAAAAGTGACGTTGATATTGTGTCATTTTTTCAAAGCATTGGACTGATTCAAAGAACTAGAAAGTTTCGGAAAAATATTCGAATTAAGTATATCTGCAAAATCAGACTGGTTAAATAATGTTCTTTCTTCTCTAGGGCATAATTTGAATCGACACGTTTGAATTCGTTCGCCAGGGAAACCACATAAAACATTTTTAAAGTTATTACCGCTTGGTATGGAACAATGGAAGCAGTAATTCGTATGGAATGAAGAGATAGTCATTCATTCCCATTTACGAAAGATTCCTAATGGAAACGTTCTACAATTTTAGTCCTGGAATTATGACGTAATCTTGTTATTTGAGCGTTCCATGGCGTGCTTCTATTAAAGGAAAGATATATATTGGGAACTAATTGGACCGTGATAATATTATAAATTGAGGATCGGGAAGATAATGGTTTTGATGATTGTTCTACTCAATTTCTACTGCAAATACCTTATAACAAATAGAAGGGAGAAAATAAGATAATGACAGTTGATGCAAGGGTTTTGTGTTTTGTGGGAATGAAGGACAGATGGTTATCATACCTCGATAATTTTCCTAAGCTAATAGGATGAAACTGGTAGCGGCATATATCCAACAATAATTGAAAAAAAATCCCAAGTGGATAATAATAGCAACGTTCTTAGTGCGATGAGCTTCCAGAACAGCTTGGCGTCTATAATGATATTTTGTTGATTTTTGTATTGAAGACATCTTCTGACAAATACTCTTGAAGGGTCCTCATTCTGCGTTTTTTTTTCTGCGAGAAATACTTCTTTGGGTTGATTTTCATTCCCTGTGAAGACCTCTATTGCTCGGGTTTTTGCTTTACTTTTGATATCAGTCGAAGTGAAATAAGTAGAAATTGGTAGTTTTCTTCATGCATCAGAAAACAACTATGACATAGTCTGACTGATCTACGGGTAATTAGTGTGAAGCCTAGGCTGACATCACATCGTAGAATCCTCATCAACAACTGTCCAGCTCCTACTAAAGTAAAGTACTAGTCTTAAATTCATTTGTGCATTAATAAATATTCAAATATTGCTATGGTGGAAAGTCAGATGAAAAAATCAATGAAGCTGAACAAATACTGGACGAAACTTTAATAATATCAATGATATATTTGTTTAATTTGGCATTCTGTTTTCTAATCACTAAAAATGATATATTGAACCCAGTGTTGGAACGAACACCTATTGAATTTATAATATTTCATTGATGCAGTAATTGCAATTGTAGCTAAAATATTTATTGCTTTGATATTATTCACTACAGATACTCCATTTAACAAATTAATTGATATTGGGTATCACAAATGGTATGTAGGAGTGTTGGCATGAAACTTGAAGAAGAAAAAACCGTTTGTAGGGTTTCACCGATACTACTTTTTGAAATGAAAAATATGGTGATTGCTCGACAAGGGGGCGGGAGGCCCCTCAACTCAACGTTTTTAAATGGAAATGGGGGTCAAGTGTCACTCATCATTGGTCCTAGGACCATAATGAACTTCATTATATCATTAAAATACATTGACATAAAGATGTCAATATAACATACCAGCATATGAAATAAATTGAGGGTCACTTAACGGGATGAAAACTATTCTATATCTCAAGTTGGACCAAGCAATACATATTTACACAATTTAATTGACATCGGTTGACTGGTTTCGAATAACATCTCGACACGGAATATTTATTCATCAAGATAAACGCATCATCCGGCGTTGCCCTAGTATATAGAAATATGCGAACTTAGATAATTTCACGGTCTTTTCACTTCTCCTGGAATCCTATAGGCTCTATTCTGGTGCATTCCTTGGTTTTCTCGATTTTTCCAGAACTTACCAGAAATTTCAAGAACAATTGAGGGGTTTCGTATCTAATATCCTAGATATTTCGACGCCACCTCCCTGCCGGCCGAATTGTCGAGAGTTTCACTCGAGTGCCTTTTCAGTACATTATATAATATTCAGTAGCTTGTATTCTGGTTGATTCCACAGGGATCTCGAATTATCTAGAAACTTCCAGGTGCTTTGAGAATATTCAAGAGTTTTCTTCTCATTCTCTATTAGGAGTGTCTTTTCAGTTAGGTCTAGAATTTTCTAGGGCTTCTGTTCAAGGTTTTCTCGAATTATCCTGAAGCTTCAAAAACATTCTAGAGTTATCCATATTATATCTTATATCCAACAAAGTTCCACCTTCCTGGTTTCCGAGAATTTCACTTGGGTGCCTTTCCAGTATTTTCTTGAAACTCCCGGAGACTCTGTTCCAATTAATTCTACGAAAATCTAAAATTTTTTGGATTTTCCCAGAAGCTACGAGAACATTCCAAAGTTTAGAATTAACTGTTATGGTTCATTATACAGTTTACTCGAATTCATCAGAAGCTTCAAGAACATTGAATATTTTCCTATTTTTTACTCTTGGAAGTTTTAAGTCGACTTTCTGGTAGCCGAACTTTCGAAAAATTTAGTGTATTCTTAATACTTTCCAAACCTTCCGGAACCTCCGTTTTGGTTTATTTCAGAGAGATTACGAATTTTCTAGAACTTTTCAGAAACTTGAAGAACATTCCAGAATTTTCTTTCTTATATTCTGTGAATATAAAGTTTCACAACCACGTCTTCTCCCTGCTATTAGAACTATCCAGACTTTCACATGTCTGTCTTCTCAGTATGGTCCTTTGAAGTACAGACCTTCTGGCTCTGAATCATTCTTAGATTCTCTGGAATTTTTCGGAACCTTCCAGAAATTTCCAGAAAGATTCGATTCAAAGAAAGTCTTCGAGTACAACACATGAGTATATTCTCCTATAAAATATATTTATTTTGCAATAGAAAACTATTGGGCTGAAAACTATTTTATCTCTCAAGTTGAAGCAAACTACACACCGTTTGCAAAATTTCACTAAGATCGCTCAAGTAGTTGATGTATTTCAATGCAACGTTTCAAAACGGTATGATGCTTGTCAAAGAAGCCCTTGAGTCTCACCAGTCGAGTACTCAAAGCTTAGTGGAAGCACGAAAATTCATAACCGCATTTCATCAAAAATAATCCCTCAATTGCCTTTTCAATCCAGTCGATCCAGTAGTGCAAATCGTTCCAGAAACTTCCATCGCATCGGTGCAAATATCGAATTCCAGGCTACGGGCTACCAATTAAAGCGCTGAAATCTCTGCACAATTTAATTTCATGCAACTCACTGAATCAGCTTTGAATACTTTATTCTGCGCGAAGTTTTGTTATCTCTCTGGAGATAGCGGAGTATTCTGCCGAAACGAAGTTTTGAATTGTTCCACCGGGGCTTCCAGAGATGATTCTGTGCCATGTAAATATTTGCTTCAGAAATGTTTGTTTTTGGAGTGTTTGCCTTAATACTGTGGTCTTCGTGTAATAAACTGGACAAATCAGGAAATTGCATCTGCAACAACTGTCCTACTAGGAAATTGATTATCCATTTTCTTGTTTCAGGACATTTCACTTCAGTTCACTTCAGAAACTAGTATTTGATATTGTTTTCAGAATGTCCGTTATTGATTTTTGCGTATTGATAGTTCATTTTTACGGTAAATTCGAAAAAGAGCACTGAGCTGCAAATCCTCCATGTCATTTTACTCTTAATAAATGAAGGCGACTTATCATTATTATTTTTTATCTATTGCGACTATCCTAGTCTGGTCCTATCTCTGGAGCCCCCACACATCCGGAGGGTGGCTGGTGTCATTTACCCAGATTGTCACTCCCCAACGTCCGTAGGGTGAGTGATTACTCGGACCGGAGAGTCATGTGCCCTGAGTAGACGGGGTGAACCAAGCATGACGGCCTTCTGCATTCTTCCGGCCAAGATTTCTGCCATATCATGGCAAACCGGTATGATTTTTAGATTAGAGAGCAGCGCGTCCATCATTCCACCAAAGATCCCTATGACGAGAACCACCAGTTCATCAGAATGGTTTGGGCAGAGCCTGCGGAGTTCAAAGAGTAACTCTCGATATTCAGTCCGATTTTTCTCCTCTTTTCGGACGATTATGATTATTTTATCCGTCATGATTATTCCAGTCGGACCCTGTCTTCGGAGCCCCGACATCCAAAGGGGGCGCGGGTATCACTTACCCAGATAGTCATTCTTCACGTCCGTGAGGTGACTGATTACTGGGTCCGATAGTCATGTGCCCTGAGCAGACGGAATGAACCAAGAATGACTGCCTTCTGCATTTTCAGGCTGAGATTTCTGCCGTATCACGTCAAACGGGTAAGAGTTTCAAATGAGAGAGCAGCGTGTTCATCATTCCACCAAGAACCGTAAGGGAACATATCAGGACAGTTAAGAATTATTTTCAATAGAGACACGTGAAAATGAATAATGATGTGTTCAAAACAAGTACTGTGGGAGCACACTTCTGATTCAATGAAAATTTCTCATTCAAACTGAATTTGACAGTAGCTGAGGAAAAATCGTAAAGGGTCATATATAGAAAAGAGACTGAACATTCCATATCCCAACGGTTGAGAAGGGCAAATGAAAAAAAAAAGTTTATTGAAAAATTCTCAGTTTTCGTCGGAAAAAATATGTACTCTTTCGAATTTTTCATTTTGATATTTCATTCATATTATTAGTTTTTTGATTTTTGTGTTATATTTCAATTTATTCTCATTAAAAATTCAAATTTTTTGTGAGTTTTTTTTAGATTTCGCATAAACTACTGAGGTTATTAGCCATTTCGTGAGTTTTTCCATAATCAGTTATTATCAATTATTATACATAGTTATTTGAAACGAAAATTTAATAATATGTTGATGGATACATTTTTTAGGTCTGAACATTAATTCATTGGAAAAACATCAGACGTGCACGTACTACGTGGAACGTACCGTCCGTATTGGTGATTTTTAAATTAAAATAATTTTAAACCTTTGTGGGATATTGTGCACGAAATTTAATTTTTCTGCAAAATATCTGAACCATCACCTACAAAAAGTGACAAATACGGACGGTATACTTATATTGAAGATTCACAAGCGATAGCAATGAATAATAATCTTACCAATATTTACAAAAAATGGCTCAAAAATTCAATGCACCTCTCAATGGGAAATCATCACCAACTTGGTCATCAGTAAACTAGTTCTGGAATTAGTAGTAAAGGCGAACTATTTCCTGTTCATCATTTGCGACAAGGAAATTTTTGCCTGAAATATCAAGTGTTAAAACATTTACTCTGAATTATTGGAAATGGAAAATTTCACTAGAATGAACCTCGATAAACATCCTTTCCAACGCTTTGAATTCACCTGTAAACATGATGACAAAGGAACTTTCTCGCCAACACTCCATTATTTTGTCGTCTTCAAACACGCTGGGAAAAGGTGTAGCGAGAGAAATTCCAAGTTTTCGCTTAATATTTATCCTGCGAACGGCTGTCATTATAGTCCAGCCATAGAAAGTAAAAGCAAAAGAAATATTTCGTACAATTCACAATTCACAGAAAGTGTTTGACGTTAGTCGATTGGCACTTGTGTCAACAATTGCTTTGATATCGAAAAAACTTATTCATCAATGTAATAAATCGTATATTCAAGTGATAATGGAAAGAGAGTCCCTAATGATCGACATGGGGTTAAATAAGGGATATTTTTCAATCAACAACGATTTTATATCATGAAGGAGTTAGCGTCTATGATATAAATATAATGAAGAAAAATCAGCGGCATACACACAAATTTTAAAATTTCCAAAAAAATATTATCCTCTAATAGAATTTCCATCCGACCTGTAACTCTTCAACACGTCACAAACGCCGTAGTTTGTAAGTGACACTACTAACATAAAATTTCTAGGGAAAAGCGGTATACCGATATACAGCTCGGTTGGTAGAGCATTGGCCGACAATCTAGAGGTGGTGGGTTCGAATTCTGCTCGAGGAAAATATGTTTCCGAAATTTTAAAATTTGTCTATGTGCCGCAGATTTGTCTTCATTATATTTATATCACAAACGCTAACTCCGGTCTTCGGTTTCATGTTTGTTCAACTTTGTTCAGTGCTCGGAGATTCATACCCGGTTTCTGCTGAATACCGCTATATGACGACGATGCTAGGATGAAAGGTAAATATGATATTGAAAATGAATGAGTTCCAAATCGAAGTGTAACTCTCCAACACCTCACAAATGCCGTAGTTTGTAAGTAACACTTCTAACATCAAAATTCTGGTTAAAAGTGGTATCCCGATATGCAGTTGAAACGCATGTCTTCTCGGTAGCTCAGTAGGTAGAGCATTCATTGACAGGAAATATAGAGGTCTTAGGTTCGAATCTTGCTCAAAGATTTTTTATTTTTTTTTATTTCAAAATTCTGTATGCTACTGATTTTCATTCATTATATTCATATCACAGATGCTAACTCCCTTTTTCATTTTCATGTTTGGGTAACTTTGTTCAGTGGTCGGACTGTCAGACACGCAGCTCAGTTATGTAAATGTTTAAAAAATGCTTGTATGTGTCATTATGATCCTTCTGTTATCAGAAGGATCATCTGATAACTTAGAGTATTCGTTAAACAAGTGACATAATGACACATACAAAATAAACTTATAAAGGGTGATGAATACGAAATATCATTACATTCTCCTCGGCCTAAAAGGTAACGTAATCGCTTCAACAATGGTATCATCTGGAAAACTATAACACTGGCTTTGAAATCACGAAACCTGGATTCAAAATACTGGGAAACTGTTGTGCTAGATTTACTTCATTCAGTCAGGTCCCTTTTGTGTACTTCGATGAATGAAACTCCTCATGAAAGATTGTTCATTTATCGTCGTAGAACGCGGAACGGATCTTCTTTACCTTCTTGGCTTACATCACCCGGGCCGATTCTAATGAACAAGCAAGTTCGTGCGAGTAAATATGATCCATTAGTTGAAGAAGTCGAGTTGATAGAATCAAATGAAGGTTATGCTCATGTACGTTTACCTAACGGAAGAGAAACAACCGTATCCATTCGTCATCTTGCCCCATATCCTGAATGCCGTACCACAGAAGACGAGGGGGCCACAACAGATAATATAGACAATGTTGCAGATCCAAACAACCAGAAAACCGAAAATAGCGATGCCGTTGATTCATGTGGAGACAGGCGCCTACAAAGGAATAAACATCTTTCTGGCTACTTGAGCGAGGAGGAAGCGATTACGTTACCTTTTAGGCCGAGGAGAATGTAATGATATTTCGTATTCATCACCCTTTATAAGTTTATTTTGTATGTGTCATTATGTCACTTGTTTAACGAATACTCTAAGTTGTCAGATGATCCTTCTGTTTATTTGCTTATTAAAGCCTTCAGTTCGAGAGAGGTCTTATTACAATTATTTTTCCCAACTCATCTTTATTCAACTAAAGTTGCAATCAAGTTATTATAGCGATTTCTATGAACACATCTAAAAAGTCGATTCTTTCAGAGAACTTCTATTGCATGCACTACATTTAAATTACTGAATTATCTGTATTTTTTTCTGGTTCTGGTTTCCACGAAAAGGAAAATCCTGTATTGTTTAGAGAACATCGTGAGAGCCGAAGGAAAGTAGGTAAGAATTGGTGTTCTTCTCGAATTTCTGAAGGCCACAGGGAACACCTCCTCTAGGCAGCAAGATCCAAAGCTTTGAAAAAATGGGCCCTGGGACAGAGATGTCTGGCACGTCTACAAAGTGATGGCATATGGATGTGAGGACTGAGCTCGACGGGTCAGTCTTGATGGGACCGCTAACAGTGAAACGATTGATAATATTTCAAGAGCATCGTCCATGAAAATATCTATAAAACAGATAGATCGCCAACCTTTCTGCGATGTTCCAGAGAAGTAAGCGAGCTTGTGAGCGAAGTATCACCGACGAGAAGAATGACTATATTTTGTACTCCATATATGAGAATTGTATTCCAGAACAGGTCAAATGTGTGACTTATAAATTATAATCAGTTGACGGGAAGTGAAATGCTTCTTGCTGCAAAACAGAAAACCAAGTTTTTGAGAAGCTCTCCTGGCAATGGACCGCACCTGGTTATCCCATGGAAGGGTAACTGCTGATGGTAATAACGATCAATGAAATGAAAGATTTCATTGGTATGGATACTCCTGATGTAGTTACGCTGGCCACTGTGAGATCGGCCTTTCCAGAGAAAAGACATGCTTGGGTTTTATTCATTTGATAACACCAAAGACTCCTTGCTAAACTTCCAAGTGACGGCTGCCCCCTTCCCCAGTTGTATGCCTTACTAGCTCATTTTCACGTAGTGGTCGATGGATTATCATCCGTCATTCTACCAATTGTAGAATAATTGGAAGGTGGTGGGTGCGATGAAGCAAGTCTCGCAGTGAATTTGACAAAAACAGTCAGGCAACCCCCAGAGCCATTTGTCAACCTGAACCAAGCTTAGTCATGGTACAGAAATGCAGGGACGATCTTGAGAAATTATCCAAAATGAAGAAAGTTGAGTTGGTACGGGTTCCCGGTCTATTCTACGGGCCAGAGCCATTACTGACAGTGCAAGAAATTCTGTCCTTGACGATTGGGTTAAAAGAGACCTGAATGAACGTTGGAGGAATACCGCTGGCTGCAGGTAGTCGAAGGACTTCATTGCCGGCTCTAGCAAGTCATGGCTTTCATGGCTTTCAGGCAGAGACTGCCAAAGACTACGCCACTTACTGTAAAAGTAAAGAAGAAGAAGAAACTTCATCTCACTTTCTTGGCGAGTGTGATTCGTATAAGGGTTTAAGATTCGAAATTTTTGGAGTTGGAAAACTTGTCGAATTAGATTGTACGGACATTCATTAGAAGGTCACAAACATTCGAAAAGGACGTTTAGGAGAGGCAGCGTAGTTATGTGGAGAGCAGAGAATTGCAAAAAGGCTCTTTGAGCGGCTACTTGCCTGGCTACGGCATCGGAGTTGGCCTCCCAACAGAATTTTCCTTCTCGTGGGAAACAGAACATAAAAAACTTAAGATTGGGCAATACTGAACTGAGATGATTTAGGGCGTGGTCATTTGACGACAGAACAATACAAAATACCCGGTATCTTGCTCGTCAGCCTACAACCAATCAACCGTATCTATCCTAATATCCTGTGAAGCGCTCACACATCCTGAAGGTTGATTTGGAGAGTTTTCACTTAGTTGCAACTATACGTTCGTTTAAGATGTCCGTGACGGAACATCGAAATTGAGGCCCACGTTAACCGGGCTGTGAAAACTGCGCCCACGTACATCCGCGTTCAGAATGATGCCGGGAGAAAATAGGACGAAGCAAACTTTATATTCTTTTGTCTCGCTACACGGTGTTCCGGAGATGTAGTATAAGTTAGAGTTGGAGTTACCTGATCTTAATTCTGAATATAAATAAGCTGCTTTGACTCTCAAGTTTCGGTTGTCAGGCGAAACACGCCGGGTAATTGGGGTCGTGGAACACTGAGATGAAGGAAGGTGATGAATGTATGTATATTTTTTTCTCTTCGGGGAAATACAAACGATAGATCAAGTCGATGTAATTTATGGTACAGTCGTCTTAAAATCGGACCTGAAAAGATTGCACTCGTCCAAAATTCATGTGTAATCATTTGATGGAGATGTACCGTTATTATAGAAACTACTGATTCCCAGCTTTTGAGCATATAAAAACAAAAAAAAAATCATTTTTAGTTTTTTTAAAGTTCCGGTTCCCACGAAAAGAGAAATCCTGTATTGTTTATAGAACATCGTGAGAGCCACGGAAAAGTGTAGGAATTGGTGTTCTTCTTGAACTTCTGAAGGCTGTATGCCTCAGGGAACACTTCCTGAGGCGGCGAGTTCCGAAGTTTGCCATTCGGTTGGAGAACGAGCCTTGGAAAAGGATGTTCGGCATGTCTCCGTAGTGACGACGTATGGATGTGAGGAGTTAGTTCGACGGGCGATCTCGATGGGACAGCTAACGGTAAACCGATTGATGATATTCTGAAAGAGCATCGCCCATGAAAATATCTATAAAACAGACAGATCGCCAACCTTTCTGCGATGTTCCAGAAAAGTAAGCGAGTTTGTGAGTGAAGTATCATCAACATGACGAATGGCTCTGTTTTGAACAGAATCTGGTAGTTTCAATGAGTGTTTGGGTGCTGAACTCCATATCGAAACAGTATTCCTCAACAGGTCGGAAATGTACCTCATAAATCATGTGTCCTGTTTAAAAAAATCTACTTTTCGAAACCAGAGGAAGGGTTACATGAATGATTCAAAATTTGAGAATGCTCATTTGAGCATAAACAGATTTTGATAAGATTATACTGTTGCTTCTCCTTCACTTCTTGCTTGAAGAATTCTACTTTCCGAAACCCGAGGGAATGTTTTAGAACACATGAGAAACATTCAAAATCAGAAAGAAATCGTTGAAGCCAGATTTTGACGAAACAATATGACTGCTAGACGCACTGAGAGAGCTAGCCGATATTTGAATCATCAATCTGATAAATCCTTCATATACTTCATCCTTAGAAATCCATTGACTAGGGATCTCACAGCAGTCAAAACACATCATCAGCTCATTTACCAGGCACTGGAAGTTTTTCAGGATGTCCCAGAGGACGAGGGATGAACTTCTGGCTTACGGATTAATCTTCAAACCCGATTTTTTCGTTGTTTTTCCGGGAGATCACGAAAAACCCAACATTACATGGTCCTAATCACCTAATATATATACAGTGACCGCCAAAAAGTATGTACCATATGGGAAAAAAGTTTATTATTAGAGTATTTAAAAAAAGATTCTTGGAAAAAGTTTGTGCATGTCCGATAACATGAAAATTGATTTTGACACATGTCACATGATCGTTGGTATGACGGCAGATTGAAAAAAATTACTATGAAAAGGCAAAAAGTGGGGTGAAATGGCAAGATATCAAAAAAAGTTATTTGAAGAAGTTGTTTATAATTAAATTTTATACACATATACAATATTTAAAAAGATAATGAGAGAAAATTGAAAATTGCTATTTTTTATATTTTCCTAACTTTTCCATTTTTCCACACCAGTGAGCACTAAATTAAAAACAATGGATTTTATCAAAATCCTGGCTGTTATATTGGTTCGTATCTAACAGTTATATCAGAATTCCACGACCATTGTGATGACATGACACTCCAGAAACATGGTGTTTTCCAGATTATAATCAAGTTTCGATGATAATCGTACCAGAGCGTTTCACTACGCTGGCAATGTTGAAAACTCTAGCCTCTTTAATTTGACGCACTATTTTTAAGATTATGTGCGAAGTGAAACGTTCGTGCAGCACGATTATCATCAAAAATTGATTATAATCGTAAAAACACGATATTTTTTGATTTCTCCATCATCGCAATCACCTTCCAAAGTGCAATGCTACTCCATTTCAAACCCCCCTGTAGCTTAGAAATAGTTTTAATGCATTTTATATATTTATTTGTTGTGTCGCTGTTATTGAACCTTTTTTGTTTTTGCTACACTTTCCGATTGAAAAATTCTTCTTCCCAGAGGGGGTGTTTCACAACAAATATGGAAGATTCAAAGTCCTTCATTTCAAAGTCGAGTGTTTTCTGCGCAGCTCAATACGAAAGTTCAAACTCTCCATCCACATCATCGGCTATTTCAAAGATCTCATCTAATGAGAATAGGAACACTCGACAGCGTCTGACCGGAAAGCTGAAAGCGGCGTGAAAGCCTTTCTCGTTCCCACTCTATTTTTATGGCCCTGCGAAATTAGGGGCGACCCTCGATGCTAACGTGAGAGAACGCTTACCATTATCGGCCTTACTTCTTTGTGTTTGCTGATTTTTATCGGTGTTGTTTTTGTTAATGGCCAGTCCGTTGAGTCAATATCCGTACCGTTTGATTCTTCCCACGCGGAATAATGTACATTGCTCATCAAGATGAGATCAAATGAGGATCATTCAGAATTATCAGCGAAAGCCTTGCTGATCTAAAGTGAAATCGCTGTATTTAAATTTAAGTATCTCTAAACACAAAAAATACCCAACGAGGAGAGATGTCGAAATCAGGGAAAGCAGATCATGACTGGGCCACTCAGCAAAATACTTAATGGACTGATGCAGAAGTTCTTCACGAATAAGAGCACTGGTATGAGAGAAAATTTTCACAAACATTCGAAATACAAGGTGATATGGGGCCGGTAGGCATTGTCGGAATTATATAATATGAGGTATTATCATATTATAAGAAAAAAGTCTTTGAGTAAGTCTCGATTTATTTCAGAATAAAGTAAATGGATATTTTCGTTTCCAGAGAGAAAAGGGCTAATTTTGCAAAGTGGAGAAAACAAAATACAACTTCCATGTGGTATATACGATTTTTCTTCATTATTCAACTTTTTTTTAAAAGTTCGTTGTTTATTATTATTATTAGGGGCTAGGTTAGTTAGGTTTAGGTTTAGGTTTAAGTTTAGGTTTAGGTTAGGTTAGGTTAAATTGGCCCGGAAAGCTTCTCGACCAGTTGATTTAGTCAATTCGGGTTGGATTAGATAGTTTTGATCTAACCCAACCTGGCTTTTCTAACCTAACTTCGACCTAACTTCGATTTATTGTTTTTCAACTTCAAATTGGCCCGGAGTCGGGTCGGAGTCGAGTAGATTGTAGTGTAGTGTAGTGTAGTGTAGTGTAGTGTAGTGTAGTGTAGTGTAGTGTAGTGTAGTGTAGTGTAGTGTAGTGTAGTGTAGTGTAGTGTAGTGTAGTGTAGTGTAGTGTAGTGTAGTGTAGTGTAGTGTAGTGTAGTGTAGTGTAGTGTAGTGTAGTGTAGTGTAGTGTAGTGTAGTGTAGTGTAGTGTAGTGTAGGGTAGTGTGGTGTAGTGTAGTGTAGTGTAGTGTAGTGTAGTGTAGGGTAGTGTGGTGTAGTGTAGTGCAATGTAGTGTAGTGTAGTGTAGTGTAGTGCAATGTAGTGTAGTGTAGTGTAGTGCAATGTAGTGCAATGTAGTGTAGTGTAGTGTAGTGTAGTGTAGTGTAGTGTAGTGTAGTGTAGTGTAGTGTATGTAGTGTAGTGTAGTGTAGTGTATGTAGTTAGTGTAGTATAGTTGTAGTGTAGTGTAATGTAGTGTAGTGTAGTGTAGTGTAGTGTAGTGTAATGTAGTGTAGTGTAGTGTAGTGTAGTGTAGTGTAGTGTAGTGTAGTGTAGTGTAGTGTAGTGTAGTGTAGTGTAGTGTAGTGTAGTGTAGTGTAGTGTAGTGTAGTGTAGTGTAGTGTAGTGTAGTGTAGTGTAGTGTAGTGTAGTGTAGTGTAGTGTAGTGTAGTGTAGTGTAGTGTAGTGTAGTGTAGTGTAGTGTAGTGTAGTGTAGTGTAGTGTAGTGTAGTGTAGTGTAGTGTAGTGTAGTGTAGTGTAGTGTAGTGTAGTGTAGTGTAGTGTAGTGTAGTGTAGTGTAGTGTAGTGTAGTGTAGTGTAGTGTAGTGTAGTGTAGTGTAGTGTAGTGTAGTGTAGTGTAGTGTAGTGTAGTGTAGTGTAGTGTAGTGTAGTGTAGTGTAGTGTAGTGTAGTGTAGTGTAGTGTAGTGTAGTGTAGTGTAGTGTAGTGTAGTGTAGTGTAGTGTAGTGTAGTGTAGTGTAGTGTAGTGTAGTGTAGTGTAGTGTAGTGTAGTGTAGTGTAGTGTAGTGTAGTGTAGTGTAGTGTAGTGTTAGTGTTAGTGTTAGTGTTAGTGTTAGTGTAGTGTAGTGTAGTGTAGTGTAGTGTAGTGTAGTGTAGTGTAGTGTAGTGCTGTGCAGTGTAGTGTAGTGTAGTGTAGTGTAGTGCAGTGCTGTGCAGTGTAGTGTAGTGTAGTGTAGTGCTGTGCTGTGCAGTGTAGTGCAGTGCTGTGCAGTGTAGTGTAGTGTAGTGTAGTGTAGTGTAGTGCAGTGCTGTGCAGTGTAGTGCTGTGTAGTGCAGTGTAGTCAGAGCTGTCCCAAAGCACAGTGCTTAGTGCTCGTGAAAGGGCTCGAATCACTTTTGTGCTCCTAGCACTGTGCTCCCGGGCACTTTCCTAATTCAGTGCTTAGTGCTTAGTGCTCCGAAGCATTTAACGAAAAGGCTTAGTGCAATTTTGGGTATAACTAAGCCTTTCCAAATAAATTAATCTTGTCGAACATGAAGTCGCGGCAGATGGCACCCCGCATCACCCCCTACCAAAAAAATCAATTTTCTTCGATAAGTACTGCGTTTAGAAGATTACTGTCTTAAAAAAAATAAGTTCAAAATAATTGAATATTACTTCTTCTTTCCAAACTACGTTGAGGTATCGGAGACCAAATATTTCGCCGTTATCAAAACTTTTAAAACAATTTTTTTTTTATTATCGAGTCAAATTGTAAATTAACTCAAAAAAAGGCTTCAAAAAATTTCGTATGACATTTGCTATCTTGATACAGGAGATGTGCGGTATGTCAATTACCAATTCTGTCATTTCAAACTTCTTTTCTGATTTTGATTTACACGTTTCGGTTCATTTTCAGACTGTGCGAGGTTGAACACTCAAGAAAACCACAAAACCGAACATTCAATCAATATTCCTATTTTATTGGAATCAAATTGTTGATTACAGCAATTCTACTTGGAGTCGGAGACGATTCGAGTAGGCGTCGGGTTGGAGTCCAGTCGAATCGGAGTCGAGTCGGAGTCGGAGTCGGGTCGGAGTCGGGTCGAAGTCGGGTCGGAGTCGGGTTGGAGTCGGGTCGGAGTCGGGTCAGAGTCGGGTCAGAGTCGGGTCGGAGTCGGGTCGGAGTCGGGTCGGAGTCGGGTCGGAGTCGGGACGGAATCGGGTCTGAGTCGAGTCGGAGTCGGGTCGGAGTCAAACTGTTGATTTCAGCAATTCTATTTGGAGTCTGAGTCGGAGTCAAGTCGAGTCGGGTCGGAGTCGATTCGGAGTCGGAGTCAAGTCGGAGTCGAGTCGGAGTCGAGTCGGAGTCGAGTAGAGTAGAATAGAGTAGAGTAGAGTAGAGTAGAGTAGAGTAGAGTAGAGTAGAGTAGAGTAGAGTAGAGTATTGTTGTATTGTAGTGTTGTGTAGTGTAGTGTACTGTAGTGTAGTGTACGATTTGATAGTTTTGATCTAACCCAATCTGGTTTTTCTAACCTAACTTCGATTTCTTATTTGTCTTCGTTTTTCATTTTCCGAAATGAAGGGATATCAACGTGAGCTGTAAATTCGTCGGGTGAGGTAACAGGAGAGAGTAACAGGAGTGTGTCTCTCTTATTTATGTGGTTGTATTGCGTTCGTTGTTGCTCGCGTAGATTTCTGTCTATATCCCAGATGAAAAGTTTCCGTTACTGAAGACGAACGATTGAAATCCTCATAAGTTTCCAATTAATTATGTTCGTCATTCGTATATCTATGTATCCCCCCCCTCGAAATATTAAAATGAATAAATTTTTCCTTCACTGACTTATATTATAAAACAGGTTATTGAAGATATAAAAAGGAAAAATTTTCACATTTGGAAAATCTGCCAAACTTTGGAAAGCTGTATCTCGGTACCTATTCGAGCTGCCGACCTTATTCTCACCTCATATTATAGCGAATTTTCTTGATTAAAAATGTATAGAATGGTCTTTGTCACAAAACCAAAAAAAGTGCAAACATTTTTGCAGTTTTTGGGATATTCAAAAGTGATCTGCCGTGGTCGAAAACTTGGATTTTGCCTGTCAGTCACATCCCATACCATTAAAAAAAAGAAACCTACCACCACTATTTGATGCAAGTTAGGCGCACCGTTTTCATGACATAGCTACTATTTAGATAATAAAAGTAGATCATTAAAAAAAATTAACAACAAAATGTTAACCTTACCCATCGTGCAAAAAACATTCCGCTGCCAATGCCTTGACAAATCACCGTTAGCCTTGCAAACCTTTATTGAAAAACACAGCTCGAGCTTTTATCGCGCATGAAATATTCATGTGCCCTAACGAGGGTTGACACATTTGGGTCAGAAGACTAGGCTCTGCTTCCAGATAAGCGCATTTCCATACTACTCCCGACTCATTATTTGATGGGAGTGCAGCTGAAAGTCGCTGGTAGATGGAACTCGACAGTTTGACGTTTCACTCGACAAAACATACTTGAGTTGTTTTGTATGGAGTTTAATATTCAGTTGATGTTTCAAACACATATTCAATTATACGTTTTTGATTTGGCAGTGTTGAAAACGATGATTTTTGAATAACGTTTCCATAAAACAATGGTACATTAGGTATCTAGTAGCAAAAACAATACATTCTGGGGCGACAATGTAAATTGTTGGCCGAGGTATTTTACTACGAGAACATATACTATTTTTTCTTCCAATCAATATTATCATAAATTAAGGAATTTTTGTGAATGCATAACAATGAACAGTGGATGAATCTAAACAGTGCAAGAGTCTAGGTTGCCCAGTTCTTCGTGTTATCGGAAGTGGAATTTATCAAATGTGAGTGAACAGTGACCACAAAATATTCAAGATTTCTACTATCTTGATCATGACTCTTGCTTAATCTTCTTTCAATCTCAGTTAAAATGAGTTTGGGCTCAATCGTAACTCCGTAATAATCATTCGTTGGAACAAAAATGAGGTAGCTCTTCCGTCACCAGGTACTTCGGTTATCCGTCTTCCTATTCGTATATATTATATAGATCTTTCAAGTTTTTATATTTGAGGCTTTTGATTCTTTTATGTTCTTTCTCCGTTTACTGCTGCTTCACCAGAGCAATTGGAAGTGGCAACTACATGTGACGCATCAACCTAGTCTACACATGTGAAATCCCAGGCAACAGGTTTACCTAACTTCCTAGGAACAAGTGTCATACCATCAGACGTATTACCATCATCACGGCAAATGTTCCAAAATAGCTGAAATTTTTGCTGTATGCAAAGCACGTTTAATCAAGTCATTCACAGCATTATGGCGAGAATGGCGGCCAGCACTGAACTTGCAGCTTAAACCATAAGGATTTGAGGATATATGTTAGTTTTCTGGTTTGGTGACCTGTGGATGTGAAAGTACCATATTTGTGTTGCTTTTTTGTTTGGATGGGTTGGATTCTTGTTCTCAGAAGATGAATTAGAAAATATAATCTAACATAAAATACATGCAGGAATTTAAATGTACAAGCTTTCAGATGAAATAAAGTAGGAACGTATATATCCTATGCATATTTTCGAACTGAAATCAAAATGCATTGCCCATGACAGGTCTATGCCAAAAAATAATTTTCAAAGTATTACCACAGAAGAAATATTTCCCTCATATCCAACCCTGATGTGTATGCTTCTGAAGAGTCTATTTTTTCCAATCCTATCAATCCCCCTGAAGAGCTTGCCAAAGCGGAATAGATTTTCGTCGATCAAAATGTATTGGGGATTGAATGCGAGAGAAGCGAACCTTGCTTCAATGAAATGAACGATTTCTGTGAGTGATATTTTTTAATAACATTCTCCCTATCTAATTCATTTAATGATTTTCTCAACGAAAACTAGAGAAAATTCAGAAAATGAACTATCTGAATGAAAATGCGAATTTTCACTTTCAGATTTTTTCTTTTCTTCTCATTTAGAGTCTATTCACAATATCTATCAGATGTAGTTCAATGTCCAGCGTGGCGTATGCCGGGGAAGTAGTTGTTTTCCGTTAGATATTACAAATAAATCACATTTTTCATTTTTCAATTTTCATGGAGAATGTTCCTCTTTTCAACATGAATACCTCCCAAGAGGTTACCTTGAACGATGGAAAATAGCGACTAAAGTTTGTCTTTCAGCCGCAGATAATTCCACAACAGATTTTATGAATATCCTATTCATATTTTCGAACTACAATTGAGTATACAGTATTTTTTGAAATGAATTGAGAAAAAAGTGTTACTACCATAGTATTAATGAGTATTTGCAGGTATAAAGGTAATTTTCAGTTGAGTTTATTTTTTTTTAAATAATATGACCGTGGTATTTTTTCTAATTTATTACTTATTTTATTTTAAGGAAATAAGTTACATTTGTACAGTTTAGAAATTTCATATTTTACCATTCAATTATTTATATTTTCAAAATTACATTTTGAAATTTTATAATTCCCATAATAAATTTTATATTTACACAATTATAATACCCTATGACCTTTTCAATAATATGTTATTTTGATTTTACTGAAATAAATTATTCATTATTAAAAAAAAAACAAAAAATCGAGATAGCTTCTCTATGGAGATTCAATTTATTTAGAAAGAACAAAGAAGAAAAAACCCATATAAACAATCACGTAGACCATTACAATGTACCCTTGTAAAAGTTCCAGTATAGTCGAACTATTCATGAGAAAAAAAATTGATATTTTTATATACAGTGTTACCCACTTAAGACCGGAGCACCCACTGAATAACTAAACGAATAAATCTCCATTTCCAAGGCCAACTATTTGAGGTCAAAAATCTAAAAGTATTACTAGCGATTTATTTCTTTTTAGAAAAAAAATTACTAAGCCGCTGGATTCGCGACATCTTCAAATGGTTTAAATGTAAATCATGTTGAGGTGCGTCAATCAATAAAAAAGTTATTAGGGAATGAAATTTGAAAAATATGACGTTCAATCAACCAACCAATTCAATTCCGGAATGTTTATCAAAATTCCGAATATACCACTGTATTCAGGAGGTCTTGGTATATCATTGGTCAAAATTTCATCAAAATCTATTCATAAATAAGAAAATATAATATAATAAAATTTGAAAAATATGTTGATGGAATTTCAGGAAAATGTCATTTTATTTACATCATAATTTTTTATTTTTTTATTCATGAACAGATTTCTATGAAATTATGGTCAGTGATATCAAGACTCCGTGAATTCAGTGGTGTAGTCAAAGTTCTGATAAAAGTTTTGAAATTGAGTTGGTGGGTTGATTAAACAGCATATTCTTTTAAATTTCATTCCCTTATAACTTTTTTTTTGATTGACACATCCAACGTAATTCACATATGACCCATTTGACAATGTCGTGAATCCAGTGGTGTACTTAGAATTTTTCTGAAAAAATCTCTATTAATATTTTAGATTTTTCACCTTGAAAAATCAGATTAGTTGGCCCTGGAAATGGAGATTTATTCATGAAATTTGATGTCCTAGTAGACTTTTTGAATGTCTACCTTGAACGGGTTACACTGTAGATAGGAATATATTCAATAAAAAAATTGCTGGTTCAAATTTTCTGGCATTATCTCTTCGAACTTTGTTTATGTGTACGAAATTGAATTATAAGTAACTTTTTCAAATAACTTTTTTCGATACCTTGCCCCACTTTTTACTTCTCATACCACTTTTTTTCAATTTGCCTCCATACAAGCGATCACGTGCCAAGAATTAAAATCGATTTTTATGTTATTGGACATGCACAAACTTTTCACCATTAAGTCTTTTCCAATTCTCTAATAATACAGATTTTACGAATTTGATAAATCCTTTTTGGCGGCCACTGTATATGAGATAAAGATTTTCCAAACTCTAGTTGTTTTGTAACTATCACAAACAGTGTTCAACGGTATCTTCCGGCTTTGAATTATGTGCATTAATAGCAGTTAGTTAGATAGTTAAACGACCACCACCAACCTCACTAATGACTCAAATTTTCGGCAAGGCTTGGGGTAAATAATATCACCATTACCAACAAGTATGCAGGCATCGCTGAACTTGTTTCGTAAGCATATTAAACCCCTCATCAACACGTATTATATAATGCAGGGTGTTCCACAGAAGTGGGTCCATATAAAAGATAAAAAAGTAAAATATATATTTTTAAGAGGAAGTCATACTATACTATAAACATTGTATGCAAGGGTTTTGGTAGTCCCTAACTTTTTTGGATCTTTTTTCCCTTTGAGTGAGTTGAAAAATGGATACATATTTGAAAAGATGTAATCTATGTTCCCATTTCTCACTTTTTCAAAATTTTATTTCGTTTTTTTTTTAAAACAATCGCTAAAGTCGATATTTTTTGATGATTTTTATGATTTTCCCATTTCCCATTTCCCAAGAGTAAGAAAAAGGGAGCATAGATAAGATCTTCACCAACACATCCAAATATTTTGATCCACTAATACTGAAAAATAAACCTTGAAAGTAAGGGACAACGAAACCCTTGCATAAAAAAACATAATAATGGTGCAGATAATGTACAAAAATAACGAGCCGAACGGCGAACAGAACACTAATTTGGACGGGGCTACGAATGCGTTATCATTTCAATA
Source organism: Chrysolina haemoptera (assembly GCA_958298965.1). Classification (NCBI taxonomy): domain Eukaryota; kingdom Metazoa; phylum Arthropoda; class Insecta; order Coleoptera; family Chrysomelidae; genus Chrysolina; species Chrysolina haemoptera. The sequence continues at coordinate 54,113,650 of OY282586.1, read as the reverse complement.
CCCTCTCAACCCTCTCACGACAGGCAGGATTAACCATGGGGCTATTCTTAGTCCGACCCCATACAGATAATAATAGATTATAAAGGGATATTTTCTCCACCCTGCATGGATTCTCATTCGCGATCTAGGAGAAAACACCATATGAATGTTAAAATTTTAAAAATAATTTCCCACCAAATAACTACGGTGGGGCAACTGAAATCAACGTACATTTTGACAAAAAGTGCCAGTTAATGAATATTTCAATCTGCAACACCTCTGTTGTGCTAATGAGAGGAGTTCGACACATTATCAATCGAACAAAAAATTTAAAGAAATAATTGTTGTACATAATTTTTTCTACTGCTACTTAGCTGGAATCGCCAATATAGTAGATACCTAATCGTAGAATCGGTATCATAGGATCGTAGAATCGTATAACCATTTCAACCCAGTTGCTTGGACTACTACGCAAAAAAATTCAACCTCAACCTGTAATTAATTCCGTAGGGGTGAAATTTATCTACCGACATTCCGCTCCAGGAAATACAATCCCTTGCAACACCCCAATTACTTTTCAGAGAGAGAGAAGCGAACATTTGCGAGGTCCTAGCAGCGGAAACATTTAATGCATATTTTTAAAAGAAAACCAAAAAAAATCATGAAGGTTGTAAATGATACAGTAGGTACAAAAAAACTCATATGCATAGTATATGAAGTAGTTGTTAATGATTATACTTGGATATTTGTGATTCATGTCATTATTATCAGGTGATATGGTGTGAAGACACATCGCCTATTGAATGAATTAAATATTCAAGTTTCTGATATCCTTGGTTTCGCTTGAAGGAGGGTATGCTTTTCTGGGTCTCATGCTTTCGGTCATAAGATTTTACACACATATAGATCTACAAAAAAAGAAACATTCTTCCAAAATATCAACAGGAATAGCAGAATTTCTGAAGACAAAATTTGATAAAATAGACATACATTGGTACTTGTGACTTAATCGCGTTTTTAATAAGTACTCTAAATGTTGCAACTTGGCATTTTTATACAATAATTGATCAGAACTTATTACATAAGATAATAGAGTGGAATGATGTAAGACTAAGTTAAATCTAATATTTAGGATCTTTCGGAATAGAATTTGTCCAGTGAATAGAAAGCTCTATCTAGTAAAATATTTCTCACAGAAGCTTTGAATTTTCTTTTATCAGTAATATTTTTTGTCGCATTAAGTACGTGATTGAACATTTTCTTTCTGTTATATATAAACAAATTCTTTACTATGAGGACCTTGGAAGTGCTAAGGTTAAACGAAGAGCTTGTCTAGTGGTGTATTGTGCTGTAAAATTCACTCTCTAAACTTACTATGGATGAGACATACTGTTTCCAATATGTAGATGCAAGGTAGCGGTAAGGTATTTTGTTTTATGAATAAAGACTTACAAGAGCCCCAGGGCTTGGCTTTGTTCAGGTACCTCATTGCCCTTTTCTGCAAAACGAATATCATGTCAATTGAAAAACCACTACAATATCCCCAAAACCAAATTCCGAATCTAAGATGTGAATCAATTACAGTAGAGTAAACTTTTTTGGCCACGTCTCTACCCAGTTTCCATGAGGTTGTTTTTATCAGGAGGCAATTTTTTTTCCAAGGCCTTTATATCCTCAAACTTTAGCTTATTATCAATGTATAAGCCCAAGAATTTGGTTGATTTCTTACTGCTAATTTCCTGATTACCCAGATGAAGTTCTGGCAGATGAGCTTTGAAAGTGATGAGATCAGTTGCATAACATAACGTTTTTATCTTGACAACATCCATTTTGATTTGTTGATACAAATCTATTTCATTTCCATTATTTCATAAAAGGGTAGTATCATCTGCAAACTGAGTAATCTGCATCGAGACTAGGTCATTGATATAGATCTAAAAGAGCATTGGGCCGAGCATAGATCCTTGTGGTACTCCCTATTTTTTTTTGATGATTTGTACCTAATAAGTACGCCTCAAATCATTTCAGGACTGTATCTCTAAAGTCATATCTATCTAATTTATTTTGCAGAATTTTATGGTCACATAGTTTAGGTTGAAATATACATCTTGTAGTAGGTTGATAATTGAATAATTTGTTTCTTTTACTCTTTGGAATCCGAATTGAAACGAATTTATAACGTTGTGTTTTTTGAGAAAACTCATCATTCTGATTTTTACCAGCTTCCCGAACAGTTTAGAAAGGGTGGGCAGCAAACAGATTTGTCTAAAGTTGGCAGGACTTTTCATATCAGCACATTTATGTAATGGAGTTACCACTGCATTCTTAAACATATCGGGAATACTTCTGCTGAAGATGAAAAGTTGATATCTTCCACCAGATTCATAAGAGCATAGTCAGGTACGCGAGAGAAAATTTATTGGAAGGGTTATTTAACGAAACAAAAACTAAATACATCAGAAAAAAACGTGAGTTCGTTAATAAGAGACGCTGTTTGGACATTTCCATTCTGTTCAAAGTTCAGACAGGATGCAACATCTTCCAGGTCCACTATAGATCATGAATATGAAGTGTCATGGCATAAATCTCTATTGATTGGCCAAGCTCTTCATTCCAATAGAACACGAATTCGTTCTGAAAGCAGGCGTATACATGTTTACATGTTAGCATATTTAATACTCGATTTACCACAATTTGTTCAAAAGCTTTGGCATGCATCATTCCCTGAATTCAACAAACATGCTCCCGAAGTTTTCGAATATAATTAATAGGCTCACATCAATGAGGCAGTTCTGAAAGCACGAACTCCAAAACTTCCAAGTAGACTGAGTAGACGTCTCAGCTTACACGCTATGAATAGGTTTTTTCTTAAATAACCACATCACACTCAAACCGATATAGTGCACTCTTGTTTCGGAGGATTTTGTGGAAAGTCCTGCAAATGAAAATATGGTGCAGAACTTGATTGAAGTTTTGTCATGTACTATTTATTGAATAGGTAGTGAATGGGAGAATACTTACAATAATAGGCTGTCTCTCGAATTATTTGGTTTCTGCTGAGAAATACATGTCTCAAAGGAATTACAGCGACTTCTGTATATTTCTAGACTCTGGACAAAACGAGCAAGTTTTTAAGGACAATGTCCGGGTTTCCGTGGAATATTAATTCATCACCAAAAAAGTTCAATGTTTCATGATAGAAATCTTGAAAGATTCAAACAGGAGGTTAAATTTTTTTGTAGACTGCTTTAAAAAACCTGCCTTCTGCGATTGTTATAACTACTATCCAGTAATATTTATCAAAAATGAGAAGTAACATGACACTCTCATTATTTGCTTGGAACATAAAAGTGATAGGAATTGATATTTTTTTTATATAAAAGTTCAATACCTCGAAAACCGTGAGAGTTTTACCGAGGTCAAGTTATGGTTTTTTGATGGGTTATGATCTTGTTTATCACCAGCTACAGTATGATCTATGGTTTACCGCACACAATGTATTTATGTCATGAAATACCCAAATATACCGAATAGGACCCTTTTTTTGTCACTCTGGAGATTTACTTACATATTTTTTCCAATGATCGCTCTTTCAAACCGGCAAAGCATTGGCTGGCATAGGTCAGATAAAAAAAACTCATCACTTAAAGAAAAAGATCCACCCAACTGCTGATGACTGGAGACATTAATAGTTCACAGCTGGTGTACGTGCTAAAGGTAACTTCTTATTCACGATGATAAATAACAACAGAATGTCGTTCCTGTAGAAGAAAGATATTGTTCGGTCGGAATTAATGGTGCCGTCGGGAGTTTCTCTCAGATTTTCTATTCACTAGTGGAAATAACAGAAATTGGTGAGTTTTCATGAAACAGCAGTGATCAATATGGAACACTTCGAATGAATGAATGCTTTTGGTTTCAAGTAGATTATTGAGATTGATTTGGGAAGTACGAAATAGCAAATAAAAAACAACATCAACAATAAACAAATCAGTTCCAAATAGTAGAATACCTAGTTGTACGCAGGAATAGAAAATATGGTACAATTAAAAGTTTATGGCATTCATAATGATAACAAAGTTTGGGTAAATGAGCAACCAAAATAATATAATTATTGTGCTACAACATTACGTGCCAATTTTTATAATCCAAATAATATTTGGCCACCAAAAGTAATAAACGAACATTGAATAACCTCAACCAGAAATAGAATTTATATTGAAGTCGTATTGAAAAGGGAAACATTCTCCGTGAAAATGAGATGTAGTTCAATGTCCAGCGTGGCTTTGGCCGGGGAAGTAGTTGTTTTCTGTTAGATATAACAAAAAAAAAATTACTTTTTTCATTTTCCATGGAGAATGTTCCCCTTTTCAACATTAATACCTCCCAAGAGATTATCATGAACGATGGAAAATAGCGACTAAAGTTTGTCTTTCAACTGCAGATGATTCCACAACAGATTTTATGAATATTCCATTCATATTTTTAAACAAAAATCAAAATGCAATGCCCATGACAGGTTTTTGTCAAAAAATAACTTTCAAAGTGTTACCGCAGAAGAAATATTTACATCAATTCCATCCTTGATATGTATGATTGCTTCTGAAGAGCCTGCTTTCCAATACTTTCAGTCTCCCTGATGAGCTTGGCAAAGCGAAATAGATGTTCGTCGACAAAAATGTATTGGGGATTGAATGCGAGAGAAGCGAATCTTGCTTCAATGAAATGAACGATTTCTGTGAGTGATATTATTTAATTACATTCTCCTTATCTAATTTATTCAATGAATTTTCAATGAACACTAGAGTTAATTAAAAAATCAACTATCTGAATGAAAATGCGAATTTTCACTTTCGGATTTTTTTCTTTTTTACGATATCTATCAGATGTAGTTCAATGTCCAGCTTTAGCCGAGGGTTTTCTGTTAGATATCACAAAAAAAAAATTACAATTTTCATTTTTCATTTTTCAATTTTCTTGGAGAATGTTCCTCTTTTCAACATGGATACCTTCGAAGAGGTTATCTCGACCGATGGAAAATAACGACTAAAGTTTGTCTTTCAGCCTCAGATGATACCACAACAGATTTTATGAATATCCCAGAATGGCTTCTCTATTTCAGTTCCGAATGAATTTCTTGCCAATCAACATTTAAATATCTACCTAAGTGCAAAGTATTAGTTTCGTAATACGTCAACAAATAGATGAAAAATATATCTACACGTTTTTTTACCCTAGTTTTCTAAATTTTTCCCTATATGAGAAACTGTATCAATGAACCCAGTATTTGGGGATGATTAATGACAATGCTCAGTTTTTGTAATAAAAAATACCTAGTTCTATGTTAAGTTATGGATTTTTTTTCATTAAAAAAAAACAACTAGAATAATAATTATTCATACACAATTCGTTTTTGTTGTTGTTAAAATTGTTTTTTCCATTAACCAGCTGTCGTCCCCTTACGAACGGCAGCCCTCAAAAGTCCTAGCACTTAAATATATCACATCAATTGATTTTGAATTTTCAAGTTATTTCCTTTGCTCTAAAAATAATCGTACTAATATTCCCCAACTCCCCCTATCAGTTTTCGTCTATCTAGTTTCAAAATAGAGTTATTTTTCCAAAAGGATCAAATTTGGCCTTCTCTGTACAATAATCAAGTCCACCAAATGTAACAATAATTAGTAAGTCTTGAAATAATCTTCTTGAGGGACAAAGTTCATATCATTAAACTCAAAATGTCTATAGATCACAACCACTCGATCCTCGTTTCAAACTTGATTTCAATCAATGTTACGAATCCCATTGAACTTTCTCAAATACATGGACCCTCAACCCCAAATTCCAACCAGTTAGCCCGTGGAAACTAATTTGTTGCTGTCATTCGCATCAGTACAAGTTCACAAAAACGATTCAGTTCAAGCCCAGTTTTTTCCTTCTGAAATTCAACTTCTGCAATCCGAATGCCAATAACGTCCGTAGCACTCTGCTGTTTTCTCTTTGATCATCAGACCAAACGATTGACCCTCCAGTATTATTTGGTGGTTTTGAGTGGACTGCGAGCTTTTGTTCGTCAGCTTTCGAGGCAGACATCTTTTACAACCACTGACGGTTTGAACTAGTTGAAATTACGCTACAAGCTGGCTGTGGGGTGGTTGGACAAAGCATGTAATGTAAGGAATACAGCGCTGTCCACTTCTATTCGGAGTTTTCTTTCGTCGATACTGTCCTTTCAACTACACACCAAATCACAGTTTATTCATTAAATACTTCCAAAATCTACTCCAGCAAATAAGTACTGAACAAACTTAATAAAGAGATAAATGGATTCCAATCGGTGGAAGTGAAACTTGAACGCAGAGGCATTGAAAATAATCAAGTATGTTATACCTCAGGGGACCGTTTTGAGCCCCACCCTCTTCAATATTTATGTGAATGGCGTATTGTCACTGCTGTCGAAGTCTAAAAGAATAACTAAGCTTCAATCAATTCATCGACAATTTATCGCCCAAGAAGATACTCCTATTGAAAAAGCCTCGTACATAGCGTTCTATTAACTAATATTAAAATGGGTCTTGTTGGCGCGTAGGTAGTGCTCTCGCTTGCTAAACCAAGGTTTCCAGGTTTTCACACTTCCCGATCCGAATTTGCATATAAGCGCCGTCACCTTCCTCTTGCATGGTATCACATGTTTAACAACAACAATCTGACAAATATCATTAGAGTATCCGAAACGAATTGACACATACAACTGGTGCGTTTATTATAATTTGATACAAGCACATTTTGTATATACAGTTTCGGAAAGTTTTCATCGGGGGTATGCTGGTTTCATATGAGCGTAAAGAATAGCTTGTTATTATGTTGAGAGAGCGTTACAATTTCTCCTCGACTCGCTCGAGGAAGGGATATGGACGTGACTGTTAATTCGTCGGACCAGGTAGTAGGGGAGGTGTACAGTAGTGCGTCTCTCTCATTTATGTGGTATTATCATATCATTGCGTTCCTTGTTGCTCGTATAGATTTGTCTATACCCCCGATGAAAACTTTCTGATACTGTATACAACGCTAAGTAAAAAAAATATTTGAACACATACATACAATTCATGTATGTATCGAGGTAATGGAAACTTTGCACGTGATTTTTACCCACTTTCAGACGTCCAAATGATTTGAAATTTGGCAGGTGTTCATAGTTTAATTCGATGAAAATGCAATATGATGGCGAACAAGATTTGTGATTATGGTCAGATTCGATTCAAAATTAGTATAAGAGGTGTTTTCAGGTCGTATATTTCGAATTTTTGGTGAAAATTTATATATTAAAGATGGCGGCTCCAAGATGGCAGACGATATTTGTCATTATAGTTTGATCCCATTCAAACTTAGTGTGTGAGGGTTTTCGGGGTCAGAGATTATGAATTTTTTGTAAACATTTATGAATTCAAGATGGCGGCCCAAAATGGTGGATAAGTTTTGTGAATATGGTCAAATTCGATTCAAAATTGGTATGTGGGGGGTTTTCGGGGTCGTAGATTTCGATTTTCAAGTCATAAAAAATATATCAGTTGAAAAAACTTCCAACATGGACTAAAAAGTAAAAAATAATTGACAATTTAATTACTCAAATGTAAAAAAAGCGTGGGTGCTTGACAAAGTTCTCTTGAGCTCTTGAACGGACAGTATTGTTTGAATTAAACTAAAAAATATAAGAAAATAGATCGGAATCACCCACGCTTTTTTTACATTTGAGTCATTATATTTTACTTTTCGGTCCATGTTCGAAGTAAAGGGTGTTCTTGAGTTTTTTTAAACTAATATGTTATGTTCTAGTTTTCACAAATAGGTAAATCTTGTTAGGTTTGGAGGGTATTCGTTCGATAGAACAAGAAATTCGTGTTCTGTCTGAATTTCTGCAGGTTGTATGCCTCAGGGTACACCTTCCGAGGCAATGAGTTCCAGAGCCTTTTATTTGAGAGAACGAGTCCTGGGAAAAGATATACTCAGTATATATCCGAAATGACGTCAAATAAATAAGGCGACTGAGCTCGACGGGTCAGTCTTGATGGGACCACTAATGGTGAAACGATTGACGATAATTCAACTAGTGACTGTAAATGTTACAAGTAACTTTTCGTTGCATACCGTCTTCACCATTTATACTGAATATACTTATACAATAATATGACTACCTCACATGATACTAGGAATTGGTGTTCTTGAATTTCTGAAGGCTGTATGCCTCAAGGAACACCTCCCGAGGCAACGGGGTCCAGAGTTTTGCCATTCGTTGAAAGAACCAGCCCTGGAAAAAAGATGTTCGACATATCTCCAAAGACGACATATACACGTGAGGACTGAGCTCGACGGGTCAGTCTCGATGGTTAAAAATTGTTTTTTTGCTTTTGTTAAAATTGTGTTTTTCCGTTAACCAGCTGTCGTCCCCTTACGAACGGCAGCCCTCAAAAGTCGAAACTTGTGCGAGCCAAGGATTAACGAGGTCTTACCTTTTAACGTGTAATTCCTAGCACGTTCTCGGGCCATCAGATAAAAATCTGTAGACGCTAGGATTCGAACCTAGCCGACCAGCAGTCAACGGTTTTGAACGCGACAGTCTTAACCACTGAGCTACTTGGCCCTATAATGGTACCGCTAATAATTGGATGAGGAGCATAGTCTGTTGAAATATCAATGAAATAGAGACAGACGGCCAACCTTTGTCTTTCGAGACGAGTGGCTTTTTTTGAGAGAATCCTAAAGTTTCAATGCGTGTTTGGGTGCTGCACTCCATATATAGAAACACTATTCTAGAAAAGTTAGGATCTGTGCCTTATAAATCATATACAGTTGACGATAAGTAAAATGATTTTTGGCAGGAAACAAAAATCCATATTTTGAAAGGCACTCACTGGTAGAATATCGGATAATACTGCATCGGCCACCACGTGAAGATTGGGGAGGCAAGCCTTATGAAGGAAGTTTGACAAAGAGTCCCTGGTGCCGAACGCGATCAAATGCCTTTGAAATGTCGAATGTAACGGTCATAGTTTAACCATATTTTTCAATTGATTGTTGCCAAATATGTGAGACAGAAGCAATCCGGTCATCAGTTGACCTCTAATGCCGGAAACCATATGGTCGGTTATTGATAATTTCTGAGCGTTCTAGATATTCCATGAGCTCTATATTGATGATATTTTGCATGACCTTCGAGCTAAGTAACAGATAGCAGTGCGACAGGTCTGTAGTTGCTGGGTCTTTTTTCCCTTTCTGGGGACTAGTTGTACTCTTGCAATTTTCCAGTTGGACAGTTTGAATTACTTGCAAAGAACTGGTGTTAGTTTGGGAGCATATTCCTTGAGAACGATCGACCAAATTCCGTCGAATCCACTAGTGCAAAATGCTTTGACGAAAAATAATCTCAGGAATATTACTGTCAATGGAAATGATGTTCTGGGGTTGTTTCCTAATGAATCTAGCATAGAACTTTCAGCAAACATGTTGTCAGTATCGGCTTTTTTCCTGATCGTATCTTGGCGTTGTAAGCCTCTTACGAGGATTCGATTTTCTCCTTACACATGTTTCTTGTTCCTACATATTCTGTTATGGTCTCAGAACCATGATTTTTGTACCATCGATGTCATGCCGCCTGTGGTTGAAGGCGTCAGCTCTGGGGCAGTTTCTACTAAACCAAGGTTTATCACATGTTTTTTTTTACGTATTAGGTATATATGTGTGCATCCCCAGCATTATAATCTCAGAAATTGCCTCGGTGCATTGTGTTGGATCTCTAACTTCGTAAACTTCTAGTTTTGATTCAACTTCTGAAATTTCAACTTCTGCGGCTACGAAATCGATTATTAGTGTAACAAAAGATATATATATATATATATATATATATATATATATTATATATATATATATATATATTATATATATATATATATATATATCAGCCCAATGGTAAGGGGAAGGGTGTTAACGCAGATTTGGCAAGAACTTGAATTTCATGTGACGCAAGCCCTTTGAGTTCTTGCCAAACCTGCGTTAACACCCTTCCCCTTACCATTGGGCTGAAATATATATATTGTGGAGACGACTTTGAGATTTACTTAACTTCTGTTACATTGTAACTCCACTTTGAGTATGGACTACTTCCTTCAAATGATTATTAGTGTGGAAGATCTGCTGGTGTTCCACGCTTTGATAACGAATCGATGATGACGCAATTCATCTCGTTCTCACCGCCGCGCCGCTTGCTTGCCGAGTTTTCGGAAATATATTGGTTGCTAGGTATATAAATGCTCGCATTTCTCAATAATATAGTTTCAACGATTGAATGCTTTCATAGACCACACTCCTGATATAGCAGTGAGGAAGATTGCACGTAATAAAGACAATTAGTCGTATCCGACCCGTTGGGCATAAAAGGGCTAATTTTAAAACGTAATAAACAACTGTAGAACGTTTATTCCTACCTGTCACCAATTTGTGTATCATTAACACTTGAATGAGTACATTGATTAATTTCCATAAACTGTGTCAACAAATGTTCGAGCGGAAACGTGATTTAGAGTTCGTTAGTCACTTTACGAGAGGCGTATATTCATTTTCATGTTCATTCAACAGCACATTAGAGCATGACGAACACGGTAGGAAGGACAATGCAAGAACTCGTAATATACAGGGTGTTCCTTAAAGACATGCTAATATTTGAGGGGGTGATTCTTTGACTTATTTTAAGGAAAAAACTTTCTATAAACGTATGTCCTAAAAGTCCTAACTTTTGAGATACAGGGTGATAAAGTTTTGAAAAAAAATCAGTTTTTTTAGAATAACAGATAATATTGTAGACGTTTTTATAAAATTTGGTACATGTCTTCTATGCATCAAGGTGCATTTTTTAATGCACAAACATTTTCATTTTCTCAACCAGTGGCGTCCGTACGGGTTTTGCATTGAATACTTTTGGAGAAAAAAATACTACGCCACTGCTTTCTCCTGAAAAAAAAAATACTTTTGAGATCCTCATTTATTTTTGAGCAAATTTAATTTCTTGAGTTTTCTTTGTCCGCCGTATCGTTTTCGCTTAAAAAAATAAAAATTGTTTTACTTCAGGATCAATTCCTCAAATATCTGATGTGGTGTGGAAATGATTGTGCATCGACTTAAAGCAAATAAAGGGATAAGATTTGTTCCAAAATGAATGAGAATCAAAAAAATATGGATTTCAGCTTGTACAAAAACGAATTTTATTTTATTTTATAAAAGTAAGTTTAAATGAACGGATCAAATTCATTAATTATTGACAATACTAACACTGATTATAAAAATTGTTGGAAATGGCCACCTTCACTTAATAGGCATGCTTCCGCCCGTCTACGCATGGAATTACGTACAAGTTGAAATATTTCGAATAGTTTCACACGAGGCAACTATTCGCTCTCTCAAATCTTCTAAAGTATTAACGGGAGTTTTATACACTAGAGTTTTAAGGTGCCCCCATAAAAAGAAATCTAAACTGTTGAGATCAGGGGATCTTGCTGGCCATTGCTGAGGTCCTCCGCGACCTATCCAACGATTATGATAAACTGTATTTAAGATAGGTAGCTGAATTAATATCGTAAATCCATTCAGGTAATAATTCAAGCACTTGGGAGATTATAAGTGAAAAGATTAAGAAGTGGTGAAAAGAAATATCAATTATAAAGAGGTAGCTAAATTACTATCGGACGATTTATTGTCAACAAAATGTTAGGTACCTACTGCGATATGAAGCAATTTCAATTTAATTATTTTAATCAAGAACCGAGCATCTGACAAGAATTACACATTTTTTTTGGTTCTCATTCATTTTGGAACAAATCTGATCCCTCAATTTGCTTTCAGTCGATGCACAAACATTTCCACACCGCATCAGATTTTTGAAGAATTGATCCTGAAATGAAACGATTTTTATTTTTTTAAGCGAAAACCATGCGGCGGACAAAGAAAACTCAAGAGATCAAATTTGCTCAAAAATAAATGAGGATCTCAAAAGTATTTTTTTTTTCAGGAGAAAGCAGTGGCGTAGTGTTTTTTTCTCCAAAAGTATTCAATGCAAAACCCGTACGGACGCCACTGGTTGAGAAAATGAAAATGTTTGTGCATTAAAAAATGCACCTTGATGCATAGAAGACATGTACCAAATTTTATAAAAACGTCTATAATATTATCTCAGTTATTATTAAAAAACTGATTTTTTTTCAAAACTTTATCACCCTGTATCTCAAAAGTTAGGACTTTTAGGACATACGTTTATAGAAAGTTTTTTCCTTAAAATAAGTCAAAGAATCACCCCCTCAAATATTAGCATGTCTTTAAGAAACACCCTGTATACCATAGCTGGGTTGTGATTTAAATAGCTTTAATTCACCAGCTGAAGAGTTATAACCTGAATGTGCCTTTTTATATAAGTTGTTGCAACATTAACAAAAGATGGGAGTGTCTGAGTACGACTGTTGTGACACAAAGGTATAAAGCGGATTTCAAGTTGTGCTTTCTGTGAAGTTATGGAAATCTCTCTTCTTCATCTCCATTCTGGATCCGTTGAAATGGTTGTGCAGCAAATTTCACCGCAATGTGAATGACTGTATTTCGATATAAAAATATGAAATTCTAATAAGTTTTGGATGTACTGAATGATGACTTTTTTTGCCAATTGAGTTTACTGATTTGTTCAGTTGATGATGATGAATCCAGATTATTTTTACTTTATTGTTACCTATATTGCAATCCTCTCAAATTTTTCCATCAAAGCATACACCTTTCAATACTACTACTCTCACATTGATGAATGTTGAATATATTTTATGAGTTTGTTTCCTTGCGTATTCTTCAAAAAACAATACATGAATGGGTGGACGAATCAACGAATAATTGATTATGGGACTCATCAATCTAAACCAGACCCTTTGTTTCAGATGGAAATGGCAGGCACCCACCCGCCCCTCACTACCGCATGTCATCCACTGCAACCCTCAGCAATAATCTCAAGAAACGAAGTATTCTCAAAATGAAGCTCAACAAATGAAACCACAATGATAGCGAATGCTATGGCTTCATACTCAGCAACACTCACAAGTACATCTACGAATCTGCCTAGCATCCTTCATAATGCAACCCTCCACAACAAGACCAACGTCACCACGATCGAAAACCCCCACCCCGACTGGACGGATCTACTCGTACTGATAGTGAAGGGATGCATCTTCGGCATCATCATCGTCAGCGCCGTATTGGGAAACGCCTTAGTGATAATCAGCGTCCACCGACATAGGAAACTCAGGGTGATCACGAACTACTACGTCGTCAGTCTAGCAATGGCGGACATGTTGGTAGCACTGTGCGCGATGACGTTTAACGCCAGCGTGGAGCTCACGAACGGAAAGTGGCTCTTCGGGTACTTCATGTGCGACGTGTACAACAGCCTGGACGTGTACTTTTCCACCGCGAGCATTCTGCACCTGTGCTGTATCAGTGTGGATCGATACTACGCTATAGTGCGCCCGCTGGAATACCCCATAACAATGACTCACAAAACCGTGTCTTTTATGTTGGCCAACGTGTGGTCGCTGCCCGCCGTGATCAGCTTCACGCCGATTTTCCTCGGGTGGTACACCACGGCTGATCACAAGCAGTACCGGCTGAGCCACCCCGACGTGTGTATATTTGTCGTCAATGAGTACTACGCGGTGATAAGTAGTTCCATTAGTTTTTGGATCCCCGGCATTGTTATGGTGACGATGTATTGTCGGATATATAAGGAGGCGGTGAGACAGAGGAAAGCGCTGTCTCGGACTTCTTCGAATATTATTCTGAACTCGATCCACCAGCACAGGACGTCGTATAGGGATCGGTACAGTGATCACTACCTGCATCCGTCCGATGGCGAGATGACGACCGTTGGGCAGATCAATGGTGGGAGGAGGAGCACCAGCTCGGGATCTGCGGTTTCGTACGGTACCACCATCACGGAGTACAATACGGCTATGAACAGTCGAGATAATAGCAAAGCCGCTACGGAGCTGAATGTGAATGGTAAGTTGAATGTTTTTCAAATATGAGCTTTCCCGTGTTATAATCGACAAATTATTTGTCTGAAACTAGACACAAGATCGTGGGTACCTCGTATATCTGATCATTCATTATTGCCACCGTAGCCACTCTAAAGCCCCTTTTTAGCGTAATGGAGGGTCCTTTGATGTATATAGCATGTGACAACCCACGACATTCCCGTTTAGAAAATAAGGAAAGCGAAAACATCTGACCCGTGAAAACCCCAAAATTCCAGAAACGACTGCCTCCAAGTATCATTATCCCTGCTTAAGCTCTTATTTAATGAAGGAAATTCAAAAGCACATCCTTCTCAGTGTTCACTCAAGACAATTATAATCCTATTCTTTCCTTGCGCAACTTTCACGAAATGCTGTAATTATTTAATTTCAGGCTAGAAGTATTTCCAACGCATTAGCAGAGATGAAATCAGCGACCCTTAGGTAAGAGTTTCAGATGTGAACTGAGTTCTGAACATAACAAAAGTTGGGTTTCCTTGTCGAGAAGTTTCAGTATCGTATTTTATGAGTTGACGAGGAGGAATATTACTGGATCACGAAGAAGGAATAAACATTATGGAATTTTCATTGAAAGCCTCATTTAACTGGTCATCTCCAACGAAGTCATGAATTGGGATCGTAACTCTATCCAGGGTCGGATCAAGGTATTCAAAACCAGGACGAATATCTAAGATTGATAATTTATCATGATACAAGTAAACCTCGAAAGCACACGCAGCGGATTTAAGGGCATTTTTAATTATATAGTGTAGAAATCATTACTCTTGAGTTAGAATATTCTTCTATGTCTTCTGCATCTGTTTTCATTCTTCAACAAGATACAGAATCAATATACTGGAGATTTATCCTTACCCAAAATCGCTATAAACTACAAGCCCATGTAACAACATTTTTGGGGGGGGTTGACCCAGCATGAAACATATTCGACTAATAATAACGATAATTTTTCAACTGAAGATGTGCTTTTCCGACGAAATTTTCCTATCTACTACAAAATTTTCTTGGTTCACGGTCCCATTATTTTTTCATGGTAGTAGGTTCTGGGAGATTATTATTTCATGATCTACCAACGTGAGGAATGCTGAATAATTTTTCTCCAGAAGAAAAATTAGTATTATAGTCAAATGCACCACCCAGAATTGACGGCATAATGAAGTTATTTTTTCATACAGTGTGTAAACGCCAAATGGAATAATTCATTATTTCTGAATATAAAGATATTTTGGAAAAATCCTCGGACAGATCAATTTTCTTTTCCGATGGGTCAATTTTTGAACCCTACCCAAAATATATAGGGTTATCCGTATTTGAGTAAATGACTTTGATGAAAGTTTTGAATGGGACACTCAGTGTACTCTCCATTTTTGGTTAGGGATCGTCATTACGAATCCAATTTTAAAAGGTTTGATGGGATTATGTCAAACGGCTGCGGAGAAATGGGCAAAAATCTTCTCCATATGCCCAATACATGAAATTAATTCTTTCCATTTGGCTTTTACACACTGTATAGCAGCATCGTTCTGAATATGTTTCATGCTGGGTCAAATGACCCCTCCAAAATGTTATTCGAGCATTCAGTCTACCATCTTCTAGACAAAGTTGTCCTTATTCATACACATTATACAGTGTCCAGCATAAAGTTCGCAGCATATGGAAAACTTTTTTATTATTGATATCTCAAAAAAAAATCATTCCTGATAAAAACCTCTGCTCCATCCCAAACTTGAAATGCAAACACCAGAATTGAATATATTTGTTTCGAAAACAAATTATCCCATCACTTCATTTTTCACGGTAGAAGTAAAAGTCATGGGTATATATTCTTCAGAATCGAATGTTGATTCAGAATCATAGCCACCTTAGATCAATTTAATTTTTCAACTTTTTTCCTATTTTCTCCTCATCGCCGCCCTGTACGACATTGGGAATACTTTTTATGATGATCACTCCGTGGATGTTCTCTCCTTTTTTTTATTCTGAAAATCACAATAATCGAAATATATAACGGAATTTCACAAAATCTTGTTGCAAATAGTAATTAAAAGTCTCCAAGGTATGACACTACGAATAACATTTTTTTTTATACAAATATGCTAAATTACTCTATTAATTTTCATTCCGGCATCATATTTTGGACATAATTTAGTTTCAATTACTATTTGCAGCAAGATTTTGCGAAATTTCGTCACATATTTCAATAAATGTGATTTTTCGATGGGAGGGACAAAGGAGAGAACATCCAGACAGTGATATCATTTCTAAGAATATACCATCCGTCTAGCATGGTATTCCTTATGTCGTACAGGGCGATTAGGAAAAAATGTGAAAAAAATCGAAAAATTAAATTGATTTAATTTTCTGGATCAACATTCGATTTTGAACAATATTTTTCCTTGACTTTCAATTCTACTGTGAAATATAAAGTGATGGGATCATATTTTTTTGAACACAAAGCATGTTTTTTAATCACCCTCGTATAGAGCTTTTTATCAGGAATAATTTTTTTTTGAGAAATCAATTATCAATTTTTTTTCCATATGCTGCGAACTTTCCAGACAGTGTGTACTTCTACTGGGTGTCAGCGTTTTAACGATTTTAAAAATGTATTGGGGATTAGATGAGAGAGAAGCGTATAAGTACTAGTTATGCATCTGATCTCTTCCACGCCTCGACTGATCTGAAAAAAAAAAACGGATTATGGATTTTAATTTGAAAGCCAGCAATTAACCTTCAACATTTCCAGTTCATTCAACAGAACATAAATCTATCAACAGTTTAATCTCAAGAGACGGCTAGACGTTTATTTCTATACTTCTCATTTGAACTGATTTAATTGAAACCAATCCGAGAAAACGGAATCGAATCTCTTTTCAATTCAATATCATTTCGCTGAATATTGGATGAATCCAACAAAAATGTTTGAACTCAAGCGATGCGCCTGAAGAACTGGAAGTAATCATCTGGACAAACAAGCAGCTCGAGATCTCCGATACTCGAGTTGGCCGAGCTCTCAGATTCAAAAAGACAAAAACTTTTTTGATAACGAGCATCCAATCCATTTGTCATTTCAATGAAGAAGGTGGAGTTTATTTTTGTTCGATGAAGTGGAAATATTTAATGAAAAATTCATTTCTTGCCATTCCCAATTTGCCACGAGCGAAAACAATTATTTCTAGAAACATAAAAAATTTCCTTCATTATTGAACTGAAGTGTGAATCCATCGTGCTTGAGTAGTGATTTGGAGGATGTCTAAAAACACCTCCCTTGAATCACTTGGTTTCAACAGTGAATTAATATTTGGATTCTCAGTTTTTCATCTGTCATTCCTGTTATCATCGATAGTATTCCGTTCATAGACGTCAAAGTCTAGAGAGTTGGAGACTTCATTCAAACATCGGTCTATAGAAATAAAACCCACAGCGAACAATACCTGAGTTTTGATTCAAACCACACAGCATCGATCAATAAAGACATTGTGAAAACTGCCATGGAAAGGGCAAGGATCATATACAGCAACAAATAACTGAACACACCAATGAAAGGAGTCCCATCATGAAACAGAACGGGTACCCAGCTAGACACCACTCAGTATTAGGGTAGAAGAACACAAACGCTGTACTCAACGGGAAGAAACGTCGAAAGCCGGGAGTCGCAGAACACGCTTGGATGGAACACCACCATATCCAGTGGAAAGATGCCAACATCTTAGACAAGAAAGAACACTGGTTTGAACGAAAATTCAATGAGTGTTTATACATCAAAGCAAACAACGCTTTCATTCAAATAAATGCACAGCTGGGATAGATGGTATATCTATGAGGCTATTTCAAAACATTCCTGACGCCGTGCTTGGTTTACTGGTCCCTCTTATAAATGATTGTTTTCGAACTGTATAACAAATCGCTATTATAATAACCAATAGCGTTCTGTCACAACTGATTGACCGAGCGAAGTCATTTATACTAAAGCAATAAAATAATGTATGGGAACGGTGAGCTCTCTGTCAAGAATTAAGAATCATACCTCACAAATATTTCAGATGTTTCTCTTACCTTGTCATGTCTAGTTCTTCTCTCCTGTGCCTTGGACAGCATCTCCAGCGATTCCTTCCTCCACTGGCTAGAAGTTAACTTTTCGCGAATTTTGCTTTATTCGCGAAATTTACTTTATCCTCGAAATAGCACTTATTCTGTTCAAACTTCTTATTCGAAATGCTCAAGTCTCAACTCAGTGAGGCTTACAAAAGCCTATATGTGAATTATTAAATAAATAAAACAAAGAAATCAACAACACTTATATCTATTGAACAATGGAATAATAAATAAATAATAGAAAACAAATACTTCAATTAAGGACAATTTAAGAATTATTCGACAGTGAAAATTTTACTTTTTAAATAACATGATTTGAAAGTGAATAATAAATATAAAATGAAACGAGATGTAACAATAATCAAACATAAATTGAATTCAATAGAATGAAACCATGAAGATTGAAGAATGTAATACAAGTTGATTGAGATAACAAACTGGTGAGAGGTGAGAAAGATCGTTCTAAAACTTGAGACTTCATAATAAAAATAATAATGGAAATTATAACGGAAATTAAGTGGTTATCAGATATTTAAATACTTAAAACAAAATGTACTTATGAGAAAGAACAGAATTTACGCGGAAAATATAACAATAACACAAATTTACGAACTACATGCTTTCTGTATGGATTGAAAGCTAAGACTAATTTTTGTCTTGAAAAATAATAGAGAATTTACCAAACCAATCTTTCTACCCTCTCCATTCTAAGAAGTGTTTCTTCATGGAAGACCACCGGATGTGGCCCCTAACAAAAATATTCACACGTAAAGATTAAACTAGCTATTGAAAAGAGTCGTTAAATTTATGGTCCCTTCGTATTCAAAACTCAGAACTAAGGGAAAAAGGAACTTTCATAACATGTGTCTCGGTATAAGGAGGCTGTAATTTGATATTTTCCGATATTTTGGATATGAGTAAATTTGACCTGATCATTTTACGACTTGAGGAAATGCTAAAACTTTGTGTGTGATATTTTTTTAACTAAAAATTCTTCAATATATTTTACTCTTTACACGTTTGGTTACAATCCTCCCCCTTAAGAATAGTGACAATTTTTTTTTTATACCGAAATAAATTGTTACTCCAGATCCTCTTAACATTTTACAAACTTATTCTACAGTCCGTATTTATGCAGTCCGTATTCCGCGCGTTATGGGTTTCCGCACGCCCATGGTCGTCACAACAAAGTCGAAATTCTGTTCACTACCGCGCTCATCGGTATAGTCTATATGTCTATGCGGGATAGTCTATGTCCATTGGCGTTCCGACACTTCTTCTCATTCCGACACTTCTTCTCATTCCGCTCGAACCGTTCGTGAAAGGAAGGAGAATGGGTTCGCTGGTCCGGTGGATGTATTGGCTTCGGTATCCTTCTTGGTACTTCTGGCAACCTGGTTTCTGGGTGCCCCGCAGAGCTATCAGGTAAGCTCTACTCTGTCGACGTGTACCGGATGGAATTGGTTCACATGACTCGGAAACTGGATACTCCTTCCGTACTGGATACCTGTTCCAACAGATATCTCCCATGCTCCATCGGTTGCTGTGGTGGTGTAGCTGGACCTATATGGTGAGGTGGTTGTCCGTTCTCCCATCACCAAATCTGCATCTCCCCTCAAAAGGTGGTGGTAATCTTCTGAGCCCCTTGGCTGGAAATAGTCCAGGTTCACTTATGGTGGTCCTTGTTTTCTCGTCCTGGAATCTTCGGTCCTTCGTCTGGGTTATTAGATACTTGATACTTTCTCTTGTGGTTCCTTGTTCCTGGGGTCTTTGATTCTTGGTCTTGGAGAGTCTTCGGTCCTGGAATATCGGTTATTCGCCTGGTGTATTGGTTCATCGGATTGGTATCCTTGTTTGGTGGAGTCATAGATATTTGGTCCTGGATCCTTGGTTCCTCGTCATGTGGTTCCGGCTCCTTATCCCTTCGGTTGGGTATCCTTGTTCCTGGGGATCTTCGATTCTTCATGAGACCTGTAAAAACAAAATTTTATTAGAATTCTGATAATTTTCGCTGGTGGCCTAGTAAGGAACTCGGAAACTGGAAGTCATATATTCCAGTTCCCGTTACCTTATTACGAATTTAGTCCTCCACTGGAGATTTTTGGTGATGACACGGTTCTGCTGTGTTGTGTCTGAAGTTCATCCATTCCCTCGCGTATAATTCTTTGTTTTCCACCATGACTTCCGTAGAACTGCTTTTACCGCGTCACTTTTTGTTACTGCGCTCGTAGTTGTCCTCTTCTTAATCCTTTACTGTAGGTACTGCACATCACTTCGTGTAAAATTCCTAACTTTACTTGCATACTTCAATTTTGGCAAAATTTTTAATATCTTCTTTTCTTGTTATTGCTATTTTTCATTTTTTCTCTGTACCGCTCGAGGTACTGTACTACACATTATTTCTAGTTTCATAAGCAACCGATTCCTCCTTTTAACTGCTTCATCATTTTCCTTGTTATACCGTTATAAATATCTGATCTGCTTCACATAATCTCCTGATAATCTCATGTCTATTGGTTATGGTTCGACTTTCATACAAATTGACTTGATTTGGTTTTTCTAAATGGTTGGTGGTTCGTTTATTTTGAAACTCTTTAAATTTGGCAACCTTGCATTTTTCGGTAGCGTGTGGACACCGATCGGATATCTTCCCAGATACTCTATTTCAACACGCCCCTCTAACAATATTGAAATGGATTAAATTCATCTATCTGTCTGTCCTTTCTAGGTGATATACCTGAAGCGACTGAAATACTTATTGACTTCAGGGATTAGTAGCTAATTAATTCCAGAAATCTGAACAATAACTATCAATTTACGAGTTCAACTATCGTACCACGCACTTGTTAATTCATTCGCATACGTTCAATCGTAAATTTCTTTCATTCAATTAGGTACTATATCTCATACATGAGTTTTTCATTCATTATTCATGCCAGATTCATTCATAAATAGTTGAACAAGTATATATATTTTCATAAAATAAGAATCTTCCAAAAAAAAAAAAATCGTTATAAGAAAAGGTTCAGGAATCAAACAAAACATTATTAGACCTTTTAAAAATTCGCTCAGTATATCACAAATCAAGACGATGTTATGTCTCCGATTGACATTCCTAAACTGTCATTATCACCTGAAATTTCTTCGCCGATTACGTGACATCTTAATAACTTATTCTTCCATTTCTGATTGTGCGGTTTCCTTTGTTTTCCACATATCCTTCTTCATTTCCAGCGTGTGTCACCTTTTTAGTTCTTCTCCGTATTTACAATTTGATTTCCATTTATACCATCTTTCGCTACCAAGTCAATTTGTTTTTTTTTTTTTATAACAGTAAGATTCTTCCTTTGATTTGTCTAACAATTAACAATTTTCTACCATTTTTTCTTCTTCATTTCTAGTGAACGTGACTACTACAACTCATTTTTGTTTTTCTCCTCAGCCTATATTCTCAAGTTTCCGCAACTATTTTCTCCTATTCTATTGTCTTCAAACAACTTCATATTTTCTTCTCTTATTTCTCATTTTCTCGAATCTCCACAATTATTTTTCTTCAAAACCACCAAAACTTCCTCCTCTTCTACTAAGCCTATCCCAAGAAAGTAAACAATTTTCTTATCTCACAATACTCGAATTAATGCAAAATTTAAAAATACTTATGATTCTATTGGGATTCGAACCAAGTACATAGTCAGCTGACGTGACCATCTCTAGGGGGCCGGCTTCCCCTGAAACACTCAAATCACGACCATGAAACTGGTAATCAATCATCTAGAATTTGAGGTTGGGAAAGTCCCTGATGTCAAATTTGATAAAGTTTTCTAATTTTTACTTTCTTGGTGTACGACTCAGTTCGGTTCGGGATTTAGGAAAAACAGGATCCTTCGTCAAACGACACAAGATGCCAGAGGAATTTTTCCCTTCTCTATGGCATTGGTGAAACAACGAAGTGCTCAAGGGTGCACTTTTAACAGTTTCCTCGACATCTTTCATACTCAGCATTAATTGCTCTTCGACTTATCCCGTCGGCATCTATATACTACTATTTACAGTGTCGGCATAACGTTCCTCGACAACTTTCCCCAGTGTCGAACGTTCCTCGACGATAACCTCCCGTGTCGGCATAAATACTTCGGTGCCGTCGCTACCGGTATATAGGATCATAGCTCTGCTCCCTGGAGCTTATCTATGATCAGTTTCACCCGCTCCCTATCTAGCCAAAGCCTTGGTCGAATGACATGCATTTGTCCTCAATCCGTTACTAAGAAGAGAAAGCTAAATGGGTTTTCCTATCACAATATTCCGGGTCCAGTATCTCCGGCTAAATCATCGGCTAGTATCTTAATTTTTCCAAATGTCACTGTTTACTTCAATTTCATATTTCGAATAGAACTCGCTCAGTTCCTTCACGCATTTTCACTTTTCTGGAACATTCTTATGTGCAAGTTTCTTGATATAATCCGAAACGTTGCCAATATAACCTAAACCGTTAAAAAAAAAAAAAAAAAAAAACAATATATCAATAGGATGACGACAAATTGCGTTTCATAATCATATCATATACATATTCAATAAAAAATTTGGATAATTACCATTTATCAATGAAACGAAACGAAACGAAAATATTAAATTACTCTGAAAGAGTAATCTGAAATGTAATAGTGTAATGGTACTAATATCATTGAAAGGTATCATGCAAATCCAAAAAATTTTACCTGTAATACCTGACATCAAATTTTACCTGATCCTCTTCTTAATATATACATATATATATATATATACACATATATGTGGGGATGCAGGAATTTTCCTCAATTAATCTGCATATTTCGTTCATTCCCATTGCTATTTGTCCATATTTCCTAGCAAATGCTAATGTTTTTCGGCTGGATGACCCCGAAAAAGTATATTTACTATATAATTTCCAAATCTTTATTTTTATTGCGTGTTTTCTAATAAGATTATTTGTTTCTGATGAGTCAATTTTTCGTACAGTTTGATCAATATTTTTCAGAAAACGGTTACTTTACATTTTATTGGAAAATCGGTTACTTTTATTTTTCCGCGGGAAATACAATGATTCATTTCTATCAAAATTCTCTTTGGAATGGTCACTATACATATTAATTCATTTACATGTGCGAACACATACTGTAGTTTTCGATTCCAACTTCAACTTTCATGATAAATTAATTTAGTTTATTATCGAAATAGTCAGGTTCAAAAGACAAAACAAGATACCCCATATATCTTTAAAAAATGTTGTCGATATTCGATTCTTTTGTCCCGATAGGAAATTAGTCCTCTGTATTTACCCAGATAACCTCTTGAGAATGGTAAGGTTATTAACAAAGAAAAAAAAATTGGTACCAGAACGAATTTGAACAGAACAAAAAGAAAAGTAGTGCTCGAATTGCACCATCTTAAAATTTCAATTTATCTACAATACTTCAAACGAATATGCCCTTTTTTAATGAAATTATTTGTTACATTGACTTCAAATTATTGTTGAGTAATATTCTGCGGTTTCTCGAAAAACTTCAGGGTTTGTTAATAAGGTATCATAAAGATTACCATAAATACCTATTGTGATTTTATTTTCTGAAAACCATAAAGGTTCAAAAAATTTTCCTTTGCTGTTGCGAATAGAATAAATATTTGTTGATCAATTGAATTTTGTAATTCACTAATATATATTTAAAAAATACGAAAATTTAATTTTTCTTGTTGCTTTTCGAATTAGATTTCAATATTCTTAATAGGATTCGACATATACGTATCCATGAATATGAGTATCCGTGAAATATTGTTTAATTTTAATAAAAATATACTATAACTCAGCAGTTCAGCTATGATTTTGATTTATTTTAAGGTAAAGACACTGAATTCGACCCAAAATTTCTAATTAACATCGGTCGGGGACCGTTATATCGATAGGTAGTCGAACAGGTTGACTATATAGGTATAGTCATATTTCCTCTCATTTATATATTAAATTGTTTAATTGATTTAATGGCAGGTATAGCATCAATTGATTTATTTCGTTTCTGATGGTTCTAAAAATTATGAAATGTTGCTTGCTAATCATTGTAATTCTTTAGATTTTCTCTACATTAAAATGCTATTAAATTCTATATTCAGGTGGTACAAATCTTGTCTCACCCGTAAAATTATTTGATGTTGAACTATTCAAACCCAAAATGAAACCCATCACTCAATTGTTAAAATTAACATTATAAATAGATCTAAAACCATCTGAAATGTCGGAAAAATCTACATAATTTCCATTTTTCTGTTCTTTGTTCATAAATATCCACAATTGACGCCATTTGCCATACGTTCACAAACACTTTCGAAATATCATGTATTCCATTTATAAATAAGTTCCGTTTTAGTGACAAAAAATTCCGAAAACTACAGCAACCATTCGTGAAATATTCAATTTCATTTCTATTTCTGAAACATATTGCATTTTCCTTAACCGTCTGATTCTGAGGGAAATATAAACACAAGACATTGTTCGTTTCGAAGGATATCAGTAACTGTTAATTGAATTAAAAAGTCCGTTTTGTCGGATAACGATTCGTTTAAAATATATCCCAAACCAAATAGTGGATAAATAGTGTCATCTCGACAACTTATTATTTAATATTGGACTATGTCTATAAAATGAAATATATAATTATATCTGACAAATGTCTTTTACGAAACAAACTTTTTACGATCTTAAAATGTTAAGATAGAATATAAATAATGAAAGAGTAGTAATGACAAATCATTACAAAGTTAATAACTCATAATTCCAACCCAAATATGACACAAAAACTCTTTAAAAGAAATAATCCCCAAACTTCAACAATGAATGATCAAAACCTTCACTGGCTCATAAATGAGAAATCACATGCTCATAGAGTAGTGAAAGAAATACGATTTGGAAGGAAATAAAAAGCAAACAAAATTTTCCTTGAGCGGTCGGTCGAAAAATGCAATATTTTGTTACCTAGAAATAGGCCGGTAACTACCTCTTTAAATATTGTATTCCCCTTTTTTTTTTTAATTACCTATCCATTATAAGGATTTATATTTGAAATAGTTTGGACAAATTTGATACTTTTAACTACATATTGATTACGTCTATTCATTTTTACGTATTACATTGTGGTTTCATCGAAGTAATCACTAATATTAACTTTTTTAACTGAA
This sequence comes from Chrysolina haemoptera, assembly GCA_958298965.1. Taxonomy (NCBI): domain Eukaryota; kingdom Metazoa; phylum Arthropoda; class Insecta; order Coleoptera; family Chrysomelidae; genus Chrysolina; species Chrysolina haemoptera. The sequence goes on along the minus strand of OY282586.1, from coordinate 54,088,262 downwards.
TTTTCGTACCAAATTTGTCAAAAATATTACTTTTAACGGCAATAGCCGGAGTCTTAGTTTCAATCGTACGAACTGTGCATTTTAATAAACAATTAGCAATGCTTTCTTCATTTCTGTGTGCTGTAACTCGCTGAAAGAAAGGTTATTTTTTCTGGTGGAGGTATAATTCTTTGGGTTTTCTTGTACTGTGAGCCTTTTATCCTTGAATTATCTGATTAAAATCATAGAATATACCTACATTGATTGGTTTCTCTGGTTGAATTACCTTTCATTCTAATAGGACTTAATCAATAATATAGGTAGATTATTCTGTCAAAATAATAAAAGTTGTGTCTGTTTTTGTTAATAAAATCACACGACACTTTTACTTATTTAGCTGTACTTCATAGTAAATTTTATCTATTTTACTGAACTTTTCCGGGAAAAATGTTCCTGTGAGTTGAACTCATTCAACATGAAAGTTAAAATGCCAATCAAATGCATAAGTTATTCCAAAAATAACTATAAAATTGTAGAGTACACAAGTGAATAATTTTTTTTTTTTTTTTTCCAAAAGTAACTTCTTCACACTTTCGATATAATTTATTTGAGAATTAATCAGAATTTAAGAAATCTTTAATTTCTAGACAAACCCCATACAGCTAGACACCATTATAACAAATCGCTATTATAATAACCAATAGCGTTCTGTCACAACTGATTGACCGAGCGAAGTCATTTATACTAAAGCAATAAAATAATGTATGGGAACGGTGAGCTCTCTGTCAAGAATTAAGAATCATACCTCACAAATATTTCAGATGTTTCTCTTACCTTGTCATGTCTAGTTCTTCTCTCCTGTGCCTTGGACAGCATCTCCAGCGATTCCTTCCTCCACTGGCTAGAAGTTAACTTTTCGCGAATTTTGCTTTATTCGCGAAATTTACTTTATCCTCGAAATAGCACTTATTCTGTTCAAACTTCTTATTCGAAATGCTCAAGTCTCAACTCAGTGAGGCTTACAAAAGCCTATATGTGAATTATTAAATAAATAAAACAAAGAAATCAACAACACTTATATCTATTGAACAATGGAATAATAAATAAATAATAGAAAACAAATACTTCAATTAAGGACAATTTAAGAATTATTCGACAGTGAAAATTTTACTTTTTAAATAACATGATTTGAAAGTGAATAATAAATATAAAATGAAACGAGATGTAACAATAATCAAACATAAATTGAATTCAATAGAATGAAACCATGAAGATTGAAGAATGTAATACAAGTTGATTGAGATAACAAACTGGTGAGAGGTGAGAAAGATCGTTCTAAAACTTGAGACTTCATAATAAAAATAATAATGGAAATTATAACGGAAATTAAGTGGTTATCAGATATTTAAATACTTAAAACAAAATGTACTTATGAGAAAGAACAGAATTTACGCGGAAAATATAACAATAACACAAATTTACGAACTACATGCTTTCTGTATGGATTGAAAGCTAAGACTAATTTTTGTCTTGAAAAATAATAGAGAATTTACCAAACCAATCTTTCTACCCTCTCCATTCTAAGAAGTGTTTCTTCATGGAAGACCACCGGATGTGGCCCCTAACAAAAATATTCACACGTAAAGATTAAACTAGCTATTGAAAAGAGTCGTTAAATTTATGGTCCCTTCGTATTCAAAACTCAGAACTAAGGGAAAAAGGAACTTTCATAACATGTGTCTCGGTATAAGGAGGCTGTAATTTGATATTTTCCGATATTTTGGATATGAGTAAATTTGACCTGATCATTTTACGACTTGAGGAAATGCTAAAACTTTGTGTGTGGTATTTTTTTAACTAAAAATTCTTCAATATATTTTACTCTTTACACGTTTGGTTACAACTGAATGTTTTCTTCTATTCCTCAAAACGTCATTAGTTACACCGATTCATAAAGGAGGCGAAGAAGATAAACCATCCAACTTCCGACCAATCTTGCTCATACCAACTCAGACGCAGATAATCGATTAACTGGTTGAGATTGGAGTCATTCAGTTTTTAGACATACACAGCATTCTGAGCAACAAACAAAAAGAACACAACTGTTACCATATTTGACTTCATCACTGATAAACAAAAATTAATACGAAAGAAATTGTAGCATTTGAGTGCATCAATCACAGAATACTCTTGCAAAAGCTGAAAGTATATGGCTTCAGAGGTGCTACTTTGAACAGGCTTGAGTCATACATATCAAATCGTCATCAGATTATCAAAACAAACCATTACTCATAACCTAATTCTATTAGCTGTGGTTGGTGTACCTCAAAGTTCGGTACTTGTACCTGTGATTTTCTTTTTATATAATAATGACATGGCCCATTTAAATATATCAAAAAGTTTCAGTAGTATATGCCGACGAAACTACCATTTAATGGCATGACAAGAATGATTTCAAACCATTTCTAGAGATATTGACCGTATTGAACAATGGTTTGATTCGAATTTACTGTCATTAATTATCTCTATAACGAATATAATATGCCTCCGTTGCAATCTGCCTGCACTGTTACTAGGCAATGATACTATAGAGAGTTAAGAATATAAAAAAAATTCTTGGACTTCAGATTGATGCCACATTGAAATTCGATACTCACATCTCAAGTCTCAGTAAAAAGATTCCGATTCTGATTCAACCGAGCATAGAAATGAAGAACGTATGGAAAACATTAATCAATCTCAGGTCAAGTCTAACGAATACTGACGCTTGATATAGCAAATTAAGAAACCATGTGGTCCAGTTGATTACCTCAAGACATATAAAGTTCCTCTCATTCACTTTGGCTAGTAGTACACACTTATTAACGATCGAAAATACTGAACCAAAAACGAAACATTGTGCTCATACTAACAATCCAGACTAAGGAAATCCGCAACAAAAGTAATCAATACAAAAGGAACCCAAAATCGTTTCACATTTTCAGAAATTCAAAAGCCATCCGAAAATCAATGATTTTTACGATGAAGTATTTCCTCAGATCGAGCGATTTCTAGGAATACCAGACTACCAGAAATGGAAGAGGACGCATTTATCTTCATATATCAACACATTCCAGGTTTTTTTCATGGTAATATCAACCAATAATGAATTCCTCTTTCGGAGCATCTGTTTTGGAAAGCTTCCAAACATTATTATTCTTTCCAATATTCTCGAAATTGACAAAGTTCCGAGAATAATTATGGAAATTTAGAACGAAAAGCTATCATCATATGAGCAAGAAGTAGTGGAAGTAAAACAGGAGATGAACAAACTTCGAAATTATATTCATGAAATAAATTTGCACCTACAGTCAAACTAGACAACTGAGTATGAACAGAAAAAGCTTTTAAAAAATAATAAAAGAATAGAAAATCAATTCAAAATATTGGATCACAAATAAAGAAAGAAAAAACTAAGTTTATTCAATTCGACGGAAAAAATTAATGAAAATAAAGAACAAAAAATCGTGTAACTTGTACAAAGAAAAATGCAGAAGGTATTGAGAGTTGTCATTGGGTAAAAAAAAACAGCTGAGTCAACAAGTATTATACCAAAGCTGGAAGCGCACAGCAGAAAACAGGAAATTTTCAGTGCAACAAAATTATTAAGGGCACAGGGACAGTGATTGAAGAAGACTTAACACAAACCAGATCCTACAAGAAGTTATACAAAAATTTTTGTTCAATAATACTTGTACTAGAGATGAAAAAATAATTGGGAAATATTTACTATCTTCGTAACTAACTTTAAATTGTTATTCTATTTTCCATGATATATTGGTTTTAATGGATACAGTGAATCAAAATGCCGTCATTGAAGAAAGCATTACCCATACTATGACAATTTTGAAACAGCAACCTTTAGGAAGATATCATCGATGGATCCTAACGTGTTCTATCGAGAAATAGACTCATTATGCTTCAAGCTTCCTAGAAAACTAATTAATGTGAGATGACAGCGTGTTATCCTTTACTTGTTCACTCAATCTCAAGTTATAACATAATAATATAGGGCCAATTTTCTGATATCAATCGTTTCACCGTTAGCGGTCCCATCGAGACTGACTCGTCAAGCTCAGTCCTCACATCCCTATGCCAGCACTTTGGAGACATGCAAAACATCTGTTTCCCAGGGGTTAGGAACTCGCTGCCTCGAAAGGTGTTCTCTGAGCCATACAGCCTTCAGAAATTTAGGAAGAACACCAATTCCTACATACTTCCCATCAGGTCTCACGATGTTCTCTGAACAATACAGGATTTTCCTTTTCGTGGGAACCAAAACTTGATAAAAAAAAAAATTATAGAATTTTTTTACACATTGAGGCTAAATGGTGCATCTTATAAAAATTTTCTTCAGGAGTAGCTACCTATTTTACTTGGAAATTTTCCACTACATATTCATCCATGGATGTGGTTTTTTCTCGATGATGCGCCTGCACATTTTAACATAACTGCTTGTCAGTACTTGAACGACTTTTATCCAAATCGTTGTATAGGCCAAGCAGGTCTTCAACCTTGGCATCCCAGATCTCCAGACTCAAACTCCTTGGACTTCTGCATCTGAAGTCAGCTTGAGTCCTTGGGTTATACGACCCTCATTCAATGTTTGGATAATAGCGAGACAATCCAAAACACACCCGGAATATGTCAACGTTTGCGACAATCTATGAGACAAAGACTTGATTTCTGTGTAATAATGGTTTGAGGTGGTCATTTCGAACAGTTTTCATAACTATGCTCCGTTTGATATTTTTATCGTTTTCTTTGTTGTAATACACAAAATGTTGTTTTGTTTGTATTTTAAATTTGATATCCTATTTGAACAACACATGGTACTGGTATATGCAATAGAAGTTGGAACAAGCGGAATAATAAAAAAATTGGAGTCATAATTTGTAGAAACAAAACGTTACAGCCATGAAACGTGACAGCCACCTAATAGATTTTTTAGATTCCATTCACAGAAGATACGTCCATGCACGATATTTATTTTATTTGTTCATTAGAATCCATTACTTTCACGGTAACAAGACATGAGTTATATTTTTTTGTAACAAATCGTTTTATACTTCACAACAAATATTTTCATATCAAGAAATTTTAGGGTTTACATGTTTCATCCCATTAAAAGATCACGACAAAATCAAAAAAAGATTAATTCAGCCTTTTGATTGGTAAAACACCTTTCAAGGACAGGCCCAAGAGCTTTTTTTACATGAAAGACTCCCTTTAGATTTGGACAAGAATCATCACCCTCCAAAATCTTTCGCACTCATTTGTTAATCTTTCATTTACTCAATCTCCGTTTTAATATGTGTGAACATAGGTTAGGTTAGGTAAGGTTTGAACGCAAGTGGGCCCATATCAGGCCCTTCACTAGGCCTATTGTGGCTCACCATATGGCTTTACTGTGGGGCACATTTTCACCCTCTGACACCATTTATATATGCTATTCAATATATCCTAAAGGACGTAAGAGATCGTCTTTTCGGATATATCGTATATTAGTAGGACCAGATCGTTAGCATTATGCCTAATGTCCTGAACGTCTGAACTAATAACATTGCTTTATCGCGGAAATCAGCTTAGCCAATAAAGTACAACAGCAAATGACTGAGTTCCCCTCTGCAACGAAACAATACATCACCGTTAGCGTTAATGATGTAAACCAGATTTTATGAGCACAATCCGTACGTATACAGCAGCCATCATATTTTTATTGGGCCATACATCGTCACGTTTTATTTCCTTTTCGGACAGTACCGAAAGAACTTGTAAACTGTAGTTTATGTGAATCCAGCGTAGAACTTTCAGCAATTTGCAGACATCATTTATCAGTGGAGTTCCATTAGGGTCTGTATTCGGCCCACTGTAAGTGACCTTGCTCTCCATATTAAATCCTGTAAGTAGTTCTTATGCCGATGATAGTGAATTAACTGTATCGAAATGCCATAGTTAAACATCAATCTCTTCACGATGACCTCAACTTGATTAGTCGATGGTGTGAGGACACATCGTGCTTCATCAAGGAAAAAACAATCCATTCCACATGTACACAATGAACGGTCCATGGTTATGTACAGTGTCCTCACATGTGCATGGATTTCAGAGTGACTATTAATACCGACCTAACTTGGTCCGAATATATTAAGCCGCTTATTCACTAGAGCATTTGTTCCGCATAAACACCGAGTGAGCCCCAAATGAGATAATTCTCGGACAGTGTGAACGTTGATTTCAGCGTCCATACTGTCCGAGCAAACGCGCCAACACACTGATCTACCTCATCCGCAAAACGTTCTCCCATCTATCGTATTCAAGTTCCATAAAACCCTACAAAACCCACGTTCGTTCAATTATGGTGTATGTAGGTCCGGTGTGGTCTCCTGTTCTGGTGAAGTGCGTCCAACTTACCTCGAAAGACTGAGGATGACACAACTGATAGCTTATGACCAACGTCGACTCGGTGGGGACCTCATCATGTCATTCCGTATAGCTAAGTATAGTTAAGATAATCAGAAAAAACTTTTTGTTTTCAACTATGATTCGCGGTAACGTGGTCACCCTCCCAAATTTCTGTCCTCAGCCTTTATTCATATCTAATAATAATAACATTTTGGCAAAAATATTGGATTTTTCCTGAGAGTTTGTTGGTAGTGCTCCATCTTTTTCGGTTAGGGTAGGAAATGAGCTGGAAGTGAAATTCCTTCCCACGTCTTTGCCAAATGACCAAAAAGAGCAAGACTCGTTAGGACTCTCAACAAGCTTTGATGGTATCTTGCTGTTGCTCAATGTTGGAAACACCCTGTATACAACTCGCTTTTGTCAAATTCATGGAAACAACTCTCTTACTAACAAAACGATAAATCTCTCAGGTGTAGGATGGAAATAGTTTATTTCAAAAATGGTGTCAGGTGTGGGATGCACAGTCAAATTCGCGATTCTGTTAGATTGTGTCCTTTCAATCTAACTTTCCGTAATATTACAAATCAATCTGATACTTCCGAAGTAACTGATTGTAAACCTTTTTCGATAAGTAAGAGAATATCTGCTGAATGAACCTCGGTTTGTTTTTTTTTGTCCGGAAGTGAATACACTCTATGTAGCGTCTCGGAGTTTAATTCCCAAACTTCCAAAGTTCAACGTCGTTTTTCACCCTGGTAGTGCAATCACGTCAGACTTCCTTTGAATATTACCAACATAAACTACAGTTGCCAACTTCTTCCGATACGGTCCGGGAGAAGAAATAAAACGTGACGATGTATAGCCCAATAAAAGTATGATGGCTGCTGTATACGTACGGCTTGTGCTCATAAAATCCGATTTAAATCATTAACGCTAACTATGATGTATTGTTTCGATGCTGATGGAAATTCAGTCATTTATTGTTATACTTTATTGGCTATTCTATTTCCCACGATAAGACAATGTAGTAGGTCAGACATATTAGAACGGAGAATACGCGAATGAAAGATATGCAGGGTGATGCGAAATAAATGATAAATTGTTGGCGGGTGATTCCTTGTTGAAAATTGAAGAAGGTCTTTCATGTAAACTGGCGATAGGGCGACCTGGGGTGATTTTTGATTTGTGTAATTCTGGGATTCTACCTAAGCAGGGAGAAGAAAAGTTCTAAACAAAAAGGTAAACTATATACTGATCATACCTGTACAAAAGAGAAGGACTCAGCAGACTATATTTCTTGGAAGTGGATGTATTGCCAACAAAACGATAGAACGCTGTACGTTGAGCAACGAGAGGACAGAATACCCATCACTGATGTTCAATACCACCCTAAATGTGGAACAGTTTTGGCTTCGGAACAAAAGAAGCAGGAGTTGACTGTTTGGTGTACTGTTGATACAACAGCTCAACTCCACAGAGACATGGGGCAATTCTGATCGGCTTGGCATGTAAATTAATATTCTGGTGTTGGAGTGGATATACTCTTCCTCACAAATTGATACTAAAATCAATCACTCCTCTGGGCAAAAGGAGTACATAGATGCTTCTTCTGATGACTTGTACCGAAGCTCCACGTGTCAACAACCCGGAATTTTTCTTAGGGCTGTACAAAATGAAAAATAAGTCATCTAAGCAAATTTTAATGTGAGCTTCAGATTCGTGGTTAGCGTGGATTCCAAGCAAAGTTGGATTCTCCGGCAGAAGACATCGAATTCTTCATGACAAAGCGGTACCATGGAAACATTATTTCTCCTATAAATACCCATCCAAAATCCGGGAAATATAGTTCATCTGTCCGCCTGGCAACAACTCGAATTGGAACTGAACCTTTCCTTGGTACCAGCCCTAACCGAAGATAGAGTCACCTAAAGATCGGACGATACATCACCATATCAAAAAAGCACCGATTCGTAAGAATATGAAGCCAAGTATCATGAAGTCACACGTTATCCTGCATTAACTTTTTAGAGTTCTTAAACCCAGTATCGGGTTAGCGTGATCAAACCTCAGAGAACTCCATGATGGTGAGGATGTGGATATAATGGATGCCTATTGGCCCAATTGGCGACAGTATCTGCTCTCACCAAACTTTGACTTTTATACTTTGCAGGTGTTAATTCCTAATCAATTATAAGATCCCAGATAATCTCCCGAGTTTTCTCTTTAGAATCAGATAGTTTTAAACTTCTTTATCATCAAATGATATTATGGAAATTATTGAATATGTTACCAGTTACAAGTTCAATACTCAAAATATATTCATATGTATTCCAAGAAGTTTCAAAAGAGGATAACTTCGCATTTCATTTCTCTTCAGTTGACAGAACTTTATATTCTAAAACAAACAAACAAAAAGAAAACACAATGAGGAAAAACAATGTCTTGAAGCGAAAGGGGTCTGGGGTGAGATTCCTTGTACCGTGGATTTCAACTTTTCATAGATTATGTGGAATGACATTATGGTTGAATACATAGAAAGAAAGAGTCAGAACTGTCTGCTATGGAATTTACAGTACGAGGGTGTCAACCAAAATCTTAACGCCACTGGATCTGAATGTCGTTTCCAGCAGTTTTCATGACTCTCCAATCCAGCCTATCAAGCCTACATAATAATTGTGGGATTATCAGATCCATGATTTGGGTCCAGAATCGTATCTCCAAACTTGGTGGGGCTCTTCCAGACATCTTCATATGATGGTTTATTTCTAGATTGCTCCTTGGTTAGCAGGTAGAAGATGTTTCCATTGCCCTCCTTCAACTATAACATTCCTGTTACTTCTGGGTTCTGTTCCCGTAGTTTCTGTCCCCGTGGATAGTTCAAGATCTTCTGCCACACAGTCAGCTGGCGCGTAGTTGGTAAGCGCCTTGAAAAAGTCGCGTAACTCCTTTCAAGTTACCCTAAGTGGAACTTTCTGTCCATTAGATTACAAGAACATCTCATCTTCAAACTTTTGGAACGTCATGTCATCCCACGATGGTCTGAGTGCGTGAACTTGGTCATAATTTTAAACGTAAAGAGCCAACCGATAACACTGAACGACACTCAGTTATCCTCAGGACCATTCGACGAGTTCCGCAACTTTAGTGATAGTCCACGGCAACTTTTTTTGTTGTACATCTTGTTCTTCTAATGAACGAAAAAGCTTTGGAACTCGCTGCAGCGGAAAACACCAGGTCACCGACCTGAAATCTTCCAGCATCGTCTTCTATTTCATAGGTCTCCTTAATTTTGTCGCTGGCACTATGAACATTCAAACGGACTCGTTCATAATCTTCTCCAAGCTCATCAGGGTTATTGAAAGGATTGGAAGAATTGGGAAGCAAGCTCTTCAGAAGCAAGTATACACATTAAGGATGATTTTGAATTTAGTAAAATAGCACATGATCAGTCAAAATGTGAAAAATAATATTTACACCTACTTCTGTGATCCGATTATCATAATTTTCCTCAAATATTCTAACTTACTTTTGAAAACCGCAATATCCTTCCTATACATTGTGGATCACGAATTCCCTTAATCCTTTCGTAATACCAGTTGATGAACCCGAAAAGACCCTTTCCATAAATCAATAGCTCCGAGGAAATTCTGCTGCGTTCAATAACGTGTTTTAATAGAAAAACCGGAATTGGTGGAATGCCTATTTCGAGAGACTGGAGCGAATGCTTAGTCTGGGAGAGGAAATATGGCTCTAGAGATGGTTTCCATCAATAATGTATATCGCAATCATACAGAGTGTCTCGTTTCGACTACGAAAATGTATATCAATTTTTAGATAGCAGTCCAATTCGGAAATGGTTTTTGTATACAAGCTTTCAGTAGAGAATCTGAACTGAAAACGGCCTTCACCCATATGTTTGATGGATGAATAGTATTTCAAACCAAATTTGGTATGATAAAAAATTAAATACGAGTGAGTTGGCTTAAAAATTTCTGGCCAGGCTCTGAATAATTAGGAATACACAATAGCTATTTATATAACACGTTATATAACAGTTTTTTTGTAGTTTCATTGGAATCTTCATTCATTTTATATAATGCATCACACTGAATGCGGGTATAGGCCAATAGCTACTTTTATATTGGATTGCATAACATGAGTTTCGAATGAGGCTTTTTTCCGGATAGTCGGTAGCGAAGACACTGCCAGGATCTAACCTTCAGTTGACAAGTCGTCACGATTAAATTATTCGTCAAGCTGGCTTTCTATCAAATTTATTAGTTAGTTAGTTTTTAGTTATTTTTTCCTCCAAAATCTGCAGCAAATACAAAATGAGGGATTCCGGTTGGTACTAAAAATGTTCCCAATTATATTAAAGCTGCCGTGGAGAAATTAATTTTATATATATATATATATATATATATATATAGGTTAGGAGAGAGGAAGTCGTTGCTGACCAGTTAAGATAAAGCTAGGAAAACTTGTTGGGTACGCAGCATGCAGGAAGTATACTCTTATAACACTTGTTCCAATATTTCGACAACGTTTATTGTCATCCTCAGGGAAAGCTACAATATTATTAAAATACAATGAAACAATGACTAACAGTGGTTTCCAAAACTACTTACAGTGTCGGTGAGGTTATGTGCATAGATATTATAAAATAGACGTTAACAATTGCAATGTACATATTAAAACAATTTGTGAGAGTCCTTAACGGTCATCATCAACAATTATTGAACTTTTATAGTTAAAAAACATTAATTATAATAAAATTGAAAAATTATTTCCTCATACCGGTATTTTAACGTCGGCATGGGAGAAGAAGAATTTAATTTAGGTTAACAAGTGAGGTTAGGTACGATCCTGCACGGAACAGTACTAAAATGAGGAACATTGACAGACTGAACCTACCATGGAACGAGACCTTGTCATTCAAACATGGAATGGCACAGAACACCATAGAACACCAATTAATGATATGATGTCTTTTCTATGGTGTTCTGTGCCATTCCATGTTTGAATGACAAGGTCTCGTTCCATGGTAGGTTCAGTCTGTCAATGTTCCTCATTTTAGTACTGTTCCGTGCAGGATCGTACCTAACCTCACTTTGTTAACCTAAATTAAATTCTTCTTCTCCCATGCCGACGTTAAAATACCGGTATGAGGAAATAATTTTTCAATTTTATTATAATTAATGTTTTTTAACTATAAAAGTTCAATAATTGTTGATGATGACCTTTAAGGACTCTCACAAATTGTTTTAATATGTACATTGCAATTGTTAACGTCTATTTTATAATATCTATGCACATAACCTCACCGACACTGTAAGTAGTTTTGGAATCCACTGTTAGTCATTGTTTCATTGTATTTTAATAATATTGTAGCTTTTCCTGAGGATGACAATAAACGTTGTCGAAATATTGGAACAAGTGTTATAAGAGTATACTTCCTGCATGCTGCGTACCCAACAAGTTTTCCTAGCTTTATATATATATATATATTCAGATTTTATTCAGGGTGAAAGTGTTCATATCAAGGTATACAGTAAATTATTTTAAAGATTCTATTGGATCACAAGACTGCACCTAAGCATATACTGAATGCTTTTGTCGTGCTTGTCTGCAATTCTCCAGAAACATTGAGATTGTACAGAAATTCATTGATGGTGATAGTTTGTGATAAATACAAAACATTTATATTCAATATATTAGGTACAATGGAGGTGAGATTAACTTATTGTTGAGTGAGATGTTTTTAAGAATGGATAGTACTGATTTATTTATTTATTTGTCCACACAAGCCTATTGGCTTTTTTATATGGATCAACTCTTATAAGTATACATGTATATTATTTTACATTTGATATACTACCTTTTCTTCACTTATATCAATATCAGAACTGTAGGAGGTTGATAAAACTTCAACTATGATATCTATTTAGGACGAAACATTTATTAAATGGGTGAGGACTAATCTATAAAAGACAGATTGAGTCAAAGTCCAGTCAAGGTTTAATATTTCATTGAAATTGTTGGCTAGTCGCAAAATGGTTCTCAGTGGAGCTCTGCAGTCTAAGATGAGAAACGATACATTAAATGGTCTCGTATAACGAGTCCGACGCGAAGGTCGGACATTAAATGGAATCAAAGACATGATTTCGGGTAGGTTTATTTCATTGTTTATTACCTTATATAAAAATATCATTGCTACCAGGTATCTAAGGCTAAAATCTTGAATTCACATCTCAGTTGTGTTGTTCGCACCAAATTATAGTTCGGCCATAAGTGATATTTCTTGAAGTATGAGTATCTGAGGAATTTATTTTGTATTTGATGGACACATCAAATACAAAAACACATCAAAAACATCAACACATCTAGAATTGAAGTTAGCTAGTTCCATAAGTGGTGCCAAAATTCAACTTTTTCGCCTACAATCAAAATTACATTTCAAAATACCACTTTTCAACTGCACATAAATTTGAATTTATACAAAAATATGTGCTAATTGATGAATTTGAATGCCATTTACAATTTGTGAGGTACTATAATTCCACAGAAACATTCATTTTTTTTGGTTTGGAAACCCAAAGTGCTTCAGATCAGATTATTCAATCCATAGAAGTATAATACCATTTCTATTAACCCTTAAGATTTTTTAATGAGGCAAGCTGTATTGAATAGATTTTTAATTACATAGTAAATCAGAATTGCACCCTTCAAATAATGGTTCTTCAAATCATTCGCCACTCATATTTTTCTTTGTAGAATAACTGAGGAAGTAGATGCTTTTCAGCCACTTCAATTTATGCTCGAATTTATAGGGAGAAAAATTCAATTATTATTACAATTCACACTTTTTAATTGCATTCTATCTATAATTAGTTGTTTTAGTTTGACTTCTCGATACCATTCAGAGAAAGAAACTTCCAAACAAATGTGGTCGTCCCGAGAAAATAACATTCAACTGTTATCGATCTTCATCAAAGTAAACAATTTCCTTATTTGAGAAAGCATTCAAATATTAGCTATCATGGACTGACGCCTCTGTGGTGTTTCATTACTTTTTCAATGCCGACCATTCAGGAAGCCTTTCAGCTGAATGAAAACTCATCGAATGCGCTAGAATGGATTCAACCAAGTTGAAAACAATTTGTTTCATTCATTGTGAATGCAATTCTGGTCGACAATAGTTCCATTCATGCAGTGCGCCTGTCCCACACCTGCCACCAATTTGTGTCGCCTACATCCCACTCCTGAATGAGCATATACTGAAAGTTTCTTCGATCGAAGCCTCATTTCCAGCAGATATTACCATCATCATTTTCCATTTCAGGACAACAAACATGGGAACGAACACCTGATATAGAGTTCAGTCACTTCACATGAGCTGTATATTCATGTTCACTCGGAACAGCATACAAGCTGAACGCGATAAATGTAAAAGGAAGAGAGAAAATGATAATGTTAAAAGCATCTATAGTGCAGGAACTCGTTATGTATACTGTTGCCGAGTTTTCGCTTCAAATCGCTATAATTCATTCGCAGCTCACAAGTTATGAACATAATGTATCTTTTATCCCACTGTTTGCACCATTAACTTTGGGATGTGGACATCTGTATCTGACTAATGTGATACAATATTGCTTTGTGGAAAATAGCTATTTTCTTTATAATGTGGCTTGGATTTCTAGATCAAATTTGCTATACTCTATTTTTAAATACATAACTAGTAATTCGGAATATTTTTTCTATAGCATTCAAGTAGTGATTATTTTTCTCCAAACGATAACACTTGTCTGTACTGGAAAAACAAAAACTTTGATGAGCTGCAGTATCCGTTTATTGTATTTATTTTCTCTGGATAAATGAATACATTAATTTTGACATAAATTATCGTAAATAATTTTCTCTTCAACTGCTGCTGCAAATGCAGAAGCGGTTGAGAGTCAAACTGAACCCATATCATATCAAAAATATGAAACAGAAAACAAGTAACTATCAAACACTAAAGTAAATACATCCACAGACGTAACGCATTGAACAATTTTCCCCAAATTATAAATCATCCTTCAATTGAAAACCTTTTCAACTCTCTACTGACTTCAATGAAGGTGTGGGCCTTTTTGTCTCATCACAGATGACGTGTCAGATGACTTGTTGTACTTACTGAATGGAATATAAAAATGGAGTTTTTTTTTTGTGTTTGAATTCAAGGAGAATGTGTCCTTATTTTTGACAAAGAAAACTGACAATGCAAAAATATCGCAACCCTAAATTGTCGTTCTCGAAAAGTCATATAAAGCATCCACCCAAAGTTCTATCGATACGTCTTTGGTGAATTGATCGTGTGATACATTCCAGATCATAATGCGAATATTTTCTGACATGAGGTTGAATATTTTGCCCTGAAACTACATCTCCATAGAAATTTCCATACCTTTCTCGACGACTTGTCAATTCTATTCTGAATGTCAACATTCTGAACTAAATGATGGATTATTTAGAGTGACTCGTGTCAAAAGGTCATTCAACTGTCGTCCATCCCTGGAAACCAGTGTTTTGTATTGCTAAATATTGAAAATTTGGTTCTGGCCGCTGCGGGGGATGTACGTAGAATGTGTCTAGCCGTTTCATCATCCTTCAGGCATGACGGAACTCTGTGCAATGCCGATTTCATGTATGTGGTGTTTGAGTTTGCAGTGACCAGAAAGCATATATATTACAACAACTTACAGATGATGTCCTGACTGCCAAACGCAGTTTGCCACAGGGACACAGGATACCTATCAACAATAAATGCATAAAAAATAAAAATTGTATAATGGGGTATAAAACAAAGCTAACAAAAGTTATTACATAAATGATTATTCAGGATGGCCACCGAGTCCTTGATTACTGAAATAACTATTTTTTCCATTAACGATTTAGTCAGTTTAAAATGTTTCGTAAACTCGATAAAAAACTGTGGAATTGTTCCTCGAGCCCCAATCATTAATCCTATCACTTCGACTTTACTTAAGCCATATTTGTCTTTGAAGTAGGGAATTGTAGGATCATAAATTGGTTTCTTTTCCATATCAACTTCTTCAGGTTGTGTATCAGACAATTCGTAACGTATAGTTCCTTTTTTCCCCGATTTATTGCAATGATATCAACTCTTCGGGTCGAACCATCAATTGCTACACAGCTGACCTCCTCGTAAACTTCCATCTTGATTTTCCTCAATCCGTCTGCAATAAGTGTTCTTACACGGTGATGTCTCGCATTCCGGAGCAAACAACCTTTTCTACAGTATCCAAGAACGTCTGATAAAGTTTCAGTCTCATTGCAATCAGGTGATCTACAATGGCGTCCATTGATACTCCTTTCAGGAATTATTGCTCTAATCGGTGCAACATCCGTGCTCATTTTCACTGCATTAATCCACTCTGATAATGACAGACCCTCCCTCCTGTAAATCCACCTATTTCCGTTGGAATATTGTTTATACAATGATATGCCTTTTCCTTTTGATTTGAGTTTACTCCAGTTTTCAAATTCACGTTCTCGTAGTAGGTTACGGAAATATCTTGTATTTTTCTTTCCATTGCGGTTGATTTCTATAGAGCCAAAGTTTTTTCGTTCACATTAATTTTTTTTAAACAGGTTTCAATTTCTTTGGTTAAATTTCGAATATGTTGTAAATAAACATTTCTAGTATTGAGCAGAGTACAACATATATTATATTGCTGTAAAAAGGCTTCCCAAGTTGCGCGGATGATTCCAAGTCCTCTAAATTTTATTGAAGCGTAAATTAAAGAGTTAGGTATATCATCTGGTAGATTCATTATCTCTTTCACAGCAATTCTACTCTGAGATTGTTACGGTTCAAAATCAAATTTTGTCGTTTGTATGCAGAGGGGAGATCTGTTATCTTGTTTAGTATGAAATCCCAAAACCTTGCTGACAATTCTACATACTGTTCTAATGGACATTTGCCTATAGTATTGATAAATGACCACTGATTTGATTTGTGCTTCTTGTAATCGGTATATTGGCTTGTGAATTTTTACTGGACATTTTTGATTCTAATCATATTTCATTATTGGGTCACCTATCTTAATTTTGAGCTCATAACAGTTGGGAGCGACTTCTGAAAGTCCTAAAATTATGTTTACTAAACCAAAGGTTTAGTCTTTGCTATATCTACCTTTTGTCTTTAGTGTTGCATTATTAAACCATTTCCAACTGGATATCTATTATGATCAGAATGGTTTATTATTGTTTTTTAAATTTTAAAGGTTACATCGAATCTGACATTTAGTTAATTTCACTCTAATGGTCTTTTAGTCTGCTTCGAGGTACATTTTGGAAGCGCTACACTTCATGTAAACTAATGAGTCTTCTGTTGAATATTTCTGTCTTTGTTTTCAGTTATTGTCTCATGAAGAGGGCTTATATAGGCTAGTAGAGATAGACATGAAAAATCGAAAATTTAACAATAATCCCAAAAGTTTTCAAACTTTGGTCAAGTGATTGATACATCGAGAAAGCAATAGATCTCAGTTTGCAACCTCAATTTGAATTTTTCCAAATTAACGAAACCTTTCTTGGCCTAACTTCATTCTCTTTCAGCCGACATGTCAATCCTATCCTAAATATCAACATCGTGGACTACATGATGAAGCAGTTAAAGTGACTCGTGTCGAAAGTTCATTCACATGTCGTCGATCCTTGGAAATCAGTGGGTTGGAAGAGACTTGGACTTTTAGAGAGCGTTTTCAGGTGTAAGATGGAGTGACAACCGTCTCGCAAACGGTGTCAGGTTCAGAAATCTTTTTCTCCGTCATACGGAGAATCATTTCTAGCGAAAATTGTATTTTTCTCCTTTTTGTCCGAATAGGATTTAGTGTTGGAAGGAAACCCGTCCTCTTCTTATCAGCATTTTGAACTGTTGAAATATTATTTTCTGGGTTATTGGAAGTGATAGAGGTTTTGTTTGTCATTTTTTTCAGGGCATTTGTTTTCATTTCTTCAGGATGGAATAATGCTTGCGGTATAGATAGATTTTATGATGGATTTCATGCTAGAGGGTATCCCGGGTGTCCACAGAAGGAGGCTCGTGAAGTTATTGGAATGAAATTTGGAGGATCTATATAATACATAAAACTGTATTTTTTGATAAGCTTCAAGCAACTTCCGGTCTCACCGGAAGTAATATAAACGATATTTAAATGAGACAACCGGTATAATTTAACTTTTTTGTCTCCGTATGATATCATAAAGTGATTGAGATGATCCTTCAGACTGCATTCAGACTGCGTTACATGGTTATTTGGTATGTCGCAGAATTCATTTCTCACGACGTTTTGACATAATTGTACCTATCATTTTCGGGTTTAGTGGCCTGCACAGAGTCAAAAAGATTCATTACACTTCTTTTAATTTTCTACTAATTGTGTGACCAAGGGGTAGAAAACAACCAACTCTCTGGCTAGTATCGTGACAAGCATTGGACTACAATTGCTAGGTTTCAGACAATCTTTTTTGTGAAGACAAGCAGGCAAAATGAGTGTTTACAGAGAAACGAGATGTCCTGCCCTACCAGGACGACGGTCATTGCCATCATCCTATACAATAGAAATAGTTGAGTCGAAAATCCTTCAGAGAGCAACTACTTTTCTGGCTAATACCACGAAGAACGTTGAATTACATTTAATATCCGTGCAGAGTTCCTACAAGGATGTCCCCGCAATTGCTAATGGCATGAAAATGTTCATTGAAGCATTTGGACCACCTATAGATCGATTTCTGGTTTCTTGCCCTCATCAGTATAGGGTAGGTCTCTGCAGACAATAACCAATGTCTGCAACAAATAGTTCAACAAAATCTCTATGTCGAAGCACAAGCTGAGACACCGCCCGCAGCCTAGTGTGACTAAACCACTGGCGCCATCTCAACTACAGCCCATCAACCAAAGCAATACCCGAATTTTGGGTGATTGATTTAACCACTAATACAAATGAAAGAATCTGCATTGTTCACAATGAGCTTGTCAAGAGAGAAACATGATGCCATGCCCTACCAGGACGACGCTTATTCATTAGATGTAATTCAACGTTCGTTGTGGTATCAGCCAGAAAAGTAGTTGTTTTCTGATAGATTTTTGACCCAATTATTCCTATTGTCCTGCCCTTGTAGGGAGGTATTATTTGGATTATCCACCTTAGAAATACCCCTTATACCCCTTTATAATCCTTTTATGTCTGCACACGTCATGATTATATGAGTTATAGGCCAGTAGGGATAGATATGAAAAATCGAAAATTTAACAATTGGTCCAAAAGTTTTCAAATTTTGTTCAAGTAAATGGTACATTGAGAAAGCAATAAATCTCTATTTGCAATCTGCGATTAATTCACAATTTAGATATTTCAAATTGCATAAAGTTTTCAAAATTTGCAACGGAGTTGCAAAACTTTTGTAATCATTTCGTGATCACCTTGAAATCAACGTAAAAGGTTACAAATCTGCGCAACTACTATTCGGAATATGTTTCCGATGTATCTGCCGAATTTGCAGAATTTTTCGAATTTTCTCTTATGATATATCAAAGAAAAACATTACAGGTCGATAAAGAATGGTTGCAAACTTCATTAGTGATATGAAATAATATATTCAATACTACTCCAAGTTTGTAGAACTTTTGGAATTTTCTTAACGAGTATACAGCAAAATTCAAGTTAATCGCCATTTTGACAATTTTGCGTACTTCGGAAGAACCAGAGACATTCCATCAACATAAACAGAAGAAGTATATAGCCGCTATACGCCAAAGCAGTTTACAAACAATGGTGGAATAAGTGCGATTGGTAGCTTTCAGCTCCTTAAAATGGAAACTTCGTGTGTAAAACGCGCGTCAAGTGCAATTACCATAACTTTGTCGTTTGGGTAGCTCATATTTCTTGAAATATTAAAATTACTATAAATATTGTGTAAAGGAAGAGAAAGTATGAGACGGACCAGTGAATCAAATTGACAATTTTTGACACTCTCGGTAAACAACTTTTTAAAAATATCTGCTGCTTGGCTTAGTTTAAAAGCTTCATTATTCTTTATTTTCAAGGACGCTCGATAGATGCCCCATCGATTCCGTGTTACGTTTAATCGATTCGTACTAACAGCTTGATATTATCGCCAGAACTCCACGAAGTCAAGTACACGCGATAAGCGTTACTCTCTCGTGTTTCCTTGTCCATAAACGTGACCTCCAGATCACTAGCACGATACTGCCGGAACGGAAAAAATAATAAAATTACTTTTCATAACCCCGACGCTTTTGTTACGAGCACGGATGTCAGGAATTTATCATGTCAGAATGGAAATAAAATTTTATACCCGTTTATGGGGTCGTTTGTTCATTTATGTGATTGGGTTGTAACTGCTATACGTCACTTATTTTTAACATAAAGCACTTCAAAATACAGTTCAATCAACAGATTGATAAACATATGGAACATAAAATAAAATGAAACTATATATGATCACAAAGTTGTGATTATGTGCCTTCTTGCTCATAGAAGAGAACATAGACCTCACTGCTCACGAGGGACTTAAATGAAATTGGGGACACATTCAAATCATCATACTCGTGCCACATGCTCTCATATGGATGTTTGTAGTAAGTTGTATAGTGTCCGCTGTTGGTAGTCTCACAATGATTAGAAAATGCATACAGACTATAACGAGAAGAAGCTACGTTTTCTGCTGTATAATCACTCATATCCAGTCCCTCCGAAGGGAAATCAATGATGACATTCAATTTTCCTCGAAATCTATCTGTTTGAGGAAATGGTTTCAAATGAAACACTAAAATTTTCGGGAATTTTCGATTCCATAAAGATTTCATGCACTTTCTTCTCTTCTTGCACTTTGTACATCCCGGCTTCTCGTCATCATCCAAAGTTTCTTCCTTTTTGGAATGAATCCAAACATTGTGATAATCCTAATTGGCCTGATCTTTGTAGTATAGACAAGGAAAGGCCCAGGAACGGATCGAGACTGAACTATGACTACAATAAGTACATTTTAATATAGATTTTTACAGACCAACGAAATTATCCACAATACACATCCTCAAGAACCACGACCAAGACTCATGAGCTTCATCATCACTCAATTTATCATCAGTCTTTGTCAAGGTTGGTTGAGGTTTCTCCGTATTTCTTTTTATGTCCTCATGTAGACCCCCAGCAGGTATCGTGAGAATTCCTGAGCATCTTCCTAAATGGTAGTTGTGCTTCGACCCAATTTTTTTTGTTTTGAAATTGAAATTGAAATTGAATTGTTGAAATATGGGTATTTCAGTTCTAAGCACCGACAAGTTATGTTCCCAAATATCCAGAAAACTTCAAGCAACCTGCGCTATTTGAGGACGCGTTTTTATTGGGTATTTTCCAAAAGTATTGCATGATGCAGTTCTGATAACCGAGGGTCACACATGTGGCAATTTGCAATGCAATTCCTACTCGATTTCCCGACTCTGGTCCCCGATCGCTGCAACGGAAACTAAATGAAAAAGCGACGTGAAAGCGTTTCCACCGTGACAAAGCGGAATGTGGATCTGCGTTCCAATTACCGCAAAACGGTAAAAACACGCCAGTTCCAAAATTGTAAATCACTAGTAGGGGTCGTCATTAAACTTCTAGCTGTCCCAGTTCTATTTTTAACGCGAATGCCACCGGAAAATGAAGGGGTGGCATGCCACGGCGTGCGGATTTAGAATGGCACTCGCTCTCGCCGGCGATTACGGTGAACTTGATCCTTATTGGTGATCTCTATCAAGGGTCAGTTTTGTAGGTTTTTTTTATGGAAAGAAGTAGTAGGGTCGATTTATTGATCGTTATAAGAGTACGAAAGAAGACAGCTGAAGACCATTAAAACATTTTTTTTGGTTTTTCTGGAATGAACTCCCAAAGATTATTTTAGAGTAGTCATTTACAGTCAGGAAGCTGATGAACTCAGCTCATTTGCGACTACTCTGACTGCATAACAACCAGAGACACGAACATGTTCTTCAAATTTTAATTTACGATCGATATCCACTACTGAATTTATAAACTGCTTTTGTTTTCAGTGATATCAATCCCAATCATATTGGTATATTGTCAAGTTCACATCTGAAAGCTACTTTATTGGATTTCAATATATTGAGTGAAAGAATTTGTGTGATTGATGACTTGTTTATTTTGTGGAAATTCATGATCACTTTGAAGAAACGAAAGAACACTCTTTTGTCTTATTTCCACTAGATTTTTATTGTTACGACCGGTTTCGGGTTTTATCCCATTATCAAGTATAAAAACTAACTAATACAATTGAACTCTAAGCGTAGTTATATAGGGAGTTTGCAGGTAGGCTGGATGGACAGGTAATTAAGAGAACAAGGGTGAAACAATATAAACTTAAACCCTGGAGGTGATGGAAATTACCTGGGTTGTCAAATTTATAAATTCAAAAGTGGAGACCTACACAAATCGAGTTGCTCGTTGAGGGTTCTAAATTTCTGGTTTTTAATTGATTTATTAATTTCCATGGCTTCCAACAGATTCATTGTCTTCCCTTTATTACATGTGTGTAGAATTTTGAGGTTATCTTTACTTATCTTGTGTTTGGATTCTTGTAGATGTTCGTACATTGTTGATTTTTTGTCTAAACCGACGTGTTCACGGAACCTTACGTCAAAATTTCTACCGGTTTGGCCTGTATATACTGCAGAGCATTCCCCGCATTCTAATCTATATATCCCTGATTTTTTCAGTCTGAATGAAATGAAAAAGAATGAAAAAATCAGGGATATATTCACAATTCTGAATGAAATGAAAAAGAGAATGAAAAAATCAGGGATATATAGATTAGAATGCGGGGAATGCTCTGCAGTATATACAGGCCAAACCGGTAGAAATTTTGACGTAAGGTTCCGTGAACACGTCGGTTTAGACAAAAAATCAACAATGTACGAACATCTACAAGAATCCAAACACAAAATAAGTAAAGATAATCTCAAAATTCTACACACATGTAATAAAGGGAAGAAAATGAATCTGTTGGAAGCCATGGAAATTAATAAATCAATTAAAAACCAGAAATTTAGAACCCTCAACGAGCAACTCGATTTGTGTAGGTCTCCACTTTTGAATTTATAAATTTGACAACCCAGGTAATTTCCATCACCTCCAGGGTTTAAGTTTATATTGTTTCACCCTTGTTCTCTTAATTACCTCTCCATCCAGCCTACCTGCAAACTCCCTATATAACTAGGCTTAGAGTTCAATTGTATTAGTTAGTTTTTATACTTGATAATGGGATAAAACCCGAAACCGGTCGTAACAATAAAAATCTAGTAGAAATAAGACAAAAGAGTGTTCTTTCGTTTCATCAAAGTGATCATGAATTTCCACAAAATAAACAAGTCATCAATCACACAAAACAGCTGAAGACCATTAAAACATTTTTTTGGGTTTTTCTGGAATGAACTCCCAAAGATTATTTTAGAGTAGTCATTTACAGTCAGGAAGCTGATGAACTCAGCTCATTTGCGACTACTCTGACTGCATAACAACCAGAGACACGAACATGTTCTTCAAATTTTAATTTACGATCGATATCCACTACTGAATTTATAAACTGCTTTTGTTTTCAGTGATATCATTCCCAATCATATTGGTATATTGTCAAGTTCACATCTGAAAGCTACTTTATTGGATTTCAATATATTGAGTGAAAGACTTGAATCACATCAACTCTTCACTTTCTTCATATCACTGGATATGATTCTAGTTATATCATATGCATTTTTGGAGTGTCAAAAATTAGTGGTATCGTCCGCAAAGAGTGTGAATTTTCCTGCGATATTCATAGTAGCCAAATCGTTGATATACATAAGAAATGATTTTGGCCCTAGTATTGAACCCTGCGGCACACCACTATGTACTTTCACATTTTCTGAGCGATGGTTGATTTCCACAATCAGACTACGACTCGATAAATATGAGCTAAACCAGCTCAGTATCACTTCTCTGAGGCCATAGTAGGGAAGCTTCTGCAACATTCCAAATAGTCGAATGCCTTCGAAAAGTCACAAAACGCTGCAGCAGCAACCTTTTCACCATTGATTTCAGTATAAACTTTTTCCATAAATGAGAAAATTGCATCATCAGTGCCTTTGTAACTTTCAATAGTAATAACCGTAATGTACCTAATCGTTATGTCAGAAGTATTTTCTCATACACCACTTGAAATTCATTGATATTAGCATAAACAGAAAAATAGATATATAGTGTTCACCCTAGAGATCGATAGAAATAGAAATAATTTCATTTAGGTCAATTTTTATGCTAGATACTGTAGTAACTGAAATATGGAGAATGGTAAACTCATTTTGTAAGTATTTTTCATGTTGATTTATTGTTCTATTATGGCTGCTATAATTTGACAGATGAACAACATTTTGAGAATGACCATGATATCTCAAAGGGAAACAGAAATTTTCAGAAAAAGTGACCAAATTTTATAATGTGTTAACAGCATCAAGGCATGTTCAAACTGAATACTCTGCCGTTTTATCTTCTCATTCAGATCATTAATGATATAGAACGCACTGATCGAATTCTGGCATACCTGCAACAGACAAAGATTTTGGATATGGGGAACTTTCGAATGAACCTCAGGACTATTTTCATAATTGACTTCAACTCTTTCAATTCCAGTGATTGTGCAAAAACTTCACTTATCCGTATATCTCAAACTTAAAACACTGTCATCAAATAGTGAGATATCCTGATTCTATTTTTATACTGTGTTTTCCAGGGATAATTTGGTGTTATCACGCTAACATGTAGAAAACACGAAATGAAATACTAATAGCCTACATAACATCATGTGGCTTCATTGGCGATAACAATGATCTCAATCTTTATGAGCGTTTCATATCAGAACTTATTTTCTCGGAGGTGTGGTCATGACCTCAATGTCCAGTCTACAAAACGACATAGAGGAAAATTAAAACAAAACATAAAAAAAAATGAAATCGAAATATCGGGAGTACTCGAACTATGTTTTCGATTGCTTCATCAAACTTTTCCATGGAAACTATCTAGAATTTCCAGTCCAACTAGGTACTGGGACGCACATTGATTATAGCTCAACCAATTTGGGACTGCTAGTAGTAGGAATCATTCCAAACCAGAAGAAAATCTTTTACCAAAAATTCTGAGGTGAATCCAAAAAAAAATATTGATATAAAAAATATTGTTTTTGCTGATACTTTGGAAAGAAAAAGATTTATCAGGCAACCATCATACGTGGGTATATGAGAACCGAAATTTTTTCTTCCCACTTCACATAAATCTTCTGCGCAGTTTACTGAGGATCCTAAAATCATGGATATTTGTATTTTCTTCTGAATCTAGATGACTTGAAATATTTGGATCAGACTAAAGTGATTTTCATGCTCGGCATAAACTACTAAATTGCAGTACAGTTCTAAATTTGTGAAAAAAATAAGCCTGAACGTTATGACAAAGGTACAATGACGGGTTTATAACAAATCTTGCTTGGCAGATGATGGATTATTTTAAAATATACCGCTTCTTCAACTGCATACCATACAAAGAATCACCCAAAGAAAATTAATCCCAGAATCACCCAAGGAAGGAAGAAAAATATATCGATATGGAAGTTTAACTCAACAGATCTCGCACACACACACAAGCAGAATGGAAACACAAATCGAAAGCTGTCATCAGGAAATTGAACGACGTTTATGAAATTCAGAATTGTCAACTTCTCAGGACTGGTTTAGAATAACAGATTCTTGCATTACACTAGAATAATATAATGTGGAGTAACCCGAAATATATAAATTGATAATGAAATAATAGTCACGGCTTTGCGTTCTGACCACATAAGTCTTTATCACCCAGTATTCACTACATTTAGGTTGCCTACATTATTTGAATTTGAACGGTCATTTATATGATATGACGAATTAATATTTCATATTGAAACAACGTAGTAGTCTGAGTGTATCTTAATCAACACTGAATTCTAGACGCTATTATCTTAAAATGAAAAGGGTGTTCTCAATGCTTTGTGTGATTGATGACTTGTTTATTTTGTGGAAATTCATGATCACTTTGATGAAACGAAAGAACACTCTTTTGTCTTATTTCCACTAGATTTTTTATTGTTACGACCGGTTTCGGGTTTTATCCCATTATCAAGTATAAAAACTAACTAATACAATTGAACTCTAAGCCTAGTTATATAGGGAGTTTGCAGGTAGGCTGGATGGAGAGGTAATTAAGAGAACAAGGGTGAAACAATATAAACTTAAACCCTGGTGGTGATGGAAATTACCTGGGTTGTCAAATTTATAAATTCAAAAGTGGAGACCTACACAAATCGAGTTGCTCGTTGAGGGTTCTAAATTTCGGATTTTTAATTGATTTATTAATTTCCATGGCTTCCAACAGATTCATTGTCTTCCCTTTATTACATGTGTGTAGAATTTTGAGGTTATCTTTACTTATCTTGTGTTTGGATTCTTGTAGATGTTCGTACATTGTTGATTTTTTGTCTAAACCGACGTGTTCACGGAACCTTACGTCAAAATTTCTACCGGTTTGGCCTGCATATACTGCAGAGCATTCCCCGCATTCTAATCTATATATCGCTGATTTTTTCATTCTGTCTCGTTTAGGTTTTGCATTGAATAGAATTCTGCCTAAATTATTATTACTCATATAAGCTGTTGTTATTTTGAATTTAGAAAAATAATTTTGGAGGAAAATTTGACAGAATGAAAAAATCAGGGATATATATAGATTAGAATGCGGGGAATGCTCTGCAGTATATACAGGCCAAACCGGTAGAAATTTTGACGTGAGGTTCCGTGAACACGTCGGTTTAGACAAAAAATCAACAATGTACGAACATCTACAAGAATCCAAACACAAGATAAGTAAAGATAACCCCAAAATTCTACACACATGTAATAAAGGGAAGACAATGAATCTGTTGGAAGCCATGGAAATTAATAAATCAATTAAAAACCAGAAATTTAGAACCCTCAACGAGCAACTCGATTTGTGTAGGTCTCCACTTTTGAGTTTATAAATTTGACAACCCAGGTAATTTCCATCAACTCCAGGGTTTAAGTTTATATTGTTTCACCCTTGTTCTCTTAATTACCTCTCCATCCAGCCTACCTGCAAACTCCCTATATAACTAGGCTTAGAGTTCAATTGTATTAGTTAGTTTTTATACTTGATAATGGGATAAAACCCGAAACCGGTCGTAACAATAAAAAATCTAGTGGAAATAAGACAAAAGAGTGTTCCTTCGTTTCTTCAAAGTGTTCTCAATGCAAAATAAACCGGTAAATGAATCATCACAGAAGACGAATGACTTTTTTTGGAAAAAAGTTTCGGTATGTCTTTAGGTGCTGAACTCCATACAGTATCGGAAAGTTATTATTTCGGGTTTGGTGGTTTCATGAGAGCGTAAAGAATAGCTTGCTATATGTTGAGAGAGCATTACAATTTCTCCTCGACTCGCTCGAGGAAAGGATATCGACGTGAGCTGTTAATTCGTCGGGCGATCAGATAAAAAATCAGCTATATATAGACATTTGCAAGAAACGAATCATACAATAAATAAAAATAACATGAGAATCCTTCATACGTGCAATAAAGGAAGAGAAATGAACTTGTTGGAAGCCTTGGAAATAAATAAATTGAATGAAAACCCCAATTTTGATACCCTCAATGACCAGTTAGAATTATGTAGCTCTCCACTTCTGAATTTGTAACTTTTGATAACAAAGTTGGACCCACAGATTGTATGAACCCCTATAGGATAAATTAGATTGACTCATCAGGTAGGATTCCAGGTATTTTCCAACTTGCTTTGAAACATCAGTTAGGTAATCAAACCCAACCTTTCTTTAATTACTTTCTTATGTATATATATTCACGAACTTGATGTAATCTGTAGTTACTTGAAAATGGTGTAACAGCCGAAACCGGTCGTAATAGAGTAGTAAAGTGTTAGTGGAAACTGGACAAAAGTTATATTTCTTCTTCCTTTTCTTATTTGCGTTGTTAGTTGATCTCGAAGAGTCAGCAAGCAAATATCATCCGATACTGAATAGAAACTTTTGAAAATGACGAAATATATCACAACGTGATAGTATAACTACTCTCGTGTTTCTTTTAAGAAGATTGATCGCGCTACTCAAGACTCACACCCTCAACACATTTTCGGGAGAGAAAACGTAATCCCCACACGTTCCCCCAATTTTTCACCCATTGTTCCTCTGGCATACTGCAATGAATCGCAGTCCACTACCTTTTCACCCCATTCCATGAAGCCTTTTATCGAGAGACACGTACTCGCAAATAATCTAATTCACATTCTGTACGAATTGTTCTCGCACGTCTGCCGTTTCTAGATGTAGAATCAGGTGGTGCGATTCATTCATTCGGCGATAAATCGAGGCCCTCACGGCCTTGTGGCGGCCCTACGTATGATATATTTGACGTTTTCGAATAGATTCGTGTCAGTTCGCGCAGAAGTTGGGGTGTGGGCGCTTTTGGGACGGCTGCCGTTTCGCTGCTTGTGGAGAGGAATAAATAGGGTCACTATTTTCATTGGGGTTTGAAGGCGATCGTTTTTTTCGAAATTTCTTCCTAACGTTTCGCTAGCGTGAGGGGCAAGCTTCTTCAGAGGATTATACACCGTTGATAATTTCCGATGACTGAAGATTTTGTATGCGGGGACTGTATTTATTTTGACTCAGTTCTGTAGCGATAATATTTTTATAATTTTAACTAGAATTTTTGTTGCTATAGAAAATTAATAGCAATTATACGGAAGCGTAGAAGGGCCATTATTTTTGTATTTTAATTTTTTCCTTAATTCCGAGTTGCAACTCGGAAAATTACCAAATTCCGAGTTGCAACTCAGAAAATCACTAAATTCCGAGTTGCAACTCGGAAAATTATTAAATTCCGAGTTGCAACTCGGAAAATTACTAAATTCCGAGTTGCAACTCGGAATTTCATCGGAGTTGAAACTCGGAATTTAGTAATTTTCCGAGTTGCAACTCGGAATTTAATAATTTTCCGAGTTGCAACTCGGAATTTAGTGATTTTCTGAGTTGCAACTCGGAATTTAGTAATTTTCCGAGTTGCAACTCGGAATTTAGTAATTTTCCGAGTTGCAACTCGGAATTTAGTAATTTTCCGAGTTGCAACTCGGAATTTAGTAATTTTCCGAGTTGCAACTCGGAATTAAGGAAAAAATTAAAATACAAAAATAATGGCCCTTCTACGCTTCCGTACAATAAAGACGAATGCTACTTTAGTTAAATTAGCCAAAAAAATATTACCACGAATGTAATTCGGATAATTTGCTACTAACAAATTATCAGTGAAATTTTGATACTGTTGGTCGACTTGAAATGTTGTCTCATGACGAGTGGCTGAAAGAATGGTATAAAAAATAATCAATAACATTAGTTTCTACCACTTTCTACTTGCTGTCTTGATGTCGTAGTTATCCTTCGCAATTTTGGAATTTCCAAGAATAGGATTTCATATCCGGTTGAGGTTCACAGCTTCTTCTATTGTGTTGAAATTCTCCGTGTGTTTGTCAATCTCTATTGCCTTCCATACAAGTCGGCTGTGATATAAGTGGTTGGGGGCAAGGAGTTTTACGTCCTCAAATAAGCTTGTCCGTTTGTTCTGATCTGCAGTTCCTGTGTGCTCCTTCAGTCTTGTTGCCATGGATCATTTTGTGGTTCCGATGTACACCTTTCCGCAACTGCATGGTATGCGATATACGCAGTGGCGCAGCCAGGATTTCAATTTGGGGGGGGGGGGGGCTGAACATACAATTTATCAGTTACCAGAGCTTTTTTTTTTCGTCAGCCGGGTCAGCCGGTTGTTATTAATAACACCTACAAGCAAATTGTTACGCACGCGAACGATAACATCACCTTGTAGGAAATTTTCTTTGATTTCTTTCTATATACCTTTGTATTTAAAAATGTGTCTCTTTATGGTTGCAAAATGCGAAAAATGTAAAAGGGCGCTAGGATCGGCATCCTTGCACATAAAACCGCCAACGAAAATTTTAGAATTTTTTCAATATTTTTCTCGTATTTTACGCAATCAATTTAATATGACATTCGAAAAATGAAAAATAATAAATTTAAAAATTGGTCCAACTCAAAGTGCACACGTTCATATAAACGCTTACCAAATCTATGACTAGCAATCAATTTCAAATTCGGTCAGCGTATAGAAAAAAGATCATATTTAACGAATATAACATAGAAAAAAATTAGAAAATTTTTTTGCGTGAAAACGGCACCTGCAACCTCTAGATAACATTTTCAACCGATGACCGAATCGAGATAGAACAGTTCTGCCAATCGATCCAGCATGCCGAAATTAGTATATGCTGTGATTTTCAAGACGATCGGCACAAAATTAATTTTCAGCCGAAAAAACATCAAAGGGTTATACCTTGAAAATGGCCAAAAATCCAAAGTCAGCAGATTCACTAGAAATCACCACCGATATACTCAAAATTTAATGCTCATTCCGAAAACGTATGATTTGAATATGTTCGGATACACGGTGTACCATAAAACAAAGATAATTATGCAACAAAAATTGTATCGCACGAATCTGGCATCCTAGCACACAAAACCACCTATAACACCTACAAGCGAACTATTAGGCCAGCAAACAATAACATCCTCTTGTAGGCAATCATCTTATCTTTCTTTCTATATACCTATTTATTTAACGAATGTGTCTCGTTATGGTTATGATTGAAAATGAAAATATGTAAATCAAAATCATATCGAAATAGGCTCTTCACAGATAAGAAATGAGAAACAACAGCATGATTATTGTCATACCGCACATTCCCTGTATCAAGACAGCAAATATCAGCCCAACAAAATTTCTGTCAGATTTCTCTTGACTTTCGTCAAACAAATGTTGTATAATAACGCGAACAAAAGTTTTTTTGGTGAGGGTACCGCCGAGTATTATTTGAGATAACAATACACCCTACCTACAGCTTTCTCGTTTTCAATGGCCACTCTGAATATAAATAAGTTCGTTATGGAATGAAAGCCTATCGATGAAAGCAAAAAGGGGGATACAAATAGCAAAAATTTGTCTGAAAGAAATCAGGTTATGATGAAGTTAAGCAATTTATATCTCCAGGAAAATTAGGTGAACTTTCCACTTCGATAGGGGTTGGTATCGATCGATACTCCTGATAGGCCTCTGAGATTTATTGGAGACTGTGGAAGTTTTCGATAGAATGATCCGATTGTAATTAATGAAAAAATTATTACTTTTTTTTCGCTTGATTGAACTGATGTTAATTTTGCACTCAAGGTGAAAGTTTTTCAAGAATTCCAAGTATTTAGGTGGGTTTCGAAGAACTCGTAAAAAGTTTTGATGTGATATATTTTATTGGTTCGGCTTACGTCATAGTCTGGTTACAAGAAGTTTCCCAATAACAAAAATATTATAAAGGACTTTCGGTGGCTGTCAACTAACAAAATATAATACGATGAAGATATGAGGGTTTTCAGAGATTGAAAGTGGCACAAGTTCAAACCTAACCAGATATTATTTGTCAATTTTTTTTTTGTCAGTACATGGCTTCATCAAATCTACGTCCTTGGTTCGTGAGTGGGTTATTTTCAATATGAAAACAAAATTACAGTGTGAGTAGCTGAAATATAGTATGCATGAAAGCTAGCAATTGCTGATACAATAGGTTTGTTTCTTTCGTTTAAGAAATCTGAGTAAACGTATTTGCTATAGGTTTACGACCTAATGTCTGAATTAAAATAATTAGGTGTACCCATGATGAATGTATAATGGCAATAGCGGTCTAAATTATGATATGTGACATCGACAATGGTCTGAACTCCATTGATTGATGAAGTATTATGCTCCTCACTGATTCCTTCATCGTTTTTTAAAATCAAGTTTTTAACAAATACAAATTGAAGTGAAAGAATGACAAAAAGTTAATAACACAAAATTTTCACTTTCAAAATATTTTTTTGCAACCCCGTATAGTAAATGTGAATCATTTAGGGCAAAATACGCGGTTCTAGATGCAGATTGATCCAATTCTGTCGCGAACACTTGCATAACATCCAGAAGATAACCGATAACTGATACCATCAATGTGAAAACAGAATTTCAGTTTCTTGTCGATATTAAATCCAAGAAATCGTATTGGCTTCGTTTTGTTAATATTTCCATTGACCACTGGTAAATTTGGAAGAGAACATCGAAAAGCGGGTATATAGTTTTTTCGTGATAATTTCAAAGGAAATGGGGTATCATCATTGTTCATTAGCATCAACTATGTTTCAATTTTATTATGAAGGTGTTGCCCTGATTCATCATGTCAAGAAACGTTGTCAAGAAACGTTGTGTCACCTTCAAAAAGGGTTATCTTGGTAGTGACATTCAGCTGAATAATATCATTTCATCACAAATGAGATGGGGCCGAGTACTGAGCCCTGTGGCACTCAAAATTCAATATCAGCAGTATTTGAGATAATGTTAGAAGGCACTATTTGACTGCTTGGGTGGGATTTCAGCAATTTTAAGCTTGTATTGATGAATCCATAACATTCGAATTCCTGCAGCAGTGATTAACGCAACTGAACGCTTTGGAGAAATCGCAGCTGAGTACTCGCCTGCATTGATATTTCTACAATATACCATTGACGTGAAAGGAACTAAAGCATCACTTATCCCATTGTTATTCGTTTATTTGATAATAAACAACGAATAGTCGATAATTCTATTTTTTGTACACATAGAAAGATCGGTCGGCAGGAATTCAAATTGGAAATATGATATCTTCCGCTACATTTATTATCATATCAATCACGCCTTTGCGTGTTTAATGGAAGGTAAACCCAAACTACATTCTTGTTAAACCATTGATCGGTTCGATGCTCCATTTTGGGCAACGGCCCCAAAATGCTGATATTCTACTGAACGAATGCATTGGATTGAGTTTTATACATATTTTCATGGACGATGCTCTTCCGAAATCATCAAGATTGACCCGTCGAGCTCAGTCCTCACATCCATATTCCGTCATTTTGGAGATATGCCGCACATCTGCTTCCCAGGGCTTGTTCTTCCACAGAACTGCAAAGCTTTGGAACTCGCTGCCTCGGGAGCTGTTCCCTGAGGCATACAGCCTTCAGAAATTCAAGAGAAACACCAATTCCTACCTACTTTCCATCGGCTCTCACGATGTTCTTTAAACAATACAGCATTTTCCTTTTCGTGGAAACCAGAACTCAAAAAAAAAGCATGGTGGACTGGATAAACAACTTAATGATCAATAGATCAAGAGTATTCCAAAGTATTCCGCACTAATATAATTAATGTTCGATGAAATTTAGTGAAATTTTATAGTTATGTCAGATTTTTATATTATGATATGCATGGGAACTTTTTAGGCCATCCCATTTGGGGTGGTAGGAACCTATTGACCATTTCCACCAGTCCTGAGAGTTTCATCATTCTACCTCAATTAATACGGAAGATACGGGGGTGTTTCCATGAGAAGTGAGACACACTGTATAATAACAGCATCAGGCAATCTCCGGAGTGTTCAGCCTGATTGTTGTTCCAAATCCACGCTAATAACTTCAATGTTGGTGACTTTCAATATGAGAGCATAAAGCCAGTACATGATTTCCATGGAGGTTATCGAAAGTTTAAGGCGATTTTCAATTATAAATTCAGTAACAGGTGACTATGCATCAAGTTCGTTAATCGATCAATAAGTTTCCCAGGGGTTAATGAATATAAAATGGATGAACGGGAAATTGACTTTGTAATGAGATATCAATCAACAGAACGGAAATGCAGCTGTTTATATCAAGTCTAGTATAAGTTCATTAATATTCTCGCTCTTTTATGTTTCCCAGAAAAACGGTATAAAACAAAATTTAGCAAATATAGTGTTTTTCCATGATATTATCTCTGGTAATAATTTTTCCTACGATTTTTTCCTAATGGGGACGCGGCATAACAGGAAAGCTCACTCTAATGAAACCGAGATTTCGCAACAAACTTGTGCCTCCTCGTCTTTTACTCGCTATATCTACAGTATTTGCAGAACAAACACCTAGATTATCCGGTAAACACGAGTAAACGTGAACATGGAAACGACTGCCAGAAGGCAGGTAGTCCTAAAAATCCTCACACCGGGAAAATCAATGCGCCCTATCGTGTCAGCTGCTCCTACATACCAAATAGTGAAATAGCTCAACAAGGAATTTGAAAGCTTGCCTATTGCGAAACCAAGTTTCAGTATCAAAATCTCCTTATTATTCATACAACATACAGAAAACGTCAATCTGCAAGAAGGTGAGATTTAGTTTCCTTTGATGTTAGTCACTTATTTTCTAGTATCCCAATTCCATAAACCTTGCATTACCTCAGGCAATTACTAAAGAAGAATAATTTCAATATGACTAACGTTCTGCAAACATTGCCTCGAGTCGTATCTGGATCACTCTTTCCGCGATCTTGCTCATCGCGGGTGTCAAGATGATGGGTCGGTGGTTTTGTGGAAACACGTGGTTCTTGTTGGGCTTCGAAATCATAATTACTGTTGCTTTCTTCCATCTAGCTGGGAAGTGTCTCAGTCTCAGGATGGCGTTGATAATGTTGGTCAGAGCAGCTATTTCCTTCCTAGGTAGGGCTTGTAGTGCTCTGATCGGTATGTCATCTGGACCAGGTGCTTTCGTAGTCTTTGCGTGCCTGAGTAGGTTCTTGACTTCTCCTGGGGATGTGGACTCCAGGTTTTCACGGTATTGGCGTTTGAAGGAGTCCGCAAATGCTTCGGCCTTGTCCGCCTTCGTAAAAACCACGCCTATTTCTCCATCAAGGGGGGGCATGATTTCCTCCTACCATGCCGGAGAATTTTCTGCATCTTCCACAAGAAACTGTCTTCTCAGTTCAGTTCGTCCAAATGTTCAGACCACTGTCGATCTCAGTTCAATTCTTAGTTTGTAATCAGCCAAACTGAGACACATTCATACATTAGCCAGCAAAAAGATTGGACCAATGGCGTGACATAGTCACCGTGGGTGGAGCCTAATGGAGCTCCACTGCTGGATATACTGAGTATATTTTTCAAGTGAGAAATATTCAAAACTTTTCGGCCAAAAACATCAAGATATTTCAAAAATATCAAGTATTACTATATTATTTTTCACTTGTTGTCGCTACTCACCAGAGCCTTAGGTGTTGAATGCCCCCTGCCTCTGTCTACCTTATTAGTATTATTAATATTGAAAATAGATGAAGTAATTTCACTTTCATTAGGAAAGTGGTGAATGAAACATCTCATATTCGGCATATTGAAACAAGAAATCTGACTCGAATGATACCAAGATTTCTCAACAAACGTATGCCTCCTCGTCTTGTATTTCCAGTATTTGCAGAACAAAGACCCAGATTCTCTAGTGATCACGCGTGAACGTGGTAAACATAAAAACACCTGCCAGAAGGCAGGTTGTCGTTCGAATTGAGAAACACACGAAGCAGACGCATGAATGACTCTGGATGCCACGTATCCTGAAGCCATTCCAGATATCTTTCCATCTGACGAACTGACACGTCCTAAGGGAATAGCGTCTGGGGCGTACATTTTCCTTTGAGGCCGCAAACGGGTGGAAATCATGCGAGTGAATAGGTGCGAAGTTTGCGGAAGTAAATGGAGATACTGGGATTTCAGCAAATTTCGCGTGAACAAAATGTGGGTGTCTTCAATTTAGGTTGTTCAGAAGTGTAAACGATCTAACAAGTTATATTGAGAAACATTGCAATTTTGTTTTGAAAAATCGAGCTGTCAAGTCCCCACCCTGTTAGATTCAGGGAGAATAGGAAACGTTCAAAGTAATCAAGCACGTGTGGTGGATACGTACGTACAGGGTTTTCTCTATCAGCACAAACTGGAATCCACTCCACGTTGTGGTGGTAGATTGGTGTCCTGCTATGAGTAAGGGAGTTTAGAAGGAAGGGGTGGTAGTAAGTGGCTGTGGTGGTAAAAGTTTCCAGAATGTTATGGAATCATCAAGATGATCAAATTCAATTCAACTACATGTCCAGCCTCTTCTCCGTGACCACTTACTTCCACCCATTTGTGGTTGTAGTGGTAGAAGGCCCCCGTGTGCACCAAGTGGGTGGATTTGGGTGGTAAAAATGTGTAATGAGATACTTCTACTTTCTGGAATATTCTAGAATATTAAAAACACATTTCTATAATATAAGAAAGCAAATTTTTGATTGTTCTTGAAGCTTCTGGAAAGTTCTAGAAAATTCGAGATCTCCGTAGAATGAACTAGAATAGAGTCATCGTATACTTTATAACATACTGAAAAGACCCATAATTGCAGTTTGCGAAAGTTCAGCCATCAGGAAGAGGTCGTGGTGAGGTAACGTTCTGATAATCTCTAGAATATAAAAAATAAATATCTAGAATATACGAAAGAAAGTTCTAGAATGTTCTAAAACCTTCTAGCTATAACAGAGTCTCCGTAATGTTCTAGAATGTACCGAAAAGACACTCAAGTAAATTATCGGAAGTTTTTATTTCCCACCTACTTATCAGTCGAGTAAAGTCCTCGAAAGTTCGGCGAACTGTATGAAGGGCGTGGTTATGAAACTTTTATGTACCTAATTTCTGGACTACGAAAAACAAAAATTCTAGATTAATTTCGAGATTTCTGTAAAATTATAGAAAATTCGTAGAAATCGTGAAATGATTCGGAAGGTTCTAGAACGTACGGGAAAAATACTCAAGGGAGATTGTATAAGATCATATTTTTTCACCCGACCAACGCCGGGTTCCGCAGCTAGTTCGTTATAAATTATTAAAATTAGATCATTCTGTAGAGTACGTAAGCAGACCACCAGTTGATCTCTGGTGCTAAAAAACCATATTGTTGATCATTGACAATTCTGGAGCATCCTGCATATTCACCAGTCTGAATATGCGATATATTCCTATTGTATAGGATTATGGCAATAAGCGTCGTCCTGGTAGTGCAGGACATCTTGTTTCTCTCTTGACAAGCTTATTGTGAACAATGCATGCAGATTTCTTTAATTTGTATTTGTGGTTGAATTAATCACGCAAGTTCTGGGTATTGCTTTGTTTGAGGGGCTCGAGTTCAGATGGCGCCCGTAGTTTAGTGAACGCTAGGCTGCGGGCGGTGTCTCAGCTTCTGCCTTTACATGGAGATTTTGTTGAATCGTTTGTTGCAGACATTAGTTATTGTCTGCAGAGACCTACCCTATACTGATGAGGGCAAGAACACAGAAATCGATCTATAGGTGGTCCAAATGTTTCAATGAGCATTTCCATGCAACTAGCAATTGCGGAGACATCCTTGTAGGACTCTGCACGGAAATTCATTAGATGTAATTCAACGTTCGTCGTGGTATTAGCCAGGAAAGTAGTTGTTGTCTGATGGATTTTCGACCCAATTATTCCTATTGTATAGGATTATGGCAATCGTCCTGGTATTGCAGGACATCTTGTTTCTCTCTTGACAAGCTTATTGTGAACAATGCATGCAGATTTCTTTAAATCGATATGTCTGTAGTTGCTAGGTAGGGTCTTTTCCCCTTTTTTGGAACTGGTCGAACTCTTGCAAATGTGAGTTGGATAGAAATATACCCAAATTATAAAAGAGGTTGAATAACTTGCAAAGAACTGATTTTATTTTGGAAGCATATTTCCGTCGGATCCACTAGCTTGTTTTGTGTTAAGATTCAGCAAAATGCGTCTGATGGTTCGTTGGCGGAAGATAATCTCACGAATCAGTCAATCAAAATTATGTTCTGGGGTTGGTGATGTTTTTAAATGGGACACCCAGTAAGTATATTTTTCCATATTTGGTTAGGGATCGTCATAACGAATCCAGTAATACCAGGTTTGATAGGATTATGTCAAACCGCTGCGGAGATATTGGCAAAAAGAAAATAGGTAGAAATTGGTGTTCTTCTTGAATTTCTGAAAGTGTATGCCTCAGGGAACACCTCCCGAGGCAGCGAGTTTTACAGCTGTTCGTTAAAATTATACCCAAAAATGAAAGGAGAAAGGATAAAGGTGACCAGAAGTTATCGTCCCTACACTATAACATGTAATAATCCATTTCACAGCACATAATATAATCGATATGGAACTATTTTACAAAGCATACACCATCGATATGGTATCATTTCACCAAGCAATGGTGTAGACCAACTCTCACCAATGGTTATCCCTTTGGTCGCCTCTTACCACAGGCCGGTTTCAACAAGGGCTATTCTTAGTCCGATCCCATACAGAACAAGTCATCAAGACGTAACACCGATCGCCAATATTTTTAAATGAGATTGTTATATATGAACTTTTTTGATTTCAAATTCAAAAATGTTCATTCTCACAATTATAAATTTGAAAGCTACGTCCTTATAATCCAGAAAATAACAGAAACAGACAAGTGTATTCTCACATTCACGATTCTACTACTATTATCTCTCATTACAGTTTTCATTGGAATCATCATATCGAAAATTAATCATATATCACATCAACGAATCCATTCAGAAGATATCACCACTTGGGAAGTCTTGTTGCCGTTATGAAGCCTTTATGATGCATAACTAATTAGATTCAAGTTTCAATTAAACTTTGGCTAATAGCTTCAAGAGAACTTGAAACTGTATTCATGTCTCTAATGCCCCAGTGTTAACAAATTATCTCAAGAGTAAGTTTTGAATTATGGGAAATTTCGTCTTAAGATATCGTGGGTATAGTTTGAACGAAGGAAATTTATATTTTCCCATGAGGAAATTTCCTAAAAACGATTACGAATTTTGTGAGGGTGAAAATATTATTTTTTAATTACGTACATACTTGAAATTAATCTGAAATAACTGCTGCATTATTAACACTGAAACAAGAATTCTGCAATATTCAGAGAGCTCTGCAATAACCAATAATGGGACAGTAGAGCGGTGACAATAATCAATAATACAGTTGCGTTAGTTTCATTGGATAGCAGCGATATCCTTGGCTCACATACACTGTTATCCTATGACCGGTCTCTTGGCAGAATGCACCTATACGAGGCGAGATTGACATCACATTAACCTTTGAAATCTTGTAAATGATCGACATAGTGTTCATCGCAAACATAGAAGATGAACTTTTTCTGGGAATTGATCTAATAAGTAAATATATATTTTCCTTCGATGGCGAACAGAAAACAATGCAATTTGGCAAAAAAGAACTCATCTTGACACCACCAGCTGAAAGACGGCTTTCTGTTAAACTGCGAATGACAAAAACTGTAAGAATACCTGATTTAACTGAAAAGATTATTAAAGCCCGATTAGAATAAAACCTTGAGCGCTACATTGGGATAATATATATATATATAGTCATGTGAAGAATCACCAACCTAAATATTACTAGCACTAACTCTTATTTAGACGAAGCAAGATGTCCCTATGAGAATTGCTAATATATTCCCTGATGGATGGAATAGCAGTAAGTACGTAAAGTAGACATCATAGGAGTATGCCAGCCTGTTGAATGGATAGCAGGGTGCAAAACGAGTGTATTTCTAGACAAAAAAAAACGCGGTTGATGATTCTGATGGCTATAGAGAAATCATCGAATCATTTGTTACCATATGACCACTATCGAGAAAATTCTCCACTGTGGAGTTATAGAGTCCTTGATCCTCTTTGTTGGTACTGAGCTTTGTTGGTACTGGATTCCAAAAACTATGAGTCTACAAGTTTCTGTGTGGACTATAAAAAATTGAATAATATCACGAAGGAGGAGAGCTCTTTATATTGACTGGATCAAAATGGTATTCGACGCTCCTTGCTCTCCGCTCTCTGCTCTCCCCTCTAAGCTTTCCGCTCTCCGTTATCAGCTCTCCACTCTCCGCTCTCCGCTCTCCGCTCTCCGCTTTCCGCTCTCCGTTATCAGCTCTCCACTCTCCGCTCTCCGCTCTCCGCTCTCCGCTCTCCGCTCTCCGCTCTCCGCTCTCCGCTCTCCGCTCTCCGCTCTCCGCTCTCCGCTCTCCGCTCTCCGTTATCAGCTCTCCGCTCTCCGCTCTCCGCTCTCCGCTCTCCGCTCTCCGCTCCTCGTTCTCCGCTTTCCGCTCCCCACTCTCTCCAGTCTCCGCTCTCCGCTCTCCGCTCCTCGTTCTCCGCTTTCCGCTCCCCACTCTCTCCAGTCTCCGCTCTCCGCTCTCCGCTCTCCGCTCTCCGCTCTCCGCTCTCCGCTCTCCGCTCTCCGCTCTCCGCTCTCCGCTCTCCGCTCTCCGCTCTCCGCTCTCCGCTTTCCGCTCTCCGCTCTCCGCTCTCCGCTCTCCGCTCTCCGCTCTCCGCTTTCCGCTCTCCGCTCTCCGCTCTCCGCTCTCCGCTCTCCGCTCTC
The DNA here is from genome assembly GCA_958298965.1 of Chrysolina haemoptera. NCBI lineage: Eukaryota > Metazoa > Arthropoda > Insecta > Coleoptera > Chrysomelidae > Chrysolina > Chrysolina haemoptera. The sequence continues at coordinate 54,048,260 of OY282586.1, read as the reverse complement.
CGCTCTCCGCTCTCGGCTCTCGGCTCTCGGCTCTCGGCTCTCGGCTCTCGGCTCTCGGTTCTCCACTCTCGGCTCTCCGCTCTCCGCTCCTCGTTCTCCGCTTTCCGCTCCCCACTCTCTCCAGTCTCCGCTCTCCGCTCTCCGCTCTCCGCTCTCCGCTCTCCGCTCTCCGCTCTCCGCTCTCCGCTCTCCGCTCTCCGCTCTCCGCTCTCCGCTCTCCGCTCTCCGCTCTCCGCTCTCCGCTCTCCGCTCTCCGCTCTCCGCTCTCCGCTCTCGGCTCTCGGCTCTCGGCTCTCGGCTCTCGGCTCTCGGCTCTCGGCTCTCGGCTCTCGGCTCTCCACTCTCCGCTCCTCGTTCTCCGCTTTCCGCTCCCCACTCTCTCCAGTCTCCGCTCTCCGCTCTCCGCTCTCCGCTCTCCGCTCTCCGCTCTCCGCTCTCCGCTCTCCGCTCTCCGCTCTCCGCTCTCCGCTCTCCGCTCTCCGCTCTCCGCTCTCCGCTCTCCCCTCTAAGCTTTCCGCTCTCCGCTCTCCGCTCTCCGCTTTCCGCTTTCCGCTTTCCGCTTTCCGCTTTCCGCTCTCCGCTCTCCGCTCTCTGCTCTCCCCTCTAAGCTTTCCGCTCTCCGCTCTCCGCTCTCCGCTCTCCGCTCTCCGCTCTCCGCTCTCCGCTCTCCGCTCTCCGCTCTCCTCTTTCCGCTCTCTGCTCTCCGTTATACGCTCTCTGCTCTCCGCTCTCCGTTCTCTGCTCTTCCCTATTCGCTCTCCACTCTTCAATTCACTCTATATTTTGGTCCCAAGTTAACGATGAAAAAAATTGAATCGCGATATAGGTACTATCATAAGATAAACATAACCAAAATAGGGTTGTTGCAAATTCCATAAAATTTCAATATCCAAGAGTATTTACTTTCTAGGCGAATAAAGATGATAAGATAGTAAAAGGTGAAAAATGGGTAAGTGGATTGGGGATGTAACAGCCCCGAGCATTCAAAGCTCGGCCGAAATAGTATTTTATCAGCAAGGGCATCGCTGACGTTTGAATTTATGGAGAGACGCGATTCTTTCTTTGCTCGAGACTGGATTTATGCGTATTTTTTAATGTCTGGCAAAGTCAAGTCGGATTACTTTGGATTCGGGTTTTATTTAATCTTCGAAGGATTACAACTTTTCCGTTACTTTTCTTTCCATACAGAACTGCGAGCTTCGTTAAAGCATTGTAATTTATGAATGTTGAATGTTTACAATACAGAGTGAACTTTGCAATTGGTGCAGCTTTTTTTGATATTATGTCGCCCAATGAGCTTCTTGTTTTCGGTCAAGTGACATCAGATTCAAAATTAATAATAGGACAACCTGTATATCTTTCCATTTCTATGTTCCTCCCGAAAAAACGATTACAACAAACTTTATACTTGTGGTCTAAAATGATTAATTCAATTGTGTATTTCTCGATACGATACTTTTGAAGGTGGAATTTGGATTCCCTCTTTATATGCTTTATTTGTTAAGAAATAAAGTTGGAGAACAGGAATCACTGTGATATAAAAAGTTGTTATCTCCTCTTCTTGCAATAACCTTGGAAGTGTGGAAAGCCTTTAGTTTGGGATTTCACTTGTGTAGATACGTTTGCAACTCTTGCCAACCTCCAATACGAAAGGCCCAGCAGCTGTTTCAGCAGAGAGCAATAAATTTCGTGAATATTTCGGTTTTGGCAATTTTGATTATTTCTATCAAGTGGCAATAGAGTATTTGCACTAGAACTTTTGGAAGAAATTGAAAAGAGATTCTTGATTCAGCGAATTAATGTAGCTGTTCAGAGAGGCAATGCCGCTTCAGTTATGGGCACACTTCATAATTCCAGAAAATTCGATGACATTTCCTTATACCCACAAAAACAAGGTCTTCGGAAATTTGAAAACAATAATTTCAGGACAAACATAAAAATACTTTCAGTACTTCAGGAACCACTCCAAAAAAGGGTAACTTTCCAACCATAAACCTTTCTAGAGCCAGAGGATTATCAAACTTGAACTACTCAGATTGATTGAAATGGCATTCAATCAAGGAGCACAGGAGTTATTTGGTAATCAAAACCTTATACAACACTTTTTTGAACTTTGAAGTTGAGACGGCATACAATTGCTATACAACACTTCATTAAACAAAACTGTACATATATAGGGCTTTTTTAAATGAAGATTAAAACTGGATATGGTTTTGAGGCATTTTCACTTCCATTCATTGGCAGACAATCTGTTCTTGAACCTGAAAATGGCCCTAAGTCAAAATCAGTTCAATTTGTTTGAGGCTTTTTTTGTTGGTAGTGCAGAGAATAGCAGAGGTGAAGTTTAGTAAAAGCCAATATGCAGTCGGAGTGAAACTATAGTATCAACAATCACATTGACACATTTCAAGATACCAAAATGTGTCTCCATAGAATCAAGCTGTAGACCAAGACTTCTAAAATTCCTCAGTTCATAAGAAAAAGAGTAATCCTCATAGTGTTGACTGTTGGAAGAAAATTTCACCAAAAAAAAAAAAGTGAAATCTCGTAAAGTAGTAATTTTTAAGGTTTTTTCTTTAAATTCATGATTTAGGTTTTGGAGAGTTTGGATGTTCTTGAAAAGGGCTAGTTTCTCAATAATTTCTGTATTTTTTTATTTTTTTTTTAATGATTTAATGTTGTTACGTACCCATATAAGCAATGATTGGTTTTTGTTCTGTTTCTTCACCCAGTGAAAAAGTTTATTATTACATTTATTTTCACTGCCGCTGTACTTCTTTCTGTATCTTCTGTATCATTTGAAAACTCAAAAATAACACCGAATGCCACTACCTTACCCACAGCGTCTGTTCAAAATAACAAGATTTTTTTTTGTGAATCAGAAGATGAGAAAACATAATTCTTGAATGACATAAAATTGAACGCTTTTCAATAATATTTGTCATTGAATAATGGATTGCCACACTTTGAACAACTTGATTTTTCCTAACCTCCTTTAAAAACTTTGTAGAATTCTTTTACGTCGTTCTTACTTTTTATCGTGCAATAAAAACAGTGAGCTCTTGGTGATGTTAATTAAAAATTTGCATCTCACCTCAATAACAAACTGTCGTTAACCCTCTTTTTCCCAAAATGTAGTCAGAAATGTGATACTGATGATATAAAAAGAGTTTCATTCAAGTAATTTCAAACTCGCGATATTAAATTAATGAAAAAGTTCAAAGAATAATTAATTGCAAAAACATCCATGGAATGCTCGAATAACGTTTTATAAGCGGAGGCGAAATTTTGGTGGATATTCTTTCCAGGAAAAAGAAAACGGAACAGAAGTTGGCTTATTGAAATATAGACAGCTTTCTCGTTTTTTTTCTGCGACTTCCCTCTTTGAATATATTCTTCTTGTACTCCAGGAAAATTCATCATCCTAATGAAAATATTTATACAGTTCGTCGAAGTAAAGGGGCAATAATTTTTTTTCTCTAATTTTGACATATAAAGTGACACTTTTCAAAACTGGAAATGTTTTATTCTTCCTTACTGATTGGGAAAAGTTCATTACATCATCAATTTCTTGGCAGGAATCAATGACAGCACAGCATAAATTGCAGCCTCTTCAATATCGTTTGAGATATCTGAACCGGAATCAAACATTTTTATCTGTATCAATAAATTATTTCTGTCTTTGGAATTGAATAAATAACGTTTGAAAATTTTGACATTGAAGATATGTGTTAGGATCATCAATAACAGAGGTTACTATGGAAACATACCTTCAGAAATATCTATTTGATTTTACAGATTTTTAAATGACACTTTAATTCATGCACTAAAAATGCCATATGTCGCGGTGTTTTGTCATTATTACAGCGAAAAAAGTTTGCCCTTACTTTTCCAGCGACAAAATGGAACCTAACTTTTGAAAGCATGACAACCAGTATTGTAAACATATTTTTGATGACGTTATGTCACATACTCATTAAATTGTCTTACCGAATTACACTCTAGCTTTTCCTTGTGAAAGTAAACTTGACATTTATAATTCGAATTTTGTTGCCATTAGGACAATTCAACGAAAAAAACTGCCCCTGAAACAGGACGAGTAATTTTTTCTGGCAACAAAATTCTCATTACTACATGTCAAGTTTACTTCGACAAAAAAAGCTCTCGTGTCATTATAAGTGAAAAATACATATTCATATTTCATTTACGTGCACAGGCTTTCCAGGCATTCAAAATTAGAAAAAATCTTGTATGTAACATGCTACGAAATAGCAGTTTGTGTACCTCGTGTCATTTTATATTCAAATTCTTTCAAATGCTTAAAAATGAGTAATGCACTGGTACATTTAATTTTTTATCAATGTAAATAAGTTATCTTCTGTAATATATACCAAGCATTTATTTTCAAAAAATGCAAAGTGGCAGCCATTGCTTCCGAATTAATTCAAAAACTAATTGTCATTTTCCATTTATTGTATATCGGAATCCGGGACAGAGACATAAGCTTTGTTGCCAAAATGTATATTTTTATAATTTTTTGTTTGTAAAATTCTGCTGTTGAAGAGCTGATTTGAAGATGTTCCGGAATGTTTGGAAGCTTAAATTTTAGGGAAGTGGTTCTTTTTTATAAACCTGAAAGTGTGCAAAATCTCATGACCGGAAGCACAAGGCGCAGAAAAGCATAGTTACTTTTCCTTTTAAAATTCTAGGAAAAAGTTGGTAGAGCACCAGGGTTGTTCTATATAAATACTGACAGGGTTACCGCGAAAAACAGTTTTTAGAGATTTTGGGGGACACAGACGTAAGGTAATGAAAGAGTGCCACTGCTGCCAACATATAAGAATTACTGTGGTTGTTCCTATTCAACTATCCTTGTTCTTCTGGCTTGTCTTTGTCCTACTTGTTGTAGGTTCAAATTCTGGCACCCAAATGACGTCATCAAAATGGAGGTGTCGCGGTAACCCTGTCTACTTTATATTTATAATAACCCTGTACAGACAATCCAGAGGTCGAAGGTTCAAATCCTACTCGATGAGAATATTTTTCAAAGAGTTTTATCACAGATACTGTCACCTTCCTTGATAAGAATTAACGTTCACAGCCAATATTAAACATGATCTCACGAATTCATTTTTTTATAATGGTTCTCATACGAAATCCTAATTTGTCTTTACTATGAACATGCTTTCATTTCATCTGGTGCAAACTTCCTGCTTTCAATAACCGTCACACTTTTCAGTCCTCTTCACGGCTCTCATTTGCATTTAAATAGGAAGGACGTATTGATTTTAGGAGTGTTGGATTTGTTTTCTTTTTTCTTTTTTTATGTATCAACTTCATTCCAGTTATCCCTGTCTAAGGCCCTGAAGTGACAGATGGATTTATACACTGTGACCTATTTTAGATGAAACCACCCATATAAAACTTTTTCGTTTTTTTCGTTAGGTAGACATTAAAAAATTCTACTAGGACAACAAATGTCATGATAATTCTCCATTTCTAGGGCCAACTAATCTTATTTCTTAAGGTCAAAAATCTAAAAAAAATACTAGAGATTTTTTAAGAAAAAAACTGGGGTACACTGAAATGCGTCAATCGATTAAAAAGTTTTAGGGAAATGAAATTTGAATTTGCCGTTTATTCAACTCAGTTTCAGAACTTTTATTGAAATTCGTAAAACACCACTGTATTCAGGAGGTCTCGATATATCACTGGTCAAATTTTTATCGAAATTGGTTCATAAATGAAAAAATCATAATATAATAAAATTTGAATAATATGCGTTAATGAAATTTCAGGAAAATGTTATTTTATCTCATAACTTTTAATTTTTTTATTCATCAACTGATTTCGATGAAGTTATGGTCAGCGATATTTTAAACCTCCCTGAATCCAGTGGTGTAGTCAAAGTTATGATAAAAGTTTTGAAATTGAACTGGTGGGTTGATTAAACGGCATATTTCTCATATTTCATTCCCCTATAACTTTTTTATTGATCGACACATTTTAACGCAATTTACGTAAGAACCAATGGAAAATGTGGCAAATCCAGAGGTTCAGTCAGATTTTTTCCAAAAAAATCGCTAGTAATTTTTTTAGATTTTTGACATTGAAAAACGAAATTAGTTGGGCCTGTAAATGGAGATTTAGCCATGAAATTTGGTGTCCTAGTGAACTTTCTGAATGTCTCTCAAACTATAAAAAATCATTCAAATCGGTTGTAAAATGTAAGTTTTATAACGGTGGTTCCATCTTAATTGTATTTATAGCTAGATGTAATGTTAGATTTACATTTGGAAGATTCACTTCCACTATTGCTAGTGAAAATGAAAGCTAATGTGAAGTGTAAAATAATAATAATATTATTCAACGGATATAATATGTTAGCTATTATTCATGGGAATGAAGTTAACGATACGAACCGTACTTAGGGAGGTATAGTAGGTCATCCATGGGAAAAATGGCCTAATATGCAAATAGAAAAGAATACCTGGTCCACAATTCGTGTATAAAAACAGTTTCTCATCTCTACGTGTAAATAACATTGAATGTCCATAGTGTGACCCATTCAAAATGGAAACACCCTCATAAAACATTTTTTTTATCAGGTAGACATTCAAGAATTTCACCAGGACACTGAATTTCATGAATGTTTTCAATTTTCAGAACAAAGATTTTTTTTACTTTACCTCATTAGTGATTTTTTGGAAATTACCTACCTGTACTACTGAATTCACATTTTCATAGGGGTATTTCGGCTTTCATCTCGGATAAATTCTTTTCTTCAACGAAATAATTTCGCCAATCAGTAATTTCACGAGAAAAACTGACAAGACAAAATTGCGAGACCGTGGATCGAGAGAGGTTCGAATTCCTAATTCTTCGATTCGAAATAAAAAAAATTATGTGAAATCGCGTTTTTTCAGTAAAGACGCCTGTGAAGAGGAATTTTAAGAGCAAATCCTTATCTGAATTCAAAACATGATTCAAATCGTTAGAACCGTTTCAGAAATTCCCAAAATATCTTTATGTATAAAAATCTTCTATGCCTGTGTACGACATTGAACTCCTCCTAAACGGTTGGACCGATTTTGATGAAATATTCTGTGTTTGTTCAAGTAGATTCGGAAATAGTTTGAATTCACAATTCGGTCCTCTACAAAATGTTTTTTTAGTACATTTTTCATATAAGTTGAATGTAGCCGCTGATCTTAGCGACTTCGCCATAAAATGAGTTCGGCAGTAACATCGGATCATCCGCAAACATGTCCATGAAGTGCGACAAAACACATTACAGGTACTCAAATACTCGCATATTATATTTGCATGAGAAAGTAGGACTGTTAAGAAATGATATCAACTTTTCCTTTTCTTCTCCGATCATTTTTAGCAGAGTTTTACCAATCAAACATTTGGCTTCGCCAGAACTCTCAGCGGCGGTTAAGCGTGAACCTGAAATTTGATGTCAGTGTTCAAACACGTTTTTTGAGAAAACGAGCGCATCACTAGGAATAATTTTTGTGGAAAATTTTATTGTTTTTCACCTTGTTGAGTTGTTATTCCGATAAATCATACACTTTCTAAGATTACAGCAAAACTCTATTTATTTATTTTTAAACGAAAAAAAAAAATATGTTCTACCCCTGGAATTTCGGTAAACATTTTTTTTTTCGTGTTTATCATGGTTCCAACAACTAGCATACTCAACTGTCTTCCGTCGATAAAATTTCATTCACTCCTTATAGGAAATATCAAATATTCTTGCTTTCAATATCACTACTCATTTCTTCCATCGCAAACAATGATTTTCCATAATTTTTCCTAGCGAAAGCACAATCTACCTCGTGAAGTCGTTAGTCGTTTTTTTGCGTTCATTAAATTCTGCTGATTGGAAGTGCTCAGTCGAAATTCAATTACCTAATTAGCAGTTTTTTACTACGCGATTAATTGGTTCATTATCAGTTTCGTACGAACCATGAAATCATGGAGTTTTAATGGCTGAAAATTACCGAATTTATGCAAGAAAATGAGATCGAACGAGGAAAATCATTTTTCGGGGCGGGACAGTTTGCAGAATAAATGATTAATATTGTGAGAACTGAACTGTTATTTCTGTGGAAGTCTTTAATAATAATTGAAGCAATTTGAAAAAACTTTTGAGAAATGAGTCTTTCCATCAGTTAGTTAGCTCTCAAACTTATTTAATGAGATCACGGTTAACTTTCGAAGAGCAGAAAGGATGTTATGATGACAAATGATTAACTGAAGTGGAGCAAACGATAAAATATTCTCAAAATATAATTGTCGTCACCAAAAAACGACTAATTGGCATAAGTTATAATACTGACAACTTATTAACGAGAGTAACGTAGGATACTTGGGAAAGGGAAAACTTTTCAGATCAATCTTAATAAAGCCGATGAAGGGGAAGTGATGAATAATATTATTTACTCCATAATCTACTTGCAACAATGAAAAATTCTTCTAAAAAATCATATTTGGGAATTTCTTAACTCAAACTATGTTATCGTACTCAGAATTTACTTAAGAAGCTAAAAAAAGGAATAATTGATTGACTGATAGGGTGTTCCATGCTGATTTTTATGCTCAATTATTGGCAGGCGAATTCTGCATATTTACAGAAAACCTCATAACTTCAATAAATTGTTTAGAGTCAGAAAAGAGAAAATTCCAAATTACGTATCATTTAGTAGAATATTTTGTTTTTGCAAACCTGGTAACTCCGACTTGTTTACATTCATTGTTTCAACCTATATTTTCTTTTTTTTTCAAAATCAATAATAAATATAATTCAAAAAGTGTAAGTAAATAACAATAGAACTAAAAATGATCTCAATGGTGCGATTTGGTGCCTTCCTGCTCGTAGAAGAGAACATAGACTTCTCCGCTTACGAGCGATTTAGGTGAAGAAGGGGTCACTCGAGAATCTTGTACTCATGCCAGGTGCCTACATACGGGTGTCGACAGTAAGCCGTGTAGTGTCCGCTGTATGTAGTCCCGCTATGGTTTGATAAGGCATACAAACTGTACCGAAAAGGTGCTACATTGTCTGCGGCATAGTTACTCATGTCTAACCCCTCTAGAAGGAAATTGATGGTAACGTTTAATTTTCCTCTGAGTCTTTCCGTTGAGAAAACCGTTTCAAATGTTTAACCAAAATTTTGGGGAATTTATGTATTTTTATATTTTTGCACTTTGCACAGGTCGGCTTTTCGTCACCATCAAGAGTTTCTTCCCTTGTGAACGAATCTAAACACTGTGATAATCTTAGTTGGCCTGTTCTCTGATTTATCGGTAGAGACAGGTCCCAGAATGGGTCAAAGGAGACCAAACAGTGACCACAATAGGTACATTTCAACGTCGATTTCAACTGGCCAACGAAGTTATCAACTATTTTAGAATTGTCCATCCTTAAGAATCGTGACCAAAACTCTTGAGCCTTCTCACTGTCACTCAACTTTTCGTCTATTTCTGTCAAAATGGGTTTCGGCTTTTCGGTTATTCTATTAACGTCTTCATGAAGACCCTCCAACAGGTACCGTAGGAACTCCTGAGCATCTTGCTGTGCATAACCAATGAAACGAGGTGCGAATCTTTGTGTCTGACTTTTTAAGGAGAATGTATTTACCACTCGATCTGACGAATCTTCCGACCACGAGTCTTTGATGATCTCTGCAAATGCATTTATCAAAGCCCCCTTCATACTCGAGATACTTGTGTTAATATCCCACGTGTATGCGTCCTTTTTCAAGTACTCCAACAGCCATCTCGTGTTTGACAAACATTGGATGACACTGTTCATAAAGCATGTATTTTCAATGTTTTTCAACCCATTGCAGTGTTTTAGCAGTATTATGGACTACAGACCTGATGGTGTTGAAGCTGTTTATGCTGCATTCGCCACCGTTGTCGTCTTCTGTGTAGTCTCTTATACGGTGATTTTCCCTGACAGTGTAGCGGCGTGAAAAAGAACTTGAATTAAGACTGCTGGATAGTGAGTTTAAATTTTTTCTTGGATTCATGGACAATTCATCCAAGTGACGAGAAGTAGGAATAGTTCCGAGTACTGATGCTGCATTTCTCCTCTGAATTGAAATACTCAATCGTTGAAACAAAAATGAAGTAGCTCTCAAGTCACCAGTCTCTTCAGTTATCCGTTTTCCTATTTCGTTGATGAATTCTAACGCCTGAGGTCCCAACACTCCGAAAGTTTCTATAGCTACAGGATAGAATATATATAGATCTTTCAAGTTTTTATATTTGAGGCTTTTGCTTTTCTCTCCGTTCACTGCAGCTGCACCAGAGCAATTGGAAGTAGCGACCATATGCGACGCAGCAACAGTGTAAAATCCCAGACAACAGGTTTACCAAACTTCCAAGGAACAAGTGTCATACCATCAGGCCTATTACCATCATCACGGCTCACTCCCAAAGGTTCCAGAATAGCTGGAATTTTTGCAGTATTCAAGGCTCTTTTTATCAAGTCCTTCACAGCATTATGACGAGAATGACGGCCAGCACTAAACTTGCAGCTTAAAGCATGAAAACTCTTGTCGTCGACTTCCTTGCCACATTTGCATATATGAGGTACACAAACTGAATTTCCCAAACGGAGTCCAATCGCTATCCTAAAACATTCGTCATCCAGCAGAGTTCCTAATGATGATACAGGTAGAGCATTGAGCCATGAACCAGAATGTGGGGAAGAAACTGCTTTGAAACGGGCCTTTTCGGTTACTGACACAGCTGAATCTAACAGTTTCTTCCAATTGTTATCGACAAGTGGAACATCCCAATTTTTTTGTTTAGCTTCTCAACGTTGCTGTTGACTTCCACTGACGTGACTATCTTTATCGTCTTGTATCATTAGAAATTTATATTACATTTTGTTCATTAAGACGTTAAATTAAGAGAAAGAAACTGTACTTTGGAGTTACGTATTTTGTTTTCGAACAATTTTCATACCAAGCCGTTTATAAAAATGGAGTTACTATTACACCAAAGTAGTACAAATTATTCATATTCAGGTAATCACTTTCAATGTAATTTACAATACCTGAAGGGATTCAAATTCCAAATAACTTGATTTGTTATTATATTGTTATTTCATGAGAAAAATGGGGATACGCGTTTTGACACCGTTTGTCATTGGAGATGGGAAGTTGTATTAGAAAACATTCTTTGGAGTTAGGTGGTTTGTTCTACTAAAAGAAACCCGGACTGATAAAATTTTGGAGTTACGTGTTGGTTTTTCATGGTCGATTCAATTTTGTTTTCAGAATAATGGCAACCAGAACCTGAAAAATAATGGAACTGACCACTTAACTCCTGATTTGCTTCATAAATCAATTCAAGCTCACAAAGTCACAGTTCGTAACTACCAACATAATCCACTTAACTCCAATGGTTAAACACTGAACTCACAATAATATATTAAAAAAACTAAAACATGTTTACTTACACGTTCGTAGAATGTATAGTGTGTTTTAATTGAAGAATAACATTTTTAATTCATATATAATGCTTCAAATCATCAATTATTATGTTTTTTCATTCTCCTGCAAAATGATCAGAATGGAGTTACTCGGTTTTATTATTAGGCCGACGCTTGGTGATATAAAATTCAACCAATATGCTATCACAAACTTAAATAAATAATATTGTTCTTAATTTTTAGAAACGATATGAGAGAAATATTGTGATTGAAGTATTATAGTTGCAGTATTGATTCGAAACACAATACGAGCAATATTACATGTGACAATCTACATTCAGAACAAATTGAGGCAATATTTAGAGGATATGTCGGACCGTCAAGTATTGGTCAATATTTCAATCACAATATTTCTCTTATATCGTTTCTAGAAATGACAATGTCAATTATATTCCGACCACGTCAATCACAGTCTTGATTTCTGAAGTGATTATCTGAGGTTGAAGCAGTGGCTAACTGTAATAAGTCGATCATTTTTACTCTATCTTCCTTCGAATATTAATCTGTGTCTCAACAAACGTTTATTCTTGGTCTGAATACCACTGCACTATATCGATTCCGGAAATAGCTTTTAGAATGTAAATAAATTACAAGTTCGTGACTGATGTCTCCATTGATAATGTAGCAGGATGTTCCAGGAAATTGTGATTATAAATTCATGACAGTCGAGGTTCTTGCGATCCAACATCAGCTGAAATAGGGTCAATAAAATATAGAGTGATGGTAATCGTCCTTGCATGTTTTTTTACAGTACGTTCAGATGCAATGAAATGAAGAGTTCTCATCTGTAGCAAAAACTGTTGTCACAGTCGATTAACCTCAATCATTTGGTACTCAAAAAGGAGGTTACCTTGAGAGTTTTTCGGGAGTTTCAAAAATTGGTGCTTCTATGGGTTGCTCAACATTAATGAACTAATTATTTTCCAGTATCTATTCATTTTTTATTGTCATTGGACAATAACTTCGAAACTATTGGTTATTGGACTTTAGCGCAATGATAACTTCCAATCAAGAAGACGTTCTCTGAATGGTATAAAAATTTAGATAAATGCCACATAGATCACTTTTCCATAACTTTGAGCGGGGTCCTTTGTCTTTACCTCCTCAAAGTACACCCACCCAATTTCCGATGCCTAGACTAAGAACAAAATATGCAAATTATGCAATCATTTACTTTTTCTTACCATATAGTATAAATCAAATTGTGATTCTATGGGAAATAAACTATGTCCATCAAGAATTATCAGAATCAATTGGAGTATTCAATCCAGAACAATGACGGTATCCATTATCATTATACTAATTAAAATCTACGCATAGCGCCAACCTGGCATATGCGAGGAAATACATATTATGGGAAATGCATTCAGAATCCGATATTAAGTTGAACCAATACTTAGGGAAGTAGCTAAATCAGTAGTACAAAAGAAGGCATTAGGAATATGATATTGAATGGAATATTCACATGTCTCAGGCAGTAGTACAAAGGATGACATTAAATATTCGTTATTCAATCAGCCAAGCCAGATCCAACACGCCTAGTGGAAGCAGTATACCAATTTTGAAATGTCTTCAGGACGAATATAGATTGGGGAAAATAATTAGTCCCAGGTCACCCGGTATATTCAAACCCATTGTCTCATATCACCACACTTTATACAAACGCCCTTCGAGTCGACATCAATAGCAATCGTATGTTTGGTTATCAAAGACCTAAAATGGCAAATAATTCACTAACTACATCAACACGTTTCGTGTCTCTCTAGCACAAGCGGATCCTCTGACCATAATTGGATTGCACTCCTCTCTATATAATAACGAACTCAATCAGAACTAACCGCTTCTAACTGGAATACTACCAGAGGTTCTCTAGTTGGCGAACTTTTGTCTGCGTTTCTAATTGGATTCTGATGACAGATATGTTTGAGATGCTGGTTAATACTCCGCTATATATGATATCGTATGAGGAAGGGTAGTGAAATAATTCATTACAAGAAGCTTGTGCAATATTTGCAGAACTGTCGTATTTAATTCAATAGTCCTGTTTTGGAATGTCCATTAGTAATTCTCAAGACATTCCACTCGTCATATACCGGGTGACCACACTTATGAACCGTATAAAGAACCACTTCGTACACTAGTAAAACAATGGAATTACTTCATTCCACACGTGGAATAATGAAAAAATACAATCAATTTTATCGTATAGAAAAGATTTATCCCATCAACACCAAACCGCTATTTTTAACACCTTGACACACGTGTTTCAGTCACCAAGTGATCATCTTCAAGAGGAAGATTTGTAGGAAAAATGGTGTATATCACTTGTGCGAAAGTGATTTTTCTCACTCCTTGGAGTGAAATAACCTTCTCCCTTGTGACCCCTAACATCTCGTCATTATGAATACCATGTACATACAGCAGTGGACATTTAGAATTTCAGATTATTTGTTGATAAAAAATATATTTTGATATCGTAAATTACTAATGTACTTTTTCATCCCAGATAAATACCTATTATTGATATATTAACGCTACAAAAACGATACCGATTTGGATCACTTCTAATGAAACCAGCAAATGATGAAAGGGTTTCAGTGAAAATCATCCCTGTTCCATCCACATCCGATCCCTTCCAAATCAAATGAGCATAATGAAATTTGGATGCAGGAAGGCTTCGAGCCAACATCGTGCTCTGTCATTCTCCATTTTCTTCGTGATTGATTACAAATACATAACGTACTGAATGAAAACCTCACTCCATTGTCTGTTCATTGTTAACATCGAGCAGGTAATTGAATGTTCAACGCTTGTAGTCAGTGCGTAATCTAATGAAATGCCAAGTCGGCTTCAGGACTAAAATTTGATTGATAGGATGAAATTAGGCCGTATAGGAGCTTCTCCCGGGAAGGCAGGTCCGAACTGAGAGATTTGGGGACGGAAGACGGTGTCCCAAATAATTTTTTTCTGAAACGGCTCAAGAATGCGTACTTTCTCGGAGAAACTTCAGACCCTAAAATACGCTAATCTAGTATTTTAGTCCGTTGCTAATCAACGAACTTTACCGTATCGAAAACGGTCCAAAAAAAATTTTGCAGGCGTCTCAACAATAAACAAACAGTGACAACCAACTTTCCCGTATCGAAAACGGTCCGGGAAAATTTTTGCCGGTGTGTAGTAAAAGCACATTCCCAGACTTCAATGCTCAACGCCTCGGCCAACAATTTACATTGCCGTCCGGGAATGTAATGCTTTTACTACTAGATACACAATATACTATTATTTTGTTTGAAGGTGGTTGACAAATGTTTCACTTTTAGTAAGGTTATTCTGAATTTTCATTGTCTATACGGACAATGAAAAAAAAAAATCCATTATCCGAAATTTTCATTCACGACGTTTCAACTGTTGAGATCTACAGTCGTTTTCAAGTGTAATGCGACATTCTCAAGGATACTTCTTATATTTCAAGAACAGTTCTCTTTTCTTTATTTGAAGGTGTTTGAATTGAAGCAAGAATTGGAAGAGAAAAAACTTGATGTGGTAAAAAGGGTTGTCTTCAGAAAAGACTATCAGAAGGCCTGATTCAAAAAGATGATCAAAACATTTTTATTCGAAGTTTCTGGAATCGATTTAAGTTCAATTATGAACAAACTCGAAGAAACAACCAAATCATTGAAAGATGAACTTCAACAAAACTCTGTAAGGAAGAAAAACTCCAAGGCAATTCGAAGAGCATTTAAAAGTAACTGCTAGAGAATTCTAGTAGCTTGAAGAAGAACCACAGGAAAACTCGAAAAATCAGAAAGATAAATTGCAAGAAAATTCGAAGAGCCTGAAAGGTAAATTGCAAGAAAATTCGAAAAACATGGAAGATAAATTGCAAGAAAAATCGATGAGTGATGCATCAGATGACTCTCAAGAAATTTCGAATAGCCTTATACCCTGGGAGATAAATTGCTAGTTGTTACTATAATAATTGCAAAGTATGTTCTTGAAAGAAAACTTGGCCAGGAATTATATTTAGCCAAGTAAGCCAAATTCCACATGTAAAATATCAACTTTTTTCACAACCCAACTCTTTTTGTTTGCTAATTGTATAAAATTCTCCCTCGGCATATTGAACGCTTTGTTGATGTGTAAAAAAAAACTTAGGAGAGTATGAAGCTAATTAATGAATTCTTTCATTTTTCATAATTTCATATTTTCCTCACCAAGAACCAACCGTTTCCTATAAACAACAGAGAAATAACGTTTTTATACTTCCTATCCAAGACCTACATTCATTCTTATTCCCGTAATACATTTTTCCATTGTATTTCTTTCATAATCTGTATTCACGACAAAAATATTTCTTTGTTCTGTCAACCGTTCTGAGCGATATTTATGAGAGAGCCGCCAACGTGATAAAAAGGGATGAATCGCAATCCCCCGACATGAAAGATTGGGCAAGGATAAGTTTATTCTTTTGTAACGCGAGCTGTGGGAGTAGGATCTATCCATATAAAATGTTATTGAACGGAATTTAACACTTATATAGGAAACGCAATTATCGTTATATCAGTGTATACAGGTGATTCAATGAGAACATTGTTCTTAGATTTATCCGAGAACCTTAAATATTTTTTTTCGGGAGAATGTATGAAAATGATAAATTCAATGAAACTTCATTCCCTGATTGGGGCGGCACATTTCCAGGAATACCAATACAGAATACGGTTGAAGATATTCATAATCAGTTCTCTTCACAAATAGTTTATTATCAATTGAGATGTATTGGTTATCAGCCGAAGAATTAATTTAAGTCATTACAGCACTGACTGACAGGTAATTCGTGGCGAGGGGGTGACAGAAAATAGAAAAGCACCGCAGGCGAATTTTTTTTGTTCATGATGATAACGGTGGAAAAAAAAGGTAATTGGTGGCGTGGGGATGAGAAAAAATAGAAAAGAGCCGCAGTTCAAGGTCAAATGCCTTCATATTTATATTTAGTTTTGTCACTGGGGTATTATAAAGATGGAAAAAAAAGGTAATTCGTAGCGTGGGGGTGACAAAAAATAGAAAAGAGCCGCAGGCGAAATTTTTATGTGGTCAAGGTCAAAAATGAGTTTAAATTGATAATAAGGTTTGTTAGTGGGGTATCATAAAGGCGGGAAAAAAGTAATTCATGGCGAGGGGGTGACAGAAAGTATAAAAGCACCGCAGGCGAATTGAAGGTAGGAAAAAAGCATGAAGGTAGGAAAAAAGCATGTTAGATTCAATTTGTTTTCTTTATTATGAAAAACGAAATGCATAGTAGAACAAACAAACCAATGATGACACCTTCCAAACAGAAGACAAAATGAAATCGACTATTATGGAATGTATTCAAGAAAAACTAATTCAACAAAATTAACATATGCATTCTGAAACTAAATACATTTAACCTATGTAGGTAACTTGAAGCGAAGGCAAATCAGGAAGGTATAGAAATCAAATCAAACAGGTACTCATGTGATATTACCCCCATTACCCCCCCTTGTATCTGCGCCTGGTAACTGATCTTGTACGTTAAGAGCAAACAATACCCTTGATGAAACGGGAATCAGTTTTGAGTTTGAGAGAATTCGGGAATCTAGCTGAATTTGGTTTTGATGATTTTGAAGAAAAAAATATTTTTATGGTTTGACAAATGAAAAAAAAAATATGCCAATTCCCGAATTCTTGAGAGAATTATAGAAACAAAAAAAAAAAAAAATTGCATAAAATTATTAGTTTTTACGCAAAACTGATTCTACGATGGGGAGCTATCTACCTTATTGGGGCTCCCCGCTACGTAGTTTTATTACGGACACATGCTTCGTCATCCCCTCTATCGCTCTTGATAAATATACAGTGTGTCCATAAAATAACCTGCCCTGTTAACTTTGGAACAGATTGGAATTTTCGGATAATTTTTTTTTGGTGGAATGGCGGTTTATAAGTAATTTTTTGACGAAAAAATTAATGTCTATCTTTCGAAATGGCAGCCCGGCGTCGACCTATTTATAGCTTCCTCAATTTATCGAACTACATTTTTTTTCATGTATGGTAAGAATGACTAATTAGGTTGACACGTTTGTTTTGGTATTATTTCATATTTATGTTATAATAAAAAGTTGACCTTTGTCATATAACAGATTTTATTTACATATCCTTACAAGCAACTTCGAAATCTAGAACCACTTGAGAATTCTGTTAGGGCTACCAATATGTATATCTCTTCTGCTTTTTAACTACATTATTTATTACGCTACAAATATTCCTGATTCAACGTTATTCGAATAAATACCGTCAATAAAACATAACGAATTAGCAATCTCTCGTTTTCACAACATTGAGGTAAACGTTCCAGAATGAATCTGGTGCCTAATCCCATTCAACTGAGTAATTAACCCTATTTCTTGTGATTGATTGGGTATCGTGCAAGGGATATTACCTTTCAATCCAACGTGAAATGAGCTCACCGCACTGAAGCAATGCGGAAATGTAGCAACGATAAATAGGAAACCTGTGAAAATTCTGTGGGACTATCTAGAGACATGCTCACTTCATCAAAAGTCAGGTGTGTTTCGAAATAATATTACCGGATAATATTATCATTGCGGTCGATTTAGGTGATGAAGAAGTATAGAGAATTGTTTAGTTACTTCGGAACATGGAAATATTTGTTGATTTTACAATTCCCAATACAGTTTTACAAACTGAAGAGTATATTTTTAAAGGCAGTATTTTTTTCTAGAGTTGAAATGAAGTAGAGTCTACTGAGCTATGCCATTTTCTGAATACTTATTTTTCTAGTGGCTGGAAAGGAACAACACTATTTTTATTCAGTATCTGGATGATGTGAATTATATTCCATTCATTATTTTTAATTATTTAAATAATATGTTGAATATGTTATAAATATTTTTATGTTCAATTCAAGCTGCCTTTGAAATAGTATAAAGGTTTGATTCTTTTGTTTTCAAGGGATTGTTAAAGAGAGACAGGATAAGGTTTTAGAGTGGATGAATATCGTTCACTATTTCTTGTACTATGGCCAGATAAAGGCAAGGATTCAATATCATGTAGATTTCCCTATCCAGATTCCCATCACGTACATGTGACCCATTGGGAGAATTGTAGGGAACTATATCGACTGCCTAGGAGATTAAAAATAGACTGCTCGGCTGAACAAGATAGAGACGTGCGAAATCCAATTTATTGCTAATGAAGATAAACACGATCGAGAACTATTGAATAGGCTCGAATATTGGCGATACCGTACAAATCAGATTCTATAAAAGCTGTTTCCATGTTAACGTGGTGTGGCAAAGCCATAGTGGTGCACTTTTTCAATATCCAGTTTCACAAAGAGTGCATGATATGTTATCAAACAACCGGAGAAGAAAATCTATATAATGGAAAACCAATATCCGCATTCTATATGTAAAATCGCACTTTCGCACACTTTCTTCGAAATAAACTCATATCATCTGAGTCGAAGCTCATGAGTCCCCAATAATAATAATTTTCCACAAAGGGTGTTGTATTACAGCATGGCACACGACAATGTTCATGAAATTAGATCAATATTAGTACCATAATCGTTTTATCAACTACATGAGCACTAATCTCATTGACTGAGCAACAGTATATAGTATTTCATATAGAGGTAACAATTTTAATGCTCACTCCTGCTTTATCTCATGTGATACTTATTGTGGTATAGTCACCCTGTAGTGGAATGGGAAATAAAAAGGGGATAGAAATGTCAAGTTGGCAGTTGAGTTGAGTTGGGGCAGTCTCGAAGGAATTGAGGCGCTAACTTGCTATTAATACACAGTTTCAGTTTTGTATGCTACATTAAATAAATTACGTTTTCAAAGAACCAACAGTGTTGTGCCTTAAAGTATTTGGCCCCTTGTCATACTACATTTTGGCGACGAAAGACGTGCAGAAATGGTTGACGAAGTTTACAAACATTTTCGTTTTGATAATTTTGTGCCTGAAACAGAACAATGGGACTATTATTTAGAAAGATTTGAACTGGAATTAGAAATTCGTGGACTAATGACAGATGAATATGCATCCACTAGACGGAATTTGCTACTTTCCAAGGTTGGATCTCAGGTTTTCAAAATTTTGGCTGATCATTTCAAACCGGACAAATCAACTACGAAAACTTACAAGGAATTGGTGGAAGTATTGAACCGTTTCTACGGAAAGAAGGTTTATATCTTTGCAGAAAGGATAAAATTTGCAAGTAGTTTCCGTAAAGAGAATGAGACTGTTACTGAATATGTAAATCGATTACGTGCTTTAGCAGGCGACTGTAGTTTCGGAAAAGGCTTAGACGAACGTTTGCGCGATCAGTTATTTTTCGGAATCAATAATTCTGAATGGCAAGAAAAATTAATACAAGAACATCCATCTGTAGAAACTACGTTAGAAAATGTCGAATCAACGGCTTGCATTCTTGAGCAAGCATCCATTCAAACGAAAGAATTGACTCTTTTTCAAACAAGCAGTGTTAAAATGGAAAATAGTTATGTGAATCGCGTGAATAAACAACAGACCAGACCCAGTATTTCGCTCAACAATCAGACTTCAAGAAACAAATTGCGAGAACTACATCCCGATTTCGATTGCCTATACTGCGGTGATTCAAAACATAGACAAAAAAATTGCCCAGCTTTTGGAAAAAAGTGCAGTAGCTGTGGTGAAGAAAATCATTTTTCTCGGGTGTGTGTGACATCAGGAAATGCTGTCATCAAACAAACTTCCAGAGTAAAATATGAAAGTAAACCAAAACGTCACACCCGCCATATCAGAGAAACAAGCGATGATGAAAATGATTCCTCAGACTCTGACAGTATTTTAGGACATGAACTAACACATTTACTCAATGTAAAAAAAATTGGCAGTTCTAGTAAAGTTATATTATCTGTTCGCATAAATGAAAATGACATTGATATGTTGTACGACCCAGGATCAGTCCATGCTGTTATAGGTGAATCAATATGGAAAAAAATTGGAAAACCTTCTCTTTCAAAATCAGCTGATTTGGTGGCGTATGGCGATAAACCGATCAATACCCTGGGAGAATCTATTGTCGACGTGAGGGCTTTTGGAAATAAAATGACGTTACCCATATACGTCACTCAAGAAGAGGATATACCACTTTTTGGATTAGACTGGTGTTTGGCATTCAATCTGCCACTTCCGCCTGGTGCAAAAGTATTGCATGTTACAGAAGATTTGTTTTCAAAGGACATGATTTCAAGTCATAACAATATCAAGAAGGGGGAGGAAATTATTCAGAAAAATCAAATCGATGAAATTCTGAGACAATTTCCAGAACTTTTCGATGATTGTCTGGGCCTCATCAAAGGACATCAAGCGAAAATTCATATCGATGATGACGTCACACCCAAAAATTTTCGCCCAAGAAGCGTGCCGCTTGCTTTACAAGATCAAGTATCTGCGGAAATTGATCGATTAGTTCAAGAAGGTGTGTTAGAGCCCGTGGACACAACAAATACTCCAATCTCATGGGCATTCCCGATTGTTGTAGCCATAAAGTCGAATGGAAGATTGAGAATTTGTGCCGATTTCAAGGTTACCATCAATAAGTATGTTCAGATAGACCACTATCCGTTACCCAGGTTCGAGGACATCACAGCTAAACTTTCTGGAGGCCGCTATTTCACTAAAATTGACCTCAAAGACGCATATTTACAGATGGAAGTCCATAGTGAATCTCGTAAATATTTGGTTATTGCCACTCACAAAGGCTACTTAACTTATAAACGTTTACCATTCGGCATTTGTTTTGCACCTTTTTCAACGTACCATGGATCAAATTTTAACTGGTATAGATGGCGTTGTTTGTTACCTTGATGACATTCTGGTAACAGCTCCAAATTTAGTTGTTCATACACAAAGATTAAAGGAAGTTTTGAGGAGACTTCAAGCTTCTGGGATGAAAACGCAGAAATCCAAATGCGAGTGGTTCACCAAAAGTGTAACTTATTTGGGACATAAAATTGATGAGACTGGTTTACATCCAACGGAAGAAAGAATCGAAGCGATCAAACTTATGCCAATTCCACATAATACTACCCAACTACGGTCATTTTTGGGAGCTATCACATACTACGGCAGATTTATTGAAAATCTCCATGTTAAGTGCGTTCCACTACATAGACATTTGAAGAAAAATGCAAAATGGGAATGGACGACTGAAGATACCAAAATAATGAATCAGCTCAAACAAAACCTGATATCAAATGATACATTGATTCATTACGATCCCACACTACCCTTAGTTGTCACTAGTGATGCTAGTAATGTTGGTACAGGTGGTGTATTGTCACATAAATGCCCCGATGGAACCTTGAAACCTATTGCCTTCACATCACGTTCATTTAGCGAGGTAGAAAAGCGTTATTCTACAATAGACAAAGAAGCACTAGGATTAGTATATGCAGTTACAAAGTTCCACCAATATTTATATGGTAGACGATTCACCTTGATAACAGACCATAAGCCTTTGGAACATATATTTGGCGAGAATCGTCAGACTCCGAAAGTTGCAAGTAATCGGCTATTGCGCTGGGCTATGACTCTAAACAGTTATAACTTTGACGTTATATATCAACCTGGAAGAGAAAATTACCCAGCGGATTCTCTCTCAAGGCTACCACTACAAGTAACCCCGAACAATCAGAATTGCCAAATCATTCAAAACTGCTGCATATGAGGGTTCGAAATTTACCTCTAAAGAGAAGTCAACTAAAAAGAGAAACAATGAATGATGCCACACTTTTGACTGTAATTCACTATTTACAAACATACTGGCCAAACAAGAAGAATTTACATACAGATCTTGTTCCATTCTATGAAAAACGAACCGAGTTATCGTTCGAAGAGGACCTATTACTATGGAAAGGGCGTATCTGTGTACCTCTAGCTCTCCAACCAGCAGTACTAGAAATGTTACACGACGGACATCCAGGAATAACTGCTATGCAGTCACTAGCAAAACTTCATGTTTTTTGGCCAAACATAAATTCCGATATCACTCAAGAAATAGGAACATGTTTAACCTGTCAACAGTCGAGGCAGAATGACCGAAATGCACCCTTACATCCATGGGGTATATCTCCAGAACCTTGGTCAAGACTCCACTTGGATTTTGCTGGGCCCTTTGAAAGTAAAATGTGGCTGATACTCATCGATTCGTATACTCATTGGTTAGAAGTCTTACCAATGAGGGACATCACTTCGAGAAGTACAATCGAAGCTCTTCGTGCTTCGTTCGCTCGTTTTGGATTACCAAAATTTTTAGTTACGGACAATGGTCCACAATTCACTTCAAACGAATTCGAGAGTTTTTGTAGTGACAATGGAATAGTTCATGTAAAAGTAACACCATATCACCCTAAATCGAATGGTCTCGCGGAGCGAGCTGTGCGAACTTTCAAAGAGAGGATGCGTGCCAGTGATCAAAAATTGAACCAATCGCAAAGACTACAGCAATTCTTGTTTTCTTATAGAAATACAGTGAGAAGATCTACGAAAAGAACACCCAGTCAACTGATGTTTGGACGCCATCTCAGATCTCGTTTCGATCTTTTAAAACCAGATGTGATGAAAAATGTTGAGCATGAAAAATTCATCCAGAAACAACTCCATGATTCTACTGCTGCAACAGAGCAGATTTTCGTAGAGGGAGAAGAAGTGTGGGTGAACAATCCGTTAAGTAAAGGCTCACTTCCGGGAAAAATCGTTAAACGTACTGGTCCTCTGTCATATCTGGTGGATATCGATGGAATCGTGCGTCGTAAACATTGCGACCAGATGCGTAAACGAAGATCAGTGATGAATGACTACGAGCCTTTCCGTCAGAATATGTCAGATGAATTCGAGGATTACCAGCCTCCTCAATTTCACCAATCAGCGAATTCAAATGAAGACGGAAGCTCACTGAATGAAGTGGAAGCCGAAGAAATCGAGTCAAATAATGTAGACCATTCATCTCAAGATGGGTGTATCGCGCCAAGGAGAAATCCATCACGAGCCAGGAAACCTCCTATTCGTTTTGCGGATTAAAAAAAAAAGAAAAGGAGGAATGTGGTATAGTCACCCTGTAGTGGAATGGGAAATAAAAAGGGGATAGAAATGTCAAGTTGGCAGTTGAGTTGAGTTGGGGCAGTCTCGAAGGAATTGAGGCGCTAACTTGCTATTAATACACAGTTTCAGTTTTGTATGCTACATTAAATAAATTACGTTTTCAAAGAACCAACAGTGTTGTGCCTTAAAGTATTTGGCCCCTTGTCATACTACACTTATAATACCTCATTGGGTAGCTGGAAAAAAATGTTGCCCGTGGTATCAATTATATTTTGAACATGGCGAACCGAGTGATTCATCATCAATATCATTCTGGTTGGGGTATGGGGGTGATTGGGTATTTGACGGGCTGGCCCCACTTCTCATAACAGAAACATTTATCATTTTCCGTCGTTCATGAAATATAATTCCTTGTAACTCTTGGGAACGCTATCAGTGCACCCTTCAAGGTAAATGATGTTGAGCATTTTCCTAGACTCGAGTTAGACTATTCGAAAGATCTGACTGTTGGGACGAATCAAAAATAAATCTTGCTCCAGCTTATAATGAGGAATTTTAGATATCTTAACACACGGCGTGGCCCGAGTATCTTAGATAATTATCCCGAAGCAGCGAGTTCCAAAGCTGCCATGTTCCAGAGAAGTTAAAAAAATGTCGCCTATAGAAAAGTTTCAATGTGAGTATGGCTGCATATGGAAACAGTATACCAGGACAAATCATAATTAGTTGACGGGGAGTGAAATACTTTGATTTCAATTGTATGAACATTGTCTTGCCATGCTGTTATACAATACCCATTGAATTCAATTTCGAATCGGAGCTCAAAAATTTATTCGATGCAAAATACCCAAAATAGCAAAAATCGAAATTTTGACACCCTGTAGCGCTGTATCTCGAAAACTGCTCATAGGATCAATCTGTGAATTCCACTAGGTAATTGGGATGTCAGGATCTACAATATATCAAAATTTGAGCAAAATCAAAAGAGAGCCAGCAACAAAGGAAAGGTAACTGGTTCTTTTTGTCCAGAAGAAATATTTCAATTCCGGATAATATCGCTGATTTTTTTACCTTGAGATATCTGCGCACAGTGTTGTTTTTTACCTTGGATGCAACTGACATAAAGCGATTCCACTCCTGAAACATTTACATTCAAATTCCAAGCCCAATCTCCTCAGATCTGCGTTCCATGCAAATCGCTTCAGAATACAAGCGTCTGCTCTCCAGGGCACACTAAATTCTGCGAAGTTTGATGCAGATACATTTCGAAATAACATCGAACTGATTAGAATTCAGCTAGCTAGATATCGAGTACATATTCGAATCAATTTTCGATCCTTGCTACATGTTTCGACCAGAGTCGTAACGAAAAGAAAGTTTTCCGCTGTTAACCAAATGAAAAGTGACGCGCTCATGATTCGAAAATCAATATTTTCCACTTATCTGAATTAGACCGTCAGCTAGTGACAGATTTTAGTGCCCCATTTTCGAATACAAGTCTCGAATAGTGTTCAAAAGTATTTATTATATATTTATTATATTTTACTAGTGGCTCCTGGAGACAACATATCGAAAATCGATTTTTTTTTGACAATTCTGATTGTCAGGTTTAAAATAAAGTTTTTTGCTAATCTACGTTATATCAGACCTCTTCTATCGTATCGTCAGGGCAGTCAATCACGTAGTTTTCACAGTAAGTATCCCTGAATCGTCCATTGTACGATACCTGCCAAAATCTGATTAAAAATGAATACTGTTCCGTAGAAATATTAACACATTAATCAAACACTTGTGCAATTTGTGTAACGGGAGCTTTTCAACCACCACCAGTATTTGAACCAATAACAGAAGAGCTTTGATTTTCAGATATGACTAAGCATTAATGGCCTTCAATGATTCGTTTAGATCTGGAACTCTGCTATCTTTCCTGAAAACATAGTCCATTATCTCTATCAATGAAGGTGATAATAAAAGAGCTCCATCTAACTACCGGAATATGTCACTAATTCATTCCTTGTCTAGCAAATGTAATGAAAAACTAGTGAAATACACTCATCTGAGGTTATGTCGATGACTGGTAGTGACAGTGCTATAAGAAAGGAGTGTTTGAGAGTCTCGAGCAACACAAAACGGTTCTGGGCCATTCAGAGCATTACTTGCTCCTTCTCGGGCTAGTGTATCGGCCACTTCATTGCCTTTATAACCTATGTGTGCTGATACCCAGGCTAGAGTCAGTCTGTTCTAACTGCCGAGCTCTTTTAGGGTTTCTATGCAGCCCCAAACAAGTATTGAGGTAACTTGCATTGAGTTGACTGCTTTTATTGCGCTTGGCTATCTGAGTATATGACAATGCGTTTTTTTCTGAACACTTATGCCTTAATAGCTCTTGTGAACAATGGTGTATTGCGACAATTTCCATTTGAAATATCGTCGCATGTTTGCCCAGGCTCAATGAAATTTTCATCTTCGTCTTGGTTCCGTAAATGGCGGCTCCTGAACCTTCATCATTTTTTGGGAGGTCCCTCCTTCCACGCATCCCTCTCCGTTAGACTTGTCTTGAAAGTTTTGTCAGAGCTATATCTGGAAAGTATGTCATCTAATTGCATTCTTGTAACCGGGTCGTTTTTCAACTATACGTATAGGTTGTTGTAGTCTCTCCCATGCATATTAATTATGGGTGATTGTCCTGACCTGACTTCGCCCTGTATGTATTTGTGTAGGGGAGGCAGGTTGAGGAAGCACTCTAAGGTGGCTGTTGGGGTAGTTCTCATGTCCACGGTGGCACTCAGACATGCTGGTCTTTGCAGTCCTCCGAGCCGTCGCAACATTTCTACCTGCTTGGTCTTTGGCCACCATACCACCGAACTATACGTTATCATGGGTCATCTAGGGCTGACTGTGTAGGCTCCGAGACTGTCCTTGCGAATTTGCCTTTTGCAATAATCGCGAGGTCGTTGGCATATCCTAGGTAATGAAAGCCTCTGAAATTAGCGGCGATGGCACTCCTCACTTCGGACTTCTCCTGTTTACTCTAGGCGTTAGTATTATTCCGCCGATTGCTAAAGTAATGACACTGTTTTTGAAGTAAGCGTTTATCCACTGGCACAGTAGAAAAGGAACCCCTTTTTTACTAGAGCGTTTGCTATAGACTAGGTAGATGCATTGTTGAAGACACCCTTAATGTCTATGAATGTTGTCATGGCTATCTCTTTACTGATAGCCCACCTGATACTATTTGGTCTCGATATTTCCGAAGCAAGCCTTCATTCCAAAGTTGTGAAACTGTTTGGATGGAAAGTGTGTTTTTGTGAGCATCCTTATACTTTCCTCGAATGTTGTAGTATGGGCATTGTCAGTATTTTTCAAGAAACCCACTTGGTTTGCAGTACCTTCTTTGGCTGAAACATTATGGATTCTAGAGTAAGTGATTGTCTTCTGGCCTTACTAAGTTATTTGTTCAATATTGGTTAAATTTTACTCTGTTGAAAATCTTCCGCACCCTACCTCCGAGGGTTTCTAGATGCTCATTCCACCAGACCGTAGTGTTATTTTGAGCCTTTTTTTTCAAATCACAAATTTGTTTGTGATTTGAAAGAGTTAGGGTTCCACCAGCTGCAATTAAGAAAAGCCAAATTTTTTTACCGGATGTTTTCTGCGACTTTCCTTTTCACTTGCCAGTTTCCGCCGCTTGTTCCCATAGAGAAGACGTGGACTGTTACTGGGGGGTGTTTCTTGTTTGTTTCACTTGTACGGCAAACTTTACTTTTTCTCCGGACTCGCGGTTTTTCCCTGTTGGTCGTTCGAGAACAGTTCTCTCATAGCGCACGTCCCCCTTCTCTCCGTGAAAATTGACTCCCATTCCACAGCTGGTTGGAATATTGGAATACACTGCACGACGCAGTAAAGGGATTTTGGTTGAATGAATAAAATGAATATTTGAAAATGAGCAAAACAATTAGTTGATCGGTGCGATACTTGATGTACCAGATTTAAACTAAGACGATATAGTAAATAACTAAAATAAAAACTAAACTAAATTAACGAGGAGACAGCTTTCCTCGAAGGTTTCGATTATTGCCTTGTCCACTTCGTCCACAGCCCTCTCAAGTCTCTCCATGTCGAGTATCTTTTCCAGTTTCTATATTTGACTGAATTACGCGGTGGGGTAACTAGGTCGTATAATATATGATATACAATAATTTAATCATTTGAAATATTTTATCAAGATTTTTGTTTGAATTTCAAGTTTTGTACGATTTCGGACCTTATTGAATGACTTGTTGAAAAAATGACCTGTACCTTCATTGTATGATCTATATAAGGTATGCGCAGAGAACTGGGGGAATCCACTAATTAATTTCAATATTAAATTAGAGTTTCGTAGTGAAAGTAGTCCTTGAGCCGGAATGGTGCGTCGTAGAAAAAAACTTGTATAATAAAATTTGCAAAAAATGTTATGCTCTCTCATTCCTAAGAGAAAGGTTATCAACAAAAAATTTGTAGTTCTCAATTTATAAGCAATAAACCGCAGAAGAAAGAGATTTTTTAAGTTTTTTCCTTTTTTTTTCAATTTTCCGTCACGAAAAAAAACATAGAGAATGGAAGTAATCAAAACTACCCCAAAACTGTCTTGGTAGAAATACAGTTTGATTAGATTATAACCCACTGAAAACAGTGGCGCAGCTGGAGCTGGGAGCTGAATATACAATGTAACAGTTACGAGAGCTTTCAATAATTTGGTGGCTAAGGAAGCTGCAGCCCCAAAGCCCCCCCTGCCGACGACTCAAAATTTATGAAATCACCCTCTGACCTATAGAAACCTAGAGAAACCCGTCAATGGTTTGAAATGTGAACACGAGTCGATACAGACAATTACCAATTGACAGGATTCGTTAAGTATTCATCGGATGTTCAGCGCTGATTGTTGTTAATGTTTCAGCCGTAATTTGCGTAGCATTTTCATCGGAATCATTCGAATACAAGCTACGTATGTTGCTGGCGTATCAATGATGAGTTGAGAAAATAGGTAGCAATCTTTTGGAATATGTAGAATTTAGATGGAGTGCAAAACTAATTGAATATCGAATGAATTTGAAATATACTTGACGGGACATTATATCTTTTCGATGGGCATGCACCTGTTATTACCTCCAGAGTTACTAAACCAAGAGCACCATGGTTAACAGATAGCATAAAAGAAATGATGATCACAAGAGATAATGCACTGAAAAAATATAAAAAGAATCATTCCGAAAATAATTTTCAATTTTATAAAGACATGCGTAACTATGAAGCAATAAAAAGAGAGAAGAAAGCATACTTTTTGCAACAATTTAATACCACCAATAAGAAAAAAATGTGGGAAACACTTAAGAACAATAAAATGTTAGCTGACAAATCTCGATATTTGCCAAATGACCTCAAGAAAGTAGATGAAGTAAATGATTTTTTCATCAATTCTATTCCAGTTCATTCTCCTCCTCCTGAACTTTCAACATTTTACAACTCCAACTGTTTGACAGAAAACGAGTTTGTTTTTCAGGAGGTGAATGATTTTTTCATATATGAAACAATTAGTAAAATCGAAACGAATGCTATGGGATGCGACTACTTGAATATAAAACTCATAAAATTATGCTGTCCTCATATAATTTCATATATCACCCATATAATAAATACTTGCCTGACCAAAAATATATTTCCCGAAGCTTGAAAAAAAGCTATCGTTAAAGTTAACCCGAACTTCGCCCATTATTTTCATCACAATCAAAATGTTTAGTTTATTTAGTTTTTTGTATACTATTGAAAATAAAAAAGGCGTTAATTATTATTATTATTATTATATGAATTATGGAAAGAATGTGAAAAAAGTAATTATATTGATCATTGGTACAGCTTCTGTTCAGCTTCAACATTAGCTCCCAACATTTACTACCAATAAAATGAAGATGGATGACCTTGCAGAAAGCACTTGCCATATTGTCATTCTGGAAACACAAAGAACGAAAATTTGTTGATTTTGATTCAAAATTTGCTGTCAAATTAAAACAGAAAAAATTGAATTGTGTCAGGTATTCACTTCACTTAATACCCTATAGGACTTATGCAAGGAGACCAGTGTCACCAACTGATAGTTTATATCAGTTCCTTCTCTATTGTCATGGACTTTGGGAAGAAAAGGGTAAAAACTCTATACACTCATTCAACATTTGATACAAATATACTTTATCATCAAGTTGACATGTATTTTGATTCATTTATTCAATCACTCGGACAATTTTGTGTATTCGGTTAACTCGGTGAATTTGATAAATTCGACCAATTCAGTAAATTTCATCAATTTAGCCAAGTCGGCCAATTTGGTAAACTCTATCAATTCTGTCAATTCGGCTAATTTGGGCAATTCTGAAAATTCGGTATATTCGGTCAATTTGGCCAGTTCGGTCATTTCAGTCAAATTGGCCAGTTCGGACAGTTCAGCCAGTTTCGGTTTCCAAGAAAAGGAAAATCCTGTAACGGAAACATCGTGAGAGCCGAGGAATTATAGATAGGAATTAGTTCTTGGAATCCTTCCGAGGCAGCGAGTTCCAAAGATTTGCCATCGTTGGAAGAACGACTTCCAGAAAAGAGATGTTTGACTGAGCACGACGATGGGACCGCTAGCGGTGGAACGATCACCAACCTTTCTGCGGTGTTCCGGATAAGAAAGCGAGTAAAGCATCAACGACGAGACGAATGGCTCTTTTTTGGACTCCATATATGGAAACAGTATTCCAGGACAGATTGGATTTGTGCCTTATAAATCTTACTCAGATGACGAGAAGTAAAATACTTCTTGGCACGGGTCAGAAAACAAGTTTTCGAGAGACACTTGATCTCATTTTGGTGTTGTGCAATTTTATCATCGCTGGGATACTTGTTGAAGTTATTGAAGTGGCTGAGGTGAATACCAATACAAATAAAATCTTGGTTTCTCTCATAAATCATCTCATATTATTTTATATATAACAGTTTAACTTGTATAAGAATGATTATTCTGACATTGTTGTAGCAATAGTTACGTTAGCCTTGACTGGCATCATAGTGACAAGATGTGAAATGAAATGTCAAAATAATTTTTGGTTTGCTTTCCATTTGATTATATGTTAAATTTGTGGTTGAGGAGAAACCACAGTCTGTTACTCGTTTAGATTGAAAATTCGTTATGCTCGTGGTTCCTCGTGCTCGCTTTCAGCTCGCGCTCGGAACTTCCCACTCGCATCGAATTTTTCATTCTAACCTTGTTACAGAATATACTAATCTTGTTGTTAGTTTGGAAACACGAAAAATCCGCTCTCACACAACATATTCTGAACAACGATAATCACAAAGTGAAATTTCAAGGAACTCATGTTAATTCTTCATCTGCATAATACCCAAGATCCTTACGGAAAGCAACTGAAATCCAGAAACACCACATCAACCTCAACAGTGCCTGACAACGGAGGATAACAATTATATGAAGTCCGAAGTTTCCTACTGCAATTTGTGAAAATCAACAAGGAAGCTTCTAGAATAAAATATACAATGTTTTCAATAGTATATTCAATAGCAGAATGCTAAGGTGAATTTCAAAATAATCACTCGTGAGCACCAGTAAATCCCCCCCAAAAAAATAATAATAAAAATTAATAATTTTTCAGTTGACAAATTTACATTTTATGATATTATATTTGTCGGAAAAAAAATATTCTGGGAGATATTGAATTTTAAAGTTTTCAAAAAAAATTTCACTGATTAGAGGACTAAAGCAAACCGCGTTAAAACACTGTCAGCGGGCAACACACTGTGGCCTGGAGAAACAAACAAGTGCCTCCCAAGCAAAGGTAACTGAAAACGATTTCATAAATTTTTTATAAAAATTTCGAAAATTTTTGATTGCTCCAAAAAACAGAAAATCTTGCCATTTATGGTTACATTATGTTTCAAATAACAACCCATTTTATTGAATGCTCCAATTTCGGAAAAACCCTGTATAGAATATAAAATTATATTAGAAGAATAAAAAAATTATCTCTAAATAAAAAACAAGATCCCACAAGGGAAAAACCTCAGGCAATACACAAGTAGCTGTTGATTGTCGGTTTTCACGCAAGGGCATCTCTATATATGGCGAAAATGTAGAATTTATTGAAAAAGTTGGAGGAAGTCGAGCAAACAGATATTTGATTTAGGATTCGTTTCAGACTGCGAATGTGCGGATTGAATGATTAGTTTGCAACTAAATTAAGGAAACAACGCCGAGTTGTAATTGGGACAAGCTCTCTATTTGTGGTAAATTCAAGTATCAGTTCCAAAACACCAATTGAATTGAAGTTTGTTAGTAGGCCAATCAACATACCAATTTTTTTCATGAAAGTTCTACTCAAATTCCACTGGCTGTTTTTTTTTGCAATTTGGTCGTCACGGAGGGTTGAATTATTGTCAGCAAAATTGTCACTCCCATTGGAGGCGCAACCTCCCCCAAAATTGTAAAAACGTTTTTGTGTTGGGTATTTTCTAAAATTCTTGACATTTTTGAGTTCTGGGCAATAAATATGAGAAAATCGATATGAATAATAAGGACAAATAAACCCTTTCCCTTTCCCTTTCCCTTTCCCTTTCCCTTTCCCTTTCCCTTTCCCTTTCCCTTTCCCTTTCCCTTTCCCTTTCCCTTTCCCTTTCCCTTTCCCTTTCCCTTTCCCTTTCCCTTTCCCTTTCCCTTTCCCTTTCCCTTTCCCTTTCCCTTTCCCTTTCCCTTTCCCTTTCCCTTTCCCTTTCCCTTTCC
Organism: Chrysolina haemoptera; assembly: GCA_958298965.1. Taxonomy (NCBI): domain Eukaryota; kingdom Metazoa; phylum Arthropoda; class Insecta; order Coleoptera; family Chrysomelidae; genus Chrysolina; species Chrysolina haemoptera. The sequence continues at coordinate 54,015,801 of OY282586.1, read as the reverse complement.
CTTTCCCTTTCCCTTTCCCTTTCCCTTTCCCTTTCCCTTTCCCTTTCCCTTTCCCTTTCCCTTTCCCTTTCCCTTTCCCTTTCCCTTTCCCTTTCCCTTTCCCTTTCCCTTTCCCTTTCCCTTTCCCTTTCCCTTTCCCTTTCCCTTTCCCTTTCCCTTTCCCTTTCCCTTTCCCTTTCCCTTTCCCTTTCCCTTTCCCTTTCCCTTTCCCTTTCCCTTTCCCTTTCCCTTTCCCTTTCCCTTTCCCTTTCCCTTTCCCTTTCCCTTTCCCTTTCCCTTTCCCTTTCCCTTTCCCTTTCCCTTTCCCTTTCCCTTTCCCTTTCCCTTTCCCTTTCCCTTTCCCTTTCCCTTTCCCTTTCCCTTTCCCTTTCCCTTTCCCTTTCCCTTTCCCTTTCCCTTTCCCTTTCCCTTTCCCTTTCCCTTTCCCTTTCCCTTTCCCCTCCTACAATTCGCTAAAACGTGTGATTTTGGGGGTATTTTCTAGAAATATGTAAAATTATCAGTACTAAATAGTGATTTGGTAAAAATAATAGGCAGAAATTATTAAAAACAATTCCCCTCCCGTACTCGGGGCATATGCCACGTATGGGCACTGGGGCGGGAGGGGAGGAGGAGAATATTTGAGAAAACTATCAAATTATTACTCTCAGATATTAATATGAGAAATTTGAAGAAACCCAAGTCATATCTAGATCACATAATACTCAAAAAGACAAGCAAATGAAATCCAAAAACACCTCATCAACCCCAATAGAACCGAAGGAGGATTACAACTGAACAAAGCTGCTGAGTCTATTTTTTCCTGAGAACTAAGGATCTTGTTTTGGATGCTCACTTGTGATAACATAACAATTATAGGAAGTTTCCTAGAAAATCACCACATCAACCTCAACAGTGCCTGACAACGGAGGATAACAATTATATGAAGTCCGAAGTTTGTTACTGCAGTTTGTGAAAATCAACAAAAAAGCTTCTAGAACAAAATATGCAATGTTCTCAACGGTATATTCCAGAGCAGACCGCTGACGTGATTCTCAAAACAATTATTCGTGAGCACCAATAAATCCCCCGAAAAAAAAAAAAAAACGAAAATAATTAATTATTCAGTAGCGCAATTTGCATTTTATGATTTTATGAATAACAACCTCGCAACTTTCGCGTAAAAAACTAACTGATCCATTAACAAGCACCAACGCAATCACGAACGGTATCGACCGGCAAATCTCTTGCAAAAACACGTCTATATGGCAGCAACTTCATCAAATCCTCCGGCTAAATACAAGTAGCTGTTAATTGTCGTTTTCCACGCAATGACATCTCTATATGTAGCGAAGTTGTTAGGCTTATTGAAAAAGTTGGAGGAAGTGGAGCAAACAGATTCGGATATCAAATCCGGGATTTGATTCAAATCGCGAATGCGTGGTTTGAATGTTCAGTTTGTAACTTTAACTTATTCCAAAGGAAAGCAACGACGAGTTGAAATTGGGATAAACCATTTGTGATTTTTGTTCGAAAGATATTCATAAAATCTGTTGTCGAATCATCTGCGGCTGAAAGACAAACTTTAGTCGCTATTTTCCATCGGTCAAGATAACCTCTTGGGAGGTTTTCATGTTGAAAAGGGGAACATTCTCCATGAAAATTGAAAAATGAAAAATGTGATTTATTTTTGGTAAATATAAATAGCAATTGCAAAACACCAATAGAATTGAAGTTTGTTAGGGACAAAGTGGAAGGAAATCGACCCAATAGGTCTCATGCGTAATTTTTCTAACTGTTCCAATCAATTTTAGCATCCATTTCAATACTGTGAAACTAGGCTATGGATAATTAACAAGGAAAAAAATTATTGAAACATAATAGAAATTCAAACGATCGTCTTTTGGCAGAAGGATGTGACGTCGAAATACATGTCAATAATGATTATGCAAAGAAAACATAGTTTCGGTAGGTTTGCAGTTACTTAATGATGAAATAGTTATTTATTATACAAGGGAAGAAAGTATTAGATTGTAACCGAGAGGTAAAATCTAATATTTTGGCCGTGTATAATACACAATTTTTTTTCTGTGACGGGAAATACGACGATTCAATCAAATATCTATCTATGTGTATATATATCGGTACTCGAGGAAAAAAGTTATTACTTGTCAACAGAGAAGAAATGTCAAACTTTTTTGCCGTCACAGAAAAAAGACAATAATCAACCACTTGCAAATCTCTAGATAGACCGATCAACGACAAATCAATACAATAAAAATACATTTTGTTTGCATCGACTTTGACATTATACCATATGTCTCGCGTTTTATCAAATCCAAACTGGCTTTGCATTTTATAATATGGATTATTCAAAACTTTCAAAATTTACAGTTGAATGAAACAGGTGAGGGCCAAAAGTCCGTCGCCCCCTCCCCCGAAAGTTCTCTTCATTTTACATATTACAAAAAAATGTTGGATACTTAAGTTGTGGGGTTTCGTTCATTCAGTGGTTCAAGTTTCATTCATACAGAGTATCTGAAAAAAGCGTAGCAACTAGGAAGTTAATCTTTTTAAAAGGACACCCTATATTTCATTATATGATCGGTTAGGGACGATCATAAGGAATCCAACAATATCAAATTTAATGCTGTTATCTCCAAAGACTTCGGAGATATGATCTATTTTTTCGTTCATAAGCTTGATGAGTGTGAGAGAGAATTTATTGACCTGGCAGCAAAAGTTTCTCTCCCACTTATTGGGTTTATGGATAAAATAATAGGCGATATGAAAAAATTGTTTAAAATTGTTTTTTCCGTTAACCAGCTGTCGTCCCCTTACGAACGGCAGCCCTCAAAAGTCGAAACTTGTGCGAGCTAAGGTTTAACGAAGTCTTACCTTCTAATGTGCGATTCCTAGCACTTTCTCGGGCCATCAGATAAAAATCTGTAGTCGCTAAGGATTCGAACTTAGCCGACCAGCAGTCAATGGTTTCGAACGCCACAGTCTCAACCACTGAGCTACATGGCCCTCAAGTTTCTAAGTTTATACGCTTTTTTGAGACACTTTGTATAAATGAAACTTAAACCATTGATAACTATGATCGATTTTATTTTTCCCATTTTCGCCTCATCGTCCTGTACAACATTAGCAATATTTTGCTAGACAGAAGGTATAGTTTTAGATATGATTATTCACGTAATATCCAATGTAGCAGAAGTGGAAGGATCTGCCAAACAGTGGCTGGTGAAGAGCAAAGAAAGATATTTATTTTTTGACAAAATATATGTATCTGATGTATTCATGTTTCAATAAATCTAATACAACGGTACATTTTCTCATTTCCCCCAATGTTTGCAATACTTTAGTGTTTGATCTGAAAAATGCATTTGATATAAAAATATCAGTTGCCAAAATTCATAAGTCATTTTTAAATGATATCTCACAAAATAAAGCAGAAATGAGGAATTATCATAGTACCCCAAGTTCGGTTGAAATCGTTCAGTGTGTCAAAGAAATGTAAGCTACTATATAAACCTGATGTATGAAATAACCACAGAGAAACTAAATTTAATTGGTCTATGGAAATAACAATCAAAACCGTTGAAATAGACCGATTTGCGGTCTGAAACTCGAACGGTGTGCACAGAATACTTCTATCTAATTCATCTGACTGACTGGCGTTGTTCTACTGAACACATGACTGGAAAGATTTTTTATATTTTATAGATAGTCACGCACATTCAGACCAATTTTCAAGTTTAGTAAACAAGTTGCACTTCAAATTAAAGAAATCTGCATTGCATTGTTCACAATAAGCTTATCAAGAGAGAAACAAGATGTCCTGCAATAACAGGGCCACGCTTATTGCCAGAATCCTATACAATAGGAATAACTGGGTCGAAAATCCATCAGAAAACAACTACTCTCCTGGCTAATACCACGACGAACGTTGAATTACATCAAATGAATTTCCGTGCGAATTTCCGTGCAGAGTCCTACAAGGATGTCTGCAGAGACCTACTCTATACTGATGAGGGCAAGAACCCAGAAATCGATCTATAGGTGGTCCAAATGTTTCAATGAACATTTCCATGCAACTAGCAATTGCGGAGACATCCTTGTAGGACTCTGCACGGAAATTCATTAGATGTAATTCAACGTTCGTCGTGGTATTAGCCAGGAAAGTAGTTGTTTTCTGATGGATTTTCGACCCAGTTATTCCTATTGTATAGGATTCTGGCAATAAGCGTGGTCCTGGTAATGCAGGACATCTTGTTTCTAAGTTGCACTTCATTTATTTTTCATACATCTATTCGGTCTGACTGACCAGTCCTGTTCTAATGTTTAGTTGGCTGGCGTACATAACTTTTATTTATATGCACTATATAAAATGAGAATACCAATTTTGAGCTTTAGTAAATTCATTTTGTTCAGCTGGTAAATAACAGATCTGTCACCTCGCACCAGAGCCACCTGTTCTACGATTCACTTGACTGACCAGAGTACGTTTGTGTACACACCGACTACAACTAATTAACCAAAAACCAGCTTCAGTAAATTCAGAGAAAATGTTCGGCTGTGGCTCTCCGTCTATATCTCTGTAAGAATAACTTCAAAACCCGTTTCCATGTTTTTCTGGCAATTTTCCAGTCAAAACAAAAAGTTTCATAACGAAAACCGAAAGAGAGCTACACGATCCTCTTCCACGCGAACCAAAATACCAAACCACATGAAATGGAGAAACGCCGCCGAATCCACGACCCGAGAGCCGACGCAAATTCCACCAAGGATACCCACCCGACGCGATGCGGTTGTCTCTCCGGCTACGCATTCGCACATCGGCTTAATTAGCAAGAAGTGTCTCGAGCCGAAGCATTGTGTGGTTACCGCCATCACAAAGTGCTGCTCGTTTGGGAGCTGCGGAATTCTCCGAGGCGAATTAGGAAAATCGTCAACGTGTAACTGAAATTTTTGCTTGGCTCTCTCCGTATGAGAAGCCGTCCGTACGGGACAATAAACGTAACGATCAATATTTTACCTTTCTACTCTCATCCACCTACAGTGACGGCAAATACCTTTCAGAAAACACTCAATCCTCTGGCTAAGACCACGACGGATATTGATTACACCACACAGAAAGAGGACTTCCAAAAACAAGGCTCTTGGATGAAGTTTAAAAATAGACATCTAGTAAGTAATGAGCAGAAAACTAAAGATGAAACTAATATTAGAATTTGAGAAATCTTACAAACAAATCCATATACCTAGAGAATCAAGCGTACTGAGCTAACGATTTAGTTTCAGAAATAAATAGCACTACGGAGAGTACACGCAGACCCCGACATACAGGGTTGTACTATAACCACTTGAAGAAAATTGTACAGCGTGCTTTGAGATTCGCTACTTGACTTGATTTTCTAACTACTTGATTTGACTTGACTTGAAATCAAAACAAGCTCAAGTCATTTATTTATTTTTGTGATTCAAGTCGAGTCAAGTAGTCACACATCCAGTACTCGTAAATAAAGTTATCCACTTGATTTTTCTTGAAAAACTAGTTCCTTTTTTGTATTACTCTGATCAACTGCCAAAACGCGATAACAATAAAAATATATGGATGTAAAATATACAAAACTAGAGTTAGTATAATACAGTACAATAATGTTATATGTAATAACGTTACAATGTCCACTCGAAAGCCAAGTTAGTTATATTTTTGAAATGCCCTGTACAAAAATGTATAGCATGTGCCACAATTTTAACTAGATTGCTTGAATCCTATAGATATTAAAAAATGTATAAAAAACCAGCCGCAAATAATTTTTTTTATCCACAATCACCTTATAATTGAAGTTTTATCCACACTTATGAACCGTATGAAGTACCACTTTATCCACTAGTGGAATAATGAAATTACTTTATTCCACTAGTGGAATAATGAAAAATACAATCTTGAATATCAATCACATTTTACTTATTTATTATTAATATTAACATTAACATTTATATTAATAGACATTTCGTTCTTCGTTTTACCATAATTCAACACCTCCCGATATTTTTGTATGTTATTTCAATGATTTTTGAGGAGGTGACAGCCGCTGTTAGAGCAAAACGTCAAATCATTTTGTGATGAAAAATTTTCGCGATTCTGATTCTAAATGAATATGATTGTGAATAAAACGTTGTATTGCATGCGTGTTTCAGATACATTTTATTTGCTTAAGAAATTTAAACGCTCGAGCTTCGCTCTCGCGTTTAAACATTCTTGCGCAAATAAAATGATATCTAAAACACTTATACAATAAATAACTATTTTTTTCAAGAAGAGAGAATGTGGAAATTTTTTGACCCACCGTGTAGATTATTCAATTGTCACAAACTATTACATAGTGATAGATAAAATCTAATTATTGTTGTACCTTCTCAAACCAACTCGCAACTGAAATAATCCGGAATTTTTTTCGTTTTATTGATACACTTTTATTAACTTCAACTCGTTTGGCCTTTGATGGAGCCGACCCTACACTTTCTACTTCTATTTCGATGTCATCAAATTCTGACACTTTTTCATCTACGGTATATTCGGAGCCGCTGCTTTGAAAAGGTTCCGATTCCGTTATGGACAAATCACTTGAATCAGACATTAACAATCATTCTCTAGCCGCCACTGTTTATCCTTGATCAATGCTGCTTTACCATTTAAGAGGTCATGAGCGCCATCATATTTGGGAGGTTTTTTAGGGTAAATGAGTCAATTGATAAACTCAAAAACGGTTCGTCGTATCGTTTTCAAACAAGGACAGGCTTCTATAGGACGTTTGATTCTATGTACGTGCTGTAATGGAAATTAAAATTTCAATCCGCTTTTTTACAATAAAAAACCTCATAAATGTCTCAAAAATTCAGTTATTTTAAAGAATATTTTTAGATAGTCGAACAAATATTTTCAAAAAAACATTACAGCACGTACATAGATCAACGTTTCACCTTTCTCTTGATACAAAGGTCATTTCGATTGAAAAAAGATTGTTTCAAATAATAATGGAAGCGAAATACCACTGCAGCTATATCCATGGAGTAGAGAGTGCGATTCAGTCAGATGCCTTTCTCAAGTAATTAATAACGTTATTATCCCGGTACTAATCTAGGTACGGTGCTATTTCTACACCCAGGTAGGTAAACAAAGCGTGGCTACCTGTTCTAAGAAATGTAGAAATAGCACCGTCTTAGGTTAATACCTGGATAATAACCGTATTAATTACTGGAGGAAGGCATCTGCCCTGGATAATAATGGCACTAATGACCCTAGGGGGGCACCTAACACAGTGGACCGACACATAAAGACTGGTGGACATCAAACAGTGAACGGAGTAACTGTAAACATCTCTCTTGAAAAAGCCAACCACGAATGGCGAAACGTCGAGTATATCTCATAATAAACATCGGCCCAAGAACCCTAAAAACCATTATTCAATCAAAGCATTCCACAATGAGGAAACCACTACTACCGTGTCAAAAAATATTGTACGATACACTTGTGAAAAGTATTTAAAACACTGGTTTGAATTGCAGAACGAACGTACTCGTATTTTAAACATGACATTTTTACACTTTAATAAAAAAATAAATAATGACCACAGCAGTCGATGCCAATACACCAAGAAAAAAATAATAAATAGGTATAATAAACTTCAGCTTTCATAGTTGTCAACGTATTTTTTTTAACAAGTTTCAAACTTTCTGCTGAATTTTGTGATGATACTATACCTACTATGTGCAACTTATCCAACGAAAAGAAAACCGTCCAAAAAATAGTTGAGCTTAGTAGTTTTACGAAATAAATTCAAGATATTGAAATATTACTATAATCTTCTGCAACGTCTTCTTTGGAATTTTGAGAAGTTGGATTTATTAATACATTTTCCATTATCCTTTTCAGGTATGCTATATTGATCCAGATACGAATCATTATTCCAAGAACGGATATTCGAGGAGTTTTCATAACTTCATTTCTGATAAGTTTTCTAGGTCAACTATCCTCCCTTTCAATTCCAAGAGAATTCTCAATTTCTTGATTCAATTGGTGAAATAACTGAAAAGGAACTTATCGAAAGTAATCCAACAAGCATGGATGTAGAACTTTCCAAGGCAGAGCGGGATTTGGGAGCTAGCCGACTGTATCATACAAATACCGGGTGTTTCACAATGGATGTATCAGGAAAAAAATCAATTTTAACGTTATTTGTTTAAGTATGGACGAATCAATTACGCTTTTTGATTCATGATGGAAACATTGACTCTCGAAAAAGTTTGAATATTTTGAGGACATCGGTTGAGATTTTATTGAAGAACTCACCCGAGAACAATTTCCAACACGATGGATTAGACGTTTGGATCCATGAACCTGGCCTCCTAGATCACTTGATCTTACAACCCTAGAATTTTGTTTGTAGAGCACTATCAGTCAACACGAGAAAATAATAAGAACATCGAGTGGCCCGAGCTGACATACATTGAACATGTTCTGCTGACGTTCTTGTTACATTTACCACGAATCAATGAATCCATCAAATCCATATTTGAGTAATTATTCTCTGCCATAGTCCTTTCACACCTATGCAACATTAATGGAGACAATAACGAAATAACATGTCAGTTCTCTGTCAGGATGAATTGCATAACCTACTATCTAAATCACTATCCAATATTTATTTCTTTGGAGACGATTTCATAACTAAAATGATCATATTAAAGAAATCTGCATGCATTGTTCACAATAAGCTTGTCAAGAGAGAAACAAGATGTCCTGCCCTACCAGGATGACGCTTATTGCCATAATCCTATACAATAGGAATAATTGGGTCGAAAATTCAACGTTTGTCGTGGTATTAGCCAGGAAAGTAGTTGTTTTCTGATGGATTTTCGACCCAATTATTCCTATTGTATACGATTATGGCAATAAGCGTCGTCCTGGTGTTGCAGGACATCTTGTTTCTTTCTAAAATTATCATAATACGAGATAGATATAGGAAAAGTATACACATTCAAAATGGAGTTTTCCAAATGAGTAATAATATACAGAGTGATCCATTTAAAAAAAATTGAATTTCAGTCATTTAGTCCCCTGAAGTAACCTATTTTTGAGCCTCCCTGTATGCTGAAACTAATATGCAGGCATCGACTGATTACATAATGGTTTTATGCAGGCGCTGTGACCCAAATTGCAATATTTTAAAGATTTGCATTAGGAAAAAAATATTATTTTTCAATGGTCAGGTTTTGCATAAGAATTGGACAAAATAATTTTTATCTCGAAAACCGTCACAGATAGGTATGATATATCACTTGGGAAAATGGGGAATATTATAAGGATTCCAAAAATTATGCAACATACAGGGTGTTGCATTTTGAATAAAAAACTAGCTACTATTCTCTGATACAAGTAGCAACACGGTTAGAGCATGTTTGAATTCCAACGCCCACCAATTTTCGAAATGTTCTGTTGTTCTGTTGTCCACAGATACTTCTAATGTTCCGTCCACTAGGAAACACCCGGTATATTTTCCGATCGATTCCAATCATAGTGGATTAAGCTCGAATCAGGTCAAACTTTTAACGAATTGAATCGACGTATTTAACGTTTATGGTTATTCATGTATTCCTTATTACAGAGTAGCTTAACTAGCTTTAACAGCTTTGAATTCATAAGATGGGAGTTATTGACAATTTCCGTTTTAATGAAAGTGCGGTGTATATCATTATTGAAAGCTGCCACTTTGCTATAGTATTGTGAGACGGTATAATTTCTTTAATTTTTTATGGGAATGTATCGATATTTCCTTCAACTATTATTGGTTCTGTATTTTCTGAGACTATCATGTCGACTACAGAGGCACTGCAGTTGACGGGTTATTGAACTCCATTTTCTTCAATACGATTTTACAAGCTCTATATCAACTCATTATGTTAGTAACTTTCTATGTATGGGTCAAATTTGCAAGTGAATTTTGACGAACTTGACAATGCCTTATGGAATTATTGGGACAGACAGAAAAATAAAACAAAATGGTGACTCTATGATTCCATTGAAGATTGGTATGTGTGGGTTTTTGAGGTCAGACATGAGTGTAAAAATTCATAAATTTAAGATGACGTATTCAAGATGGCGGACGGGATTTTTATTATTGTCCGATTAAAATCAAAATTAATATTTGGAGGTTCTCGTAGTCGAAGATTATGAATTCATTGTCAAAATTTATAAATTTGAAATGACAGCTCCACTATGGCGTACTATTTTTTCAAGTATGATTCGATTCTCTTCAGAATTGGTGTGTGGTATTTGGAGTCGAAAATTATGAATGTTTTGTTGAAATTCATCAATTCAAAATGGCGGCTCCTCGTTGAAAAGCAATTTAGATTAAAACTCACAGGCCTTGTTATAAGCATACCTCATCAGAAATCTATAAATTCGTACTTGCTAAAAAGAACAAAATGAAATAATGATATAACAAACTTTTTCGAAGACAAGCTGTGTACTATAGGTTATTCTTTGAATTACAGCTTCAAAAAGTTGCAGTATCATATACAATATGGCAATCAATAAGCTTGGATGTTATCACCCACGACTCTAATGTTGTTTGACCTTAGTGACCATCAGTGCAAACTACCTTGAATTATGTCTGCCGGCGCGGCGGTCACTCCCAATAATATCCAATGTTTGATTACAATTAGCATTTGCAAAAGTGTCCTCCTTGGAGAACGTTGAACAAATCAATGTCAGAGTTAATTTAGTGTCCGCAAAGGAAAGTAGTTGTTTTCTGTCAGATATTTGGCTCATATTTTCCAGTTTGATTCTGTGGAAATTATTCGTTTCTTCTATTTGATCTTCTCTGGCAAAGTCGTCTTGATTTATTCTAGAGTGATACTGCAACTGTGATAACATCAAATGTGAAAAAAATAATAGTTTAAAAAAACTACAGAACGTGCTTTACTTCCCATGGACTAAAAAGTAAAAAAATATAGACAATTTTATTTCTCAAATGTAAATAAGCGTGGGTGCTTTCGATCTATATTTTCATATTTTTTAGTTTAATTTAACAATACAGAGCGTTCAAGATGTCAAGAGAACTTTATCAAGCACCTCACTCGTTTTTACATTTGGGAAATTAAATTGTCAATTTTTTTTTACTTTTCAGTCCATGGGAAGTAAAGCGTGTTCTTTAGATTTTAAACTATTATTTTTTTTTACCAAAAAATCGAAATCTCCGACCCCGAAAACCATACCAATTTTGAATCGAATCTGACCATAATCACAATACTCGTCCATCATCTTGGTCCGTCATATTGAATTCATAAATATTTACGAAAAATTCATGATCTCTGACCCCAAAAACCCTCACACACTAATTTTGAATCGAATCAAACCATAATCACATCTTGGAGCCGCCATCTTTAATTTATGAATTTTGACAGAAAATTCGAAATATACAGCCTAAAAAAACCTCACATACCAATTTTGAATCGAATCTGATCATAATCACAAATCTCGTCAGCCATCTTGGAGCAGCCATTTTGAATTCATGAATTTTGATAAAAAAATAATAATCTCTGACTTCGAAAACCCTTATATACCAATTTTTAATGGAATCGAACCATAATCACAAATCTCGTACGCCATCTTGGAACCGCCATTTTGTTTTCATTGGTCACCGGAACTACGAACACTTGCCAAATTTCAAGTCACTCGGACGTCTGGAAATGGGTGAAAATCACGCCCTAAGGAGTCGGTTACAAACATACAAACAAACATACAAGTGAAGCTAATATAAAGCCTTTAAAAAAATCCTAAATTTCATTGTTTGGCTAATGTTCAAAATTAAGGTATCTACATACGAAAGTTATCAAAAGGATGATTTAAAAATCCAAATGTAATTTTGGTTGATTCAGTAACCTTCCACATGTACTGATCATTTTTCATTCATTTCTTTTACAAAATACATTTTGTTCCAGGTACAACGATTCGCCAACAATCGAAAAGCTGGCGAGCCGAGCACAAAGCAGCGAGAACACTCGGTATCATAATGGGAGCATTTTTGTTTTGTTGGCTCCCTTTCTTTTTATGGTAAGTAATATGCTTTCAGTGTTATCGAGCAAAAAACGATACTAAATATAAACCCTAACTTGAATGAATGGAAATAGTGGTATCTAGAGTGCCATGAGTTTGAGTCCTTGAACCTGTTTTACTAGAAACTTCCATTTCCGTAAAGTGGATAAAACGGTTCAACAAACACAGATATCTTTTGAAATAATAGATCGTGTATGGGAGATCCAATAAGATATTATTTGATGGTCATAACAGAACTACCATATTTTTCCTAACCGAACATGGCTAAGTAAGAATCTGACCGCCTCTAAAAATATGACTGAATATTTGAAGGTGATTTATAATAACATAGAAATAAATGATCAAGTGTGAGTCAGTAAATATACAATTTGATTTACAAAAACAAAATTAGTGCTACACCTCAATATCCTCAACTCATCTCGGGAATAAATGAAACCAGTGACGTGCTGATTCCAAAATTTTTAACAAAATTGTCGAAAACTCACCAGAAATATTTTTGGTGGCAAAAAATCCATCTAAAAATTGATGTAGAGCTGACCAACTCGAGAATGGTTGGAGATAGACAAATTCGGCGAACGCCAATCGATTCAGAATGATCGAATTTCGAGTCAATCGAAAACAATTAAAAATTACCCGAAAAAAGTTGCAAGGGGTTTACCCCTGAAAATCATGAAAAATATTAAGTCATCACATCGACTTGAAATTTGTACTTCATACGTAGAATTTCATGCTCATTACGAAAATGTATGCTTTTTATGTACTCAGATGTAAGATTAGCCGGAAAAGGGTGATTAAGGTAAGAAATCCAATTTTCTGAGATTTTTTATTTTTCACTTTTCGAATTTTTGTTCTCGAACGTATTTTGACGTGCTGATTCCAAAATTTTTAACAAAAATGTCGAAAACCCATCAAAAATATTTTTGGCGGCAAAAAAAACATCTAAAAACTGATTTAGAGCTGACCAACTCGAGAACGGTTGGAGGTAGACAAATTCTGCGAACGACAATCGATTCAGAATGGTCGAATCAGTATGTAGTATGTGAATTTCGAGTCAATCGAAAACAATTAAAAATTACTCGAAAAAAGTTGAAAGGGGTTTACCCCTAAAAATCATGGAAAATACTAAGTCGTCACATCGACTTGAAATTTGCACTTCATACGTAAAATTTCATGCTCATTCCGAATTTTTATGTGCTCAGATATAAGATTTAGCCGAAAAAGGGTGTTTAAAGTAAAAAATCCAATTTTGAGATTTTTTATTTTCCATTTTTCGAATATAAAATTTTTGTCCTCGAACGTATTTTGACGTGCTGATTCCAAATTTTTTAACAAAAATGTCAAAAACTTACCAGAAATATTTTTGGCGGAAAAAATCCATCTAAAAACTGATTTAGAGCTGACCAACTCGAGAACGGTTTGAAATAGACAAATTCTGCGAACGCCAATCGATTCAGAATAGTCGAGTTAGTATGTATTGTAAATTTTGAGTCAATCGAAAAATTGAAAATTACCAGAAAAAAGTTGCAAGGGGTTTCACTTGCACTTTATACGTAAAATTTCATGGTCATTCGGAAAATATTTGATTTTTATGTGCTCAAATAGATTTAGCCGGAAAAGGGTGTGTAAGGTAAAAAATCCAATTTTCTGAGATTTTTTATTTTTCATTTTTCGAAGTTCAGATTTTTGCTGTCGAGCGTATTTTGACGTGCTGATTTCGAATAATTGAACGAAAATGTCGAAATCTAAGTAGAAATATTTTTGGCGGAAAAAAAAATCTGAAAATTGATTTAGAGCTGACCAATTCGAGAACATTTAGAGGTAGACAAATTCTGCGAACGCTAATCTATTCAGAATATACTGATATTGCGAATTTGAACAAAAAAAATTAACGGACAAAAAAGTTGAATATATAATCATACATAATTTTTTGAAATTTTTTATTTTTCAATTTTAGAATTTCAAATTTCGTATTTTGACGTGCTGATTCCGAATCTTGGAATGTCGAAAACTCATTAGAAATAATTTTGGCGGCAAAAAAAGCATCCAAAAACTGATTTAGAGCTGACCAACTCGAGAACGGTTAGAGATAAACAAATTCTGAAAACGCTCATCGATTCAGAATGGCCGAATCAGTATATACTGAGAATTTGAACAAAAAAAATCAACAGACAAAAAAGTCGAATACATAATACGGCAGATGAAACCTTCTGTTCAATGTTCATGTACGTGATCAATATGATACAAGTCCGTACAAGTCGATACATTTAAGAAAACTCGACCGGCTCAAACGATATAAGTGGACTTATACCTTGAGGACCTGTCTGAAATTGCAAGTTGGGAATTATACCAAATTATTTCTCATGTTACCGTGTAGATGAAGCTATATCAATGTGGCCATATAAGAGTAAACAACTTGGTTTGTCAATGGGCGTAGTTAACTTATTTTGACCAAATTTGGACTTATACCCTTTTGCCCCCCACTCTAGAAATACAGATCACAACCACCACAGTTCACTGTCATACTGTGTTACAAATGCTCGTTTCTTTCAGTTTCTCGAAGTATCTTTTCTGGACGTATAGCTGAAACATAAGAAAATAATCACTTTTAAACAAAACTAAACAATCACGAATAGTCAAGTTCTGAGGTAAACTAAAGATGTATAAATACGTTTTCATTCTTATGAAGCCTAAAATGTCCAAATATGATCCGAATTAAACCCAATTATTATGTAATAATTACCATTATCTTTCATGGGAAAAATTGGGTTTTATCCTAAGGGCTGTTTGAGAGCTTGCGTGTGACATCATGTGACCGCCGTTTATAGAAGACTCAGGAAAATACAAAAACTTTATTTCCTAACCTAAATAAATCAAAATAGCTGGAAAGATGAAAATAGAGTAAAATTCTCCAAAAACTCTTTTTCTCACCAACATTTCGGTGGATATCCGAGAGGATAGCTCGAACGGTAGAGCGCGAGTCTTTGATATCTGAAGCCAAGCAACGCAGGGCAACGTTGTGGTGTGGGTGGGTGACTAACGGACGACTTTCTTTCATGATATATTTTCTTCGGATCGTGATAGGAATCGCACATTAGAAGGTAAGACTTCGTTAAACTTTAGCTCGCACAAGTTTCAACTTTTGAGGGCTGTTGTTCGTAGTAAAATTAAAATCACGAAATTCACTATACGTCACATTATGTTTTCCTCTCTTGAAACCCGCCAGATAAAAAAAAATCTAAATCCTGAAGTTTATTACAATTATTTACAAAACCTGTATATACTAAGTAACCGTTTACGTAACATAATTCCACCAAGTTCCAAACATTACCAACTGCGTTTCCCGGTAAAATAAACACCCAACTCGAACAAAGCTCGTAGTTCAAAGTAATTATTGGAGTTCGAAGTTGCAAAACTTCTTGGCTGTTGCTGATGCCCGCAGGCAGATACACGATGGCAAATCAACTTCTTTTTTAGAATAGGGGTATGAAATTTCATTTCAAATGTCGAATAAAGTTTCTTTCATCTTGGCGGAGAAACAGTTAGCGAAATAACTAACAATTTTCCATTAACTTATTCGCAGAAGTTAATAGTTGATTAAAGTCGAATACATAGGTCTTCACTAATGGTTTATTCTATACTTTACACATTTTTTGATCCATTTGCCATACCGTGTGATCCGAAACCAATTTATTCTCCTGTATCTTCGTTGTTACTTTGTATAGATGTTTCAAATTTGGACCTTCTTTCGAAATATATTCTCCTAGGAATCGCACGTTAAAAGGTAAGGTTAGAAGGTAAGACCTTGTTAGCAGACCAAATTTTGTTTCTCTTTATTTTTCAACATTCATAAATTCAATTGTTTTAGAACTGGTTATTTTTGTTTCCTATTAATTTTTTTATGAAGATAAGTTGAAAGATTCAATACAAATGTAGGTATATGATGGAGATTATTTCTTTCTTTCTTTTATTATTTAGTAAGGTGCGGATTCTCATCACAAAATATATCATTATCTTAGCATGAATTGGGTTAGTTATCAATTTGCAAAATTCCGTTTTTCTATGTTGTTTCAAAACTTTGATTTTATACGGAAAAAACGAGATAAATCAAAACTTTCTACACTGATTCCTGAGAAATTTTCTTTGCAGCTCTCGCAACAAAAATTGAGAATCTAGTGCAAATTATCCCAAAACTTCCTAATTATCATCTTCATCAAGTGATGAAGTCCTCTTTTTGTTTTTTACAGATCCCATTTTCTGTAGTTGAAATTTACTAATGCGAAAAAGACATTATCGTAGCTGACAAAAGCTTCGACAACTGTAACAATCAGCCCATATGCTGTATCAACTTTCATTATGTTGAACTGTTAGCCGTTGTCCCAACTTAATGGTTGTGCGTAACGTACATCGGTATCTGCATGGTAACCGTTATGTCATCCACTATGGTTATTTCGAAAGAAAGTATAGATTCTCGGAGAGAAGGAACGCTATATGAATGCATGACGTGTGAGAGTGAATATGACTAGAACTGTCAATAAATTACTTTCGGTATCGTAAACGTCTGGCCCTAAATTTGAAAATCCCATAATGGTAAATATGAATCTTTGGAGGATGCAGATCACGCAATTAACCTTGGCTTTTATTAACCACTGTTAAAAGTTCTCTCCAAGGCAAGTATCAGCACAAACTCCGACAGTTCCGGTCGTCAGAAATGTCGGGGAAGAACAAAGTTGCTGTAAATAATATGCATGTCGTTCCGATTTACTCTACTCCTTTGGAGTGGTGAAATGGACTCAAGAGGAGCTGCTACAACTCGACCTGAAAACTTGCAAAATGATGCATCTTAATAGGAGCTTGCATTCTGAACCGTCCGTTCCACGGTTGTACTTCTCCATACAGCAGGGAGGCCGTGGAATTTTAGTTTGGAGTGTCTACATAACAAAATGGTACTAGATGGAGCCTGTAAATTTATCAGGAGTTCATATCCCCTTCTCTGCTTGGTCTGTGACCATAAAGGCCGATTCAGACACAAGGGTGCCCACGCTGCATTTTTGACCCTGCACGAGAAATGCATACCCATTGACGTTTACACTTGTGCTCTCACTTGTGCCTGTCGGTGTGCGTGAGAAATGCGGGGTGAGCACGGAACATGTTCTAGTTCACATAATGAAAGATTCAGTGAAATATACGACGGGATAATTCGGAAAACTTAAATTCCGTACCTCTAGTGTTGAGAAAATCATTACAGAACCAGAGAAAATATGACCATGTGATAGAAACGCAAGTGAAAGGCACGTATATGAATGGTCTTGCAGTTTTCAGAAACACGGGACAAAAATGGTTATGTTTGTAGTAGTAGTAGTAATCATGGGGAGGCTGCTGCTGCAGCCAGGCAAGTAGGCCCCAATGGGCCCTTTTTGCTATCCCCTGCTCTCCACATAACTACATTGCCTCTTCTAGTCTTCCTTTCCGAACCTTTGTGACCTTCTAGTGAAGGTCAGTATGTCCGTCCACTCCAGTTCGATGAGTTCCTCTTGTTGGAGTTTTTCGACTCCGAAGATTCCGAATCTTAGCCTCCCGTACGCCTCACACTCGCCAAGGAAGTGAGACGAAGTTTCTTCTTCGCACATATGGCAAGTGGGATTGTCTTTTATACCCATTAGTGACAGGTGTCTACCTAGTTTGTTATGGCCTGTTAGTATTCCTACAAGGAGGCGTAGTGTTTGGCGATCTCTGCCTAAAAGCCACAAAGTCTTTTGACTGCCTGCAGCCGGCGGTATTCCTCCAAGATTCGTTTAGTTCTCTTTCCACCCATTCATCTAGGGCAGAAGAGATTTGACCTCTTGCAATGCCTAGTACTGGCTCCAGTCCACAGAACGGCGCAGCGGAACCGATTCTGGCAAGCTCATCTCCCACCTCGTTTTCCGGCACACCCCTGTGACCAGGGACCCATACCAACTCGACTTCCTTTGTTTCCGCTAATTTTTCAAGAGCATCTCCGCATTCCTGTACCAAAATCTAGGATGACAGATAGCTTTGAGCGCTGCCTGACTATCCGAACAGATATAAATTTTCTGTTCGGGCCCTTCTTTCACCTCTTGCCTCGTAGCTACGGTTAGAATGGCGTACACCTCGGCTTGGAAAACTGTTGTGTATCTTCCTAGAGCGTAGCTTTCTCGTATATCTCTTCCTTCCAGGTAGATGCCTGCGCCAGAAGCCTGTTTGTCAGTCAGACGCGAACCGTCCATGTAACATACTAGGCCTCCTGGACGAAGCTCCACTGTGTTTCCTTCCCATTGTTCTCTGCTCGGAATAGTAAGCGCAAACTTCCTATTATGTTTGTAAATTGCACATGCTTGATAAACCCTGGCTGGGCACCCATGTATCTGAATCAACCTCAAGAAAGTAGGTATCGGAGCATTTCTTTTTAAGGCAGCAACCTGTGCAGACAATGGATTTGATCTCGATTTCATCTTTGAACGGGTTAATCCGAACTCTGTCACCGAGTTGGAGCACATTCAGCAAAAGGCTCACAATAAAGCTGTGGACACTGGAGTGCTCTTGCAGCTGCACAAGGATAGGCCAATGCATGGGGTCTTCTTCAAGAACATCGAAGACCTTGGCTTATCCAAAAATCCGACCTTCGCTTTTCTCAGGTCGAGTGAGCTGAAGTCGGAGAACGAGGGATTCATAATGGAAGGCCAAGGTGGTGTCTTCAACACCCTGGTCTACGGTAGTCGCGTGATGGGTATAGAGGTCCCGGCCATAATGCATTTACTATGAGGTGTCAGCCTATATCCACAGGAATAACGTGGTTCTACAAATATTGTACTACCATCTCCGACACTCGTACTGTATAGACAAGACACCAGTGTTGCCTTATGATCCGGGGATATCGAGTCCGTTGTGGGGAATGAGACGTGCCGAATCTATTGGAACTACTTGTTGTGGTCTAACTTAAACTTGTCAAATTAAAGGACAAAAAGAAGTTTTTTCACAAACTTTATTCGACAACTGTCAAAAAGAATTATGTCGTATTTTTAAATACTTTAACATAACAAAACAACAACAAATGTAAATCATTAATAGTATGGGAGCTGAAGTAATATAAAATTTAAGTCATAACACTACTCATTTCCCACCCTCAGGAAAATACAAGCAAATGAGCCTGATTTTGTTCCTTTAAAGTAGGACGATATTCGTCATAGAGTTTTCGGCTCCTGGCGAAACAAACATCTTCCGAAAAGAGGAAGACAAATGGACAAAATATCGAGAATTAATCTTTGAACTCCCCAGGCTCTACCCAAACCATTCTTTTAAAATGGCGATTCTGATCATAGGAGTCCTTGGTGGAATGATGGACACGCTGCTTTCTAATTTAAAAATCATACCGGCTTGCCGTGATGCGGCAGAACTCTTAACCGGAAGAATGCAGAAGGCCGTCATCCTTGGTTCACCCCGTCTGCTCAGGGCACATGATTCTCCGAACCGAGTAATCACTCACCCTGCGGACGTTGGGGAGTGACTATCTGGGGTTGTTTTGAAGGTTGTAGACGATGTAGTAACTTGATTACTTGTGCTTCGGACTTCCATCGTCTTAATGGTTGAAAGATTTCTACTTCTTTCAATTTTTCACTACGTTTCAATTGCTTGAATCTGCAATCGTCCTCAGGTGAATATTGACAAATTTTGAATCTACACGATGTTTTATAGGTCTGCCGGTAATTATGTGGACTCAACGGGGGGAAACACCTAAATCGGGAATAGCCGACCACGCGTGGACAGAGCACCATCGAATTCTTTGGGACGAGGCTAATGTTCTTCATAGAGAAGAACACTGGTTTAAACGCAAATTTATTGAAACCGCTTATATCGAGGTTAATGGTGCTTTCAGTCAACCGAGCGTGGAAATCAAAAACGTATGGAGGCCGCTAATGAACCGTTTTGGAAGACGATTGCAGATTCAAGCAATTGAAACGTAGTGAAAAATTGAGAGAAGTAGAAATCTTTCAACCATTAAGACGATGGAAGTCCGAAGCACAAGTAATCACTATCTGGGGTAAATGACACCAGTGCGCTTTCCGGATGTATCGGGGCTCCGGAGACAGGGTCTGACTGGAACAATCCTTGTCGATAGAAATAATAATAATATATATGTGAAGTGACTACGACAATTATTGGATTCATGCCTTATTATCATGAGGATATACGGACAATACTGTCCTCCAAAAGGCATACTGAGTAAAATCGTATCCCAAAATCTGTCATCATCTCCCGGAATGAAAGATATTTTATACCTACTTAACCATACTTCAACAAAAAACCGTTAAAAATCAACGGAAAATGTCACCTTTGAATTGCAATCTCTAATTGTTTGCGTGAATCGGCTCGCAAATTCCATGAATATTTAATTGGTTATAACTCTAAAAAATGACCGAAGAAGAAAAATGAAAAGTTTATATCGGTTATGAAGACTCCTACCTTTTCATGCAAACATAATATGCGAGTATTTGTGTACCTAAAAGACAAAATATCGAGAATCAAGGGAGTGAAAAATTCGCGAGAGCTTGCTCGAGCGATTTTTTTTTCTTCCCTTGATTCGAGATGTTTGGTCAAAAGACAATAAAATTTGGATGCAATTTGAAATATATCTATATATATTTGAAGTGATACAACATTGGGCTGAATTTCTTATAATAGTCAAAAGTAGACTGATAATCAAATTGTTTCCAGTTTCCACAATATGTAGGCACAAAAAAGTTAAATATGATACAGGAAGTTGGACGATGAATGAAGTTGGACGTCATTAATTCACCAGCTGTTAATTTCAAAAATATCAATGCCATTCAAAATAATATTAATTTATTTGTCCTTAGGATGGCTACAAACTCAACGTCCTAATAACATCCTATCCCCTTGTATGACAGATGGTAACTCAAGGATCCAACTCAATTTTCTCTTGGCTTCGGTTCTAATTTTTCTTTCTGGAACTTCAAATTACGAAGTTTATTTTGGTGCAATGAAATTATGTCGGAAGAGTTTCCAGCTACCCCGATAACCCAATTCCTGGGAACAAATCGTATCAATCACTCGGATGCTAACACAGGGGCGTACGGTCTAGTCACTAGAGGGCACTAGCAATATTGGAATATTTTTACAAAATAGTATATTAAAGTATAAGTGGATAAAAAAGTGTTTGAAAGATCAGTTATCCACGAATTCTTTATATTTTTTTCAATTGGTGCACATTGAAATCATAAATGCTGGTTTCATTCTTACAAATAATGGAAATACGAACTTATAATGTGAAATGGTTGAATTCGTGATATGACATCAGTATACCTTTCGTTAATGTTTGAATAATAATGTTCCTCGGCAAGCGACAAGCCTCGGCTTTGCCTCGGCTCGTACTCGCTCACCTCGTCTTTACATTCCTTGTTACTTAAATAACTATAATTTCACCATCTATTTTATATTTTATTACCTAACAGTTGACATCCAACTCTGTCAAATTTGCGCAAAAATAACCTACCGACAAAAAGTAACGAGTAGAATTGAAGCACTTGCAAATCTGATCATAACTCTGAAGCTCTTCAGTGATAACTCAGCAACTCGAAGATGTTTTAAACTAATTTAACGAATCAAGACAGAACACCCCAATCTAGATGACTGCTGATGGCTGCTGCTGGCACAAATTTGATGATAGTTGCGTAAATAGAATATCTTTCTTCGAACTGAACCTTTCGGAGCCTCATCGGACCTCTTTAGATGTTTTCAACCAATAAATTCCAAATCTTCAGATGTTGTGGTGTTCCAGATTTTTCCGGGTTTCCATGCAATTGTAAAAGTGAAAATCATTTGCAGCTTTCAAAAAAAACTACTTATGCACTGGATTATTGGTGATCATTTTCTGAGAGAACGTATATGAATCACTGGTTTGAATTCATCCGAAACTGGAAACAAATCTGTTATGTTATTGATAATTTTCAAATTCCCATTGAGGACGCCAATGTCTCAGAGAGAAGCTGCCATAAGAACACTCCACAACTTTCTTAATTCAGCATCAGACGTGAGCGGCAACTTTAATTTCCTCGGTGGATATATCCTTGTCCCGAATCACGAGGTCTCTCTAGTCAACCTCTCCGGTAACAAATCACCGCCATTATGTTCAACTCGTGAGTTTTTGTTTATCGGTAACTTTTTATTTTACACCTATCCCGAAGTTTCCTCCTAAGTGTGGTAAACAAGAAAGTGTTGTTCGTGAACAATCTTTCTTACAGTCGATTATGCATTGCCTTAACCGATTTCTGGAACAATCTATTTCCAATTCTAACTCGCAAAGAAGGAAGGAAACGTTTTAATTCCACTCAAGCAGTATCTCAGGAATCCAATCTTTGAGTAATACCTGTTAGTCTAAGAGCCGAAGAGAGGTCGACCTTCACCGTTCTGTTTAATGGATGAAACATACTTCTTATGAAGTTTCATATATAGACGAATAGCCCTTGGCTATGCTAACGACACAGAGTCTTAGCACGAGGAAGATATAACACAACGATTGGAGATCCCATGTAGGGGGCTCTTACGCAATGTGCAGACTTGGAGATGATGATCGTCCACCTTAACGAGGCAATCACAATCACACGGAGACAAAAAATAGAGGGGCTAGGACCTATACAGCCTCGAGGAGGAGAGGACATACAGATGAAGGTTAAATATCTTGGACTAATCCTTGACTACATACTGACCTGGAACCAGCACCTAAAAAAAACGACCAAAAAGGCAGTGGTAGCCTGCGCAGAGCAGTGAAAGGACAAGTGGCTGAAATCACTTACCAATTGCAGCAATGGTGGACACTCGTGAGATTGCCTCCTCTCCACCTAATAGTTAAGGAAAGGCAATGCTTGGTTTTTTTAGACTGCGGAATATACTCGAGTTGCTGCAACAGGACACATGAGCATCGTCGTATCGTTAGAATTGTGGTCGGGAATACGCTGGGAACAGGAAAGGATAATATTTCGAAACGGTTCTATTTCAATAACCGATTTAGGGTACTGATACCAGATAGAACTGAGTTAGATAACTCGCAGCTTAAGTTCATTCTACTGGGGAAAATCTGGTACCCAGGTGTATCCAAGACTGGGAATGAAGCGAGCTAAGGAGTGTTCAGCAGGAATCCGAGTATTGGCATCAGCTACTTACTGAACACCCATTCCCGGAGGTATACGCCATATTCCAATGCGCGAAGGAGAATTATAAGAGAAACGATAAAAACGTGCATATCAACATCCTGTCAGACAGTCAACCGGCACTTGAGGCCTTGTGCAAGAACGAAGTGACGTCCAAACTGGTATGGAACTGCAAAAAAAACTTAGAACGCTGGCAGACTGAAATCATGTCAAACTAATATGGGTCCCAGGCAGACCTGTCCCAAAGCACAGTGCTTAGTGCTCGTGAAAGTGCTCGAAGCACTTTTGTGCTCCTAAGCACTGTGCTCCCGATCACTTTCCTAATTCAGTGCTTAGTGCTCTGAAGCATTTAACGAAAAAGCTTAGTGCTTAGTAATCCCTAAAAGTGCTCGCAAGCACTCCAGTGCTTCGGAGAACTTTTCGGGATTACTAAGCACTAAGCCTTTCCATATAAATTAATCTTGTCGAAACATGAAATCGCGGCAGATGGCACCCGGCGGCACCCCCCAGCAAACAATCAATTTTCTACGATAAGTACTGCGTTTAGATCACTGTTTTGAAGGAATAGTACAATTTTATCAGTTACTTTTCCTACCTAAAAAAATAAGTTGAAAATAATTGAATATTACTCCTTCTTTTCAGACTACGTTGACCTATCGGAGACCAAATCTGTCTCCGATATCAAAACCTTTGAAACAATTTTTTTTCTGTTATTTTAAACTTCTTTTCTGTGTAACCATATGCGGCCCATTTCGATTTGATTTTGATTTACCCGTTTTGGTTCATTTTCAGACTGTGCAAGGTTAAACACTCAAGAAAAACACAAAACCAAACATTCAATCAATATTCCTATTTTATTGGAATCAAATTGTTGATTTTAGCAATTCTATTTCAAAATAGTATATTATGTTAGCAGAGTTACACACGTCCTTTCAGTAACGACTATTTTATCACGAGTGCAGCGTTGCGGAACGACTGTTTTAAAAACAATTGTCTCGAGGAGTTCATGAATGCTTTACATATACCGTACTTTTTTTGCGAATTTATATTGTAATCACAAAATTGTATGTTATTAAGTTGATATCTTCTTTTATTATAACAGTTCCAATTGACAGGTCAAGAACTATCTACTCTCTCATGGTTTTTAAACAGTGAAATCAAACAGTAACCCTAGCGATGAACTGAACTGAAATGGAGTTGCTATAGTAATATTAAAAAAAAATCATTAAAAACAGATCGTGGAATGTGATTAATTGATCATTTATCGTGGTATGGTGAGTGCCAATTCAGATATTTGAGTGGTTTTTAATTGAATCGGTTGTTACTTGATGAAAATCATAGCATTTCTTAGACTGTTGGAAACGTGAGTAACTGAAACTTGATTTAACACGATAAGATTTCAGCAAATGATATTACATCGATACTAGTGTAGTGTAGTGTAGTGTAGTGTAGTGTAGTGTAGTGTAGTGTAGTGTAGTGTAGTGTAGTGTAGTGTAGTGTAGTGTAGTGTAGTGTAGTGTAGTGTAGTGTAGTGTAGTGTAGTGTAGTGTAGTGTAGTGTAGTGTAGTGTAGTGTAGTGTAGTGTAGTGTAGTGTAGTGTAGTGTAGTGTAGTGTAGTGTAGTGTAGTGTAGTGTAGTGTAGTGTAGTGTAGTGTAGTGTAGTGTAGTGTAGTGTAGTGTAGTGTAGTGTAGTGTAGTGTAGTGTAGTGTAGTGTAGTGTAGTGTAGTGTAGTGTAGTGTAGTGTAGTGTAGTGTAGTGTAGTGTAGTGTAGTGTAGTGTAGTGTAGTGTAGTGTCGTGTCGTGTCGTGTCGTGTCGTGTCGTGTCGTGTCGTGTCGTGTCGTGTCGTGTCGTGTCGTGTCGTGTCGTGTCGTGTCGTGTCGTGTCGTGTCGTGTCGTGTCGTGTCGTGTCGTGTCGTGTCGTGTCGTGTCGTGTCGTGTCGTGTCGTGTCGTGTCGTGTCGTGTCGTGTCGTGTCGTGTCGTGTCGTGTCGTGTCGTGTCGTGTCGTGTCGTGTCGTGTCGTGTCGTGTCGTGTCGTGTCGTGTCGTGTCGTGTCGTGTCGTGTCGTGTCGTGTCGTGTCGTGTCGTGTCGTGTCGTGTCGTGTCGTGTCGTGTCGTGTCGTGTCGTGTCGTGTCGTGTCGTGTCGTGTCGTGTCGTGTCGTGTCGTGTCGTGTCGTGTCGTGTCGTGTCGTGTCGAGTCGAGTCGAGTCGAGTCGAGTCGAGTCGAGTCGAGTCGAGTCGAGTCGAGTCGAGTCGAGTCGAGTCGAGTCGAGTCGAGTCGAGTCGAGTCGTGTCGTGTCGTGTCGTGTCGTGTCGTGTCGTGTCGTGTCGTGTCGTGTCGTGTCGTGTCGAGTCGAGTCGAGTCGAGTCGAGTCGAGTCGAGTCGAGTCGAGTCGAGTCGAGTCGAGTCGAGTCGAGTCGAGTCGAGTCGAGTCGAGTCGAGTCGAGTCGAGTCGAGTCGAGTCGAGTCGAGTCGAGTCGAGTCGAGTCGAGTCGAGTCGAGTCGAGTCGAGTCGAGTCGAGTCGAGTCGAGTCGAGTCGAGTCGAGTCGAGTCGAGTCGAGTCGAGTCGAGTCGAGTCGAGTCGAGTCGAGTCGAGTCGAGTCGAGTCGAGTCGAGTCGAGTCGAGTCGAGTCGAGTCGAGTCGAGTCGAGTCGAGTCGAGTCGAGTCGAGTCGAGTCGAGTCGAGTCGAGTCGAGTCGAGTCGAGTCGAGTCGAGTCGAGTCGAGTCGAGTCGAGTCGAGTCGAGTCGAGTCGAGTCGAGTCGAGTCGAGTCGAGTCGAGTCGAGTCGAGTCGAGTCGAGTCGAGTCGAGTCGAGTCGAGTCGAGTCGAGTCGAGTCGAGTCGAGTCGAGTCGAGTCGAGTCGAGTCGAGTCGAGTCGAGTCGAGTCGAGTCGAGTCGAGTCGAGTCGAGTCGAGTCGAGTCGAGTCGAGTCGAGTCGAGTCGAGTCGAGTCGAGTCGAGTGCAGTGCAGTGCAGAGTAGTGTAGAGTAGTCATTGCAGTGCAGTGCAGTGTAGTGTAGTGTAGTGTAGTGTAGTGTAGAGTAGTGTAGTGTACTGTAGTGTAGTGAAGTGTAGAGTAGTGTAGTGAAGTGTAGTGTAGTGTAGGGTAGGGTAGGGTATGGTAGTTCAGTGTAGTGTAGTGTAGTGTAGTGTAGTGTGGTGTGGTGTGGTGTGGTGTGGTGTGGTGTGGTGTGGTGTGGTGTGGTGTGGTGTGGTGTGGTGTGGTGTGGTGTGGTGTGGTGTGGTGTGGTGTGGTGTGGTGTGGTGTGGTGTGGTGTGGTGTGGTGTGGTGTGGTGTGGTGTGGTGTGGTGTGGTGTGGTGTGGTGTGGTGTGGTGTGGTGTGGTGTGGTGTGGTGTGGTGTGGTGTGGTGTGGTGTGGTGTGGTGTGGTGTGGTGTGGTGTGGTGTGGTGTGGTGTGGTGTGGTGTGGTGTGGTGTGGTGTGGTGTGGTGTGGTGTGGTGTGGTGTGGTGTGGTGTGGTGTGGTGTGGTGTGGTGTGGTGTGGTGTGGTATGCCAGTTATTGTAAGTCTCAATTTTATTCTTTAGATCGAAAATTGTTCGGCGGACGAAAAAAGGCAAGAGATTATTTTTATGAAAAGGTATGGAAAAATAATATTTATTTGGAAAAAAAACAGTGGCGTATCATTATTTCCATGAATAGTATGACAGTGACGCCACTGACGAAAATTAAGAAAAACTCCACCATGGAAAAAATTTATTTCAAAGCGTACTTTGCATGTACCAAAATTGAAAGAAAACCCCAAAGTGGTTTTAGAGATATTGGGGAAGAAATCTGAGGGAAGAGCTCGAACAGTAGAGCGCGTGGGTGTTCAATATCTGAAGCCAAGCAACGCACTGCGAGTTTGTGGTTTGGATGGTGACTTACCGGACTTCCTCCTTTCGAGATCTGTGCTTTCAGATCGTGCTAGAAATCGCACGTTAAAAGGTAAGACCTCGTTAATCCTTAGCTCGCACAAGTTCCGACTTTCGAGGGCTGCCGTTCGTAGTAGGACGACAGCAGGTTAACGAAAAAACGAAACAAAAAACTGTTTTTTCTTTAATTTCAACATCCTGTATTCCATGAATAAAGCGGTTGCGGACCTATGTTTATGTTAATAATGTTTATTAAAATCATTCAAGGATCAGTATTAAAGTATGAAACACCCTGTATATTCGGATTGACTGACAAGCTGTTCTAGTATGTAAGTAACTGACCTACTTTATTTTCATTGGTATGCATTACAGAAGTTGCATAACAATTTTCAACTTTAAAAAATCCAGTTTGGTACTCCTTCGATGTCGCTCCTGAATCACCTGTGTTACAATACGCTTGACTGACCAGAGTATGTTTGTATTCACATCGTCTTTAACTTATTAACGAAAAACCAGCTTTAATCAACCAAGAGAAAATTTTCGGATCCGGCTCTTGGGCTACTAGTTTCAATTTGAATTTGAAGAATGAATGGGACGACTTCTGGGAGATCTGCATCATCCGACCTTTCAAGTCCCCGAACGTTATTACCGCCATTGGCAATATCCATCCCCGCTAAAACAAGGGATAACACCCCATAGCGAGAATCCGGAAATCAATTTACCGCCTCGATGTTCGCAGCAGCCCGCAAACTAATCCAACGAGTGATATTATAGTGGATTCGCTAAATTAAATTTATTTGCAGTTTAGTTTACTAATGAGTCTCGCTAATCCTATAAATCAGATACGCATTGCAAACAATATCGGCGATATTATTGAAACGAATCCGATAAAAATAAATATTGGACCGTTTCCAGCTGCCTGGAACACACATCGGGAAGAAATATGTTTGCCCGGCGGTCGTAACTCATTTTCGAAATTGAATTATCTAGTCGTGCGTTATTTGGTGAAACTGAATCCCTTGTATGGATGAGCTAGACCGGAATTGTACCATGAGAGCATGTCCAAGGCCCCCTGTGCTTCAAACGAGCATCGATTGATTTCATTTATATAACTTATCATTATGTGGGTACAATAGTATATTACGTAACACGTGTTGTAAAAGGCATATTACACATGAATGGAAAAATTCCATGAGTGCGTAATTGCTTTACAACACGCATTAGGTACTATACTTTAGCTACGGCCATATACAGTGTACCGTTTCCGGAGATCCAAAAATTCATATTATTATTATTATTAGTGAAATGACCTTTTATCAAAGAAGACGCCTATATACAGAGCGACCCATTTAAAAGCGGGCTACCTCTCTAAAACTGTTATTTATTATCCAATTCTGAAGTTTTATTTTTCAATAGATAGAGCATTAATAGTTCTAATTGAGTGCCATAAATTCGAATTAAAATAAAACTTTCAAGGCCCCATTCGAATTTTTCTCAAAGTCAAAAATCCAAAAAACATACTAGCGATTTTTTAAATGAAATTTGGTGACTTCACTGGATTCACGACATTTTCAAGTGGCAAATGTGAAAATTACGTAAGAATGCGTCGATCAATAAAAAAGGTATATGGGTATAAAATTTGAAAATTTCGTCAATAAATCAACCCACCACTTCAATTTCAGAACTTTTATCAAAATTCTGACAACACCACTAAATTCAGAATATTTCGAAATATAATCGGTCAGAATTTCATCAAAATCTGTTCATAAATAAAAAATATATAAAGTAATAAAATAAAATTTTCCTAAAATTCCACTAATTTCACATTTTCTTATTTTATAATTTTTTTATTTATGAACAGGTTTTGATGAAATTCTGACCAAATGTATTTCGAAGTATTCTGAATCCAGTGGTGTAGTCAGAATTTTGATGAAAATTCTGATATTGAAGAGGTGGGTTGATTTATTGACATAATTTTCAAATTTCATTCCAATATAACTTTTTTATTCATGGATACATTCCTATATAATTTCCACATAAATCACTTGAGAATGTCGTGAATCCAGTGGCACCGTCTAATTTTATCTAAAAAAATCGCTAGTATGTTTTTTGGATATTTGACCTTGAAAAAAATTCATGAGGCGCCAAATCTCCAAGGGCCCACTCCAAAAAACCTTTCTTCCTTATTCGTAGGATTCTTAACAACATCCTCAGGTTCACTATTGAACAAAATCATAGGGCTGTTAGAAGCCCTTAAAAAAATCTGTTTGGCGACAAAATGTCTCTTTTGGGTTAGGATAATATTTCCATGAATGACATTAATAACATGAATTAAGCAGTTGGAGGTTACGAAAGATGGTGTGACAATAATATTACGAAATTAACAAAATACGAAAAAAATTTAAAAAATTAATTTTTCATGTTGTTCTTGAAATGATTTTTACTATATCCAAATACAAATTTATAGCAAGCATTGTCGTAAATACTACCACTCTCCACGCAGCTAGGAGTCTGATCAAGATCTTTTAATCGATGTTCGTTTCGTTTCGTTCGCTCTGTCACCATGAGTTGGTGGAAGATCCACTCTCTAAGTCTTTCCCCTTTTTAAAATTGAATTAGGTTCTATCGGTCCACTTATCATTTCAATGATCAACGATACCCCGAGTAAATATTAATGCCTTCTGGCTGGCACTTACCCTGTTTCCAGTGAACAGTGTCCTTTGAAAAATTTGTCGTTGTCAAGTTTTGCTGAATAGGTCCTCAATCCTATCAGAAAACTCGTTAGAACGTTTCAACGGACCCCGCTCACTGGTCATGGAGGCCTCGAAAACGGTCTTTCTGGTGTGTTCGAACGTTAATACTATCTCTCTCCATGCAGCTAGGAGACTGAATTTTGTATTGTTCTGATGTAGTTTCTCAATCAAAGTTAGTTGTCAATATCGTCCTCTTGGTCAACAAACGTCCAGTTCTAGTTGTCCGGGTATCGTGTCTGTAGAAACTGTCGCTCTGTCGACTGAGGAGTAGAAAACTATACGCTCACCATGAGTTGGTGGAAGATCCACTCTCTAGGTCTTTCCCCTTTTCTCAAATTCAATGAGGTTCTAGACATAAGAGAGATTCAGTCCACTTATCGTTTCAATTATCAACGATACCCCGAATAAATTTTAATGCCTTCTGGCTGGCACTTACACTGTTTCCAGGGAACAGTGTCCTTTGAAAAATTTGTCGTTATCAAGTTTTGCTGAATAGGTCCTCAATCCTATCAGAAAACTCGTTAAAACATTTCATCGGACCCCGCTCACTGGTCATGGAGGCCTCGAAAACGGTCTTTCTGGTGAGTTCGAACGTTGATATTATCTCTCTCAATGCAGCTAGGAGACTGAGTCTTGTATTGTTCTGATATAGTTTCTCAATCAAAGTTAATTGTCTATTTCGTCCTTTTGGTCAAAAAACGTCCAGTTCTAATTGTCCGGGTAGCGTGTCTGTAGAAACTGTCGCTATGTCGACTGAGGAGTAGAAAACTATACAATGCAAAACCTAAACGAGACAGAATGAAAAAATCAGGGATATATAGATTAGAATGCGGGGAATGCTCTGCAGTATATACAGGCCAAACCGGTAGAAATTTTGACGTAAGGTTCCGTGAACACGTCGGTTTAGACAAAAAATCAACAATGTACGAACATCTACAAGAATCCAAACACAAGATAAGTAAAGATAACCTCAAAATTCTACACACATGTAATAAAGGGAAGACAATGAATCTGTTGGAAGCCATGGAAATTAATAAATCAATTAAAAACCAGAAATTTAGAACCCTCAACGAGCAACTCGATTTGTGTAGGTCTCCACTTTTGAATTTATAAATTTGACAACCCAGGTAATTTCCATCACCTCCAGGGTTTAAGTTTATATTGTTTCACCCTTGTTCTCTTAATTACCTCTCCATCCAGCCTACCTGCAAACTCCCTATATAACTAGGCTTAGAGTTCAATTGTATTAGTTAGTTTTTATACTTGATAATGGGATAAAACCCGAAACCGGTCGTAACAATAAAAAATCTAGTGGAAATAAGACAAAAGAGTGTTCTTTCGTTTCATCAAAGAGAAAACTATACGCTCACCATGAGTTGGTGAAAGATCCACTCTCTAGGTCTTTCCCCTTTTTTCAAATTCAATGAGGTTCTAGACATAAGAGAGATTCGGTCCACTTATCGTTTCAATTATCAACGATACCCCGAATAAATTTTAATGCCTTCTGGCTGGCACTTACACTGTTTCCAGGGAACAGTGTCCTTTGAAAAATTTGTCGTTATCAAGTTTTGCTGAATAGGTCCTCAATCCTATCAGAAAACTCATTAAAACATTTCATCGGACCCCACTCACTGGTCATGGAGGCCTCGAAAACGGTCTTTCTGGTGAGTTCGAACGTTGATACTACCTCTCTTGATGCAGCTAGGAGACTGAGACTTGTATTGTTCTGATATAGTTTCTCAATCAAAGTTAATTGTCTATTTCGTCCTTTTGGTCAAAAAATGTCCAGTTCTAATTGTCCGGGTAGCGTGTCTGTAGAAACTGTCGCTATGTCGACTGAGGAGTAGAAAACTATACGCTCACCAGGAGTTGGTGGAAGATCCACTCTCTAGGTCTTTCCCCTTTTTTCAAATTCAATGAGGTTCTAGACATAAGAAAGATTCGGTCCACTTATCGTTTCAATTATCAACGATACCCCGAATAAATTTTAATGCCTTCTGGCTGGCACTTACACTGTTTCCAGGGGACAGTGTCCTTTGAAAAATTTGTCGTTATCAAGTTTTGCTGAATAGGTCCTCAATCCTATCAGAAAACTCGTTAAAACATTTCATCGGACCCCGCTCACTGGTCATGGAGGCCTCGAAAACGGTCTTTCTGGTGAGTTCGAACGTTGATATTATCTCTCTCAATGCAGCTAGGAGACTGAGTCTTGTATTGTTCTGATATAGTTTCTCAATCAAAGTTAATTGTCTATTTCGTCCTTTTGGTCAAAAAACGTCCAGTTCTAATTGTCCGGGTAGCGTGTCTGTAGAAACTGTCGCTATGTCGACTGAGGAGTAGAAAACTATACAATGCAAAACCTAAACGAGACAGAATGAAAAAATCAGGGATATATAGATTAGAATGCGGGGAATGCTCTGCAGTATATACAGGCCAAACCGGTAGAAATTTTGACGTAAGGTTCCGTGAACACGTCGGTTTAGACAAAAAATCAACAATGTACGAACATCTACAAGAATCCAAACACAAGATAAGTAAAGATAACCTCAAAATTCTACACACATGTAATAAAGGGAAGACAATGAATCTGTTGGAAGCCATGGAAATTAATAAATCAATTAAAAACCAGAAATTTAGAACCCTCAACGAGCAACTCGATTTGTGTAGGTCTCCACTTTTGAATTTATAAATTTGACAACCCAGGTAATTTCCATCACCTCCAGGGTTTAAGTTTATATTGTTTCACCCTTGTTCTCTTAATTACCTCTCCATCCAGCCTACCTGCAAACTCCCTATATAACTAGGCTTAGAGTTCAATTGTATTAGTTAGTTTTTATACTTGATAATGGGATAAAACCCGAAACCGGTCGTAACAATAAAAAATCTAGTGGAAATAAGACAAAAGAGTGTTCTTTCGTTTCATCAAAGAGAAAACTATACGCTCACCATGAGTTGGTGAAAGATCCACTCTCTAGGTCTTTCCCCTTTTTTCAAATTCAATGAGGTTCTAGACATAAGAGAGATTCGGTCCACTTATCGTTTCAATTATCAACGATACCCCGAATAAATTTTAATGCCTTCTGGCTGGCACTTACACTGTTTCCAGGGAACAGTGTCCTTTGAAAAATTTGTCGTTATCAAGTTTTGCTGAATAGGTCCTCAATCCTATCAGAAAACTCATTAAAACATTTCATCGGACCCCACTCACTGGTCATGGAGGCCTCGAAAACGGTCTTTCTGGTGAGTTCGAACGTTGATACTACCTCTCTTGATGCAGCTAGGAGACTGAGACTTGTATTGTTCTGATATAGTTTCTCAATCAAAGTTAATTGTCTATTTCGTCCTTTTGGTCAAAAAATGTCCAGTTCTAATTGTCCGGGTAGCGTGTCTGTAGAAACTGTCGCTATGTCGACTGAGGAGTAGAAAACTATACGCTCACCAGGAGTTGGTGGAAGATCCACTCTCTAGGTCTTTCCCCTTTTTTCAAATTCAATGAGGTTCTAGACATAAGAAAGATTCGGTCCACTTATCGTTTCAATTATCAACGATACCCCGAATAAATTTTAATGCCTTCTGGCTGGCACTTACACTGTTTCCAGGGGACAGTGTCCTTTGAAAAATTTGTCGTTATCAAGTTTTGCTGAATAGGTCCTCAATCCTATCAGAAAACTCGTTAGAACGTTTCAACGGACCCCGCTCACTGGTCATGGAGGCCTCGAAAACGGTCTTTCTGGTGAGTTCGAACGTTGATACCACCTCTCTTGATGCAGCTAGGAGACTGAGACTTGTATTGTTCTGATATAGTTTCTCAATCAAAGTTAATTGTCTATTTCGTCCTTTTGGTCAAAAAATGTCCAGTTCTAATTGTCCGGGTAGCGTGTCTGTAGAAACTGTCGCTATGTCGACTGAGGAGTAGAAAACTATACGCTCACCATGAGTTGGTGGAAGATCCACTCTCTAGGTCTTTCCCCTTTTTTCAAATTCAATGAGGTTCTAGACATAAGAGAGATTCGGTCCACTTATCGTTTCAATTATCAACGATACCCCGAATAAATTTTAATGCCTTCTGGCTGGCACTTACACTGTTTCCAGGGGACAGTGTCCTTTGAAAAATTTGTCGTTATCAAGTTTTGCTGAATAGGTCCTCAATCCTATCAGAAAACTCGTTAGAACGTTTCAACGGACCCCGCTCACTGGTCATGGAGGCCTCGAAAACGGTCTTTCTGGTGAGTTCGAACGTTGATACTACCTCTCTTGATGCAGCTAGGAGACTGAGACTTGTATTGGTCTGATCCAGTTTTTCAATCAAGGTTCGTTGTCAATATCGTCCTTTCGATCAAAAAACGTCCAGTTCTAGTTGTCCGGGTATCGTGTCTGTAGAAACTGTCGCTCTGTCGACTAAGGAGTAGAAAACTATACGCTCACCATGAGTTGGTGAAAGATCCACTCTCTAGGTCTTTCCCCTTTTTTTAAATTCAATGACGTTCTAGACATAAAAGATATTCGGTCCATTTATCGTTCAATAATCAACGATACCTCGAATAAATTTTAATGCCTTCTGGCTGGCACTTACCCTGTTTCCAGGGAACAGTGTCCTATCTTGGTAACCATTCCACGAAAGACTATCTGATTTGAGATCGTTTGAATCGTTTGATCTTTCTTTCAACAAATAGAAGCTATCCAAAACACCAAAACTACGCCACTATCACTCGACGTGCGTTTTACCAACAAAGTTAGCATTCTCAAGACCTATAAACTTACTATGCTCATTTTATATATACCCACTACTTATCTGAGTGGCTAAGTGCACTCATTATCAATTTGAATTTGACCCTCTATTCAACCTTTCTCAAATTATATTATTAGGAAAAAATTATTGGTAGTAAAATAAAAATTAACGGATTACAATTCTATTTTTTTTGGAATTATATTCACAACAAAGGTTTCGAATATTGATTATTGATCTTTCTTCAGCAAATATAATAAAACTGAACCTGCTTCGCATAACTATTCGAAAATTGCCTAGGTAAAAATTAAAGTATAACACAAAATTTAATTTTCACAATCCTAATGAATAATTCAGAAAACAACCAAATTATGAAAAGCATGCATCCACCCACCTGTTTCTCATCACTGTAGATTATTATACTCTTTCATGTATCTTGTGAGGATGTACACTCAGCATAACAACACAAAATATACAAGATAATTATTGACTTCCACCAAAAATATCCATAAAGTACTAGTATGAAATTTAATGTGCTCCCTGTCCGGTTGCCCAAACAAAACTGACTTGGAACAGCTGAAAGTGAATTTGTTCGTCATTTAGATTATGCATCAGTAAGAACCCTCCTTGTTATCGCTAATCAGAAACTTTCGAACCCTACAAAAAAGACTCGGCTCGGCGAAATGATATTCATTAAGTAATTTTATACAGGTACGTGAATACGACTGAGTCCGTAATGAAGTCATATTTTTGTACACAAGTGTTCTCAAAGTTTTTGGAGAGTTCTGGAAAATTCGAGATCTCTGGAATGAATCAGAACAGAAGTTTCCGAAGATTGAAGTATTGAGAAAAAACACTCAAGTGAATTTCTCGAAAGATCGGTTCTAGAAACTTGGCTTGTAACTTTTTGGAGAGAATAAGAAAGAAAATTCTTCAATGTTCTCGAAGCTTCTGGAATATTTTGGAAAATTTTGGAAAGCCATAGAATGAATCATAACAGAAGCTCCAACACATTCGCCAGTGAAGTTTTCTGAAGTTCGGTCGCCAAGGAGGAGGCGTGTCAGTTGAACATTTTTAGAATGTAAAAAAAATCTAGAATGTTCTCGAATCTTCTAGAAAGTTCTGAAAAATTCTAGATATTCATAGAATGAATCGAAACAGAGGTTTAGGAAGGTTTTAGAACGTACCGAAAAGACACCTAATTGGAGTTCACCATAGAGGTAACATGGAAATTTCTAGTAAGTAGAATGGAAAACTTTGGAATGTTATGGAATCACAGGAGAATTCGAGAAAACCTCCAGAACCAGAACAGAAAAGCCCCAGAAAAGTTCCCGAAAGTTTGGCTACCATAATAGAAAATAAATGTGGTATTGGAACATTCTGGAAATATGTAGACTGAAAGGAAGAAAACTCTAAAATATTCTTTAGGCTCCTAGACAGTTCTAGAAAACTCATGATCCACGTGACCATAGTATAGGAGTCAGCGACATAAATATTTGGATATATTTGTACAAAACTAGTTTTTTGCAACCATTCAATCATTCGGCAACGCACCAATTTTTTTGAAGAATAAAATTTTCTGACAAATCGATAATAAAAAAGTTCTCGAATGGTGCAAGATTTTGAAACTTACTGTATATGAACGCAACGTCATTGGAGTGGCAGACTCTCATTTTACTTGCATGTTGCATCGAAACAACAAACTGACAAAAAACTAGCTTTGTAGGATTTTTGCAATTTTTCTGTCGCTGCCTCTCGCCCTAACAGAAGAGACACGCATGTAATAATAATAATGTCGATGCCGTTTGTCACCTGTTCTAATTATCACACCTTTCTGTCTGTTCGGTCACTCTCACGCTGGTGGAACGGGTGTACTCCTATTATCTGGGTTGAGAGATTCAGTCAGATATCTGAACAAAAAATTCATATTTTTTTTTCTTTAATAACGATAGTCGTTTCCGATCGATGTCTCAACCTTTTCACTTCCATATACACTCACAACGTAGGCTTATTGTGGTAAATACCTGTCAGAAAACGACTACTTCCCTGGCCAATACCACGACGGCGGTTGAATTATATATATAGCCGAACAGTTGCTTGTGCTTTAAACGCTTGAGGTATTGATTCATTTCATTGTTTGCTTTTGAATCCTACTACGGTTTACATATGAGTATTAATATGAAGAGACTAGTACAAGAACATAAAAAAACTATTTTTACCATCGAAAAATTGAATGATATTTTTTGTAACTACTTCATGAAAAATGCCAATAGTCTTAAGGCGGTTTTCCACCAAAGCAACTGCGTTTTGTTTCCAAAAAGAGCAACAAAAACTAGTTGCTGTCTTTGGAAACAAAAATTCAACTATGTGTCCACCAAAGCAACATAAATAGATATTTTTGTTTTGGGTTTGTTTTCAGCTGTTTCTACTAGACAGGAAACAGTGTAAAAATACAAGCGATGACTTATTGGTGATTGAATGTGGGTTTTTCGTTATTCAATCAATTAAAAAAAAAGCAAAAATAAGAAAACGAAGATATTGGGTAAGACCATTTTTAAAGGAACGGAATAAGTATGGCATAGACGAAATGAATAATAACCTACGAAAAGATGATTTGGGAATAAATGGTGAACTGAGGTCTTCATTTAAAAACTTCGTAAGACTATCAAGTGCCGACTTTGAGTATTTATTACTAAATAATATTAAAACAACAAACCGCCTTTAGGTATCATTGATTTGAATTAGTAACGTATGTAATAACAATAAACAATGTTCATCTTCCACGCATCGAGGCACAATTTCACAACTAACGGCAAAGTTGTGGAACTTATTTCATCTACAAAATTAAACACCTTGTTGATGATCTTTGCCTCCTACAACGTCTCCCGAACATTCCAGGATTTCTAATAACCTGTCATGCTGCAAATGATTAAAAATCTTCCCTCCAATATCTATTATGAAGCCCCCCATTTCCTTGATCAAATATAACCATACATGATATTCGTGAACATAACTCTGTACCTATAAATCCCTACTAAATAGACGTCTTTGTCGAGGGGGTTACTCAGAGTACGCGTCAGCGTCGTTTCAGGTTCAAGAGCAGACATAAATCCGGTGATATATCGTGACCTTGTATATTACGATGCCGTCTCTTTTATGATATGCCTCGAATGAAGCTTCTGATGTATGAGATAATATAACCGGCTACATGATATATGACGTGCCTTTTTCAACGGAAAGTCAGCTTGTCGCCGTTCTGCTGCATGAGAACATTTTCTGAAAGGTTTCCAGTTAGTTTCTGTAGTCTCTGTTATGTTATGTATCAATCCGGTAGACAGCTCTGGGCGAATATGATCCTTCTTCAGTTACAAAGGAGGGGGTGTGAATGGCAATTGCTTTGGAGTATCAACGGAATTTCCCATGTATAACGCTAATTTTTTTATAACATACTGAAAAATTTGTCAACCTTCTAAAAATGTTTTAATGTTGAAAGAATCGAAAACACGGGTGAATATTCGGTTAGAGAGAGCCATCAAATTTTCAAAAAAAATTTTTTTGCCAACTTACGTATTTCGGTTTCCTCTACAAAAAATCCAAATTAAACTTTCCTGAAGACTTCTACTTCCTCATGCAAATATAACATGTAAATATCTGAGTACCTAAAATGTATTTTGTCCCACTTCATATGACCCTTCTAACGATATTGACGGAGGATCCGAAAGTCATGGATATTTTAGTTGATATGAAATAATTATACTGAAGCAGGAATCAGTACCCTCTTTGCAACGATTTTAGATTAGTGAGATACGTCTCACTTAGACATGCCAAAGAAAATACTGGGTTTTACTCCTGCCTCAGTTTTCAACTCACCCAAAATCCCGGCAATTTCTTCAGTAAATGTTGAAAATAATCGCTCATCTACATGCTACATAGAAAATGAAGTATGTGATATCAAGCTTGAGGTTCGCACTTCACAATAGTGTTATGAAATATACAGGGTGTCCCAACGAAAACTTTCTTACTGGGAAATGACATTATTTTCGGAAACGCTAAAACAGGTCGATTTTAATTTCTAGGGGGACACATGTTAGTAATGGATTTAGTCGAGCAACTTCATCCCCCGGACGGGGGCGGCTACCCTATCATAGGGAACGTGGGTCGAGTGATACATCATCTTAAAGCTCTCTTTATTCTCCATCCAAACGTGTATAATTTTTTCAAAATCGACTGAATGGTAATTGAAATTAGTGTTGTTGACAGGTTCAATGTAAATAGTCAATATCTTACCTGTTCTTCACCCCACGAAAAACGAAAACAAATTAGTCAAAACAAAGTAAGTAGCCAGGCTGGGACTATTAATTGCGAAGATTTTTCAACCAAGTATCAGTTTTATGTCGCTATTCGCGAATACAACATTACAAGCGGAAGATGCTCACCCCAATTGTGAGCGAAACGTCCAAAGAAACCTCCTCCACAGAGGTGAACCGACCACGGCACTGAAGCCCGGAAACCATATTTCTTAGTTTTTGTTCTGTTGACTTTTTCATAGACAAAAAATACCTGTTTTTTATGGTTCGCCTGCGTGTATGTTCTCAGAATGAATTCACAGTTCGCATGATTCTTATGGAAATATCATTTGATTCGTATTCTGTGAGTTAAGTGTTTCTTCCTGAAAATGGTTTACGCATTAGAAGAACGAATTGAGTTAGTGATACTTTACTACAAAAATGATGATTGTCTAAGAGCTGCAGCTAGAATTTTCAATACAAGGCATCCAGGGAAAAATGCATCTCATTCCTATGTTCAAACGTTGATTGATAAATTCGAAAAAACTGGGTCTGTGGGAAACCAGAAACATCATCCTGAACGTCGGATAAGGAACGAGGCTGTTGAGGTAGCGGTTTTGGGATACGTGGCTATGGATCATACTCAAAGTATTCGAAGCTTGGCTGAAGCTTCAGGTGTAGCACGATCGAGTATTCAGAGAATTCTCAAGTCACATCGATTCCATCCATACAAAATCAAACTTGTACATGAACTGAACGAAGACGATTTTGACAGTTTTGTGAGGAAATGTCTGAGCGTCTGAGAACAAATCCAAATTTGCTCTTCAATATTTGTTTTTCAGACGAGAGTACATTTTTTGTTAATGGAAACGTAAAGCGTCACAATTGCCGCTACTGGAGCGATACCAATCCCAGGTTAATACGTGAGGTCCACAAACAAACTCCGCAGAAGTTGAATGTTTGGTGTGGTATTTTTGGCAAAAATATTATTGGACCACTTTTTATAGATGATAATTTGAATGGACAAATGTATTTACATCTTCTTGAGAATGCCATCGATCCCATGATAACGGATATTATCGAAAACGATGGAGATTATTTGGAAGAAAACCTCCATTTTCAACAAGATGGAGCACCACCTCACTATGCAGTAGCGGTTAGAAACTTTCTGGATGAACGATATACCAATCATTGGATAGGGCGACGAGGACCAATTGAGTGGCCAGCTAGATCACCGGACCTCAACCCGTTGGATTATTTTTTATGGGGGCATCTCAAAAGCAAAGTTTTTGCCACTCCGCCAGAGTCACTAGAGGATCTACGTGGTAGAATTGTAAACGAGTGCGGCAGAATAACTCCAGAAGTATTGGAAAACGTTCGTAATAGTTTCGAAAGTAGACTTTATCATTGTATGGAGGTAGGAGGGGCTCATTTCGAGCAATTAATAAATTGAATTGCGATAAGAACAGGTACGATATTGATTATTTAAATTAAACCTATTACCACACTAATCTCAATTACCAGTCATTCGATTTTGAAAAAATATAAAGAATGAAGAGAGCTTTAAGATGATGTATCACTCGACCCAAGTTCCCTATGATGATTCGCAATGGGGTAGCCGCCCCTGTCAGGGGGATGAAGTTGCGTGACTAAATTCATCACTGACATGTGTCCCCCTAGAAATCAAAATCGACGTGTTTCAGCGTTTCCGAAAATAATTTGTCATTTCCCAGTAAATCCGTGTGGAAAGTTTTCGTTGGGACACTCTGTATATACGCATGATATGAATAAGCGATTATTTTCAACATTTAGTGAAGAGAATGCCGATTTTATGGGTGAGTTGAAAATGAGGCAGGAGTAAAACAAAGTTTTATGTATAAGTATATGTATAAGTGGGACTGTCACACTACTCTAAATTTGTGGCACATAGTCCACAGAGGGCATGGGTTGCTACTTTAGTATAATAATTCCATATTTACCAAATTATTCAAGATTTTTGGATCACCCGCAAACATCTCCGTAAATTGTGACGAAACACATTTTAGGTACTCAAATACCCGCATATTATATTTGCATGAGAAGATAAGAGTCTTCAGAAACGATCTAAACTCTTCTTTTTCCTTTTCCGATCATTTTTAGCAGAGTTATGACCAATCAAATATTCAGCTCCGCCAGAACTTTCAACGGCGGGTAAGGGTGTACCTAAAATTTGAATTCGTCGTTCAATCTCGTTTTCTGACAAAACGAGCGCATTTCATTAGAAATTACCACTAATCATTTTTGTGGAGAATTGAATTGTCTTTCACCCTGTTGAGTAGTTTTTTCGATAAATCATATACTTTCCAAGATTACAGCAAACATTTATTTATTCATTTTTAAACGAATAAAAAAATATGTTTCACCTCTGGAATTTTGGTAAACAATTTTTTTTCGTGTTTATCATGGTTCCAACAACTAGTATACCAAGTTTGGTGGTGCTACAATCGATTCTTGTCTCAAAACCCAATCATAATGGATTATAGTAGATTTTCACCAGCATCCATGAATCAGATGAATTGGAATTGGTATATGATGGCCAATTCCAAGCATTATTGGAATATTCTTTGGGAATTATTATCCGATAAGGAATTCTGCAGAACATTACCACCACACCTTCCAAATGTAAGTTTGCGCCAATTTCCTGTTAATCAGTTCTCCCGCACTATCACGGTTAGAAGGGAGGAGTGCAACCGAAGGAAAACTCGAACGCGATCCATCGATTTTCCTAATCATACATTGCACCTTCGCGCGTCCCTGGCTGTAAAGTGAAGAGATTAAGCTCTCGCTGCATCCATGCCCCAGTGAGGCGACAAAAGGTAAGAGCTTATTCAATAAACGCGTGGTTCACAGAAAATCCAATTTGTATTCATCCGCAGAGAAGATAACAATCTCTAAAGCAATTCATTATCGATGCATAGAATTAGCAGACGGTTTTCCTCGAGTAAATTTGGTACCGTGATTTTGGCCTTTATTCTCAAAGCTAGTCAGATTAGTTTGAATTGATAGAGCCAGAAAAACTGGATAGCAAAGAGTATGTTGCCCGAATGATTTTACTGTCGATATTTAGATGAACCTTAAGTTTACTATTCATTCGTGCTTGTCACACGTTATATCAATAAATACCGTTTTTTACCTCTCCGTTTATTGGCAAAATATATTTTTCATCATGGCAATGAATAAATATTCACTGACTTTTGTAGGTATTTATTGATACAACGAATTCAAGTTCATTGAGATCAAAGATGATCGTTTCTTACATTTATGAACAGTTTTCGTTGCTCCTGCGGAAAAGTTTATTGAGGTGAAGAAAGGGGTACACTGAGATCAATGATGATCTAATTTCAGACCTATGAACATATTTCGTTACGGCTTTGAAACAGATTATTGAAATGAAGAAAAAAGTACATTGGAACAATGTATATTATTTCATGAAAAAAATGTGGTACATAATATCAATGAATACCGTTTATTACCTTTCCGTTCATTGGCACAATACATGTTTCATCGTGACAATGATTCAAGTTCATTGAGATCAAAGATGATCTTTTTTACATTTATGAACAGGTTTCGTTGCTGCTATGGAAAAGTTCATTGAGGTAATGAAAGGGGTACCAGAGATGATTTTATTGTTACAATGAATCCAAGTTTATCGAAATCAATGATAATCTATTTTCAGATCTACACACAGGTTTTATCGGGGCTATGGAAAGATCGTAGAAGGTGTAACGAAGTCCCAGTTTTGTTAGGCAGATAGAAGCAACATTTTCCTCCCATTCTATAACTCCGTAATTAATATGTTCATGAATATAATAATAAGCCTTATGTCGAACCAAGCCATCTCGTGTTTAAATATACTCATAAGTTTTGCCGGCATCTGTTCAGCCGCATCCTCGCATAGAAATCTCAGCGCCTCCACTAGAGGGACCACTCCGCACGACTTCGTTGTTTGCACAGAGCCGGTTAACTTAAGCAGACAGAAGCGATCGTTGAAGCATCTTCTCAGGTAGCACAGACTACAGAGACATCCGAAGAGCTCCGAAAGGAGCCAGCTGAAATAAATACGCCTTCCAATCAGGATTGCGATGTTCTGATGAATGCATGTTAATTATTTTGCATATTTTTCGGAAACTCACTGTATGCTCAATACCAGTGGGAGGCCTTCATTGCATTTACAAATGATATGCAATGATTGAATAAATACCACTTATTCAAATGTCAAACAAAATAATTAGTCAATGTGTGAAAGCATCACGAGAATAAACTGAAACATAGATTTAATGTATATCAATTATTGAATCAAGGAATAACCAATACTTAATAATCACCGTTCATTGGATTGATGAAAAATATCCATCGTCGAACTAATCTGAATCATTATATCAATCATACAGCATTCATTCGAAGAATGGACAATAATAACTAATTTGATGAGTGCAGTTTCATCAGTTGAACAAATACAATTTATTGCTTGGGTGAACACTCTTCATTCGTTTGATGAATGGAAATCATTACCATAACGAACCTATTTAATGTACTTGATCATAATATCAATGAAAGCATCCATTGATATTATTAAGATCCGTATTCATGGTATGGATAACCAGTGGTACATTGACATAACGATTGCGTTCATTGGACCAATATTGATAAAAATATTCATTGAGTCATTGAACTTTATTATTGTATTCAGGTACCAATTTTTTTTGTGTATGACAAACCAGGCATATCAACAGCAATAATATGTATCAAGTATCGACTACCTCGATTCAAATTATCACTTGTTTGCGTAAATACATAACAATCATAGCATATATTTTTTTTCTGGCGAGGATACGAAACCATGATCATAGAGCAGTTTTTGTATAGTGAAATTTTCAACTGTAGCT
Organism: Chrysolina haemoptera; assembly: GCA_958298965.1. NCBI lineage: Eukaryota > Metazoa > Arthropoda > Insecta > Coleoptera > Chrysomelidae > Chrysolina > Chrysolina haemoptera. The sequence continues at coordinate 53,971,942 of OY282586.1, read as the reverse complement.
CACAAAATAATTGTTCAGATTCCGAAATTCGATTATAAACCGAAAACAATGGAGCGCACGTTAACACTGAACGCATTGACGATTCCAACATCACTGTTTTCATAATAAATAATAGAGTAGAGTGCTATGTTTGATACTGAAATATTCCGAATCATGATTATTTTCCCCATTTGGTTTGACAACGAACAAAACTCTTTGTCAAACAAATCACAAATGGAATATGCATGAAGGTATAATTATTCCCCAAAGCAACTTTATATAGAATTCATCATTAGAGTAACCGAAATGTAAAATGAAATGGCCAACAATACAGTGATTGTTTATTTTTTCGAAACGCAGGTGGCAGTAAACAACAAAAAAAATTGAGGGGTGGATTTCAGCTGAGACTTTGTCCGAAATTATTCAAAACAGGTGAATCTCGACGTGAAGAAGGCTCAAATTTTTTTGGAAAATATTCACGCTTGACAGGGTGGTTGGGGGTACCATTTGAGATTAAATTGCTCCTCAACGGAATGTCAAGCCTCAAGTTATAATCCACCTGTCTCAATCGCTGCAAGACCCCTTGTAAATTTCCTGCATTTATTAAAGTGCAAGCCACCTTTGCCTGAAAATATCTTACTATACACGCAATAGCTTTATTTTCAGGTACAGGGGGTGCCAAATATTTACATTTAGAAATCTGACTAAAAAAATACATGACATATGACCTGGAGCTTTTTTCATATCCAGCAGTATCCAGTTCAAATTTTAGGATTTCCTAGTTGATCTGAAATATTGCTCTTTTGTACCTTTTGTGGATTAATAGAATAATTTTGGTTAACAATTCTCGAGTTTACAATAGGAGTACCATTATTTGCGGAAAACAAAACAGTACTAAAATTGATTAATTCTCTATCATCACTAATGGCATTTTGATTGAAAAATAACCGTGGAGCAGTGGAATTATGTCTTGCAGGAGGATAGTTCATACCACCAAAGTTCTGAATATTTCAGGAGTGGAATGATCTGGTTCACCGGCCGGAAAGCTGTCAGAAATAATTGGAAAATTCCTACCTTGATGCTCTACATTTGAGTTTACCACTGTTTCATAGACATGAAGTTGGGCAATGGTAGATGTGATTTTTCTAACGGCCCCTGTATTTCCTTCACATTGATCATGCTGGGGTTGATTATCTGCATTTCTTACCGCCATGTTTCGATTGTAACTTCTAGTTATTGCGGTCTTGTAGAAATTGGAGAACAGTCCAAAACCATGGTTGTTTAGAAGAAAACATGTGCCTGCGATGTTCCCAAGTAATTATTGGCAACACGTTGAATCGCCAAAAAAGTAACAAAATAATTTTAGGAAACTTCAGGAAACATTCTTGACAAGCACTTTAATTCGGTAATATTCAACAAAATTTCACACTTGAAGAACTGCAAATACTTAGTATGTACAATGAGCATGAAATGGCATACATTTCCCATGTACGCTCGTACTACAAAATTTCATATACATACAAGTGGGAAATGGGTCATTTCATGCAAATTGTACACTATACTTTTTCTACGACCATCTGAATCATAAACAGATATGTAATATTTTTAATAACACTTTTCATCATAAACTTTCCTGTCGTCTTGATTCCCATACAAGCTAGAAAAGGAATTGACACAAATATTGAAAATAATAATAAAAATCGAACACTAATCAATTTCAAAAAAGAAAAAAACTGCGGTTTATATGGGATTTGAACCCTCACCCCCACTATCCAAAACCTGAAAGTTCCCTCATTCTTAACTCGCTGCTACGAGCTCACATAATAAAATGAGGAAATTGTTATAGAAACTTAGTGCCAACCATTCGAAAATAAAGAATTCGATTGTCATCAATCTTTATATTGAAATTACCGGTGTCAATGTCAAATCATCCTTACTATTACTATTCATTTTTGATTACTCATTTTATTTTTAAACAATTGAAATATCCTGTAATGAAATCATCAATACGGTACAGTTCGCGATGTAGAAATCAAAAAGTGTTTTACAATCGGCCTACTGCCTTTATCGATAAAGCGCATAAAATAGGCATATTTCCATCTGATCGTAGAAAATAGTTTATTTTGTAACAAGATTAGATTGAAAAATCCTATGCGAGTGGGAAGAGATTGAATGAAATACAGGCGAACATAAGACAGCAAGTGTTGTAGAATATTTGTTTAATATCAAGAGCGATAATGTTACCATTCTGTTATCAAATATGATTTCAGAATTGGCAAACTCTATAACGTTTGTGGAAAAAAAAATCATCAATATAGTCATGTTCACTAAATGAGAAAAGTACCTGTTTTCTTTTGGCTTTTATACTCCCTGAAACTCAATAGCCACCCAGGAAGTGAACAGAGTTCAAAAATGTTTGCCGGAGAATATCAAATAAATGAAATAGTAAAATAGAGAATGTCGAAGTACCCTTCTGTCCAAATATTTTCACCAGGTAAAAAATATGAGACAAACATCTGACAAAAAACAACTACTTCCCTGGCTAATACCACGGCGGATATTTCATTACACCTGACAGATATTTGTGCAACGTTATTCCAAGTAGACCCAATTGCAAATACTTATTGTAATCATACATTAGGATCAACCCTTATTTGGCTGAAGACGCGTTTCGAGGTTCTTGCCTCTCGTCAGTGACAGCGTAGGTCGGACAACATTAGAATCGTCCTGTCCTAGCCCAATGAAGTATAATCCACTGTATAACCAATGCCTCCTCACAAATGAAGCAGCGACTCCTGTCATTGACGAGAGGCAAAAGAATGTCGAATGGCTTCTGCAGGTGTTCTTCCCCAGCCAAATGAAGGATGATCTGCTATTCAATTACAATTAGCATTTCCAATTGACCATATTCATCGTTGCCATATTGTCATGCGAAAATACCAACTATCCATTGTTACCAACGGTTAAAAATAGAGTGTATCTGTAACAAAACCGCGAAAACCAAGAATGTGTTCTTTGGTGCATATTTATTCATATGCGTATTTTGTGAGTTTCAGAAAAAATTAACTGAAGAGAAAATCTAGGATAAATGAATGGATATCATACTATCGGTATCAGCTTTCACCTGAGCTTCAATCAAACAGTTTTCATCTTATTCATTTGCCTTATACGTGCGGTAACCAAAAAGGTGCGGTTTTTGAAACTGCTTTCTGTTAACTTTCAAAATATATTTTTTAGATTGTAAATTCCGAAACGTTTTTGTCCACGGACGCTTAGTTCCCATTTAAAAATGAAATCAACTTGATACTAAACTCACTCTCAGTACTCTCGTACCTAAACATTTCTTGAGAAATGCACTGCATAAAAAAATATTATTTCAAACGTTCACTGATGCATGGTACGAGTAAATTCGGTTATGATTAGTTGGGAACCCTGGGATAGTTGGTATTGTCGAAATTAATAATGCCGTAGACGTAGCGATAAAACAATTGTGGCAAGATGAAACCTTCGTAAAAACGTTAGTAGATAAGGTAGCCGCAGGTGTGATACTCGGTTTAAATGGCAAATTTGCGGACTTTGATAAAAAAATGGACAACCTACAAAAAAGTGTGTATACCATAGAAAACAAACACGAACAAGAAGTATCCGAACTCACAAATAAAGTAAAGGAACTTGAGAGGAAAATAAGTAATGACTCATCAGGCAACCCATCTAATATTTATGAGATGCTAACTGAGATTAACGAAATGAAACGTAGAGAAAGGAATGTCCTACTCTTTGGTGTTAGTGAAAATACAAATCCCAAACCACTGGTGGATGACCTAGTTACACGAGTAATGCCAAACTACAACACAGATAGACTAATTATCTCCCGTTTCATTCAAAAATATCTCAATTAGCAGTGATGCTACCATAAAACAGAGGGAATACTACAAGATCCTTAGAAACGAGTTAGAACACCGTAGACAAAACGGAGATCCAGACATATATATTGGGTACAGGAATGGAATATCAACAATTCTTCAAAAAAACTGATTAATACATCGAACAGTCACTCCACTCATACCTATCAAATTGACATTCTATACCAAAATTGCAGAGGTCTCAACTCAAAAACACACACCTTTCTCACCAATCTCCTCGCATGCGATCACCCAATCATAGCAGTAACTGAAACATGGATAAGAGACAGTGTTCAAAACAGCGAGTTGTTCCCGAATAACTTTACAATTCATCGCAAGGACCGCTCTTACGGTACGTTGGGAGGGGGAGTGATCCTAGCTATTAATAATGACTATTTCAAATCCACTTTTGTTGATATTAGATGCCCAGTTTTATCAATAGACGTTGTGAGTGCAAAAATATTCATCACAAATGATAAGTCAATCAACATAATACTTGTATATGTACCCCCTGATACGACCTATGTTAACTATGAATCATTTTTTGAATTTCTGGAGGGTCTTCCCCAAATTAGCGAAACTATAGTGCTAGGTGATTTTAATATAACAGAACTTCAAAAATTTTACCAGTTCAGGCAAATATCCAGATTAGTAAGTAGATTTTTACTTTATACAAATTTCACTAACCAGACTCAGACAAACTATGTAACCAATCAAAATGGCAGAATCCTAGACTTAGTACTATCGCCCGATATTATTTCAACAACAGTTGGCTTGGAGGCTGACCCATTAGTTCCAGAGGATCCCCATCACCCCACTCTCTGTGCTACGTTGCAAATAAATACTAGACAACCTAAAAAATTCATATCCACAACTAAGCGATATGACTTTACCAAAATTGATAACATAAAACTAGCCCGCTTGTTGGGTGATGTTAATTGGGATGTTCTGGAAGATTTTAGTGATATTAACCTAGCTTGTGTAACCTTCAATGAAATTGTCCAGTCCATAATATGTGAATGCACTCCTTTGGTCAAGAATAAGTTGAAAAAATTCCCGCCCTGGTATACAAAAGAACTCATTATTCAGATAAACATGAAAACCCACTACCTAAGAATGTTTAGGAAACGTAAATGTTTATACTATCACGAAAAATACAAAAATTTAAGAAAAGTTATAAAAAAAAACATACAAATAGCATATAGGAATTTCATTACTAACTCAGAAAATAACTTAAAATCAAATCCGCAAAGTTTCTGGTCGTATACCAACTCAAAAAAAAACAAAACTCGAATTCCAGGAGAAATGACCTACAATAACATTACATTATCAACTCCAACTGATATCGTTAATTGTATTGTATTTTCTTTAATTCCAGTAAGATCATTTTTACATGATGTTGGAAGAGTCGACATTACACATATAAAACAATATTAAGAATTACATCACAGAACATATAATTAAAATGTATAGTTGATATCCATAATGATAATAATAACAAATATTTTTTTCCTTTGATCGTTGTTACACGATATTGGAGAAGTCATCATAAAAGAGCAGGTATTGTATAAATACACATGTACATAAAATATATAAAATGATTCACAAATATCACAGGTAGAAAGAATTTACACAAGAAATATTGAAGTAGTGAGAAATACAGAATAATAAGAAAGAAATTTATGGACAAAATCTATTTTGGCACCATTGTCATTCATCTAGGAATTCATGTACTTTATAGTAACATTTACTTACTAAGAGTTTTCTCAATTTATTTTTGAAAATGTTGTAATTCTTTTCACTTAAAATTTCTTCTGGTAATTTGTTGTATAGTTGTATTCCTGCATAGGAAGGAGCATTTTCGAAAAATCTTGTTTTATGGCATGGTATCTGTAGAATATTGCCGTGTCTTGTATTATAGTTATGATTATCTCTATTTGTCAATAAATTAGGGAGTTTTGTTTTTATTAGAAGTATACATCTCATGATGTATATACAAGGCACAGTTAGTAGATTGTTTTCAATGAAATATGGCTTGCAGGATTCCGTACGTTTCAATCCAAATATTAATCTTATTATCCTTTTTTGTGATATCAGCAGTCTTTGAGATGAAACTGCATTTCCCCAGACAATTATATTATAGTTTAAATTAGAATATATTAGCGCATAATATATGTTGATTAGTTGATGTCTATCAAATATGCTTTTCATCTGTAGAATGGCATTCTTTTGCCTCGCACTTTAGTAGTGTGTATAATACCAAAAACTATCGGAATATACAAAATGATACATTTCATAACCCAAGTCAGCATCTCGATATATCTGGAATATCAATCGAACAAATAATCGCAGCCTCGAAAAAATTAAAAAATAAATTAACTTGTGGTCCCGACAATATCCCAGCTAAAACTGTAAAGAAACATATAGACCACTTCTTACGTCCCCTTTTTATCCTGTACAATAAAGTAATAATGAACGGAAGCTTCCCAGAAATATGGAAAACCTCACGAGTCTGTCCTGTTTTTAAGTCTGGTTTGACATCCGATATCATAAACTACCTACCAATAGCACTGATCTCAGTTTTTTCTAAATTGATTGAGATTATTCTATCAACCATCATATATGAACATATCAAAACCTCCTTGACTGACTGCCAACACGGGTTTGTAAAAAAAAGGAACACATCTACCAACCTTTGCACTTTTACCCAATTCGTGTCGAATGCCTTGGATAACAGGCAACAAGTTGATGTTGTGTACACTGATTTTAGCAAGGCATTCGACAAAGTTTCTCATCAACACCTTCTAAACAAATTGAAATACTTTGGATTCTCCAGAAGACTTCAAAACCTCCTAAAATCATATTTATCAGACAGAACCCTATATGTCGAATACAGTGGGGTGAGAAGTTTCAGCTTCGCTGCAACCTCCGGTGTCCCGCAGGGGTCTAATCTGGGACCCCTACTTTTCTTATTTTTCATCAACGACATCTGCGACTTCATAAGCTCAAACACTCTACTATTTGCTGATGATCTTAAGATGTATAAAATAATAAAACATATCTCAGACTCAATAGCCTTACAAAACGATCTAAATAACTTAACAGATTGGTGTACTTGTAACAATCTGCTACTGAACATAAACAAATGTAAAATTATGACATATAATAGAACTGTGTCACCAGTAGAATTTGACTATAATCTAAATAACATATCTATCAATCGCATTACCGAATGCAAGGACCTTGGAATCTTGTTCGATAGCAAATTAACTTTTGCAGCACACATTGAAAATATTACATCTAAGGCAGCCCGCATCCTGGGCTTTGTTATTCGTAACTGTAAAGAATTTAGTTCCATAGACGCAATGCGTACTGTTTACTTTTCACTAGTTAGAACTAAGCTGGAACATTGTAGTTCGGTTTGGAATCCTTCACAAGAGAAATATATTGTCTCACTAGAAAGAATTCAACATACATTTTTAAAATTTTTATATTTCAAAAAATATAACAGCTATCCAATTAACAACTACTGCCATGAACATCTATTAGACGAATTCCAGGTTGTTTCGTTGCGGAAGCGCAGGGAGATCTCTGATCTCGTATTTCTTTATAAACTCCTAAACAACTTGATAGATTCCCCTCCGCTTCTCTCATCAATTAATTTCTCCGTACCTAGATTTACCTCTAGATCAAACTTTACCTTCCATATCATTGTTCCCAACACATATCATCATTTTAACAGTCCATTACTTAACCTGTGTAAACAGTTTAATAGGTTAGAAGGTGTTGACATCTTTAACCTAACTCTACAACAATATAAAAAGCTTTTCTTCAGAAGGATTCCCTTAAACTGAGAATCTATCATTCTTTTTTTCTATTATGTAAATTTATTATAATACACATATTCACTATTTTTATTTTATTTTTTCTGTATTTGACTGGGATCACCATTTGTATCTTTTGTTATATACTCCAGTAAGTGGATTTATTAATCTGTTTGGATGTATTATTCTATAAATAAATAAATAACAATATGGCGACGATGAATATGGTCAAATGGATCATATTTTCCATTTGGTGGAAATATTTGGAGATAAGGGTACCTCGAAATTGTCATTTATTTGATACTCTCCGGCCAACATTCTTGAACTCCTTGACTGGCCTTTTTGAACGAACCACTTCCTTTATCGACTCCAAATTCTGAAATTCAACATTCCCTTCTCAACAGGTACGTCATAACGACCCTCTGCGGCGACCACTGCACCACGCCCGACTGGGTGATCGGCATGCTGTTCTGGGTGGGCTACTTCAACTCCGCCCTCAACCCGCTCATCTACGCCTACTTCAACAGGGACTTCAGGGAGGCCTTCAAAGACACGCTGATGTGCGCCATGCCGTGTTGTTTCACCTGTTGGAAGACTCCCGCGAGGTTCCTTTAGCCGCAAGATTTGTCTCCGGGATATTATCGGGACGAGAGGCTGTGATGATATTAGATTTGGATTACGCTTTTTACATTTAGTGAGTTTTTACAGGTAATAGGGGTAATTCTGTAAGCTTTATGTTAATTTTTAACGTGTGTTGATTTTCATACATAAACTACTTGCCAGCATGATGTTGACAGATTCAGAGGCGTGCAAAAGGGGATTCTGTAATGTAGACAAATTAAAATTCCAGTTTCATTATTTCGCCTCTGAAACTGTCAACATCATGTCAATTAAACGTATGGCACCTTTTTAACTGTAACGACCAATAAAACTGTTGAATTTTTCCAATAAAAACGAATTTTCGTTTCTAAATATCATAAACCCCTTTTTGCGCGCCACTGGTGTTAATTATCTTGAGTAGAAATATCCCTTGTTCCAGTTTAGATGGTAGCTGTTATTGTTTAACTAAAAAAGGCCACATTTTAAAATAAAAACGGAATTTCATAAAATGGCGATATTTCCATAGCTACGCAATTTATCAAAAATATTTCAAAGATGTCTCGAGGTATCCTTCCAACAATTCTCCCAACATCTAAAAAAAATTCTAGGGTCCCTCACATTTCCCAAATTATTGGTCAAAAATTTGAAATGTTTCCGGCTCTAAATTCACACCCTGTACAAAGAGAACGAATTGCAAAAAAGAAACCCGACGCCAATGACGCATAGACCAAGGATGACGCTTTCCACCATTGGTTGAAAATTCAACATCGGCCAAGAAATGTCCAAGTTATAGCTAGTCAAAATTAGGCAATTTTTGGCTGTCCCACTTCATCTGGCAAGTAGTTTATTTAATATCTAACAATTCGGTAAAAAAATATATGAAGGTAGAGCTGTATGTCCTGTATGTTCATGTTCACACATATAAACATTTTTTTATTCTTTAAAATTTATATGAACGTGTAACAAAATATGTGAAATGGGTGAAAATTCACATAAACCTTACAGAATGACCACTAATGTGTGTTATACACTGTCCGCCATAAAGTTGGCTATACCGGGTGTCCCAGATCTTTTCATACAGCCAATATCTCAGTAATGCTGCTAAGAAAAATATTGAAAATTCCACTCACTATATGAAAGTCGCGTCTCCTGCGATATGAGGACCAATCAGAATGAGATTTCGCGAAAGTACACGCTTCCTTTCGCTTCCTTTCTTTCCGATCCGGAAAGACCACGTCGTCAAGTCAACCACAAATATAAACAGCAATGATACATCTTGTAATCTAGTATGACATAAACGTCAGGTTGACAGACTTCATGTTTATTATTCATTAGTTGCAACTATTGAAGAATTCACTTTGTTTACTCGATCAAATTTCAAATAATAACTTGGTTGGTTCGTGAAATTATCTCAATAAATACGACTCGTGCTCACAATACAATCGATAATTCTGTCAGAAATCTTTAACTCGATCAAATTTGATCTCGTTGATTTCTGACAGAATTATCGATAGTATTGCGACCACTCGTGGTATTACCCCCGAGAAGACCCTTATATCAAACCCGTATGACTTTGAAGCTACTGTGTAAATGTCAACTTCTGTCAAACCACCCCTAAGTAACCACCTCCAACCTCAACTTTTCAAATGGCTCCCTATACATTTTCTTTTTGAATTGTGAACTGCAGTCAATTCTAACCTCAACGATGTATCACATTTGATATTTTGACAGATGTCCAACTGACAAAATAAGAGATTTTGAACAATAATGTACAAAATTCTACAACAGATAATTTATTGATAACAAAAATTTTAAAAGCTGCCCAAAATGTATATCATTCGTACATGCTTCAAATCATCTTACCAGTTTGTCGATTGGTCTATAAAAATAATAATAATACTCCCTCATAAACACTCGTAGAGTGTACCCAAAGACATAGCCTGTGCGGGTAGAGAACGACTATTCTTATTATTTGCCGTGGTGCTCCGGGGCGACTTACTGATTTTTGGTGGCGTATTCACTTTTCAGCTGCAGGAAAACCCGGAAAACCTACACAGCACCACCTAGGGTGGCCGGCGTGCACTCCAAGCTAGCACTAGACGAGACTGGCATCTAGACAACACACAATACACTTGAGAAAAAATCCCTCGTATCCACATCGGGCTCGAACCAACTACCGCTATACTGAAACTTTGAACGGCCTGCGCCTTAGACCGCCAAGCTACCGGCCACAGTCTAGTTTTATACACGATTTTCTTCAAATACCCTGAAAGGAAAAACTCTAGAAGTGTTAGATCTAGCGAACGTATAGGGCACAAGAGCTCCAAAGTCATATGAGTTCAACATAAGTACTTTTTTAATTTTTTTCTAGGCAGCATAACTAGATATTGACTGTATGATCTTTTTATACATGAAATATCTCAGTTATGCTGCTAAAAAATTAGAAAAGTATACTTATGCCAAACCCATATATGACTTTGGAGTTGTTGTGCCAAAGACGGCTGTGTCAAACAACCCCTGAGAAACCACCCCCAACCTATATTATTCAAGTGGCACCCTATACATTTTTTGACTTGTGAACTGTTATCAATATCAATTCTAACTTCATCTCTGTATCACGGTTGATATTTTGACAGGCGTCAAACTCACAAAATTAGAAACTTTAATATTTTTACAGATGGATATGAAACAGAGGTCGTATTAGATGGCCTGCACGTTCGCCAGATCTGACATCGTCTGATTTTTTTCTGTGGGGGTATTTGAAGGAAACCGTGTGTGAAAGTAGAAAAATCGACTCGAAAAGAGAATATTGTACACATCTGCAGCACGATAACGGAGAAAACATTGTACGAGATAACTGATAAGGCGATTTGAAGCATGTTAAAATAATGACATTTTGAGCAGCTCTCATGATATTCATTATCAATAAATTCTCTGTTATGGAATATTGTACATTATTGTTCAAACTCTCTTATTCTGTCAGTTGGACATCTGTCAAAATATCAATTGTGATACATCGTTGACGTAAGAATTGACTGCGGTTTACAATTCAAAAAGAAAATGTATATGGTGCTACTTGAAAAGTTGAGGTTGGGGTGGTTTCTCAGGGGTAGTTTGACATAAATTGACTTTGACACAATAGCTTCAAAGTCATACGGGTTTGATATGAGTGAATTATTTTCTTTTTTAATTTTTCTAAGCAGCATAGATGATATATTAGCTGTATGAAAAGATCTGGGACATCCGGTAAATGAAAAAAAAATTAATGCAATTTCTGAAAAACTCTGATGGTGGATCGTTTCTGCATGTTGGAAAACTGAAAAATCCGTTATGACTTATACCACGTGACCTCAGATTTGGCAGAAATAAAAAAAAGTTGTCCGTGGGTCTGAGAAATGAGTTAAATTTACAAGATATCAAAAAATTTTATTGAAAAAATGTGTTTGGAATCCAACGAGTACCCCACAAGATAATTTTGAACCAGATTGAAAAAAAAAAACTACCATTTTCTTCCTCCACCCTCACTGAAAAATATGGCACAGTCTTGCTTTATCAGGAAACAGCTCAAATAACCTAGATCATATAAGTTTGGGTCAAAACTAATCGAATATTTGTGGAATAGACATTTTGCAGGAGATTAATTATGAAAACACTATTTAGTCTTGTTGTTGAATTTTGTAGTGATAAGGATTGATAGCTATTACGTGGATTGCCAAAATAGACCTTCCAGTAAATATTATTGATAATGAATGAGAGTTTCATATGTTCAGAACTCCAGAAATACCAAGACAAAACGGCAATTCGCCGCCAAAACGACTCACCCCAATTTCTCCTAGCTATAGCTTGTTGTATGTGAATAGGAAACTGATGGGAGGGCCCTCCATGTGCCTATTCACATACAACAAGCTATAGCCAGGATAAATTGGGGTGAGTCGTTTTGAAAGCGAATTGCCGTGACTCGTCTATTTGGCAATCTGTGTAATAGCTATCAATCAAGTATCACATATGGAGGAACACTGGTTCAGAGGAAAATTTAAAGGCGCTGTATATATCCAAGCAAACGGAGCCTTCAGTCAACCCAGCGTGGGGATCAGAAATGAATAAAAAATTGATTGACATTGATTCTCCATTTCGCAACTCTTTTGCATTTTTTCTGCAAAATAACAGAATTGTTCATGATTCGTATTTAACAATGTTGCTGGCCTTTCCTGAAATGGCACATTTGTACAGTGTTATTGAGCACTAAGTTACAACTTTTGTGAAAGATTTGCTGTTTTGGAATTTTTTTCCCATTTTTTATTTTTTAATGCTATAATAATTGGACGATGGAAGTCCGGAATAAATGTACTTAAGTAGCGTCATTATACAACCTTCCAACAAATACATTCTTAATTTATTTTTATTCCTAATTTATTTTTTATTCGCAGGTTTGGAATCAAAAAATTCGATTAACGCTGAGAAATTCCAGACCCTTCATGAACAGTAACTGAAGAAATGCAGAAGGAGCTAATATTCATTTGAGGCGCTTTGCAGCTCTTCGATTTATTTCATAACGAACTATTTTGATACGTGGAAATGTAATGAAATTATCGTAAAATTATAATCACTGACATGCCATGAAGAATAACACTGAAAAATAGAAACTGTCGGAAATCTCGTCACCACTTTACTGCATTGTGGGGAATTTCTCTCAAAATGTCGGGTATATTTTTGAAATTTTCTCTAGTGTCCGCATTTCTTTGCCCATTTGTTAAATTGCAGAATGGAAAAATTGTCTTTGAAAACATCTCAAGATGTATTTCAATGAATGTATCCCACTGAAAGAGATTTAAATGTCATTTGGAAGTGTACAATGGTTTAAACAAAAGCTTAACATAGCGAAAACCGATATTCCGAGTGTTGTTTGAAATTTTTTCGCTGCTTTCAGTATGCATCGTTTCATGCGATGGGAAACTTGAATTACGTCAGACGAATGAGAAAATCCTATTTATGTTCAATAATTATCCGTATATTCCACAAACCCTAATAAAAAAAACATTACCTTTTGAAATATGTTTCCTTTGAAGAAGTTTGAAATTTAAAACGAATACGAATATAATTCGTCCACTAACCATTAATACATTATTTTTTGATCAGCTCACTGTACCAACCTTCGTTATCAAATTCATTTTAACCCATCAGTTTTCGACCTACAGTGGAAAATCAGCATATGTAGCGAAAACGGTTGGAAAAAAACAATTAATTGCTTATTCTATATCTACCAAGTTAGCAATTCATTCGATTTTTGATCCACAAATACATTCAGGATTGCAAATTCGAAAATTCTGAGGAATTGAGAAATGCCAAAATATAATTTTGTGATTTTGTTTCAATATGGCGACTTTTTGTTTACATTTTGAATGTCAAAATGACAGTCATATTTGCACAAGTGTGAATATGACTGTTATTTTGATTTTTGTTCAGTTTTGTTTGTTCATGTTTGTTAACCACCTGTTTGAACAGAAGTAAGCCAAACTTCTGTTTTTTAAATGTTATCCTGAATATTTCTCTAGCTTGTCTCATTTGCAATAAAATGCTTTTTTCAACTACGTATCACAAATTGGTAATAGGTAATCAATGTTAAATTGCGTTTTATTGAAAAAGAAAAGATGGCTGTGATCCAAATTTGATCATAGTTCGATGCTTGGTAGTGTATGGAATCCAAAGGTTTTTTATCTGCTTGCCTTTTTTTGTCTTGAGTTAAATTTATTACTTGAAATCTCCTCAAAGAATATCGTCTCTTTTCAGCCCAGGACACAAGTTTGTTAGTTTGTATTCACCTGAGGTTGGGAAATGAGTATTTTCAATAGATCCGGCACTTTCAGTTTCCTCCACAATGAACTCAATATCACCAAACAAACTACACATGTGTTTCGTCAATATCACACTAGTCTCTTAGATGGTAGCATAACACTTGCAGCGCTTCGTTATGGTGTGGACAAGTTTGAGGGGCAAGCTGACACGAATAATAAGATGATGAGAGTCCGAAATAAAAGCACTCAAATTATATCATCGTTCGATCTCCAATTTCTGACGAGTTAAATGGTCGAAGCCAAAGTTGGCACATCCTTTTGCAGCATCAAGAGTACTTTAGTCTCTGCAGCTCCATTGTGACCTGTTTGCAGAAATAATTTCAGTTCGCTGACAGAGTTCGGGTCATCTCGTTCAAAGTTTATTGGTTTACCTCCGTACTCTGCTATTTTATAGAAGCTTGCCATGCATCGAAGGAGATCTAAACTCTTGAAGACATTTCAGGTTCCATTCACAACTAGTCTCCAAACTCAAAAGTCCTCGACCATTCTGTTGTCTGGGGAAGTATTACCGTGGAAAATTCAGGATACAGTCAATTTCGTATGATAAAGCATGAAGACATATGTAAATTGTTTTCTCCTGAGGTATAAAGTTTGGGATTTTCCATGCGACATAAATGGATGACCTTATATCTCGTGTGCTGGTGCTACCGCAGATTTTCCTGATTGCTTATAAACGATGGCAGGAAAAAAGAGAGCTGAGGAAGTGCTCGTGGAACACGCTCTTTCTGAAGATAATCTGCTTCATTTGTATCCTAACATGACCCAGATTTGAACTCTGACTGACCAGCGAGTCCTCCAGAGCAATAACATAATATTATTTTATTATTATTATTAGGAGGTCATAACCCGGCATGATACCTATTATTGATTTTTGATTGTTATGTTCAGCGGACATTAATTGAGTCGAAATAATTCTAGCATAACCAACTTGCGGTAATGTTTCATAGAATCAGGAATATCTCTTCCACATTCGGTTTCGTCTAGATTCACATTTCAAAGAATATTTGCATAGCAGGATCCTCTTTGACTCCGAAATCAAATCATACACCATTGCTTTTCATCCAACCGTTCTTGTAGCGTTAGAATATCTCTTCTAGTCCTGAGAATATTCTTTGTGCATTCTTTGCGTGAAAACCATTGTATACTGAACGTTTCTCTGGAAAGTGGAGCTTGTTGCTATGATCGAGTGTTACACACTGTATAGCGTTTTTGAAAAAAAAATGCACAACCAATTTTCCATTCTATTAAAACTAATATAATGAATTGGAATAATCAATAAAATTTAAAGTGAATATTGAATTGAACCTTTGATACCATAAGACTACGAAAATTGACGACTAGATCTTCGTTTGATCCCAAACCAATGTATTGAGAGCAAAAAGAAATACTCCATACCACGGAAGAGACGGTTATGCATTTTTCACTAATTTCCATCGATTTTGAGGCATTTTTCCTTTCAGCAAGTGATTCATCAGTTTAAAATACCAAATCCTAATAATATATAGTATCGGAAAGTTTTCATCTTGGGTATGGTGGTTTCATGAGAGGGTAAAGAATAGCTTGCTAGATGTTGAGAGAGCATTACAATTTCTCCTCTACTCGCTCGAGGAAGGGATATTGACGTGAGCAGTGTTCGGTGTGTCGCATTGCCACGTGGTTCGTTAATGCGTCGGGTGGGGTAACAGGAGAGACGTACAGTAGTGCGTCTGTCTTATTTAGGTGGTATTATTATATCATTGCGTTCCTTGTTGCTCGCTCAGATTTCAGTCGTCTATACCCCAGATGAAAAGAGTTTGATGCTGTATGCCAACTAATTCTATAGTGACATCAAAAAACGTTTGGAAAGTAATGTGAAAAATTATTTGGGTGATTATTGCCACCCAATCGGTACTTCTGATACTAGTTCACTTAACTGTATCTTCATTTTTATGGAAATCTGAATAGGTAAAACTTTTCCAGATATTAATAGCTTGTTTTTTGTTGAACAAGTTGAGAGAAGGAAAAAACCACCAAGATATTGAAATTAATTCATTGAACTAAGAAATGTTTATGATTCCATGAGTGTGATTCATTTCAGTTTTAATCTGAAGAAGGATCTCGAATTAAATGAAAAATACAGTGTGAAAGGTACTGCAAATCCCCCAATTGTGTGACTGAATAGTTTTTACTTTCGATATTTGTTAGTTCATTACTGTCCAAATATATTGATGAATATTGTAAAAAAAGACAAGGTGTCATTGGTTGAAAAGTCAGCCTGATACACCAATGACACACATTAATACAAAAAGCAATAATCTAAGACTCTCTATCTTTTTGTGGACAACTCAAACGAAGCATGTTAGAGGTTCACAATCAAACAAAATGAAAACAATGATGTGTTTATTTTGGTAACGTTAAGAGAAATAACTCTTTTGGAAAATTGACATAATTTTTGTTTGTGATCCTCAGATATAGGTACAGGATGTGACGGAATTATGATACCAGAATTCAACATATATGTCTATCAAACCCTGTAACGTTATGGTAACAATGATTACATCAATGGTACCATCATCAAAACTATGTTTTGTATCGTTTCAGTTTTGTATCTTTTCAGTTAGATTTTTGTACACTCATACTGAATTAGAATAAATCCTATATAGGTATTGCAAATGTCAGAATAAGAAAGTGACAAAGTAATTATCTTTTTCCCCGAAAAAAAATTCCAGAAAGCATAAATGTTCAAAGTCAAGTTTCAAATTGACCAGCTACTTCATGTTTCCCTAATATGGCACTCGCATTCGCCAAAATCTCAACCAAGCCTTCGACTATTTTTCAAGAGGTCGTGAGAATACATTTGTAAGTTAGATTTTCCTTGGGAATTCATACACCTCATACAGGTGGTTTTCTTCATAAATCAACCATTAAGGCGTATTAGCATAAAATAATACTCCTTTTGCGACCTATCGAACTGTTTTTTGTTAGTTTCGGTTCCATACAACTTGTATGGGTCATAATAATATCATATTCTCAAATTATCTAGGCATATTTCGATACATATTTTTACTCACTTGAAAGAAAAAGTCGTTTTCGAGATGAGAGTAAACGGAAAATACTGTTTTTTCAATGCCCAATTCTTTGATTGAATGAATAACTATGTCCATAATAGACAATGTCGAAGTACCCTTCTCTCTAAATATTTCCACTAGGTGGAAAATATGAGTCAGACATCTGACAAAAAAACAAACTACTTTCCTGGCTAATACCACGACGGACATTGAACTATATCTGACAGATATTTGTGCAGCGTTCTTCCAAGAAGACCCAATTGCAAATGATTTTTGTAAATAAAGTAGATTATCTTTCATTCGGTTGGAGGAGACCACCTGCAGACGCTTTCCGAGATTCTTGTCTTTCGTCAGTGACAGGTAGGTCGGACAACATTGATAACAATGAATAATAATCCACTGTGTAAATAATATAACTCAAGTAAAGCCAATCGCAGCGCTACACGCGGAAAAACACAAGAAACATTTCTATTAAGACCACAAATCCGGAGATGTTGAACAAAAATAATACTTAATTTTTGTGCAACAGTAACATTTCTCGAAAAAAAATCGAGTATCTCCGTTCAATATTTTACTAATTATTCAACAGTAAACAAAAATAATTCATCGAAAGTTATCAATAATTGTTTTCCACCAGTCAATTTTTTTGGGGAGTTTCATACTAGTTGAAGAGTATTTTCATTGAATCCTTCGCCAAAATTTCGACAACTCATTCGCCAAATTTTCGACAACTCATTCGCCAAAATTACGACAATACTTTCGATTTTATTTTTATTGTTTCTCCTTCGCCAATTTATTATATCTTATAGATTGTTAATTTGTGTCTGAAAAATTATATTTTTAATTTTTATCTGCGATAAGATGATATGCTAAAAAGCTGATACGTTGAAATAGTTATCTATTATACGAGAAAAAAAATGATAATGGTTTTCCCGTGTATGATACACAATTTTTTTCTGTGGCGGGAAAAACGAAGATTTAATCAAATATCACCTTTACCTATGTGTACCTTTTTTCCCGGTAATCGGGGAAAAAAGTAATTTCATAAAAAGTTATATTTTATTACCTGCCAACAGAGATAAAATGTCACACTTTTTTTTCATCACAGAAAAATCATTTTTTTTAATTTTATGGAGTTTTTCACTACTTCGCAAGTAGTCTCAAAGATTAATATTCAATATTCCTAACAATAGCAGATGAATTTTTGAACACTTCTGTGAATATGAATTCAGAAAAAGGAAGAACAATACAAAACAGTTTTAGAACTGGCGAGTTCCATGATGGGTGTCAGAAAAATGTTATGTTTTCAGAGATATTTGCTATTTTTTGTATATATAGTTTCAGAATATAATTAATTCATTTAATAAGTTAGAATATTACGGCAATATAAATCCACGACAATTTATTCATAGAAATAAATTTACTTAAAATAAAATCCTCGCCATCTAGCCAATTCATAGGTGACCACAAAGATTTAGTTGAATATCTGGTATTACAATTCTGAATCATCCTGTATACATCAACTTTATTCTGTGATATTTAATTGGTGTACCCATTCTGTTTGTAAATATGTTATCAATATAGGAAAATGAAATGTGTGATAAGTATGCTAAGTATAGTGTAAATAATTTGAATGTTCAAAGATATCGATGTTTGTTCCTAAAATAATGTAAAGACATTTTTGTTATGTTCTGCTACTGATCGCATAGTATTCATTATTTTTGTCTTCCAGTCCATATGGAGCACTATTTGCAAAATTGCTGTTCATCGTAGAGTGATGAAGGGTTGAGGGTGTTTACAAGCAGAGAAACTATAATTTCAATTTTAGACATTCCAAGACAAAAATGTTTTTTACTAGACCAATATAATGTGTTCACTCAATTTTTTTTTATTGCGGATTTCATGAAAGAATGTAATCGTGTTGAAGAGTTTCACTTATTTCAAACCTAGGAACGCAACAACATAAATCCAAAAAAATTCTCGTATTGTACAGTGACCGCCAAAAAGTATGTACCATATGGGAAAAAAGTTTATTATTGGAATATTGAAAAAAAAATTCTTGGGAAAATTTTGTGCATGTTCGATAACCTAAAAATCGATTTTGAAACATGTCACGTGATCGCTGGTATGGAGGCAAATTGAAAAAAATTCTCCAAGAATCTTTTTTCCAATACTCTACTAATAAACTTTTTTTCCATATGATACATACTTTTTGGCGGTCACTGTACTATATTTCAGCTCTGGAGTAAAGCACCCTCGGTTTGAAAAATAATAAAAATTGCTTCTTAGAAAAGTTGTTATGAATTGAATTTCATTCAGAAATTTGAAGTGAAAAAGAGGAAACTTTTTGTTATTCATTGTGACGTACTGCGCCATCCTGTTGGGACCATACCTGTTGCTTTTCACATATGGAAAAATCCCCAAAAACTTATTGGATTTTTCAAACATTGAGGGATGGCATCATTATTTAATTTTTCATTATTTAGTAGTGCAAAAATTTTTTATTCATTGACGACTTAAGCAAACAATTTGTATTAGTGTAGTAATAGTCAGTAGGGAATATTGAATGCAATTCCATGACTATCTCGAATAGACTTACTTCAGACAGATTATTTATAAAAAAAACTTCTCTGGAGATTGAATAAATATTTTTTTTGCGTTCATTCACAAAAAAAAAGCTGAAGATGTGGCTCCCAATCAAGACAAGAACGAAATTGAATCTGATATTTGTAATATCTTTATATGTACTAATACTCTTAACAATTTAACATTTCACACATTACGAATTCGAAATCATTCGATACCAAAATTTCCAAATGATCGTTATATATCTAAATCATGAAATAATATATTTCTTTGTTGATATCAGTTTTCAGTTTTCATGCACACCCTCAACAACTGAAAATCAATCTGAAGTTTATGTTTTTGATAATGTGTTTCAAGATGAATTATTAGTGTAAATGGAATGTTAATGACGAAAATGAATCTTGAGTATATTTTTCAAAATGATATCAACAAAATTCCAGAAGATTTCTATATCATATCAAAAACAATGTACTTAAAAATGGAAGTCTGAAAAATGCCACTAAGAATATCTTGAAATTGAGGAGTTCTATTCTAAAAGTCGCCTTATCCATATTGGGTGATTTTGAACAAAATGGAAAATCTTACATGATATAACCATTACATAATGCCAGTCTTGAAACATTTTGACATGTTCAGAGGATAAGGCGAGTTTTGGATATATTGTTGATATATGTACTTGCATTTTTTAGATTCGAATATTGGACCGCCTAAATATGGTGCTTTTCACGAAAATAAATTCAATTTGATGAATTCATTATGAAACACACAGCAGCTCACTTTTATTTCATTTTCTGTTTATATACCTCAAGACGAACATCTTGGGTTACAATGTACATAGAGTTCTAAACATATGAAGATGAAAGACAATCTTTTAGGCCTATTTTGTAAAGCTAGATAATTAGAATGTCACAGACATTAATAAATATCATCCATGTTAAAATGTACACAATACAGATTATGAACGAAATAAATGAATATACTTATTGTTTGTTGAAATAGTGTGAGGTGTTTCATTTAATTTCTCCTCAGATCTCTATCGGAAACAACAAGATACGGAATGGAAATCAAGAGTGCGGCTATTCCATTATTTCGAATATCAATAATAGTAATAATAATGATATGGAATTATAATACTAATAATAATAATACTACCTCATGAACACTCGTGGAGTGTATTCATAGGCATAGCCTGTTTAGATAGAGGGCGGCTATAATTTCACCCGAAAATTGTATACTGTGTCCTGTAATTGGGAATAGTGCAGGTTTGGACAATATAAGTTATTTTTTTATAATTATTATTTGCCTTGGCGCTCCAGGGCAACTTATTGGTTTCCAGTACCACCCCGAGTGGTCGGTGCTCACTTCAAGCAAGCACCAAATAAATGACCCACATCACCCTTGCTTCATAACAAGGCATGTGGTCACCTAACGATTACGATATACTCAAGAAAAAATTTCTCGCACACAGGGCTCGAACCTGGTCTAATGCCCGCAAAAGTTTCAACGGCGAAACACCTAACCGTTCACGTGGCATTCTCATTGAATCAGATTACTGAAAATAACGTACGATATTCATCTATAATAATAATATGATTTGCAAAGTATTCAACAGTGTCATCATCCCATCATCCACTAATTCAAAAATTTGCAGGGCAACTCCCTCCTCTCTTATGTGATACCTACATCATTGGAGAGCTCTTAGCAAAAAACGTTTTTTCCTTTCTTCATGATCACTTGGTGATTGAAACACGTCTCGTGTTTTAAAAACTATCATTAAAAAAAATTCATATGAGCTGAAAATAAAAAAATCAGATGTCTAATGTAGGTTATTCTGTGAGTTACAGACACAATGGTTTGCCGTAACTCACAGAATAACAACGTAACCTAACCTAACCTAACCTAACCTAACCTCCCCTTACCTTTCAGCACCTAAGGACTGTTCGCCTCGACGGATCAGATTTAGGATGGCAGCAAGAGGTGAAGTATCTAGGACTAACCATAGACTCAAAACTGCTCTGGAACAGACACGTAGAAAAGATCGCTAACAAGGCAAAATCATCACTGATGGTGTGCAGGAACATTGCAGGAAAAACGTGGGGCTGTAACCCATCAATACTGCGATGGATGTACACCATGATAGTGAGACCTATGATCACCTACGGAGCAGTAGTGTGGCACGGTAGAACCGAACTCGCCACAACAAAGAAAATCCTGGAGAAAGTACAAAGACTAGCATGTCTTTGCATAACAGGAGCAATGAGGTCAACTCCAACAGCAGCAATGGAGGTCATTCTGGACCTCACTCCTCTCCATCTCACGGTGAGGAGAACTGCTTGGGGAGCAAACCTGAGGTTGGCCAAAGTCGGACTTAAAGGGACAGCACACAGTGTAAGGGGCTCAACCCCCACCGGAAGTGCACACCTTGCCGATCTCCCAACTGACGAAATTACCAGGAAATTTAGTTTCGAGAATTTTTTTCGAACGGAACTAAATACCAAGAAACAATGGAGCACAGAATCCATTCGAGCACTGGGTAAGAATACCATTACATGGTACACGGACGGGTCTAAAACTCTCGACGGAACTGGAGCAGGAGTATTTGGACCTCGTACCAAGTACTCCGAACCCATGGGACATTTCCCCAGCATTTTTCAAGCGGAAATTCACGCCATAGAAAGATGCATTCAGTTCAACCTCGATAGGAACTACCGGAACAAGGAAATTGCAATCCTCTCCGATAGTCAAGCAGCCATCAAAGCGTTGGGCTCATATAACATCAACTCGAAGATGGTCTGGGAATGCCTAGAAAAACTCAATGATCTAGGCAGGAACAACAAGGTGATCCTCCTCTGGGTGCCTGGGCACGTCGGAGTAGAGGGAAATGAACAAGCAGACACCCTGGCACGAAAAAGAGCATCAACGCCACTGATCGGGCCAGAACCATTCTGCGGACTTGGAAAATCTTACTTCCAAGAAGAACTCAATAAAACTGAAGAAGCAATGAGAGCAACATACTGGCAAAGACTTCCAGGGCTAAGGCAGGCCAAAGATCTCCTCGGCAATTTCAACCGAGCAAGATCGAATACACTGATTAACCTCAGCAAAACTAGTCTAAAGACAATCACAGGATTTCTAACGGGGCATTGCAGACTCAAAGAACACCTAAGGAAGCTAGGCTTAGAGGAGGACAACACATGCAGATTCTGTGGGGAACATCCTGAAACACCTCACCACATATTGATGGAGTGTTATGCTGTACACCACAAAAGATTAAATATACTGGGATCACACCAGCTGACTGTGGAAGAAATACCACAAATGGACCCCCTCAAAATCCAAAAATTCCTGAAGGAACTGAGGCTTGAGGGGATGCTGTAAACGAGAACACCTTGAGATAGCAGAAGAAGATGGGGCACAATAGATCTAACTAGGTCGCAGCGCATCAGTCACCATCCATACCAACCAATACCAATACCTAACCTAACCTAACCTAACCTAACCTATCCTAACCTATCCTAACCTATCCTAACCTATCCTAACCTAACCTAAACTAACCTAATCTCTCCTGACCTAACCTAATCTAACCTAACCTACATTAGACAACTGAAGAAATCATTTTTTACTGTTTAGTGCATTTGAATAAAACCTTGTCTTTAAATTTTTTTATTGATATTTTATTTTCTTCTTTTTAGTTAGTACGCATTGATCTATAGATTTCTAATGGAGAATGGTTTTTACAAGGCCTGTTTTGAATTTTGAGTTTCGAGCTATCCAGCTCTTGATTGAGGAGGCCATCTTGGAGCTACCGTCTTGTATTTATGAATTTTGACCAAAAAATCATAATCCCCGACCCCGAAAACCCCTACATACCAAATTTGAATCAAATCGGTCCAAAATGCCAAACTCATTCGCCATATTGCAACCGTCATACTTGGTTCATCAATTTCAACAAGAAATTTGTAATACGCGACCTCAAAAACTCCCCCACGTACCATCTCCGGAAAAAGTTTCCATTAACATATGTCCAAAAAAATTCAACGCCCTGTATTTCAGAAACGAAGCAACTCCGGATATATGTTCACGAGGGAAAGCCCTAAAAAAAATCCAAATTCGAGAGTATCTATAAGTAAAATTTTTGCCGATCGGCACTAACTAATTCTTCTGATTTTATAATATGTCAAAGTTGACAAGTGCACTTATTGTTGTTTGACAATGGTATGTATTGATTTACAATGTACTTGAAAATATTGAAATACAAATATCGGGAAATACGATTGAGATATCAAAGAGAGAATACTTGCAATGGCTTTCCATACCAGTGAGAATTTTGAGTCTTTTTACTTTTGCCCACGTGCGGAAAAAGAACTTATCCGCACGGCGTGTGGAAAAGTGTAACTTTGCGCACGCAAATGCATGCAGAAAAGTACTACTTTGAGAGCGTTCGTAGGAAAAAGGTTTAAAAGTTCTGGCGACGAGCGAGATACCAGATTCCATCTTGGAGGCCGCAAACTCTGTAAGAATAAATTTACTGCAGGCTTAATCTCAACAAAAATATGAGAAAGTATAGAAACATTGTAAATACTGGTGCCACAATGAAAGGACAAATAGTATTAAGGAAGGGGTTTTCCTTGCCAATTATATTTTATGAAGTGAGTCAAAATAAACTTGGATTTGAGTCAATATTTCAAGCTAATATCGTTTTTAAAGAAGCAAATTATAAAATTATAATTTCTTTATTTTCGTTATTATCTGATATGAAGATCGTAAGAAAAATTTGTTATTCCTAAGACGTGCGCATAGTGCCTTTTCCGCAAAAGTAACACTTTTACCTATCTGATTTTTTTTTTGTCAGTATAGCAAAATATTCAGTAATTTTGAGTTACAATCATCACAAAATACCTACTTCAAATGATATTCATGTGAATTTCTGAAAATATAAATTCCAATCATTTTATTGATTCGTAACAGGTTGTGCCCTCTATTACTCAGTTGTGGAATAAGGAATGTATAATAATTTTCAATCCAGAAGTCTGTTGTTGAATTGTACCAGTAAAATCAATAAGTTAAAAATCAATGTTTCCAAGAACAGTAGCACCCTCCCTCATATACCATTGGAAGTGGAAGACGAATGGAACAAACTCATGAAACTTGTCAAAAGATGGCGCGAGTATCTTAAGTTGAAAGAATTCATCAAAGTTCCAGATTCTGTTCCTGTTTACTAAATTTCCATTATTCAATGGAATCTAGTTGTTCATTGAAGATAATACAATTCAAGTTTTTGTTACTCTAAATGATTCCCAAAATTTATTTTTGCCTTTGTTAAAGATATTGGGAATTTTCACGATATCACTTTACCATTTTATGTTTCGAATTTTCCAGGTGTAGACGCATTACAAATTTTTCGTTTGAAAATATATAGTTTCTACATCTAATTAAAAAATGCCTTCGTGTTTGTTTCGGAACTCTAGAATGTTCTTGAAGCTTCAGAAAGGTTTTAGAGAGTTCTATGAAATAGTGAAATGAATAGAAACAGAAGTTCTGGAACCTTCTAAAATTTGCTCAACAGAAATCCTAGAAAGCTAGGTCACCAAGGAGAATGTTGCGTTGATGCTCTAGAATATTTTCAGAGCTTCCAGAAAGTGCTCAAAGGAGTGGGAAAGTTCAGAAAAGTAATCAAAAAGATACTCGAATGAAGGTCTCGAATGCTCGGTCTCCAGTGGGCGGAGGTTTGAAAATTTCTATAAATGTCTGAAATTTACATCATGTCTAAAAAATGTAGTAGTTATCCCACTACATAAAGGAGGTGATACTGATAATCCTGCAAATTTCAGATCTATTACAATGCTACCCAATCTCTCAAAACAAATTGAGAAACTTGTAAAAAAAAATAATGGCTTTTCTGAATAAGCACAGTATTATTAACTCTACTCAATTTGGATTTCTAAGGGAAAAAGGGACAAATGATGCAATTTTCAAATTTATTCAGAATGTTTGTCTGAAATTCAAAGATAGAGAAATAGCAGCAGCGGTTTTTTGTGACCTGACAAAAGCCTTTGATTGTGTCAACCACAAAGTTTTGTTGCAAAAATTGATGTTGTTCTAAAATGGTACAAATCGTACTTAACTGGGAGAACACAAAGCGTGTCTCTTTGAGGAAACTTATCGGACAAGTTGGAAATTAAATATGGAGTACCTCAGGGATCAGTTCTGGGCCCGACTCTGTTTTTAATCTATATAAATAATTTAACCTCAATTAATATTACGGGAAAGTTTACCCAATTTGCAAACGACACCACAATACTTTGGCATCATATTGAAAAACTGAGGAAAAAAATAGCATCGGGATGTTATGCAGTGAGTACCACTTCATGGGAACTAGGTGAAAATATGGCAAAAAGCGTGTATTATGCTCTAGTCGACTCCCACTCAAGATATGGCATTTGTTTCTGGGGGACGTGTAGTCAGTATTCATTCAGTATGGTGTTTGCCTTGCAAAAAAGAGCAATAAGATATATGTGCAAAGCTAAGTGTCGCGATTCTTGTAAACCCCTACCACTTCCTTGCATTTTGATCTTAGAAACAGTTGTCTAATCCACAATATAGCACTAGACAGACATTCAATATGGCCTTACCCATTCCAAGATCGACTCTGATCAAAAACTCCATAATTTATAATGGGAAAAAACTATATAATCATTTGCCCAAGGAAATTAAAATCATAGAAAATAAAAAAAAATTAAAAATTCCGTAAGAAAGCTATTACTGAAAAAAGCTTTTTACTCATTAGAAGAGTTCTATGCTGAAAGCTTTTAATCAAATTCAGATTTACAACTCAACATGTTTGTGTAGAACTAGTTTTCACTGTGATAAAGGTGGCGATATAGGTGGTGTTTATAAGAGCTAAATTTTCGTTTTAGCTGCTGACCAGCACAGTAATTGTGTATGATTTGATTCCTGAATGAGTCTGAAAGACTGAATTGACGTATCAGTCCAAGAGCCAGAGCCGATTTTTTTTTATTTATTAAAGCTGGTTTTTCATTAATTAATTATAGTCGATATGTACACAAACATACTCTGGCCAGTCAAGCGAATTGTAAGAAAGGTGACTCAGGAGCGACATCAAAGATGTAGCATTTACCGGGGTAACGCAATGAATTTATTGAATCTGAAAATTGTTATATAATGCTTACCAATAAAAGTTAGTCAGCCACTCATATAGTAGAACATTAGTTAGAACATACGGTGTGTTACATAATTAAATGCTGATCATAAAGGGTGATAATCCTTGAATGATTGAAAAAAAACATAAAAACATAAACCGCTTTATTAATGAGATACAGGATGTTGAAATTGAATAAAAAAATCAGTTCTTTCCCAATATCTCTGAAACCGCTTTGGGTTATCCTTTCAATTTTGGTACATGCAAAGATCACTTGGAAATACATGTTTCTTATGATAAAGGTTTTCTTCATTTTCATCAGTGGCGTCACTGTCAACATGCACTGACATATTTCTCAAGAAAGTAATGATACGCCACTGTTTTTTTTTCAAATGAATATTCTTCTTGTAATCCTTATAATTGTCCTCTATCTTTTTATACAAATGTTCCGCCTTTTTGATTTAAAATACAAAATTGACATTGGGAAAAACTGGCATAGTTACAACTAAATAAATTCATTTTATTTTTTAAGTCGAAAAATGTTCACCGGAAGAAAAAAATGCAAGATACCATTTTTATGAAAGAGGATAATTTCAAAAATAATATTTATTTGGTAAAAAACAGTTGTATAATCATTTTGATGAATTATATGGCAGGTCGCCACAAGACGCCACTGATAAACATTAAGAAAGCCTTCATCATGAGAGAAATGTATTTTAAAGCTTACTTTGTATGTACCAAAATTGAAAAACCCGAAGAGGTTTTAGAGATATTGGTGAAGAACTCATTTTTTGTTATATTCCAACATTCTGTATTTCAGATACAAAGCGGTTGCGGCCCTAGATTCATAAGAGCCTCTTTAAAGGATTACCACCTTCCGAAATCAGCATTTAATTATGAAACACACTGTATATTCGGAATGACTGACCAGCTCTGTTATAATATATGGGTGACTGACCACATATCTTTTATTGATATGCAACGTAGAAGTTGTATAACAATTTCCAGCTTTAATAAATCCATTTTGTTACCCCTGTAAATGCTACATCTTTGATGTCTCTCCTTAGTCACATGTTCTACGATTCGCTTGACTGACCAGAGTAAGTTCGCGTATACCTTGACTATAACTAATTAACGAAAAACCAGCTTTGATGAAGTCAGAGAAAATTCTCGGCTCCGGCTTTCTAACATGAAAGCAGTCACGTCACCAAAAAAGGTAGGAGTGAAGTGTAATGTTTCCATTCAGAATATTACAAAAAAGTCCAGCAAAAAAATTCTCCGTAGCACGCCCATGCAGGTAATTTATCATCCTGCAAAGTTGACAAGATGTGAAGAAAAATAGCTTTTCAGTCCGTACACTCCTGAAAATGTATATCTCGGGTAAATATCATTCTCTGGATCAGACTGCAATGACGGATTCGCTTTTAGAAAGTCGTCTAGATGGAGAGATGTTCAAGAGATATACACGTGTCATCAAACCGAAGTGATTTGTTAAGTGAATATTTTTTCAGGGTGGATTTCAAGGTTTCATGAGAGAAGTTTGGGAAAGTTCGTAGGTTGAAAAACGAGATGAACATACATTTGTGTTCTCCAGTAGTGAGTGGGTGGTAGAACATTGGACACGCAGATGGATAAAAAAATAAACTCAAAGATCCTTTTTAGAGAAAAGCTTATATATTCAATGCCGAGGAACTTGGCACCTGGCTCGCCTATTGGAACAGATGATTAAACAAAGTCCAATACTAAGATGTTCAAAATAAAATAATCTCAAAGAAACTTTTTAGATGAAAGCTTTCATTCAAATGCGCTAAGAAGAAGAAAATATAATTTGAAGTAAATCGAACTCATCATTATGATTACATTATAAAGTTTTATATGACATAAAAGCTTGTCGCGAAAAGTAACTATGTATTTCTTATACATCAAATTTGAATTACTAGTATTAAGATTTATTCTCAAAACAAGCTTTTTTATCTGTGTTCTTTTACTCAGTTTCTCTCCGAAGCCCTCGATTCTAAAGATTGGGTTAATGATGTTTATACAGATTTTAGAAAGGCTTTTGACTGAGTTTTACAAGAACAATTGCTAAGGAAGCTAAGACACTTGATATTCAGTACCTTTTAAAATGTTATTTATTCAATAGGACTTTTTTTGTTGAATACAAAGGGTAAAATCATCTACATATATTGCTACTTCGGGTATTTCTCTATAATAAACTTTTTATGATAATCGTGTACGAAATAAATTAAGGATCTGGAACACCTTGTTATTGAACACTCCTCTCTTTATTGTTTCAATTTCGTTCAAAGAAAATGTTAGTATTGAGATATTAGCTCCATTCAAAGCACCGGGGTCTATATATTTCAGTTCACTTGAACCAATATAAAATACATCCAGTTTCAAGTTGCACAAAGCTTTATTTGGCAATATAGGTACATGTTGGTTAACAATTCTAACTTCATCGACAGTAGGTTTCACAGATAATGCTTCAACTATGTCAGTTATTGAGCTGATGTTGACAGTGAACTGAAACACACTTGGGAATTTGTAACACTCAACGATTATATCATCACATCTTGATTTGGTGATGACTGATAGTACGAGTAAAACAGTGATTGTGTTATGCAACATGTTTCTTAACGGAATATTTGTAATGACCTCTATAATATGGAGATGCCAGTTTATATTGATGTGATTCTCAGTATTCAAGTAATTTAGTTTCTCGTTTGAGATAAGGGAACGATATCCATAGAAAATTCGATTTTGCTTCGTACGGAATGATGAAATCACACAATAATAACAACAACTAATTCATCATTCTGGATATTATGGAATTATTCAATAGATATTTATAAACTTTTGTTTATTGCATTCTCCTCATTAACATTTCACGGGATAAACACTTCGATTACCATGAAATATAAGAACTGACAGTCACAATAATAACAGTTGTAGTTGAACATGAATATTGCCATTTTTCGTCGTAGCAACGAACTAAAAATAACCAAATGATAAATATATAGGCCAAGAGTCAGAGACAGAAAATTTGCACATATTTCTACAAAGCCTGTTCTCTGTCAGTTCATTGTTTCGATGTAACAAGTAAACAAAATGAGAGTCTACGGGTGCAAATAGACGGGCAAAAAAACTGACGGAATAGGCTGTCAGACAGTGCTGAGACAGTCTCTTCCGCGAGTTTTCTTGCCAGTCTGTTTGCACCCTACCACCCCAATAATGTTGCGGTCATATACAGTGAGTTTCAAAAGTTGCACCACTTGGAAAAAAATGTTATTATCGATTTGTCAGAAAATTTTATTTCTCCTAATAATAATTGGTGTATTGCGGAATATTTGTATTTGACTTATCAAAATTCTAAATTTCCAAAAAATTTTAATATTGCTTTCAATATTTTTTCAATATTCTACAGTTTCTTTGAGGAAACTTTTCTGATGTCCAAGACTCTCTCCCAAGAGTCTGGTCTTGGTTTTGGGGTCATCTCGATCTCGGGTTTCGGGTCTCAGGTCTCGGTGTTGGTATTGGTATTGGTCTTGAAAAAAAAAATAATGAACTTAAATCTACTCTATATTAAGAAATATCTGATAGGAAAGGAAAATGTTGTGGCATTTTATTTCAATTACTTATTTTTCATACGGTTGATTTTTAATTTTTGTTCCCTCGAACTCGAATAAACATTTTTCAAATCTTGTATTACAGTTTTACGGTTTACAACAAATATGTGTATATTGTGTGGTCACAGTGGTTCATACCCAATGACATATTACGGCAAGACTACGTTATTTATTCTTTTAGCTGCGGTCAAGCGGGGTCACATTCTGAGCACAAGGTTTTTTCCGGCTTGTTTCGCCGCAATTATCTGCTCATATACAATGTATATAGCAAGTTGATGTAAAACCGAGGGGTAAACCACTTGCTGAAATGTGTACACCAGAATTCCGTTTGTCTGGGAATTCCACGGAATTCCGAAGAATTCCACGGAATTCCAAGGATCTCCACGGAATTCCAAGGAATTCCAAAGAACTCCACGGAATTCCATGGAATTCCAAGGAACTCCACGGAATTCCATGGAATTCCAAGGAATTCCAAGGAACTGCACGGAATTAGCAAGATATATTTAAGTTTTTTCATTAATATGGATTAAGGTTAACTAGACTTTTGATAAAATCGTTTATTCTATATAATTCATTAGATGAAATACACATTTCTGGTAATGAATAAATAACATAACATAAACACTCTGGATAACATGATTGAATTAACACTACATCAAATATCAAAACGATAATGATTGCAATAGTTATAAAGGTGGAATCAACAAAACGGTGAAAATAAAATGTATTCAAAATTAGAATATTATACAACGAAAAATCGAGGGAAAAAATGATACTTCGGTGATTTCATACATACTTCATGACTTGTCATGAAATTTGTTTTTGATTTTTCTTCAAATTTTTTCTTGTATAATTTTTCGATGATATCTCTGTCCTCTTGACGGATCGTCATTGGTTCTCCCATCATACTGATCGGTCCATAAAAAATGTGACGCTCATAAACCACATCTATATCATGTCGTTTAGGCCAACAGAACCCTGATCCATATTCTCTAAGAAATTTCATTTTATACTTCTCTCCTTCCTCGTCTGCTTCTTTTTTGATTATTTTTCCTACATACCACTTTTCATCATACCAAACGGCATATTCCTCAAAATTTGATACTACCATATAAAAGGTCATCCTGTTACGTAACTTTTTTTTTCATAACTCGAAATCAACACTAACTTCGAGTTATAACTCGAAATTAAGAAAAAAAATATCGCATGCATGTCCGTTTTACGCCTTCGTACTCGCGTTCGTACTATTCTGTCCAATTTAACGACAACAATTTTATTGAACTTTTGGGGTCTGTAATTCAGAAATTATTCGACAGCGAATAGTTTCGGGTGCAAATACTGCAAATTATCATATTCTGAGGACGGAGGTGTAAACAGCATATTTAGCTCAATTCAGCGAAAAGCACATTCGCCGAGACATTCGCACATTAGTCGTCGAATCTGGGAATGGTTAAATCAAAATGGGCGATTATAGGTTAACTTACCCTTTCGTAATACTGGTAGAAAATGTCTTCTCGATTTTATTTGGAGGAACACTTGTCGTTTTCCGTATGATCTTCGAAGTAAAGTAAACACAAAGCACACAAAGTCAGATCTGTCGGACTCGAGTGCTACTGCTCGATGCTCGATTGTCAAGTTTTCGCCTTTCGGTCAAGTTAGACGTAAGGGCTCCTTCGGCTTCGCAGTCGGGGTAAGTCGGTTCCATACGAGGTTCCAAAACAATTGGACGATTGGACAGTTGTTGATGCGTGAGGTGTTTTGCGCAACTCCGTTATCCAATAAATATATACCTATGTGACTAGTCAAAACCGCGATCGAATGATGAACTATGTCGGGAGTCTTTTCTTGACGACTATTCATTCGGAACAATAGAGGAATATTTTGGTTGAATGAAGGTATTCGCGAATTTTTCTCTCAGTATTTAATACTATCAGTAAGGTAAAACCGGGTAATATTGACACAACTTTAAAAAAATGCCTGTGTAGCCCAGAAATGTTAGGGAATATTCACTATTTTAATAGCACATAATGGTCCCATGATGTGAACTACAATTATGATATAATATCGTCCCAAATATTATTTAGTACTTTTTTAGGTTATTTGTTTTTTTTTTTCATGCAATGTGGCAATATGTTACCATACCATGAGGAAACATTGACACCTACATTAAAATGGATAAAAAATTTTTAGTGACGTTCGTTAGAGGGTATACCGCTGCGCAGCTTAATCCTGCTGACTAAATTACCCTCGAAATTCCCGCGGAATAGCGTCGGTGTTGCCGGTAGTTTATAAAATTCGCAATAATAAAGAAATTATGTCAATGTTATCTCTGTGTCAATATTACTCGGTCTTACCTTATATTCCGGGTATATTCCCTTCAGAACACTTCTAGTGAGAACAAACAACTCTGACAACAATAAAGAATTGCGAGTATCCTGAACATATTCCACCAGAATATTCTGATAACACTTCAAAACGAGCTTCAAGTTAACACTTGAGGGATATGAAAAATCACTCAAAAGGATTACTACATTTAGTCAAACACGGTTAAATTCTCGCTTAAATTCAAAGAAACTACAAATAACTCGACAAATAACGATGACTTCATTTGAACAAATGTAAACGAACGAGCCTTATGTCGGAATTTTCCTAGCGATAGTAGCGATAGGTACCATAGGTTTATTTATCCTCCAGTTGAAATAAGACGTTCGGTCAGTTGCAAAACATTCGATGACCATTTCCAAGTAGTAATTTATTAGGCTGATATTTCCTGAAACTTTCCGGAATCAAAATCCTCGAAAGATCCAAGAGCAATATTAAATATTTCAGGAATTTATAACCCCTATCTTTCTATCTATTATTGATCTATCTAAAAAAAATCCAAGGAATTCCAAGTTGATTCAAGGAATTCCACGGAATTCCACGGAATTCCACGGAATTCTACGGAACTCCACGGAATTCCACGGAATTCCAGGGGAATTCCATGACTCTGTACACCGGAATTCCACAGTGGTTCACCCCTCGTGTAAAACCAGCTTTGATGGAGTCAGAGAAAATTCTCGGCTCTGGCTCTCCGTTTATTTCTACCATGAAAACAGTCACGTAACCAAAAAAAGTACGAGTGGAGTGTAATGTTTCCGTTCAGACTATTACAAAAAAGTCGGGCGAAAAAATTCTCCACAGCACACCCATGAAGGTAATTTATCATTCTGTAAAAGATGACAAGATGTGAAGAAAAATAGCTTTTCATTCCTTTCACTCCTGAAAATGTATATCTCGGGTAAATATCATTCTCTGGATCAGACTGCAATGACGGAATGGCTTTCATAAAGTCGTCTAAATGGAGAGATGTTCAAGAGATATACACGTGACATCAAACCGAAGTGATCTGTTCAGTGAATATTTTTTCAGGGTAAATATGAATGATTATATGATAAAAAAAATCACTTCAGCTCATTTACTCCCCTAACCAAGGAAGATGGAACACCAGCAATCGATCGTTCAGGAAAAAGCAATGCAGACCTAAAGCTTTCAACATCGAGCTCATGAAACATCTAGAACGCTCAGGAATTATCATTGATCGGCCATACGGTTTTCGGCATCAGAGATCAACTTATGACCTGCTTGCTTATGTCTCACATATTTGGCAGCAATTTACCAAAAATAATGGTGAAACTCTAACGGTTTTATAAGATCGCGTTTGGCACCAGGGACTCCTTTCCTGAGTTTAATCTCGTGGCTTGCCTCCCCAGTTGTGTTTCTTGCTATATAGCTTTCTCTCAGACCGATCTCTCCTAGTGGGGGTATTTTACTTTCTTCACTTTTTTTCTCAATCCGTAATTCGAACAATCAGAAAAAAATCAATTTTCTACTTGGTCTCAATCTTACTTTCAGGGACCAAAATTACGTCATTATGACGTCGTTTCCTCGGACAGAGAAATTGACGCAATTTTCTCTAGAGAATCTTTTCCTACGATTTCAAAAACTGGGTCCCAGGGAGAAAGGATGGTTTAAATTTCTGATTTTTTCTCAATGAAACAAGTATAAAGTAAATGAAAGTCAATTTTATTAACGCGATATTACAAAAAATTATAACCGATTGATCCAATACGAAACAACAATGAAATACATCTTCATATAAAACTAGTAAGAATTTCCACAGTATGATTCATTTTATTCAATTTTCTAAGTATATAAACATACCCTGCATGACACACAGTGCCCGCCAATAAAGGTCGTAACATATAAGAAAATAAGTTTATTATCAGACTATGGAATTTAGAAATAATTGAAAATAGCAATTTTTTTAGAATATTTTCTGACCTCTTAACGGATATCAAGTTCTTTCTTCGGACCATGCGACAAAGGTGGTTTCTACATACTTGTTGTTTTTATTACCTGAATAGGTTCACTCATTAACAACTAGGTATGGATTCCACATATCACCCCCAAAACACAGCACTGCTCTACCAGGTTCGCTGAAGGTTTTGAAGGACGGCAAATACATATCCATACTGAGAAAAAATATAAAAGAAGGTATTATTTTAGTATTGGAAACTAAATATATTGTACTATGGTCAGAACTACAATAAACTAACAAATTTCTCTTCAATCGTCTTCACCCATTTTTCACTTTCACTTATTGAACTTGAATTTAATTTTCATTTTCATGATTAATACATTTTTGTAATTATTTTCATGTTGTATGTATGATATGGAATTAACACTCATTAGAACTTAATGTGAGGAAAATTTATATTTATATACATAATGTTTCTATTTAATACTCAATATTTTATGCTACGTTTGATTTTTATACTTGGTGTTATACGTGATAATTAATTTGATATTAATATAAGAACTAATGTCTAATAACTCATGCCTAATATCTGATATTCATTTGTCTAAATTGATAATTGATATTTAATATTAATTTTTAATTTAATTATAATTTAATTTCAAATTTTATATTTAATTAAGTACTTACTTGGTTTTTTTATACTGAGCATACGTTCTGATTATTGTGCAGCAGCTGAATTACGCCTTTTTGTATCTCATTATGATATAAATAGACACAAATTATTATTATTATTTTCATTCGGTTGGATTATACCAGTCGGGCCCTGTCTCCGGAGCTCCGACACATCCGGAGGGCGCGCTGGTGACATTCACCCAGATAGCCACTCCCCACGTCGTGGGGTGAGCAACTACTGGGTCCGAGAATCATGTGCCCTGAGCAGACCGAGAAAACCAAGATTTCTTGCCATACTAGCAAGCCGGTATGATTTATAAGTTCGAGAGCAGTGTGTCCATCATACCATCAAGGACCCATAAAATCAAAACCACCATTTTAACAGAATATAATAATTCCATATTTACTAAATTATTCATGATTTTCGGATCATCCGCAAAAGAGTGACAAAACACATTTCAGGTACTCAAATACTCGAATATTATATTTGCATGAGGAGGTAGGAGTTTTCAGAAACGATATGAACATTCCCTTTTCCTTCTCCGATCATTGTTAGCAGAGTTATGACCAACGAAGTAGTCGGCTTTCTGCGGCGGGTAAGGGTGAACCTGAAATTTGATGTCGGCGTTCAATCACGTTTTCTGAGAAAACGAGCGCATTTCATTAGAAATTACTAAGGATAATTTTTGTGAAAAATTGAATTCTTTTTCACCCTGTTGAGTTATTTTTCCGATGAATCATGTACTTTCCAAGATTACAGCAAAAATCTATTTATATATTTTTAAACGAAAAAAAAAACATATGTTCCACCCCTGGAATTTTGGTAAACAATTTTTATCATGGTTCCAACATACCAAGTTTGGTGGTGCTACAATCGATTCTTGTCTCAAAACCCAATCGTACTGGATTAATGATATTCTGGAAAAATCGCTATTTTTTCAATTTACCGCCATACCAGTGATCACATGGCAAGTTTTGAATTCGATTTTTATATTGTCGGACATGCACAATCAATTACCAGGAATTTTAAGCTACACTATACACTTTTTTCCATATGTTACTTGCATTTTGGCGGGCTCCGTATATTTTATAATATTTTTATTCTCCAGTGTTGTCGGCAATGGGATTATTTTCCACTCTCAGATCACTTATTGCTGTGCCTCCCTTTGCATCATCATGGATTTTTATGATTTTATTCGACTCAAGGTCCACCTTTGTCAGAGGTATATTCAGCATCCCTTTCTTTATTTCCGTCAAAAGGTTACCACTCAAATCGATGAACTCGATTGTAGCGTCATCAAAGGCACCGATTTCGATATCACTGATTTGATTTTTCTCAAGTGATAAAACGTCGATGACTGCATCTTTGAACATACTCTTCCTGATTTTTCCCAATTTGTTTTTACCTAATGAAAGTGCATCAACTTTCAAGTTCTTGAAGGTACCCGTGGCAACATGACTGATATTATTATCGTATAGCTGCAATGATTCGATCTTTCCTGAAATTCCTTCGAAAAAAGAAGGTTGCAACTCCACAAATCTATTGTTGGTCAGACCAATAAACTGTAGATTTTTTGTACCGGCAAATGCTCCAGATCCAATTGTGGTTATTTGGTTTCCATACAGATCAATCCCTTTGATGGGTAGGTTGTTGAAAACTCCATTCCGAACTACTGTGAGGTTGTTACTTCTTAGGTAAATCCAAACCAAGCCGGTTCCCTCAAATGTACCAGAGGGCAAATCTTTGATTTTGTTATAGTTCAGATCAAGATTCCTCAAAGTTTTCAGGTGTTTGAAAGCGTCTCCAATTATTTCGAGCTTATTCCAGCCAAGGCCGATATGGTTCAAACCTGTTATGTTTTGAAACGCATCGTCTTCGATTTTATTTATTTCATTTTGATAAATTTCCAAGTTGGTTATCGATGATTTATCAAACATCGATGAAGTGATTTCTATCAGCCTATTCCTACTCAAATCAAGACGATCTGCAACCATTCCCTCGAAGGCACCCGGTTCGATGTGTAAAATTTTATTTTCAAGTAATCTTAGGATTTGGAATAGCTTGTTATTGAACACTCCTTTCTTTATAGTTTCAATCTCGTTCGAATCTATTATCAGTGATGAGATATTAGCTTCATTCAGAGCACCAGGTTCTATATTTTTCAGTTGACTTGAAGCAATACCAAATCCTTTTAGTTTTAAATTGGCCAAAGCTTTAATTGGCAATTCAGGTACATATTGGCGATCAATTGTAACTGCATCGACAGTAGGTTTCCCAGATAATACTTCAACTATGTCAGTTATTGAGCTGATGTTGACAGTGAACTGCAACTCACCATTGTACTGCGGCACACGTGAGGATTTGTAACTCTTAACGATTATACCGTCACATCTTGGTTTGGTGATGACTGATAGTATGAGTAAAACAATGAATGAGTTATGTAACATCGCTCTTAACGGAATATTTATACTAACCTCTATAATATGGAGATGCGAATTTATATTGATGTGATATATTTAGTATTTGAGAAATTTTGTTTTTCGTTTGAGATAAGGAAGTGACAGCAATGGAAAATAATAATAACTGTTTCATCATTTTAGTAATCAACAGTTCATGAGGAAAACACTTCAATTACCATATAAAAAAAGAACTGCCGTCGTAGGAACGAACTGATTACAACTGAATGATAAATATATTATAAACTTGTTAGAAATTTTATCACTCGTAAGCAGAGCTGTCTCAAAGCACAGTGCTTAGTGCTAGTGAAAGCACTCGAAGCACTGTTCTCTCGAGCACTTTCCTAATTCAGTGCTCAGTACTTTGTGCTCCGAAGCATTTAACGAAGAGGCTTAGTGCTTAGTAATCCCGAAAAGTGCTCGCGAGCACTTCAGTGCTTCGGAGCACCTTAACTATTATTTTTAATTTATAATTTTTGTGACTTTCTTCTTCGATACTTTTTTTATGCCATCACGTCGCTCATAATTTTCCTTCTATCCAGGAAAACAATGATCCGAAAACCACTCTGAACCAGACTAGATTGTTGAGATCTGCCTCAAAATTTTCTTGTTCTCGAAACGTCTTGGAAGTTGAAGGAATCACTCAGGCACTTCGAACCATTGGCATAAATGCAAAAAT
The DNA here is from genome assembly GCA_958298965.1 of Chrysolina haemoptera. Classification (NCBI taxonomy): domain Eukaryota; kingdom Metazoa; phylum Arthropoda; class Insecta; order Coleoptera; family Chrysomelidae; genus Chrysolina; species Chrysolina haemoptera. The sequence continues at coordinate 53,933,256 of OY282586.1, read as the reverse complement.
TTAAATAGCATATACTGGTCAAATGTTCAGTTATGCTTTTCCAATGAATCAAATATAATGTAAATGAAAGTCAATTTAATTAACAATGGAAAACATTTTAATACAAAACACAGTATCCCACATTATGGTTCCACAGTATGGTTCATTTTATCCAATCATCTACACAAGCATACCCTGCATAGCATAATACTGCCAAACAGTACGTAACATAAGTGAACAAAGTTTATTATTGGAGGATCGAAAAAAAAAAATTGATTCATGTGAACGATTGTGCATGTCTCACAACTTGAAAATCAATTTTGAAACAGGTCACGTGTTCGTTGGTATTGTTACAGACCTGAAATTTGATAAAGACTTCTCGAATTGTTCGAGATCGTTCGATGAATTAAATGGAAAAATCTAGAAGCACTAACTTTTGTTCTGGATCAATCGTCGAACATTCTATTTGTGTTCTATTGATTTCTTAAGTTTTCTAGAACTTTATTTGTATATAAAAGCAATGCATTTGTGAGATGAAGTAAGTTAGTTAGAAAGTTACCTTGAGTTACCTTGGATACAAGTATTTTGACAGTGACTTGTATTACAGTGTTGTCAAGTAAAGTTTGATTAATAAAGGCGAGTTCATACCAGAGTACACTTATTTTTGAACCCGAAGACGCAACAGTATGACAAAAAATTGGGAAAAATTACTATGCTGTGGCGAAGATAAAGATAAGATGGCAAAATATCGGAAAATGTCAATTGAAACAGTTGTTTATAATTCAATCATACACATAATGAAATTGATCGAAAACAGCAATTTTTGCATAAAAACTTTTTGATCTCTTTACCAGTATCTAATTTTTCTTGTGAATATCTTGACTACAGCGGAACATGTTTATTTTCGGTGAAAATGTCAGAACTTTCTCACCAGACAACAATCATATCAGAATTCCACGATCATTGTGATGGGCATTCTAAAAACATCATGATTTCCTGATTATAATAATTTTTCGATAATAATCGTGCACGAGCGTTTCACTTCGCATATAATCTTAAATATATTGCGTTTTCAAGATCGTATGCGAACTGAAACGCTCTTGCACGATTAGCATCAACACTTGATCATAAGTCCTCGATTTTCTAATATTACTCTTAGATAACCGGGCGTCCTAGACAAAAACTTTTTTTTATTTATTATAATCTGGTGTCAAAAAAATGAGAACGTTCTGTCATTATTACTGAAATACAAGTGTTTCAATACAGTCTTGATAGAAGAAAAAAATTGATATTGGTAAAAAGATCAGAAAATATTCAAAATTGATCGCTATTTTCAAATATCCCAAAATTTCATTTGAAACTGTATACGAGTATATAACTTTATTCTCAGCAACTCTCAAATCCATATTTTTTAATATTTTAGCATATATTTTATTTGGTGTTTTTACATCGACTGCTACTGTCATTAGCCACATTTTTTCATCTTACCCTTCTTTTTGTCTCCTGCTGCCATACCAGTGATAACGTACCATTTTCAAAAATGATTTTCGATTTCATTACAGTTCTATTCTTTAGTGTTTATGTCAATGGGATTATTTCTCACTTTCAGATCACTTATTGCTGTGCCTCCCATTGCATCGTCACTGTCAGAGACACACTGTATTTCATGAATTATTTGATCAAACAATCTCTGTCATTCTTTATTATTTTTTGGGACATATAGTAGTTTTAGAAAAAACAAAAAAAAAAAAAAAATGTCAGATAGACTTTTGAAAAATATTAGTTATTGTCAGAAGAAGAAAAAGTTTGTAATTTCCGAAAATATTGTATTTGGGCGTTCCCTCAAGGAATAAATTGCGTTTTGTGTAATTTTGCGTAGTTTACTTCCGAACCAGTGACCAAGAGAACGGCGGGTAGCTTTTCGTCTGGGTCACGACATTTTTGGCGACCGTGACAGGACAGTAGGGACGTATAGTTTTCGGGAGTTTCACGGACATCTCGAATTTCAAATAGACAAACTTTTACGCGGATTTCGGTTTCGAAGGTTTCAAGTACAAATCACGCGTGGTTCTGACCAAGTTTGTTATTTTGTGCGATTGCGAGATGGAACAGAGTAAAAAGCATAGGTCCGTACTTCGTTCCGCCTTCACGAAGAAGGCAAATGAGTTAGACCAGTTGATTTCAGCCGAAGTTAAGGATATGCAGCAGATTGAGGTAACTTGGGAGATTTTGCAGCAGAAACATGATGCTCTAGTCGTTTCTGATAGCGAAATTTATAATGCCCTTCTAACACAAAATGCGAGCGAGGAGGATTTGGAACTAGAAATGGAGTCTAGCGATGTGTATAGGGTGAAGTATACTACACTGAAGGTACGTTTCAACAAGCTAGGTCAGGATGATGAAGTCCGGTCAGTACTTCTTTCTGAACAATCATCTACACAATCATCTACACGATATGAGACAGGTAGGCGTAAATTTAAGCTTCCTACTATTGAATTCAAAAAATTCAGTGGAGACATTCGAGAATGGCTTTCATTTTGGGCTCAATTTAGAAAGATTCACGAGGATCCTGACATTGCAACAACTGATAAAATTGAATATTTGATTCAAGCCACTGTTCCTTGCAGTAGAGCCCGACAATTGGTGGAAAGTTACCCTGCCATGAATGAGAATTATGAAAAAATCATTCAAAGCCTCAAGTCTCGTTTTGGCAGGGAAGATTTGCAAATTGACGTCTATGTCAGAGAGTTACTAAAACTCATTTTGAATAATGCCATGTCTCATACAAAATCGAATCTCTCCACTCTATATGACAAAATCGAAACACAGTTGCGGGCACTTGAAACTTTAGGAATAACTTCGGAAAAATGTTCAGCAATGCTGTTTCCACTGATTGAGTCTTGTTTACCAGAAGATTTACTACGAGTTTGGCAAAGATCAGTAGAGTTTTCAAGTGGCCGTAGTGATGATTCAGATGATATTGATTTCGAAGTTTCTACATTGGAATGTCGTTTGAAAGGTCTTATGCGTTTTTTGAAAAATGAAATTGTAAATGAACAACGCATTTCTTTAGCAGCTGAAGGGTTCGGCCTTCATTCCAATAATATTTCTTCAAATGATCGTCATAAAAAAGACAAATTGAAACATATTGAAACATTTCCTACTGCGGCTGGTTTGACAAATTGCGATGTTGCCAAGTGTGTTTTTTGTGGGGGGAACCACGATAGTGAGGGGTGTTTCAAGGCTCAGAAATTGAGTTTAGATCAGAAGAAAACCATTCTGTCGGAAAAAAAGGCTTGTTTCCGTTGTCTCAAAATAGGGCACTTGTCTAGAAGGTGTCATAGCCGTCTTAAATGTGTTGTTTGTGGCAAATCACACGTAGCTTTAATGTGTGCTGATTTACCTTCAAATAAAATACTCTCTGTTGATCCGTTATCTGAAAACAAGGGAAAAGAGGGTATAAAAACTGAAAATCAAGTACTGGCGAATCACAACAGCGCACATGTATTTTTGCAGACACTTCGAGTGACGATCAGTTGCGGAGATCGATCTCGCAAAGTACGTGTCCTCATTGACAGTGGTTCGCAACGTTCATATGTCTTGAAGTCGACCGTTCTTCAAATGGGATATGTACCCAAACGAACGGAATTTCTTGTACATAGTTTATTTGGTGGCACACAAACTTCAGGACATAGTCATAACTGTTATGATATAAAATTAACAGAGGAAGACTATTCATGTACATTCGAAGCTCTAGATCAACCGAAGATATGTAATGAAATACCTTCCATATTTTATGGTAGATGGATGGAAGAGTTGAAAACATTGCATATCGATTTACATGACACTGCAGGTTCAGCTCCAATAGAGGTTTTAATTGGCGCTGATGTCGCTGGCAAGTTGTATACTGGGAAAAGACATGTTCTACCATGTGGTCTCGTAGCAGTGGAAACTTTGTTGGGATGGACCCTCATGGGAAGGGTTCCATCAGATATTCCAAACAGTAGTTCGACTTTGACAGTTCATTCACTCTTTGTGAAAGATGCTACCATTACCAATTTATGGGAATTGGACGTACTAGGGATCGAGGAGCCATGCGAAAGAAAATCACGTGAAGATCTAGCTAATGAGGCAAAAGACTTCTTTCGTAACACGATCAAGGTGGATTACGAGGGTCGTTACGAAGTTAGATTGCCATGGTTAGATGGACATCCCCCACTCTCGGATAATTATGCTCTTTCTAAAAAGAGACTTGAATCCACATTGAAGAAACTGAAGAATGCACAGCTTATTTCATCTTACGACCAAGTCTTCAAGGTGTGGCTTCAAGAGAAAATCATCGAAAGAGTCGAAGAAAAGGAGGCTGTTGCTCCTGTTCACTATTTACCTCACAGACCAGTTATCAAAGAAAGTAGTTCTACGACAAAAATTAGGCCAGTTTTCGATGCCTCGTCACATGAAAAAGATAAACCCGCCCTGAACCATTGTCTCGAGAAGGGTCTGAACTTAATAGAACTGATACCGACAATTTTGCTCAGGTTTCGGCAACAAAAAATTGGTGTCGTATCAGATATTCGAAAAGCCTTCCTACAGATTAGTGTTCATGAAACAGATAGAAATTTTCTACGATTTCTATGGATCGATAATGATGGGAACGAAATAATTTATCGTCATAGAAGAGTTGTTTTCGGCGTGAACAGTAGTCCATTTTTGCTTGGTGCTACAATCGAGTATCATATTACAAAGATTCGTAGTAAATGTACAGAATCCGATGGATTATATACCAGCGATACAATTGAGAAACTAGCCAGGAGTTTTTATGTGGACAATTGTGTCACGAGTGTTGCCAACGAAATGACCCTAAAGCAATTCATTAAAGAGGCTAGTCTCATTATGGCCGAAGCCAAATTTGACTTACGAGGGTGGGAGTATACAGATAATAATCTAAGTGATACTCCACTCGTTCCTGTACTTGGTCTTAAGTGGAATAAAACGAGGGATACATTGACTATTAATGAAGATTGTTTCGAATCTGTTGATAGTATTCAAGCTGAGGTTATCACAAAGAGGTTCATTCTTTCTATGGCTCAACGTTTATTTGATCCTATTGGCTTTACTTGTCCAGTTTCTGTTGGTCCAAAATTATTACTTCAGCGAATATGGGAGAAAAAATTGTCATGGGATGTACCCGTGGATGAAAACATTGCCAATGATTTTTGTAAATGGGTAAAAGAGCTTCCATATCTGATGAAGATAGAGGTTCCCAGATGGATACATGCTGGATCCGAAGACGCTGATGATTGGAGCATACATACATTTTGTGATTCCAGCAAGAAAGCGTATTCTTCCGTTATTTTTCTGAGAGTAGCACACCATAACCAAGTATTTGTATTTTTACTCGCTGCTAAAACAAGAGTAGCACCATTAAAGAGTATATCCATACCTCGATTGGAGTTGATGGCTGCAACGATCGGTTCTAGGTTGTATGCTTCGATTCAAGGAATCTTTGGCAGACCTATTGAATGTTTCTTCTGGAGTGACTCATCCACCGTGATTTCATGGATTCGTCGTACTGAAGAATGGGCTACCTTTGTATGGAATCGAGTTGCAGAAATTCGCACCTTGACATCGATTGAGACATGGCGACATGTACCAGGTGTTCTAAACCCAGCCGATCTTCCTTCCCGTGGTTGCTCTGCTAAGCAGTTACTAGAATCGAGATGGTGGGAGGGGCCAAAATGGCTTTACGATGAACCCTGTTTATGGCCTCAAGAAAATATGAGATGCAATGAAGAGGAAATTGAAAAAGAACGAAAAAAGTTGTCGATCACAACTTTGATCAATTTGAGTTCTGATCATTGGAACTTTTCTCGTTTTTCGAAATATGACAAAACTCTAAGAACCATGGCATGGATTTTTCGATTTATATGGAACACAAGAAATTATGATAGGAAAATCCGAGGCAATTTGTCTGTTGAAGAAATCGATCAAGCTGAAGTGTTCATTTTCAAAGTTATTCAGCATGAAACATTTCAGAATGAAAATGACAAAAAGATCAATAGTTTGAACCCATTTTGTGATGAAGCTGGACTTATTCGCTTGAGAACTCCAATATCCCGGCGAAACGATGTTGCGGACTTTTGCTTTCCTATTGTCTTACCTGGCAAACATCCAATCGTAAATCGTTTGATTTCAAAATATCATGAAAATTCTTGTCATGTAGGCACCCAAGGACTACTGGGCATGCTCAGACAAAAGTATTGGATATTGGGTGGACGTCGTTCAATTCGGTCGGTTATATCAAAGTGCGTTATTTGTAAAAGACAGAATGCCAAACACTTAGATGTTCAAACACCTCCTCTACCAGTGGATCGAGTTCGCGACGCTGTAGCTTTCGAAGTCACTGGCGTAGATTTCGCTGGACCGTTGTTTCTAAAGACTGGGGAAAAAGTTTGGGTGTGTTTGTTCACATGTGCCGTGTATCGCGCTGTGCATCTTGAACTGTCTATTTCTCTGTCTGCGCCGAATTTTATACAGACTCTTCGACGATTTGTCGCGAGACGTGGACGACCAAAGACTATATATAGTGATAACGGAACAAACTTTAGCGGAACCGAAAACGCGTTCAATAAACTAGATTGGGATACGATTACCGAATATAGTTCAGTGCAAAGAATTAAATGGCGTTTTAACCCTCCAACGGCTGCGTGGTGGGGCGGATTTTGGGAGAGACTTATCGGTATTTTGAAAGGACTTTTGCGTAAGGTTTTAGGTCGTGCTTCGCTATGTTACGAAGAACTCTTAACTCTAGTATGCGAATGTGAATCAATCATAAATACCCGCCCTCTCACTTATATATCGAGTGATCCAAAAGATCTGGTTGCTTTGACCCCCTCTATGTTTTTACGAGATCAAGCAGAATATGGAATGCCCGATTGTGACACAGTTGACAGAGAATCTCTCTGTCGTAAAATACGTCATAAACAAAATTTAAGGGAACATTTGCGCAGAAGGTTTCGCAATGAGTATTTAGCTCAGCTGAAAATGGCGCAAAAGAAGAATATGCCATCAAAAGTTGTTTCTGTTGGCGATATTGTTCTCATTGGCAACGACAACGAAAAACGAATGGATTGGCCCCTTGGGTGTGTTGTTGAGCTGATTCCTGGTAACGACCAACGAGTACGTTTGGTGCGAGTTAGAACAGCAAGAGGACAATTACTGAGACCTCTGCAAAGAATATATCCATTGGAGTGTGTTGGTCCTAAGGAAAGCGATGGTGGAAACAGTATTCCCAGTGCGAAGATGTCAGATGGGCTAACCAACGGAGCATCATCCGGATCGACTCCAGAAGAAGAGTCTACTGATAATAGTGCGGGAGTGTCTGATGCCAGTTTTGGTATCAAAAGCAGAGTACCGGAATCTAAAGTTTTTACGCGTAGTGGTCGTGAATCTAAGTTACCTGCCAGATTTAGCATAAATTGATATTCTTTTATTCTTTGACAGTGTGACTTTTTATATTTGTGAGTCACTTTTATTATCATAAAGTTCCTCATGTGGGAGGATGTCAGAGACACACTGTATTTCATGAATTATTTGATCAAACAATCTCTGTCATTCTTTATTATTTTTTGGGACATATAGTAGTTTTAGAAAAAACAAAAAAAAAAAAAAAATGTCAGATAGACTTTTGAAAAATATTAGTTATTGTCAGAAGAAGAAAAAGTTTGTAATTTCCGAAAATATTGTATTTGGGCGTTCCCTCAAGGAATAAATTGCGTTTTGTGTAATTTTGCGTAGTTTACTTCCGAACCAGTGACCAAGAGAACGGCGGGTAGCTTTTCGTCTGGGTCACGACAGTCACTGATTTTTATAATTTTATTCGACTCAAGGTTCACCGATGTCAGAGGTATATTCAGCATTCCTTTCTTTATTTCCGTCAAAAGATTACCACTCAAATCGATGGACCCGTTAATTTTAGCATCATCAAAGGCACCGATTTCGATATTACTGATTCGATTTTCTTCAAGTCCCAAAATGTCGATGACAGCATCTTTGAACATACCTTTCTTGATTTCTTCCAATTTGTTATTACCTAATGAAAGTTCACGAATTGTCAAGTTCTTGAAGGTACCCGTGGCAATATGACTGATATTGTTATAATCTAGATACAATGATCCGATCTTTCCTGAAATTCCTTCGAAAAAAGAAGGTTGCAAATCCACCAATTTATTGTTACTGATAAAAATATGGAGTGGATTTTTGATACCGGCAAAAGCTCCAGTTTCAATTGTGGTTATCTGGTTTCGATAAAGGTATATCTCTTCAATGGGTAGGTTGTTGAAAACTCCATTCTGAACTACTGTGAGGTTGTTTCTGTTCAGGTTAATCCAAACCAAGCTGGTTCCTTTGAATGTCCCAGGCGGCATGTCTTTAATTTCGTTCATATCTAGAGTGAGAAACTTTAAATTTTTCAGGTTTTTGAATGTGTCTCCAATTATTTCGAGTTTGTTTTCGCCAAGATTGATTTGGTTCAAACCTGTGATCTTTTGAAACGCATCATCTTCGATTTCACCTATCTGATTTTCATTAATTTCCAAATTGGTTATTGTCGATTTATCAAACATCGAAGAAGCGATTTCTATCAGCCTATTTCTACCTAAATCAAGATAATCCGCAACCATTCCCTCGAAGGCACCCAGTTCGATGTGTGATATCTTGTTTTGGTACAACGAAAGGAACTGGAACACCTTTTTATTGAACACTCCTCTCTTTATCGTTTCTATCTCGTTGAAATTAATCGATAACGAAGGGATATCAGCTCCATTCAAAGCACCGGGTTCTATATGTTTCAGTTCACTTGAAGTAATACGAAATACTTTAAGTGTCAAATTAGCCAAAGCTCTATTTGGCAGTACAGGTACATATTGGTTAGCAATTATAACTTCATCGACATTAGGTTTCACAGATAATACTTCAACTATGTCAGTTATTGAGCTGATGTTGACAGTGAACTGCAACACACCTGGGAATTTTAAACCCTCAACGATTAAATAATCACATCCTGATTTAGTGATGATTGCTAATACGAGTAAAACAGTTAATGTGTTCTGCAACATCGTTTGTAACGGAATATTGATACTGACCTCTATAAAATGGAATTGCGAATTTATATTGATGTGATGTTTTTTTATAAGGGCGTGATTGCAATGGAAAACCGATAATATATCTATAATATGAAGTTGCAAAATATTTATGTGATTTTTATTATTTTTAAGAAATTTTGTTTTGTTTGTGATACGGGAGCGATAGCCATGCAAATGTTAAAATCACATACTGATAAAAACAACTGTTTCATCTTTTTAGATGTTTTGGAGTGAATATAACGTCGAAAGAAACTTTTGTTATTGTTATTGCATCCTGATAATCAACATTTTACGGGATAAACACTCACCATGAAATAAAGAAATGTCAGTCACAATAATAACCGTTGAAGTTGAACATGAATGATAGCCGCCACACATCTTAATCTTCATCCGCTTAGTCTGGTTGGAGGGAAGGTTTTCGTAGCAGATGAAGTGCGACGGGATCACCCAAGTTATTCTTATATATATAGTTTGACCAGCTGAATCGGAATTTTGAGGGTGATAAGCCGTGAAAGCATCCGGAAAATTGTTATGGACGATTTTCCGACGGAAAAATCCAGTTTTTTTCAAATACAAATGATGTCATAATATTCTGCACAAAATTCTATACAAAAAAGGTAATTACAAGTTTTTCTCCAAAATGCACCGTTTTCGGAGAACACGTGCTCGAAATTCGAAAAAATGCGATTTTCTCAATTTTCTGTGCTTTCTCTTTCAGTCACATAATGATATTCTCAGGATCACCTTGTCTCAAATTATTTATATACGTCTCGACTATGAATAACAGAAGAGACATTCTTGAAAAAATCATTCGTGTGGATTTTCCGGCACTGAATTTTACCATACTTGCATGGAACCGGCATTTTTATTATTCGCAAAGCTCACGTTGTAGACGACTTTTTTATAGTGTCAATCAAAACGGGTTCAGCACATATTTTTTCATGATCACGAAGCATTTCAGTAGCAGAAAAACGAAATTTTTTGCTAAAAAAACAGGACAATCGGAAAATCCATTTTTTCCAAAAACAAATGATGCAATAATATATTCCATAAACTTTTCTACAGAAATGGTTACCACAAATTTTTCTTTAAAATGTACTGTTTTCGAGTAAAACGTGCTCGAAATTCTAATAAATGTGACTTTCTCAATTTTATGTGCTCTCTCATTCAGACTCATAATGATATTTTCAGGATCACCTTGTCCCAAATTATTCATATATGTCTTGACTGTGAATTATTCGTGTGGATTTCCCAGAAGTGAATTTCCCTATACTTTTAAAAATTGAAAAATATTGAAAATTTAAAGTGCGCGCTTCTAACGCGAACTCTTTTCGTATTTTCACTTGTTCAAAACATCTCGAGCTGCGCTGCCATGTATTTTCCTTAGTTTCATTTCGCTACTAGGATATTTTTTTTTTGAACCAATTGGATTTAGGGTTTATTAAAGAAGACTCTATACCTACTTAAACTGCAATGGGTTAAAATTTTGATCCCCTCAAGTACAAAATTGGTACCGAATTGAACTTGCAAAAGTTGTACCCGGAATACATGCGTTTGTAATGCAGCAAAAATTTCATGTTGCTCTTTTTGTTATTGTCGACGCGGTAATATATGCCAAAATAAAATTTGAATAAAACTCAATTTTTTCATTAGAAAATCAGAAATTGTGTCTGACAAAAAGTAAGTTCCATCATTCCAACGAAAAAGTGAATTTTCTGAAAATTGTTGTACTTTTAAGCAAAATTTAAGTATCGGAAAATTCAATGCCGGGAAATCCACACAATTGATATTTTCAGGGATGTCTCTTTTGTTATTCATAGTCGAGACAAATATGGATAATTTGGCATGATGTGATCCTGAAAATACCATTATGTGACTGAACGAGAGCACTAAAAATTAAAAATTAAAAATTAGCTTTAACTTTTACAGCGACAACACTAGTGGTTTTTTCACTTATTCCTTTGATTATCAATTATCGCGGTGTTGGTTGCCAAAATGAATAGTTTGACATTGATACATTTCTGAATTTCTTATTCATTAAATTGTCTTGCCAAATTACACTCGAGGTTTGTATTGATATCGGTAAATTTGTGTTTTTCAAATTCTAAACTGTTTCCTTTAGCAATTTGACTCGAATAACTGTCAAACTTAAAACCTTAAGACAGTTATTCTCGTCGAATTGCTAGAAAACAGTTTCTCATTAAACAACCCAAATTTACCCGATAAAATACAAACCACTTGTGCAATTATAAGTGAGAATTTTATGAAATATATTATAGCGTTTTTGGAAAAAATGGATTTTTCCATTTCCATCGGAAAATTATTTTACTTTTAATCAAAAATAGATGTTTTGACTTTCCTCGGAAAATCGTCCATAAAAATTTTCTGGGTGCTTTCACGGCTTATTACCCTCAAAATTCGGATTCAGCAGCTTAGCGGGTCAGAATGCATAAGACAAGCAATTGCAACTGAGTCTTCTTGGTATTAGTCAGGGAAGTAGTTGTTTTCTGTCAGACGTTTGCCACATATTTTCTACATGGTGGAAAAATTTGGAGAGAAGGGTACTTCAACATTGCCGATTTCATTTATTTGATACTCTCCGGCAAAAATTCTTGAGTATATGTTAGATAAGTATCTAGTTGGTGTGAAATGTGATATGTTATTATTGTCTTATAGCTTATTTTATATATTTTCAAACTTTAAACTGATTGAATGAATGACCATATGCCAAAAGGTAACAAGATTAGATTTATCATCCATTCTTTCTCTTGTACCTGTTAATCAAACTAATTTCAACCAACTACATTTCTATTTTTCCAACAGAGTTGGATGATTGAGCATTAGAAGATTAGCAAAAAAAAAAACTTATCAAGGTTTCTATATTGATGCTTAACTTGTTGTTTACATTTCATAATTTCATTTATTTGAGCGTCTTAACCACCCATTTTCAACCATATTTTCACCGCTCGATTAAAATTATAAATATTGGTGGTACATTTCCGGGAGAGATCTTTTTTTAGAAAATTATTTTTGCTCTATGGACATATTTTCTGAATTTTGATATCTTCAACAGTTTTGCGGTCCAATTATATTGTCATAACCAAGGAAATGAGAAAGATTCCATTCAAAAAATGCAGAGAACAAAAACACGGCCAAACGTAAAATAAGAAAGTAGCAACTTCGACCAAAGTTATTGTCGTGGCTAACCTGACATGGGACCGGAACGTTACAATTTTACTGTCAAGGCTGTCCCGACAAAGGACCGCAAAGGGTTAATTGTCCAAAAAACAAATCTGAACCAGACTGATTTGTTGCGATCTGCTTTGAAATTTCTTCTTCTTGGAATGTCTCGTCAGTTGAAGGAATCAAAAAGTCCATTTGTACAACTGATGTAAATGCAGAAATTCATATAGCATATAAAGATCAAATGTCCAGGTTTTTTTTTTCGATGAATGAAATATAATGTAAATGAAAGTAAATTTTATTAACGCGTTAGTAAAAAAGATTGATCCCATGTGAAACAACAATACAATACATTTTCATGAAAAACTAGTACAAATTTCCACAGTATGGTGCAGTCATCTAGGTACACAAGCATACACTGTATAACATACAACCCAACATAAAAAAATGTATTATTACAGTATTGAAAAAGAAATCATGTGATTGATTGTGCATGTCACCTGAACATTGGTATAAGAAAAAATTGGAAAAATTACTATTAGTGGCAAAAAGAAGAGTAATATGACAAAATATTGAAAAATGTCAATTGAAAAAGTTGCTTAGAATTCAATGTTATACTTGTACACAGCTTTTCAAATGAAATTTTTAAATAGTTGAAAATAGAAATTTTGCAGATTATTTTGTCTCTCTACGATCATCTAGTTTTTTTTTCTTCTGAATGGTTTGACGGTAGCGGAACATTTTTATTTCGGTGAAAATGACAGAACTTTCTTATTTTTTTCGTACCAGACAGCCCTATATTGAAAAAAAAAAATGTATTGGTTCGTTCATTGTGTATAGTCTGTGGAGGTGTTATAAACATGGATTTTCCAATTCAAAAAAACGTTATGATGATAGGTATCATACAAACAGATTTGCCTTTTAGATTTGAGGACATAAATCATGAAGACTTGTGCTGTTATGGGTTGGTATAACCGATCCGATCCAGACCAGCACGTGGAATTTCCAAATTTCCTTCTATACAAACAAGACAGAGTCAGGTAGAAACTGCTGGAGTACAGAGACATACTAGTCAGATTGTTCCGAAAATCCGGACCATGTACCTACAAAAAAAACGCTGGAAATTTACAGTTAACATTGAAGTCAACATTGGAGGATGTTATCAACGACGGGAAGTTTTGTATTACTAGTAGATATTTATTGTCGAAGATTGTAAAACTTACAGCAGAGTTAGTAGTAAAATTAAACTCTTTCTCATGTGAAACAAGAGTATTTCAAAATATTATCAAATAATAGGATCACTAAATTTAGTGAAAAATCACAATTAACCACTAACCACCGCAAAAAAAACAATTTTCTTTTCCAACTCAAATTCTTTGTTTGTCCCCCCATCAGCTTATCACCGCCATGTTGTGACGTCAGCTGACAGTGCTCTATTACACCAGTGCTTCAAAATGATCGATAATTTTCCATGAAAGCATGTCTTGAAACCGCATAAGTTTATTTTCATATTTGGTCGAAAGAGCCAGACTCCGAAGTAGGAGGGCTCTTTTTGACACCATGCTTGAATGAAAAATGATCAGGTTTATTTTGATGCACGAGTGTAATTCGGTAGAATATTTCCGGTGTTAAAAGAAAAGTGAATGAGCTATTATTGATGATTTAGTATTGTGTTTTTAAGTTTACTTTTGTTCACTTTTTCTTAAAAAATCATTTCCAAAACGTGACATTTCAACGACATTTAAAATTCAATATTTATGCCTGTCAAGATGACAAATGCGCATTTTAACAATCGTTACTATAGAATATAGATACACGGACTTGGGTAAATTTAGATACCTACCGGGCAATTTTTGCTGATTATTTCCCTCATCTGTCAAAATTTATTAGATGATAAACCCGCTTCGTTCCTTTTGCGAATAAACTGCATGGTCCTTCTTGACAGTTGCCTGACTGTATGCAACACATATCACAAGTCGGAAGACATATTGCCGGAAATAATAATGTTCATTAATTTAATAAAAATAATTATGTACGTTGTGGAATAAATGTTATTGGTTAATTGATATATTCATCAAATCGAATAAATTTTGGAATTTCCACTCAAATATTTTTGTTTTAGAAAATTCATCTCGTTAAATTCTTAGATATATGTTCAAAGAATGAAACCCTCGAGATTAAAAGCTCTCGGAACATAAATCTCCGAATTCAACTCGATATATTTTCAAACAAAATTGTTTTCGTTAAAATTGAAAAATGTATTTGCTGATAAACGAGGTCTTGTTATATTACCCCCGAAAAAGTCCCGCTGCATAGTATTATCAACAGTTTTTACACAAGTGGTTGTGATTTTTTGATAATTTTAACTAGATAATAATAATAATAATAATGATAGACTTTATTCACATAAACAGATGAATACAAAATAAAAAAATTTTGACATATGTGTAACAAAGCAAAATCCGATAAGTGTATACACCCTTGTTTCGGTATGAGACATAGGACTTGAAAATATTTGTTTAATAATGATAATAAGAATAATAATAAAGAGGTATTAAATGTAATAATAGATATTCAATAATAATATATTTATAAAGAATATATGTTTGGAAGTCAGAAGACAGAAAGATGTAAGACGTAAAAAGGTATAAGTATTTGAAAAGAAGAGAAGTGAAGATTTTTCGTTATTCAGTTATCAAAATAATGATGCACGAATCTTTGCTGTTATAGATATCTTACGAGTATGGACGAAGTTCCGCTTCATATGGGATTTTTAATATACGATGGAAATATTCCATAAGAATTGTGTATTACGAGCGTTTTACTCCTGACATAATCTTAAACATAGTGCGTCGAAATGAAGAGGCATATAGTTTTCAAGATTTTATTAAGCGAACTGGAACGCTTTTGCACGATTTTCATTAAAGTTTGATCATAATCAGAAAAATACAATGTTTTTGGATTGCGATATCATCAGAATAGTCCTGGAATTCTGATATGACTATTAGAAAATACAAGTGTAACAGCGGGCGTCCTGACAAAACACATTTTTTCATCTGTTGCGAGAAAATGAAGTTCTGTCACTATTACTGAAATACAGGCAAGCTATATGCAACGAAATAATATGATATTTGTGAAAAAATCAGAATATATTCTAAATTTTCAAATATATTCAACTACATTCCTAGCAACTCTTCAAATTGACCTTTTTCGATATTTAGCTATCTTACCCTTATTTTTATCACTTCAGTTTCGATTTGCCTCCATACCAGTGATCACGTGACATGTTTCAAAATTAAATTTTGATACTCTAATGATAAACTTCTTTCCCTATGTTATGTACTTTTTGGTAGGCACTGTATATTTCTAAATAGTTTTTTATCTCCAGCGTTGTGGGCAATGGGATTATTTTTCACTTTCAGATCACTTATTGCTGTGCCTCCCATTGCATCGTCACTGATTTTTATAATTTTATTCGACTCAAGGTTCACCGATGTCAGAGGTATATTCAGCATTCCTTTCTTTATTTCCGTCAAAAGATTACCACTCAAATCGATGGACCCGTTAATTTTAGCATCATCAAAGGCACCGATTTCGATATCACTGATTCGATTTTCTTCAAGTTGCAAAATGTCGATGACTGCATCTTTGAACATACCTTTACTGATTTTTCCCAACTTGTTATTACCTAATGAAAGTTCATGAATTGTCAAGTTCTTGAAGGTACCCGTGGAAATATGGCTGATATCGTTATGGTCTAGGCGCAATGATTGGAGATCTCCTGAAATTCCTACGAAAAAAGAAGGTTGCAAATCCACCAAGCTATTGGAGAACATATAAATATCGTTTAGATTTTTGATACCGGCAAATGCTCCAAACTCAATTGTGGTTATCTGGTTCCTACTCAGATGAATCGCTCCGAGGGGGAGGTTGTTGAAAACTCCATTCTGAACTACTGTGAGTTTGTTTCCGTTTAGGTTAATCCACACCAAGCTGGTTCCTTTGAATGTACCAGGCGGCACCTCTTTAATTCCATTCATACTTAGACCGAGGTACTTCAAATTTTTCAGGTTTTTGAATGTGTCACCAATTATGTCGAGTTTGTTCGAGCCAAGATTGGTATCTTCCAAACCTGTGATCTTGTGAAACGCATCGTCTTCGACTTCATCTATCTGATTTTGATTAATGTCCAATTTGGTTATTGTTGATTTATCAAACATCGATGAGGCGATTTTCATCAGCCTATTTTCACCCAAATCAAAATAATTAGCAACCATTCCCTCGAATGCACCCGCTTCGATGTGTGAAATCTTGTTTTGGTACAACGAAAGATACCTGAACACCTTGTTATTGAACACTCCTCTCTTTATCGTTTCTATCTCGTTGAAATTCAGTGATAACGATGGGATATCAGTTCCATTTAAAGCACCAGGTTCTATATGTTTCAGTTGACTCATAGCAATACGAAATATTTTAACTTTCAAATTGCCCAAAGCTTTTTTTGGCAATACAGGTACATACTGGTTATCAATTATAACTTCATCGACACTAGGTTTCACAGATAATGCTTCAGTTATGTCAGTTATTGAGCTGATGTTGACAGTGAACTGCAACTCATCAATGAACTTTGGCGAACGTTGGGATATGTAACCCTTAACGATTATATCATCACATCTTGATTTGGTGATGACTGCTAGTACGAGTATAACAGTTAATGTGTTATGCAACATCGCTGTAAGCGGAATATTTTTATACTAACCTCTATAATATGAAGTCGATAATTTATATTGATGTGATTTTCAATATTTGAGATATCTTGTCTTTCGTTTGAGATTAGTACAGTCGCTGCAGTAAAATATTCCTTATATCTACCCAAAAATAATTGGCATAGAAATTTTCCTTCAGAAAATGTTGGTAAAAATCCTATACCTCATAAAACCACAAAAACTTCGCCCCCAGAAAACCACTTCTTGTTCGGTTTGTCAACAAAATATTAAATAGGAATTATCATGTATTATATAATATCATTTTTTCCAACATAATTATACAATGGAAACATTGCAGATATGAATCATATCTGTACTCGAATTAATAGATGTTATTTTATGTATGAGTCAATTGCCTTAGAGCATTCATCAAGTATGCGTGTATAACTGAATATAAAATAAATACAGTGAGTCTACCTGAACTAATCGTTTAAATTTGATACCCTATCCTAACAGGGAAGCCATTTCACCACATAACGGATTTCCCAGGTGTTTCAATGTATGGAACCTCTACTGGCAGATTTTATTTTTATATTTCTGTGTCGAATTTTTCTGTAGAAAATCTATCCATAACCGACTGTACTAGACAGCAATGGAACTTTCGACTTTGGTCAGTACTCAATGATAAGAGCAACTGATTCATCACTCTTGGTAATTAACTTTTAACGATAAAGATTTCATTGAACATAAAATACAAAAACTAGGCCAGTAGAAATAAATAATCAATTCGTAATATAATAATTCCATAAGATTTCAAACTTCAATACAAGGTTGGGAATGGTTTAAAAACAAACTGAAATTTTTCAATTTTTTTTGAAGTCCGCAACACTGTCAAAATTGCAACCGACTTGAATTTTGCTGTATAGTCGTTGAAAAAATTCCAAAAGTTCTGCAAACTTGGAGTAGTATTAAATATATTATTTCATATCATGAATCAAATTTGCAGCCAATTTGAGTGTACGGATCATTATTTTTATCAAAAACCAATATTTTTCGTTGATAAACCATAAGAAAAAATTCCAAAATTCTGCAAACTTGACAGATACATCGGAAAAATATTCCGAACAGTTATGCAGATTTGCAACCTTTTAAGTTGACCGAAACATATATTTTTTTAATTCGTGGTCATTTTATTGAAACTTTGATGCAAATTTTGAAAAAAAATTGAATTTGAAAATGATTAGTTATTTCCAATTTGTATGAAGTTTTGGATCGCGTACAAGTTTGCAAATTCAAGAATGCATCAGAATGAATACTTGCAACGAAGTTTTAAAACTTTTGTAATTATTTCTTAACCACCTTGATCAAAAAAATTATCACATATTGAAAAAAATAAATGTTTTGGTCAACGTAAAAGTTTGCAAATCTTTAGAGCTATTCGAAATATTTTTTCTATATATCTGTCAAGTTTGCAGAATTTTTTGAATATTTTCCGGTGTTATATCAAAAAAAAAACATTAGCTTTTAATGAAACAAAAATGTTGCGTACCTACACTCAAATTGATTGCAAACTTGATTCGTGATATGAAATAATATATGTATTACTACCCAATTCTGCAGCACTTTTTTCAACAAGTAGGTATACAGCAAAATTCAAGTTAATTGCAATTTTGTCAATGTTCCAGACTTCGAAAAAGGTTGCAAACTGAGATTTAGGGCTTTTTCGGTGTACCGTTCACTTGATCAAAGTTTGAAAACTTTTGCCAAAAAGTTGTTAACGGACTATCATTCAACCAGATGAAATTTCATAGCAAAATTCCAATCCGTTCAAAAGTTAACGGGGGGGGGTTACTTTATGGACACACTGTAGTTCCGATGAAGTGCAATTCTTGTAAATATATTCATGTGAACGATTGTGAATTGAAACAGTTACTTCATCATTCACCATAAGAATAGAGATTGAAGACTCCACTGGGATCTTGCCACCGCATCATTAGGCATTCTAAAACTCTCCATTCAAATCCCTGTGGCGCACTTCCATTTCCATTACATTTCAAAGGTCAACTCCTCGAACACTGATTTACATTCCTTCGTCACAAAGTGGGAGATCTAAATATAAAACAGCATCATTATTTGAAAATTCACTTAAACGAACCCTGAAGTGGAACGTTTTCATTACCGGCCATTGATTATTATAGCCATGTATAATTCTATTGTTATAACCTTGCATCACCAGTACATTATGTAAATAGTGTTATAAAAATCCAGTATGTTCTATGAAAAATTGGAATGGACTGTTTTAAAGATTCTGGGAATATTCTTGAGAAATTATGGGAGAATATGAGGAAATTCTCAGAACATTCTAGTGTTGTGTACCGAGGCGATTCCAAAAACTTCACTCAATCTTACTAGTAACTTTATTAACTCCATTCATTCCCAAACGGAAATTAATAAAACAATGTGTATACAATCCCTAGATAACAGAGAAATATAATAATATCGCATCTCATTCTCAATTGCGAACAAAGGAAAAAAATGTTATCCAAGCAAAATGCATTTCTGCTCGAGATGCGTATGTGGGCGTAAAAATACGTTCTTATCTAATATGTGAATTCTACTGGAGTTAGGTTGAAAAAATTTCCTTTGAATTTACATTACGAAAGAAATATTATCTATATACTGAATGTTCGTAATTATAATGGTCTTTTCAAGGGTGCATAACACTAGGTACGTTCTTTATTGAAAATAATAATATTCTGGGAATCTCAGAATGAACAAAAATTGTTCCTGTGTACTCCAATAATAATAAAAAATGAATTGAGAATGCATTTATTTCCATCAAGACAAAGTTGTTTTATTTCTAATAAATATCCAGCAGATTCTGAAATAAAAATCGAATAGAACTTGAAACAAATAAACTGAATATACACTTCTAATATAATAAGCAATCCATAATAAAATAAAAGTCTAAATGAATTATCTGCATATAGCTACCTACATCATTTTTGAAAATGAAACTGTACGAAAAAATCAAACATATGCGTATTGATGCATTGATTATTTCCTTAGCTCAAACAAGCCAGAACTTCATAACATTTTCCGATATCAGCAGTGGAACACTAATATTTTTTGGTCATTTTGCACTGCATCTACAAAAGTGAGAATAACTGTACAAATACAAAAATTTTGGATAATCTTATTTTCATCTGTATAAGAGTTGAATATACATTCGGTGATAGAAAGTTTTTTTTTTGCTTAAACCCAGTCCAACTGTCCAACTGCTACTTCATCATTCAACACACGGTTCATCAATCTTATCACCATTACTTTAGAGTTGGTGCCTCCTTATTATAAAATAGACAGTTGTTCTTCAACCTAGAAAAAACTTCCAAACTATCAGATGACCATTTCAAGGAGTCCATTTCAATGATTTTGTTAATTTTCCATTGACGCAATCTTGTTCTTACCTTGCGTTTTAATGAACGTGTCTACACGATTCCAATTGTTTTAATTTCTACGTTCTTGCGATATTTACCTTACGTTTACATAAACTAGGCTTAAATGTTGTTTGCAAAAGTCTCACAATCTATCTTCTTCTACATTCTTCTTCTTCTTCTTATGAATGATGAGGTGATCAAGAAAAATTGACTCAACCAAAAATATTTTTATTTAATTCATAAAATACTTACCTACTACTCAGCTATTGTTTTGGATTTCTGAAATTCGAAAAAACCTCAGAATATTCATAGAATATTATGTGCTTTCTGAGAACAAGGTTAATTCGATGCGAGTGGAAAGTTCCGAGTGGAGCCGAAGGTGAGCGCGAGGAATCACGAGCATAACGAATATTCATTCTAACCAAGTAACAGTAACTATACTTTCTACAATTCATAAGAAGTATTCAACCTATTTTGAAACAACAGAAAAATACATGAGAAATAAAATTTTTGGTAAGTGAATGGAAACTTGCTCTCGGGCCTTATTACCCGCATGGTGGGGTAATAAAGCCCGTAATAAGTTATGCAGAAATGTGTTTATTGATTGTTTGTATATGTATACGGATCATTCTTACTAATCAAAAACAAAAATAAACATTATCATCAACAAAACTGAAAAACATTTCCATTAACATTGCTTTTCAAAGGTCAACTCCCCGAAACACTGGAATAAATTTCCTCGTTCTCTCCACCACAAAGTGGTGGCGCTAAAAATAAAACAGCATCATTATTTGAAAATTCACTTAGACCCTAACGAGGCCTGAAGTGAGAAGTTCTCATTGCCTGTCAGAGGGCGCTGGTTGCGGGGAAATGCCGCGAAAACCTGCCGTGTTTTCCACAGTATCTCGCGCGATCTCGGAGGAAATTGTTTATAGCCGGAAAATCTAGCTGCGCTCGAGCCGACGCGAGTTTTTGAAAGTTTCCCGGTCTCCCGTGGAAAACTCGATTGTAATTGAAGGAAATTGTTTTCTATATGAACTATGAATGTGAAGTTCTGTCGTTTGATGTATCAGGTGATGTGACCATGTGGAATTGTTGATGACTGCTGACTTGAAGGTAATGATTAACTGAAACATTTTTCTATTTCGATATCTATTCTGTAAGTGGACAGTACCTGCGGTTGAATTATTGCAAATAGTATTATTTGATTCCTTAGGAATGGGTATTATAGATCTGATTATATTGGAAAATCACTAAAATGGTCACATTATTCAATGATAATTTATATTGCAAAAAAAACGAAATACTTGGAATCCGATTTAAACTATCAGCTTATAACCATCACCAATACATCCAATATTTTGTGCTCTCCTGTACCCTGGAAATTTAGAATTTTGATAACTCAAAATGGAAGTTTTTCACAATGAACCAATTTTTATGAAGAATAAAACTTTCTGACAAATGGATAAAAGAAAGTTTCCAATATTATGCAAAATTTTTGAAACTCACTGTATAAAACAAGTGTTGTGCCCAGAAAAGGTTATTCAGAAAATCAAGAGATAATTCAAATAACATATAAGGTACTTGCCACTCTGCTTTCAAAACTTTGATTAAATATGCTTTTACAGAAGAGGGATAGCTTTAAAATTATTCGGTCATAACTTTTCCTGCAGGTATAAAATCCCATTACTCTCTACTCAACTCTTTCAAAACTTTCATTACCTTGGGACAATATAATTTTACCACTCAAAACGCACACGTAACGATAAATGGCAAGAATTTTTGTTTTTGAAGCAAACAAAAATTTAAAAATTTCTGAAATTTTTATGAAATATTATGAAATCTCTTTCAGTTATCGCTGGCAGTGTTTCAACGCGGTTTGCATAGGCTATATATAGACCTCTGATCAGTGATTACCAAAAAATTTTAAAATTCAATATCATCAATCGTTCCACTGTTAGCGGTCTCATCGAAATTGACCCGAAGAGCTCAGTCCTCAAATCTATATGCCATCACTTTGGAGACATGCCGCACATCTGCTTCCCATGGCTTGTTTTTCCACAGAACGACAAAGCTTTGGAACTCGCTGCCTCGGGAGGTGTTCCCTGAGGCACACAGCCTTCAGAAATTCAGAACACCAATTCCTACCTACTTTCCCTCGGCTCTCACGATGTTCTTTGAACAATACAGGATTTTGTTTTCTTGTTGGAACCAGAACTAAAAAAATAACCTGTCTGTGAGACTTACGTCTTATTTTTTTCGTAATTTTCAATGTAACCTTTGAAAAGTCAAGTTCTAGTATCTACGGTATACTTCAGTCAACCCCTCTCTCCGGAGCTTATTGTAATTTCTATTTTCATCATCCCTGACACTAATCTCAAAGTACACCTGTCGACTACCACAAAACTATTCATAGGATGGAGTTATGATTGGATCATATTCTTTGGAAGCCTTACTCGAAATGCACATATTATAAAGTTACGGGAAGTGTATATATGACTATGAGAGTTGCATAAGAAAAAAAGGAAGATCGATTGTAGCACCAGCAAACTTGGTCTGTTAGTTGTTGGAAAGACGAAAAAAAGTGTACACCAAAATTCCAGGGGTGGAACATATTTTTTTTCATTTAAAAATAAATAAAAAATATTTGCTGTAATCTTGAAGAGAATATGATTTATCGGAAAAACAACTAAAACAAGGTGAAAGACAATTCAATTCTCCACAAAAATTATTCCTAGTAATTTTTTATGAAATGCTCTCGTTTTCTCAGAAAACGTGATTGAACGCCGACATCAAATTTCAGGTTCACCCTTACCCGCCGCTGAAAGTTCTGGCGGAGCCGAATATTGGTCATAAGTCTGCTAAAAATGATCGGAGAAGGAAAAGGAAAAGTTCATATCGTTTCTGAAGACTCCTACTTTTTCACACAAATTTAATATGCGAGTATTTGTGTACCTTAAATGTGTTTTGTCGCACTTCACGAAGATGTTTGCGGATGATCCGAAAATCATGAACAATTTAGTAAATATGGATTTATTATACTGAAGCAGCAACCCATACCCTCTTTGGACCATATGCAACAATTTTAAAGTAATGTGACAGGTCCCACTTATACATGCCAAAAAAAAACTTTGTTTTATTCCTTCCTCATTTTCAACTTACCCATAAAATTGGCATTCTCTTCACTAAATGTTGAAAATAATCGCTTATTCATATCCTGCATATACAGGTAATGCTTCGTTTCGGATATACAGGGTGTTGAAATTGATTTTTTTTTTTCGCTTTTTGAAAATAACTTTTGCAAGAAATAAGTTATTTGCACGAAATTTGGTATCCAGGTTTTTTTTTCGTGGGAAATCATAATTTCGCATCAATTTTCATGTAACATCCAGAGGGCGCTGCTTACGCTGTCATTATTAATTTCAAATTGCCCTAACGTTTTTGACAGTAATCTTTTGGTACTTTTCATGAAAAAACCTCATTCCCACACCTTTTCCAAGTAAAAAAGGTACACTTTCTCAACAAAGCTGGAGGAGATATTTGTAATTTTCTATATTGATGCATGTTACTTAGCTCCTAGTGCGCTAAGTGAAGTTGCTGAGAACATTCCAAAAACTAAGTATGTGGTAGATCTCGTCAATATAAACAACTTTTTTCCTATAAAATGTTTATCGGAAAATGATTCGTTTTCGAGATACAGATTGTTGAAATTTTTCTAAGCAACTTCACTTAGCGCCCTAGAAGCTAAGTAACATGCATTGATATAGAAAATTGTAAATATCTCGAAAAAGATCACCTCCAGCGTTGTTGAGGAATTTTACCTTTTTTAATTGGAAAAGGTGTGGGAATAAGATTTTTTCATGGAAAGTACCAAAACTTTACTGTCAAAAATGTTAGTGCAATTTGAAATAAATAATGACAGCGTAGGCAGCGCCCTCTAGATGTTACATGAAAAATAATATGAAATTATGGTTTTCCACGTCAAAAAAACCCCGGGTACCAAATTTCGTGCAAATAACTTAAATTTTGCAAAAGTTATTTTGAAAAATCGTACAAAAAAATTAATTTCAACACTCTGTATGTCCGAAACGAAGCATTTCCGGACGCAAGTTTATTCAAACTTTTTTCTTAAAATTGTCTCAGGATACGACACTTGAATATTTTAACGTACTTAGGTTACACCATGTATATATTCAATAACACTATTGGGAAGTGCAAACCTCAAGCTTGAAATCACATTCAATGCAGGATGTGTATAAGCGATTATTTTCAACATTTACTGAAGAAATTGCCGGGAATATGGGTGAGATGAAAACTGAGGCATGAGTAAAACCCAGTTTTTTCTTTGGCATGTATAAGTGAGACTCGTCTCACTAGTCCTCAATCGTTGCATTTGGCCAAAGAGGGTACTGATTCCTGCTCCATGACTTTCGGATCCTCCGTAAATATCGGAGAAGGGTTATGTGAAGTGGGACAAAACACATTTTAGGTACTCAGATACTCACATGTTGTATTTACATGAGGAAGTAGAAGTCTTCAAGAACAATATGCACTTTTTCTTTTCCTCCTACTATAATTTTTAGCAAAGTTATGACAAATCTAATTTTCGGCCCTGCCTGAACTTGCAGTGACGGGTTAGCACGAGCATAAAATGTGACGTCGGCGTTAAACCACGTTTTCTGAGAAAACGAGCGTATTTAATAAGGTATTACTGAAAATCATTCTTGTGGAGAATTGAATTACTTATTTCTCAACCTATCGAAATCGTTTTTTGATAAATCTTATATTTTCTAAAATAACAACAAAAAAAATTAAATTTTTTTTAAATGAAAAATTTTTTAGGTTCCACCCCTGATTTTTTGGTAAACAATTTTTTATCTAATAATACATGATGTCGAGATGTCATGTGCCAAGTTTCAGAGTAGTACGATTCATTCTTCACTTTTTGCTCGAGATTGACTGTCGTTACTGGATTATATGTCAAAATACATTGATTAGCCAACAGATAAAGTGAATTTTAACTCATTAAGTTATTGATTTTATCATAATAGAATAGAGTGATTGTCAGCTTATTCTTGTACTGATTTTGTGGTTGTTGTTGTTCGTTAAAATTGTTGTTTAAATTGTTATTTCCATCAACTGGCTGCCCCCTTACGAGCAATCCTGTCAGTCCTTGAAAGACTTGTGCGAGCTGAGAAAGACGCAGCCGTTACCTTTTAACGTGTGATGCCATGCGTACCTTGAGTTAACAAGCAGGCACACCACCAACGCGCCACCAAGACCCATTGTTATCAAGTAACTTTCCGGAAATTTATCAAAAGCAACTCTCTGTATCTACTCTTCTTGATCCACCGCGATAATATATCGGCGAAATTCCTTCACACAATTGTTGAGAGTGGAAAAACTTCAGAGCCTGGAGCAAAGACTAAAAACACGGTTTCAAAGAAACTTTTGTATCTCGCAAGGATTCCCATTGTGCGACAGCACTTTTTCGGAGTTGATGACGCGAGGTTTGTCGAATCCTAAGACATTCCAATTCAATCAATTTTGTGGCACGCGAGGGCCCTGAGAGACAAATGAAGGTTTTTGTTTCCGGATTTCATTTCCTGAGGATTTCTGGATGCACGAAAAATGGGGATTGATTCCTTTTGATAGGTCTTTCAACGGTTCTCGCCTGCTCATAATAGAGTTTTTCTACGACCACATAGAAATATGCCCATTTTATGCTGTATGTTCATCGATCAAGAAAGTAGGCCGATTGTAATAGTATATTTCATTAGGAGTCCAGAAAATAGGCTTTTTCCGTGCGCTCGACAAATTCCCGTGTTCCCACGCCTCCCACGGGAAGTCATGCAAAAATTCCAGTCTATAAAAATTTTCCGGATGCTTTCACGGCTTATCATCCTCAAAATTCGGATTCAGCGGGTCAAAATACATAAGAATAACTTGGGCGATCCCGTCGCGCTTCATCGGCTACGAAAACCCTCCCTGCCACTGAAATAATGAAAGACGCCTATATAGATAAACTTAAAAAACAAAACCCTATCTACATACAAAATTTCTCCCAAATTGATTGAGCCGTTTCCGAGATATATCAAACTGTGCGTTTTGTTTACGAAAACTGTTCGATTTGTTTACCGTGCGTAAGGAGCTATTTACTGAGGCTGTGAGTCGTGTGTTTTTGCCTATTTTTAAGTAGGATAGAATTTAGAGATAGTCTCGTTAAAGTAATAAAAAATATAAATATAAACACAAATGCATAACATAACAAATATAAAATTACATAAAATTTGGAATAACATCCATAAACTAATTTATCTGATGGCATGTCATAATGACAACGTTATGTCACTCAATTTTGATGACATAAGGAAGCTCATTATGGTACTAAATACCATAATGAAATTCTATAAGGAAAACATGTAATGGTTTGATCAAAAAAGTTTATTCAAAATGCATAACTATGTACAAAACTATTTATTATAAATGGTAAAAGAACAATTACTACAATTTGTAATATTAATTCCAATGGATTCTACAGTTTTTACATCAGTAGTTGATGATTGTTGGCAAACTTGTAATCCTGTTTGGTTGTTGGCACCAAGAATTGCTTCTGATATTTTTTTCTTTTGCTCTTTCGAATTTTCGATGTAACCTTCAGCGACAGTATTGCTTTTCCATCCGCCATGGCGTTTCACGGTACACAGATCAGCTCCAGAATCAGCCAAAAATGAAGCAGACGATCGCCGAAAACAATGTCCGGTATATTCTTCAGGGCGAGGTAAATTCAAGAAAGTGGCAATAAGTTTTGGCATTTTACCAAAGGTATGTATTCCAACGGGTTGTTTTGTGCATTTCTTATTTCTATAAGTGACAAAAAAATGTAGATGGTTTGTGTTGCAAGGTCGTATTTTCACATATTGTCTGACAAGTTCTACCATATTCAATCCTGGGATATTCGCGAAGTTACAAAAAATTCTCGCATTACCTTTGTTTTTGTATTCGGTAATGTAATTCTAAAAACGGATCCTTCATCTATTACATTTTCAACAAGCATATTTGTCAATTCCTCTCTTCTGCATGCTCCACTTAGTCCAATTATCACGGCAACTTTATTAAATAAGTATGTATCATCTGATGCTTCCGTTAAAAACTTTGTAACATCTTGTTTAGTAAAAATTTTGGATTTTTTAGCTCTGTAACCTTCTGATTTACGTTTTAGTAATGCAACCAGCTGTAGGTACTTACTAATATCAACGTTTTTTCTTGTTGATAAAATACTTCTTATCATCGAATAATACGACCAAAGAGAAGATTGTTTTCTTTCCTTAGATAAGCATTCAAAGTAAGCCAACAATACTTTTTCATGAGTGATATTCTTGATTTTTTTAGCAGAACACCATTCTTCGTACCGATTAAACACCATTTCATATACACTCCATGATTTTTCCGGCCAAAGGGAGTCCACGATATTTCTCGACATTTCTTCCAAATCAGAAGGTAAACTATCAGCTTCAGAATCACTCATTTTTTAAATTATATTAAATTCTACCTGACAATAATTATTGAGTTTGACAGCGATAAATAAATATTGCCGTTACAACCTGATGACGTTGTCAAGGAAATGGCAAAGCACAGCTCACTCACCTACTAATATTTGAAACTACACAATACTTACTCCTTTAAAAATAGTTGTCATTGTGACATGTCGAAAATGCAGTTTTTAATTTTTCGAAAATGTATTGATATAAATGCCATCAGATAAAATTTTGTATGTAATACGAATCATAAACAATCATTATGGCACACGCCTCGCCCGATAACATTCACGACTTGTACCATAATGATCGTCTTTATGATCCTTATTACATAAATAACTATTAAATGGTAGTGTACATTGAAATTTACAAAACAAATATAATATATACCTCTTGAAAATGCTAATTTTGTTAGCAAAACGCGCGTCGAGTGAAAGTGACGTAGTAATGGTGTTTTAGGTAGCTTCTATTTCTTGAATATGAAGAGAATGATTTACAGAATTTACTTTTTCCCTGTATTCATTATATGCTTCTTAAAAAAGTAAATACATTTGACAGGACAATTGACCCATCTCCAAAAAGTAAATGTACATATGAATACATTAATAAAAAAGTAATTGAGACATTTCATGAAATAATTTCCATACAGAGTCCATCAGACTTATATGCGAGACTAAAACGGACGGGCAACAGATGCCATCAAAGCTGTATGTAGTTACCTACCCTGTACTAATGATGAGGCAAAAACCTAAAAACTAGTCTACTGGTGCTATTTGGTTACAGGGAGCACTTGCAATTGTATCCTCTGCATTGAGAAACATTGCCTATCTGTTTGATATAATTCAATACGTGTCGCTGTATTAATTAGGGAAGTAGTTGTTTCCAGTCAGCCAAAATAGTCTACCATGGAATACTTCTGATATCTTGAATCAACCTTCAAAGAGTCATTTTAAATAATTACAATAATAGCGACTTCTCCCGCATAGAGTTATGTTATTATTATTATATAAGCCGGAGCACTCTCGGGTAAATTGCTAAGGCCTCAAGAATGAAGCAATTCTCTCCTGGTCTCCCTTTTACTAATCACTCCGAATACCCTAAGACATTTCTCTCCTGACCCTTACCCGAGGTATTAGTGAATATTGAGACGGTTGGGATGCTTCAATAATGAATGGCAAAATTGAAATCGATAGCCTGTCCCATATAAACGTGACTAGGACGATCCCTCGAGGAGGACGGTGATAAAAAACTGATTCCTAAAGAAATATCTTCTTATAAATGACATGTGTACCCAGCAGCCCTACATAGATTCGATTTTGTGCGACTTGACTGAGGGGTTTTATGCGTTTTGAATAGTAATTCGATACTGGCTTTTATATCAGAGGCGTTTCAGGTTTTGTACATTCAGGATCTTATGTAACAAATATCCTGCGAAGAGAAAAGTATCTGTTTGATATAAGTCAATAATCTTTGGGATTTTATTTAATCCAGTAACGACAGACAAACTCAAGCAGAAAGTGAAGAATGAATTGTAGCACCTTGAAACTCGGCACATGATATCTCGATATCATGCATTATTAGAAAAAAAATTGTTTACCAAAAAATCAGGGATGGAACCTAGAAAAATTTTCATTTAAAAAAATAAAAAAAAATTGTTGTTATTTCAGAAAATATAAGATTCATCAAAAAACGATTTCGATAGATTGAGAGATAATTCAATTCTCCACAAAAATTATTTTCAGTACTACCTCATGCAATACGCTCGTTTTCTCAGAAAACGTGGTTTAACGCCGACGTCACATTTCATGCTCGCGCTAACCCGCCACTGCAAGTACAGGCAGGGCCGAAAATTAGATTTGTCATAACTTGCTAAAAATTATAGTAAAAGGAAAAGAAAAAGTGCATATTGTCCCTGAAGACTTCTACTTCCTCATGCAAATATAACATATGAGTATTTGAGTACCTAAAATGTGTTTTGTCCCACTTCACATAACCCTTCTACGATATTTACGGAAGATCCGGAATTCATGGATATTTTATAGTTGATATGAAATAATTATACTGAAGCAGGAATCAGTACCCTCTTTAGACCATATGCAACGATTGAGGACTAGTGAGACAAGTCTCACTTATACATGCCAAAGAAAAAACTTGGTTTTACTCCTGCCTCAGTTTTCAACTCACCCATAATCCCGGCAATTTCTTCAGTAATTGTTGAAAATAATCGCTCATACACATCCTACATAAAATGTGATTTCAAGCTTGATGTTTGCACTTCACAATAGGGTTATTAAATATATATATATACAAGATATGAAAAAGCGATTATTTTCAACATTTAGTGAAGAGATAGCCGGTTTTATGGGTAAGTTGAAAATGAGGCAGGAGTAAAACCAAGTTTTTTTTGGCATGTATAAGTGGGACCTGTCACACTACTTTAAACTTGTTGCATATAGTCCAAAGAGGGTATGGGTTGTTGCTTCAGAATAATAAATCCATATTTACTTAAATTATTCATGATTTTCGTATCATGCGCAAACATCTCCGTGAAGTGCGACAAAACACATTTTAGTTACTCAAATACTCGCATATTATATTTGCATGAGAAGGTAGGAATCTTCAGAAACGATATGAACTTTTCCTTTTCCTTCTCTGATCATATTTAGCAGAGTTATGACCAATCAAATATTCGGCTCCTCCACAACTTCCAGCGGCGGTAAGCGTAAACCTGAAATTTTATATCGGCGACCAATCACGTTTCCTGAGAAAACGAGTGCATTTCATAAGAAATTACTACGAATATTTTTTGTGGAAAATTGAATTGTTTTTCACCCTATTGAGTTTTTTCTCCGATAAATCATATACTTTCCAAGTTTACATAAAAAATCTATTTAATTATTCTATCCATCCCTGGAATTTTGGTAAACAATTTTTTTCGTGATTATCATGGTTACAACTACAAGCATACCAAGTTTGGTGGTGCTACAATCAATTCTTGTCTCAAAACCCAATCGTACTGGATTAATAATGGAGTTCATTTTGGGCCGAGGACATATGACAGCTGACAAGTGGCAAGTGACAGTCTAGCGTGCTGTGATTGTGTATTTCATATAGCACAACATATGGATGGTAGATGATAGGTGACATATGACAGCTGACGAACGACAGATGACAAGTGGCAAGTGACAACCTAGCATGCTGTGATTGGTTGATAAAGGTTGAAGTTGAAAGTGGGGATGATTTCAAGTTGCAAAATACAAAACGTCAATTCCTTCAACCCCAATAGGCCAAAGAGCCCTTAACTGTCCATGAGCAATTATTTTTGAATATTCAGTTCAAATGTGCCCAGTAGTGGATCTCCAAAATCTCGAAACATGTGGCTAATAACGTGAAACTTCCATATGCAAATTTTCTTCAGCCCATTTCTGCTGAGCGTTTCTCAAAAAGCAGAATAGAATGGCACGTAACTCCAACAGAAAAAGTTTTGTTGTGGACTTACCCACGTGAATCGACTTCGAATAATCTCAAACGATCCGCTTTGCGATAAAACTTCCAAACTAGCAATCAAAACCACCGTAACTTCTGAAAATACCACCTCAGCAATTATCGTTCCAATTCATTCGTATCGGGAGTTTATCGAATGAAAAGGGAATTATGGAATTCAAGTTCTCGAACTTTTCGATTTGTAGCTAATCATTCAATTCCCCTGAGGGGGTGGAATATTGAGTGTGTTAACCGAGGAAGTGAACATCGGAAACTTCATCATAAAATATATAGAATAACTTTTCAACAACAAAGCAAGTATTATATTGAAGTGATTTCAATGTTGTTTTGATATCATTGTCGTTTCCTGAATTATGCATCTTTTCCAAGGGTACATTATTTTAGAAGATATTATATTTTATTATTATTTGCCTCTGAAATGTATACCCATTTTTCTTTATAGCAGTGTCCACTAAAGTCCAGTAGTAAATACTCTTCAATATATACCTAAATGGTCGATTCTCTGTCCAGAGCTGTGGGAAAATAACAACATATGCTGATGACATTGCAGTCTTTTATAGCTCCGAAAATTGGACATCTTTCAAAGAAATAATTGAAACTGATTTCAAGAATATCAAACAATGGCTTGAAAATAATCTCCTAACAATAAACTCCGATAAAACCTTTTACTTACCTTTCTACACGAATGAAACATTCTCTCCAAACTTCAATAATTTGCATATAGACAAAAGTATGAACATAAAACCATGTACAGAAATGAAATATCTTGGAATAATTATAGACTCCAATCTTAGATGGAAAAAACACATAAACTTCATCATTAAAAAAATCCAGCACTTCATGTTTAAGTTTAAAATACTCAGAGACTTACTGAATGTGACCCAAATGAAGATACATTCTCTAGTAGAATCACATATTACATATGGAATCACGTCTTGGGGCGGAGTTGGAAAAACCATACTTAAAAGACTAGAGACCACCCAGAAAAAAAATTTAAAAATAATCTTCAGGAAGAACAACGACTACCCGTCGGACTTTTTCTCGAAACTGAACTTTGGATCCAATCTTCATGTATTTTAATATTAAACAACATAAATCTTTATCAAACCTACGAAAAAATGAACATAACTACAATACCAGATACAGACAACAAAATTACCTAACCCCGCTCATGTCTAAAACCATAGGACAAAAAAGCCTCACTTATCTCAGTCCGAAGCTATACAATTTCTTACCCGAAATAATAAAAAATATTAAATCCCCCTCAAAATTCAAAAAAGAATTGAAAAAATTCATCCTATCCCAAAACCGTGAATCAATTCACAATATCATAGAACTACGGTAAAAATATTGAATATTTATGCTTCATATAACTCCTCGCCCCCTATGAGTGTATTTTCTCTCTGTGTATATATAAATACTAATAATTTTACTTCTTCATGATTTTGTCTTACAATATTTTTATCTATACTTTAACTATCTCTACTTTTACCTTTTATTGTAATGTTCTAAAAATTTATAACCCAGACACCCTGATACATAATTTTAAATTTCCTTTTACTTTAAGTATACCTGCATTTTTACAATTTTTATCTATTTTAAGCACTACATTGTATATACTCCGCACAAGTTCCGACTTATGGAGTCAATCTATGTTTATTGGAAATGTTTCTTCATTTCATTTTATTTTATATAATGTTAACTGAACAATAAACAGATATTCTAAATGACATGAACGTCAAATATTCGAGAATAAAATCCTCTTCGAATTACTGTAGGAAAAGGAATTCAATTTCGCGATAGCAAAACTCCCATCCTGCCACTTCTAACTTCACTGAGAAAGAACCACTCTTGCCTTATTGAATTGTTTCGTTGTCGAACTATGATCGATTGTAAAAATTGGAATGCTGCCAGGGTATCAAACTTACCGTCTTCTCTTGCTCTGCATTATCTTCTAGGTATTTTATTTCTGTGAACGTTCGAAATCAATATATCGGCCAAGTGAGTGTCTCATCAAACTATATAGGACAAATAATGCTGAACTAACTCAATGAAGTACCTCATTATAGTGACATTGTTCTTCTCAGACGATCCGAGTGTTTTCAGTTCTGAGATGGATTACTATATCATTACTCTGAGATCTTTGGGAGACTATGTTTTTCATTTATTGAAATTTGCCACATATTTTCATTCTGCAAGTGAAACAATTATCAGCAATCCCAACAGATTCGTACGGAACAAAGCAAAACTTATCGAAATTATTGATAATATCTTGGTGGAATTTGTAGATTATAAAGAAATGTAAATGAAGAATAATCAAGTAGTTGTTGCCTTGTGAATACAGAGTCATTTAATCGAAGCTATAAATGTGCTGTTGGTTTTTCGTTATCAACTCTACTTCTGTTTTACATTTTCAGAATTCAAGAATTAGGTTCAATATCCAAAACTCACGATTAAGTATTATTTAGGTGAGAAAAATATAGTTTCCACAATTCTATAATCCGAAAATAGTATTATAAGAATCCAAAAATTGAATTTTATAATTATATATTATATACAATTTACAACATTCATCTTATAATTTTCTCGGGTACAAGATTCAGAATTTTATTTGGAATTCAAAAATCAAGATTCAGGATTCAAAACACCAGGAATAAAATTTAAGATTTCATGCTCAGGACAAATTGAAAATTGAAGTTTCTAGATCAAGTTCTCAAGATTGGATAATCAGGATACAGGGTTCTGGATTCAATTTTCAACACACGATATCTATAACATTCAATAATTATGGACCAAAATCCACCAGACTTTATTATCTGTATTCATGGTTCAAGTAGAATATTGATGAAAATAAAAAATAATTCAACACGGAAAATTCAAGACACAAAAATCAAGAATTATAATTCATGATTCATTTATTCATGATTCGATAATCAAAATAAGCGGAAGTAAAAACTTTCACAAGAGCTTTAGGGTACAAAAATAAATAATGATATCTCCAGATTCGAAAATTCAAAACTCTAAATTCAAGATTTAGGATTCATGACTCAAAAATCAGGATTTAAATATGGAATCAAATTTCTAAATTACATATCCAAGAAAAGGTTCGAGTTTCAGAATTCGGAACTCAAAAATCAGAATCAATCATTGGAAAATCAACAATCGAAAACTGAGAATTGAAGTTTAGAATTATATAATTAAATTTAGAAACTTGAGTTGAAGTCTATATTGATTTGATTTCTATGGACTTCTTGGAGTCAATGTAAAATATTCAAATTATACTATCTGAAAGGATAAAGTGAAGGTTCAATAGTGAATATATTTAAGATTCCGCATTCAAAATCAATGATTCATTCAAAATATCCTCATTTTCCAATAGATGAAGTTTTCCGATGAAATTAAAACTGTACGTCAATCTATTTACGAATATCATTCATAAACAACTACCCTCGACTGTTCTTCCATACTTCATTCATGATTTCCGTGATCACAATTGTGAATATCAGAGTTTTCCTTTATTGGGAGCAAAAGTTTGTAGCGAGTATTTCCCGACCCTCTTCAATATTTTCTGAACCTTTTCTGGTATAGCCTAGATATATTCTGAAACGCTTTAATATTTCAAATCGCCATTTCGTGTTCATTCGAAGCAGAGTGGAAAATAATTAATTTATAGAAATCCATAATCGTTTGGATTATTATCTATTCAAAGAGTTCACCTTCTAGAAGAAACGAAATTCGTGTACTCCCTTGTATTGAGGTGGAAAGGAACAATGAAGTGAGAATGTCTAATTTATGACTGTCAAATTACCAGTCTGAAGAGCTCAAAGAAATGAGGTGAATAATATCCTTAGCCAAATGTGGAGCAATCACTTGGAGCATTACTGGGAAAAGTAAAGAAAGGTTTGCCTTGGCAATTTATAGTCATTCTCTAGCAGATGTATTTTTGTGTAAGTTCTGGTTTCCACGAACATCGTGAGAGCCCAAGGAAAGTAGGTGGGAATTGGTGTTGAAACTAAAAACTCACTCATTATTTCCTTGGATTTCAAAATGAATTCAATGAATATTGAGCTTCCTTTAACGTCATGCATAACAACACATAAAACATTAGTAACAATATAATACGTTAGTTACTTTAAAACATTAATAATAATTTTGAAAAGGGGAAAATTCTCCATGAAAATTGAAAAATGACAAAAGTGATTTATTTGTAATATCTAACAGAAAACAACTACTTCCCCAGCACAAGCCACGCTAGACAATGAATTACATCTGATAGATATTGTGAAAAGACTCTTAACTGAAAAGAAAAGAAAAAAATCTGAAAGTGAAAATTCGCATTTTCATTCAGATAGTTGATTTTTTAATCTTTTTTAGTTTTCATTGAAAAAAATTATATTTCTTTGTAGAACAAAATATCGAACATTTTAATTCTTTTTTATTAAATACTAGCGATCCCGACAGACGTTGTCCTGTATATCGATATGGATGCACAGAAAATTTTTGTTTCAAGTTTCCTGTTTCCCCTTTCATGTTTCCCGTTTCATGTTTCATGTTTCATGTTTCATGTTTCATGTTTCATGTTTCATGTTTCATGTTTCATGTTTCATGTTTCATGTTTCATGAAGATTATTATATATAAAGATTGAAATATGAACAGAAGACAGGTACTAACAGAAACATTCTAATTCTTATTCATCTTCATATTCATATCAAAATTCGCCGGGAAATGCTACTTTCTTAAAGAAAAAGCGTCTGGGAAGTGAGTTCTTCCCAGAGGGTTGTCGGAAAAATATATTTACGAGATGAATTTCATGTTTTTCATTAAAAAATTTCATTTCCGCACATTTGTAGCAGCTATCATCAATCATCAACACACACGTTAAATGATTCACAGCGAAGGCTGTGACAACGGATGCTGACATTTAATTGCTCTCCATCATATTTTCCACCAGCAAGTTACATTTTCCATCAACATGGATTACAATTTTGGAAATCAGATGTCGTATGGCATAGGATGAAAGTACTTTTGGTTTTCTTCGAATTTTCTTCGACATTAATTTTTTTTCAATGATCTTTGATATTGGATAGACATCAAATCTAAATACAATCGAACAATGATCACAATAATCGTCGACCATATTGAAATTGAAATTATAAATTATGTCAAAAAATTCGTAATCTCTGACACCGACAACTCCACATACCAATGCTGAATCGAATCAGATCCTAATAAAAAAACTGAGCCGCCATCTTTGAGCCGGCATTTTAAATTCATGAATTTTGACAACAAATTCATAATCACCGATTTCGAAAAACTCTAAATACTAATTTTGAATCAGATCACAATCACGAAATTTTTTCACCATCTTAGAGCCTGTGTAGGTCCTCCAGCCTTAGTTTCGAGGGTCCCTTGGGAGGTTCCTCTGTTGAGTTATTCTTGGGGCTACCTTCGGTTCGTCTGGTTCTCTTTTCCGGGGGTTCCACCACCGCACCTAGGTTTACCATCTCAGACGCACCCTCTGGGGTTCCTCTGCTCGGCGTCTTCGGAACGGCTGGCTTGGCTTCCCTCAAATAGATGATTATAGGGGTCCCTTCGAAGGTTCCTTCATAACCTTGTGTTGGGTACCTTCGATTCCTCTGATTTCCTTTTCTGTGTTGCCCACCACCGCACCTAGATTTGCATTCTCAGACGCATCCTCTGGGGTTCGTCTGATCGGCGTTCTCGGAACGGCTTGCTTGGCTCCTATCGAATGGGTTCCATATATCCCTGCTTCGGTTCCCCCTGAAAGGTGGTTACAGGTGTCCCTCGAAGGTTTCTTTATAACCTTGTGTTTGGGATACCTTCGATTCCTCTTCCCCTTCGGGGTGCCCACCTTCGCACCTAGGTTTGCCATATCTGAGGCACCCTTAGGGTTCCTCTGGACGATTGGCTTGGCTCCCCTGGAAGGGGTACCAGAGGTCACTGCTTCGGTTCTCCTTGCGGGTGTGGTCTTTTAGTCGCCTCTTACGACAAGCTGACCATACCTGGGATATATTCATTCAAGCCACCAATCTCCAGAGGCTATATGAATACTTTCATAGCGTACTTTTTAATTATGTAATATTCTAGCTACGGAAAATGGTTCTCATTTCAAATTATTATTTTTGACCTAATGAAATACCTACCTTGTTAACCAGCCCAAAAAAATATATGTACATAAAGAAATATTTGTCATTTTTATGTCGATATCAGGAGTCGTAAAACAAATAAATGTTTTATGCTGAAAAAAATTTGGATTATTTTTCTACATACGCTTAAGTAGCCCTTACCAAAAACCCTGTAGGTACTAGTCAAAACTACATCTATTATAGTCGGATTCATATTTAGAAGTCAGTATTGCGAGATAGGACAATTGTTCTGCCAGAGTTCATACATCAGAAAGACGCATTGATTTAACATAAATAACAGGCCTCTACAGGAGTACGCTATACGGTGGTTGAGGTCATTATTTTATCTTATCATGATTAAAGCATATTTGAACCCAAAAAATCAT
Organism: Chrysolina haemoptera; assembly: GCA_958298965.1. Classification (NCBI taxonomy): domain Eukaryota; kingdom Metazoa; phylum Arthropoda; class Insecta; order Coleoptera; family Chrysomelidae; genus Chrysolina; species Chrysolina haemoptera. The sequence continues at coordinate 53,895,233 of OY282586.1, read as the reverse complement.
GTCAAGAATCGAATTTCCTCCACAAAATCAAACTTTCAATCAATATTTACAACAGATGTGATTACATCAATTTCAACAGTTTTCCTCTTGTGAGGTATCATTTCATAAAGCTAACGAAATCGGTCGCGTCTGTTTAAATTAAAAATAAAGCCCCAGAGAGCTATAATTTCTTATGGAAAGTTTTATTGAGACGAATGACGACAAATTTTGTGAACAGGGACATTTAATTCGTTTGGATGCACTCTCTAAGGGAAGTTGTAACTTTTACAGCTGCTTGAATCTCCGAAGAAGTTGCAACAGGTGGCAGAATAGTTCTCTACTTACGTTCCGTTTGAAAGGAAATTGACGAAATTGAGAATGTCGAGTTAGCCGAGTAACCACAGAAAAAAAAATTGAAACAAAAGTGCAGGATGAATTCTAGCACTATGAAAGTCGGCACATGACTTCTTGACATCATGTGTTGTTAGAAAAAATTCTTTACCAAAAAATCAGGGGCGGAACTCATTTTTCTTTTTTATTTAAAAAATTTACTTTTTCTTCGCTGTCATTTCGGAAAGTGTAAGGTTTATCAATAAATGATTTCAACAGGGCAAAAGATAATTTAATTCTTCACAAGAAATGTCCCCAGTAATTTCTTACAAAGTGCGCCCGTTTTCTCAAAAACGTGATTGAATGCATATTAGTCCCATAACCTTTCTACGATATTTACTGAGGATCTGAAAAAAAATGGATATTTCAGTTAATATGGAATTATTATACTGAATATGCAACGATTTCAGACTAGTGAGATACATGCCAAAAAAAGCTTTATTTTACTCCTGCCTCAGATTTCATCTCACCCATAATCTCAGCATTAGAAAATAATCGCTTATACACATCTTACATGGAAAATGATGTATGAAATTTCAAGTTTGAGGTTTGCACTTCACAATGAATTTATTAAACATGAAAGCAGGATATGAATAATTGATTATTATCAACATTAACTGAAGAAAATGCCGGTTTTATGGGTAAGTTGAAAATGAGGCAGGAGTAACACAAGTTTTTTTTTGCATGTATGAGTTGGACCTGTCACACTAGTCTAAAATCGTTGTGAATAGTCCAAACAGACTATTGGTTGCTGCTTTAGTATAATTATTCCATATTAACTGAATTATTCATGATTTACGGATCATCCGCAAACATTTCCGTGAAGTGCGACCAAACACATTTTAGGTACTTAAGTAGTCGCATATTATGTTCGCATGAGAGTCTTCAGAAACGATATGAACTTGTCCTTTTTCTTCTCCGATCATTTTTAGCAGAGTTATTACCAATCAAATAATCCGCTCCGTCAGAATTTTCAGCGGTGGGTAAGGGTGAACCTGAAAGTTGTCGGCGTTCAATCACGTTTTCTGAGAAAACGAGCGCATTTCATAAGAAATTACTGAATATAATTTTTGTTAAGAATTGAATTGTCTTTCACCTTGTTCAGTTGTTTTTTCGATAAATCATATACTTTCCAAGATTACAGCAAAAATCTATTTATTTATTTTTAAACGAAAGAAAAAATATGTTCTAGCTCTGGAATTTTGGTACACCATATTTTGTTTCGTGTTTATCATGGTTCCAACTACTAGCATACCAAGTTTGATGGTGCTACAATCGATCCTCGTCTTAAAACCCAATCGTACTGGATTAATACAAAAACTGGGCATTTCAAGATTTCTGGAATCTTATCTTACAAATCAATGCAGAGACTCAAATGAAAATGCGAAGCTATTATTATTATCGTTGAGATACCATCACCGAAACAATTTCCAACGAAACGAAATCCTCCGGCTCGAGGAGTGATTTCCAGGGATTTCAGGCGGGGCTTAAGTGGAGAATGGATCACGCTGAAATAAAGGACTCCGTCAAATTGATGGATCCCATATAAAAAGACTGATAGTTCCTTTGACGCTGCTCTCTAATTATCTCGGTGAATGATGTGGAATCAGCAGTGATTGGATCTTTCATTTGTTGAAAGAGTCTGTATTTTCAATGAAGGGATTTCATGAATGGAACTAAAAGTCATGATCACTGTATTTAATGGTTGAAGGTAATTTTCAGAAGTGGAGGTGCACGGGATTTTTATACTAACATAGTGTCGCGGGAAATGTTCTCAGATTAATTTCAACAGTAAATAAAAGTGTTCCTTTAGATTTCAGTACAAATAGAAAAACATACAGGGATTATCATATACCGGGTGACCACGAGGTGAAGTACGCCTCCCCAATTTTTCTATAGTTTTGAAGATACAGATATAAAATTTGGTATATCGCTATAGTACTTGAATACGCATATTTTGACCCCTCTACTGAAAACTTACCACTTCCGGTTTAACCGGAAGTGACCCCAAACTTTTTTTTTTCAAATAACACCCTGTATATTTTATTTTCCGGAAGAACACGCAATTTGTGATATCACTGTTCTAACCTAATTCCCCAATTCTGATGAACTAGCAATCCACCTTGTGTGGAATGTTCAGTTATGTTATTAAGATGTAAAAATGGAAACAGTGAATAAAACTTTCAGTGGAAAATAGAAAAAACGATTTCATTTTTTCAATTCACCCATTACCTCCGTAAATGAACAATCGTTTTCATTATTAATCTTCATTTTGTTACAAAGCTATCATTATCTGGCTGTATGGATTTAGGTCAAGACTCCTGTGAAAAATTCAAATTTAAGATAATTCGTCCAAAACTCTATCAGATCATTAACCAAATTTGATACATACAAAACAACTTGACGTTAAACAAAAATAAGTAAAAATTCCTGAAAATGCCCATGGTTTCTAAATCTTGTCCTTGAACTCATTCCAACAAACGAGCGAATCTTCTATTTCCTTCTTTTCAGCATATTTCCCAAGAAGATTCATGGCACAACTTACAGATATATCCTCCAATTTCCGGATAACATAAAGGAAATGGACATGAATAATAAAAGTTCGAAAAGTGAGTTTGTTGTGTGGAGTGTTTGTCAATATTTGAACCGATGATATATGAGAGTCACGTAGTCCATTATAACGGTCTTGGCATGATTTTTCTCTTTTCAGAAAAGCGGAACAAGTATGTCACTACAAAGTTGTGTGGGTTTTTGGTTGAAATTTAATGCTGAGTTTATACAGCAAGTAAAATGAAATGAGAAATAAAATAAAGTAAGATGAAAAGTAATAATTTTTGGAGTAAAAGAGTAAAACGATATAAAAATAAGAAGCTGCCAATCAAAATATGGAATTTTATACTGGCACCACTTCAAAAACACTCAGCCTTTTCCTATTTCTATTCAATGGTCATATTTTAAATCTAAAGTGAATATCATTCCCTAATCTTGATGGCTCAAATGCAATAAGGACATTTACTGCACTGCACTGCACTGCACTACACTACACTACACCACACTACACTACAATGCACTAAACTCAATTACACTAAACTACACTATACGACACTACAAGACACTATATTACACTACACTACACTACACCACACTTCACTACACTACACTACACTACACTACACTACACTACACTACACTACACTACACTACACTACACTACACTACACTACACTACACTACACTACACTACACTACACTACACTACACTACACTACACTACACTACACTACACTACACTACACTACACTACACTACACTACACTACACTACACTACACTACACTACACTACACTACACTACACTACACTACACTACACTACACTACACTACACTACACAGTTACTACACTACACAACACTACACCACATTACATTACACTACACCACACTACACCACAATACACTAAACTAAATACACTAAACTACACTACACTATACTACACTACAAGACACTATATTGCACTACACTACACTACACACACTACACTACAATGCACTAAACTAAATTACACTAAACTACACTATACTACACTACACTGCACTACACTACACTACACTACACTACACTATACTACACTACAAGACACTATATTGCACTACACTACACACACTACACTACAATGCACTAAACTAAATTACACTAAACTACACTATACTACACTACACTGCACTACACTACACTACACTACACTACACTACACTACACTACACTACACTACACTACACTACACTACACTACACTACACTAAACTACACTACACTACACTACACTATACTATACTACACTACACTACATTACACTACACTACACTACACTACACTACACTACACTACACTACACTACACTACACTACACTACACTACACTACACTACACTACACTACACTACACTACACTACACTACACTACACTACACTACACTACACTACACTACACTACACTACACTACACTACACTACACTACACTACACTACACTACACTACACTACACTACACCATACTACACCACAATGCACTAAACTAAATTACACTAAACTACACTACACTACAAGACACTATATTACACTACACTACACTACACTACAGTACACTACACTACACTACACTACACCACACTACACTACCCGACCCGACCCGACCCGACCCGACCCGACCCGACCCGACCCGACCCGACACGACACCAACACCGACACCAACACCAACACCGACACGACACCGACACTACACCACACGACACCGACACCGACACGACACCGACACGACACCGACACGACACCGACACGACACCGACACGACACCGACACGACACCGACACGACACCGACACGACACCGACACGACACCGACACGACACCGACACGACACCGACACGACACCGACACGACACCGACACGACACCGACACGACACCGACACGACACCGACACGACACCGACACGACACCGACACGACACCGACACGACACCGACACGACACCGACACGACACCGACACGACACCGACACGACACGAGACGACACCGACACTACACTACACATGTCTTGATGTAATATCATTTGTTGAAATATTATCGTGTTAATCAAATTTCAGTTACTCACGTTTCTAACAGTCTAAGTGCTATAGATTTCCATCAAGTACCAACCGATTCAATTAAAAACCACTCAAATATCTAAAATGGCATTCAGCATACCACGATAAATGATGAATTAATCACATATTCCACAGTCTGTATTTAATGATTTTTTTAAATACTACCATAGCAACTCCATTTTTTAAGTACATTTCTAGGGTTACTGTTTGATTTCAGTGTTTAAAAACCATGAGAGAGTAGATAGTTCTTGACCTCTCAATTGGAACTGTTATGAAAAAAAAAAGATATCAACTTAATAACATACAATTTTGTGGTTATAATATGAATTCGCAAAAAAGTACGGTATATCTAAAACATTGATGAACTCCTCGAGACATTTGTTTTTTAAACAGTCGTTCCGCACGCTGCACTCGTAATAAAATAGTTACTGAAAGGACGTGTATAACTCTGCTAACATATGCTAACATAATATACTATTTTGAAACAGAATTGCTAAAATTAACAATTTGATTTCAATAAAATAGGAATATTGATTGAATATTAGGTTTTGTGTTTTTCTTGAGTGTTTAACCTCGGACAGTCTGAAAATAAACCAACACGTGTAAATCAAAATCAAATCGAAATGGGCCGCATATGGTTACACAGAAAAGAAGTTTGAAATAACAGAATGGTAATTGACATACCGCACATCCCCTGTATCAAGATAGCAAATGTCATAATACATTTTTGAAGACTTTTTTCGACTCGATAATTTTAAAAAAAATTGTTTTAAAGGTATTGATATTTGGACAGATTTTGGACAGAATTGGTTTCCGATTCATCAACGTAGTTTCAAAAGAAGACGTAATATTCAATTATTTTGAACTTATTTCTCTAGATAGGAAAAGTAACTGACAAAATGGTGCTATTTTTTCAAAACAGTAATCTTCTAAACGCAGTACTTATCGTAGAAAATTAATTTTTTGGTGGGGGGTGCCGCGGGGTGCCATCTGCCGCGACTTCATGTTTCGACAAGATTAATTTATATGGAAAGGCTAAGTGCTTAGTAATTCCGAAAAGTGCTCCGGAGCACTGGAGTGCTTGCGAGCAGTTTTCGGGATTACTAAGCACTCCAGTGCTCCGGAGCACTTTTCGGAATTACTAAGCACTAAGCCTTTTCGTTAAATGCTTCGGAGCACTAAATTAGGAAAGTGTTCAAGAGCACAGTGCTTAGGAGCACAGTTCTTAGGAGCACAAAAGTGTTTCGAGCACTTTCACGAGCACTAAGCACTGTGCTGTAGGACAGCTCTGAACTATATACAATTTTTTTTGTGTCGTGCTATGAATATACAGCTGTGTATAATATAGTCAAATAAAATATTCTATTCTATTCTATTCATCAATTAATAATGTGAATTAGTCTGAAGGTCAAATAGTCACAGCTACCTTGGAGTACCTAGTTTGAATTATGTCCAATTGTTCCTGAGAGGTGTACATGTTATTCCTGTAAATCTGCAAATAACAATAAAGTAAGTGGCACCGAAAATTCACACTAGGTAATCCAACGTAGCTTTGGTTTGGCCTTCGGAAACTATTTGGCATAAACGGCTTCGTGCGTTCAACATTTCCTACTCGTAAAAAAGGGGTCACTTTACTCACTTGATACATAAACAGCAATTCATATCACTGAGTATCCCAAAAAATTTAATTCGGAACAACAATTATTTTCTATCACTGGTCGGTATCAACTCATCCCCAACCTTTGTTTCAGGTCCAATCAACAACGAGATGTCATTCCAATCAACGGAAGACCCTCTTCTCACAGAGCCACTTTGAGCCATCTTAGACATCGCTCACGAACCAAAATGAACGAACTGCTGCCCATCATAGAACTGACAACCCTAGCACCTAGAAACCTCTCAGACACCAATGAAACGATAGCGTTGGACCACATCAGAAACAGTTCCATCTACGCGACATCTTTCGACAGCTCCTGGCCCTCCCACTCTTGGGCCCTCTGCTTCTTTGTCGCGCTCAAACTGATCACGATGGCCATGATCATCATGGCGGCACTGTTCGGAAACCTTCTAGTGATTGTGTCGGTGATGCGACATAGGAAACTGAGAGTTATCACTAACTATTTCGTCGTGAGTCTCGCTTTGGCGGATATGCTCGTGGCCATCTGGGCTATGTGTTTTAATTTCAGTGTGGAGGTCACGGGGGGGAGGTGGATTTTCGGGTATTTCATGTGCGACGTGTGGAACTCTTTGGACGTTTATTTTTCCACTGCTAGTATTCTGCATCTGTGTTGCATCAGCGTTGACAGGTAGGCTCAGCAATATCTTAATCGTGAGTTATCAAAAACAACTCAATTTTATTGAAGAAACAATGATATTTTGATAATTTGAAAATATGATTTTTTTGTAATATCTAACAGAAATCAAATAATTCTCCGGCTGAAACGACGCTGGACATTGAACTGCACCTGATAGAAATTGTAAAAAGACTAACTGAAAAGAAAAAATCTGAAAGTGAAAATTCGCTTTTCCATTCAGATAGTTGATTTTTCTAATCATCTCTAGTTTTCATTGAAAATTCATTAAATAAATCATTTAGGGAGTATGTTATTCAAAAATATCATTCATTTCATTGAGGCAAGTTTCGCTTCTCTCGCATTCAATTCCCAATACATTTTTGTCGACAAATTCTATTTCGCTTTGCCAAGCTTATCAGGGAGATTGGAAGAATAGCTTTCCGTCGACAAAAATGTATTGGGGATTAAATGCGAGAGAAGCAAACCTTGCTTCAGCTCTAACGGAGAGGGTAATAATAATAAATTTCACTTTAAAGAAATATAGAAACACGTTGTAATGTGAACTAAAAATTAAGAAAATGAATTATAGTTTTAACAAACACACGTTTTTACAATGATATGAATTGAAAATTATAAAATAATCTTAAAAAATTGATTTCAATGTTGGAAAAGCGTAGGGTGCTTTTCATTTATATTTTCATAATCACAGCATTTACGAATAGCTTTAACCCTTAACTACTGTGGTGCGGTCACCGTGACCGATGCCTATTTGAACATCTCTAGTATTAAGCCCCTCCCTAGTTGTGTAGCTTTGGGCGTCTCTTTACCTTCAAATTAGTGCATTTTAAGAAGGCTGTTGGGGTAGTCGCATGTTTTTGAATTACGTCGAGTTGAAATTTTTTTGCGGTCATACTGACCTCAGCACAGCATTAGTGTAACTTATTCTTGCCGTATTTGTTTGGAACAAGTACCCACGGAGAAACTTGAAAAAAGAAAAACTTGCTACACTTGTCCTTCACGACTAAAAATAAAAACTTTTCACATGTGTTACACGTGTACCAAGCCTATTTGTGTTGAATGTTCAACATATATCTGTATAAATTGCAAGTCTAACTTGTGATTTTTTACATCGTGTGATTTTTGTGAAAATAAATTTTTTTTATCAACTTTTTTCATTGTTTTGTAAGTTTATACCTGCGTCCTAAGAAAAATATTGCTAGTTTCATTTTAGAATTATTATTTTTTGTTTAGTGTTAAATAATGAATAAAATGTCGATTTTGTTTAAGAAGAAGCTGTTAACCAAGAAAACAAAATTGTGTAAAAAAGATGCCCGGTTTTTAATTGTATATATTTAATTTTCATCGAAAAATGTTCAATTCATATTATTACAATAAAATAATATGACAAAACTCAATTATATAATTTTTTATGGTATATATATATATATATATATATATATTTCGGTCACCATGGCCGCACCACACGCGTACCGTCATTAAACTTGTACTACAGTAGTTTCAACATTGAAAAAAGAAGATAAGTTATATCAAGGCTTATAATGATTGAATCAAGATGTCCTGCCTGGATTGGCCAGCATTGGGCCTGGGGCGGAGTATGCAGCTGGGACCCTACCTCATTTCCTTTTCTATTTATACCATCAGTGTTCGAAGTTTCATTCAAATGGCCAAAAATGCATTATTGTTGAAGATATTAAAATAATTGTAAACTCTTGCAACTATAAAATAAATAAATAGAACATTATAATTTCGAACAATACCATAATTTTTTGAAACAAATTCGCCTTTCTTACTTTTCTGGCGGCAAAATCAAGTATTTACAAAATTCAGCTACCTAGCTAATTTAGATATGATTTTGCAGTGGCCATACCCAGTTCACTAGACACTACCCGCACGGCATAACAACCAGAGGCTAGTTTTGATCTCAGTGTTTTCACATTACTTTCGGAGTTGAGCTTATCATCTAGATGAATACCAAGAAACTTGGTATTATTTTTCAGTACCCACTTGAATCTCTGGTAGATTGCACTTGATTAATAAGAGGCTGGATTTATTTATGTTAAACGAAAGCAAATTTGAGTCACACCACTTCTTCACAATATCCTTGACGATTTTTGTGTGCAGGTTCTTTACTTCATTATCATGTCAGAGGATTGTTGTGTGAAAAAATAGTAAATTTACCGTCAATCTTTAGATCAGCTATATAAAGTAGAAACTAGATAGGCTCCAATACAGAACCCTGTGGTACGCCATGACTAATCGAACCAGTATTAGATAAAGTATCTGTTCTCACAACTTGGGTACGCTCTCCAGGTAACTGAGGCTAAGATATCTGAACCCATAGTGTTGGAGTCAAGAGCAGTCCTGACAGGACATCTTGATTCTTGAATACTGAATCGCAGAGACTCAACCTTTCACTCCGCTTTTCCTTCCAGATACTACGCCATAGTCCAGCCGCTGGACTACCCGCTCATAATGACGAATATCCGTCTCGTGCTGATGCTGGCCGTGGTGTGGTGCAGCCCCGCGCTACTCTCGTTCCTGCCCATTTTCATGGAGTGGTACACGACCGCCGAGCACTTGGCCTTCCGCAGGAAAAACCCACACGTCTGCTCGTTCATGGTGAATCGAACTTACTCGGTGATCTCGTCGAGCGTGAGCTTCTGGGTGCCCGGCATGGTGATGATCCTCATGTATTACAGGATATACGTGGAGGCTGATCGGCAGGAGCGTATGCTGTACAGGTGAGTGGGAATATAGGATGTTAGGGGAGGGATCCGTTCGAATTTTCAGGATTTGTCATACTTGATAGTTGTTATACAGGGTTGTTTCTTAAAGAAATGCTAATATTTGAGGGGGTGATTCTTTGACTTATTTTAAGGAAAAAACTTTTTATAAATGTATGTCCTAAAAGTCCTAACTTTTGAGATACAGGGTGATAAAGTTTTGAAAAAAAATCAGTTTTTTAATAATAACTGAGATAATATTGTAGACATTTTTATAAAATTTGGTACATGTCTTCTATGCATCAAGGTGCATTTTTTAATGCACAAACATTTTCATTTTCTCAACCAGTGGCGTCCGTACGGGTTTTGCATTGAATATTTTTGGAGAAAAAAATACTACGCCACTGCTTTCTCCAAAAAAAAAAAATACTTTTGAGATCCTCATTTAATCTCTTGAGTTTTCTTTGTCCGCCGCATGGTTTTCGCTTAAAAAAATAAAAATCGTTTTACTTCAGGATCAATTCCTCAAAAATCTGATGTGGTGTGGAAATGATTGTGCATCGACTTAAAGCAAATAAAGGGATAAGATTTGTTCCAAAATGAATGAGAATCAAAAAAATATGGATTTCAGCTTGTACAAAAACGATTTTTATTTTATTTTATAAAAGTAAGTTTAAATGAACGGATCAAATTCGTTAATTATTGACAATATTAACACTGATTATAAAAATTGTTGGAAATGGCCACCTTCACTTAATAGGCATGCTTCCGCCCGTCTACGCATGGAATTACGCACAAGTTGAAATATTCCCGGCGTATTTCGAATAGTTTCACACGAGGCAACTATTCGCTCTCTTAAATCTTCTAAAGTATTAACGGGAGTTTTATACACTAGAGTTTTAAGGTGCCCCCATAAAAAGAAATCTAAACTGTTGAGATCAGGGGATCTTGCTGGCCATTGCTGAGGTCCTCCGCTTTCAGTCGATGCACAAACATTTCCACACCGCACCAGATTTTTGAAGAATTGATCCTGAAATGAAACGATTTTTATTTTTTTAAGCGAAATCCATGCGGCGGACAAAGAAAACTCAAGAGATCAAATTTGCTCAAAAATAAATGAGGATCTCAAAAGAATTTTTTTTTTGGAGAAAGCAGTGGCGTAGTATTTTTTTCTCCAAAAATATTCAATGCAAAACCCGTACGGACGCTACTGGTTGAGAAAATGAAAATGTTTGTGCATTAAAAAATGCACCTTGATGCATAGAAGACATGTACCAAATTTTATAAAAACGTCTACAATATTATCTCAGTTATTATTAAAAAACTGATTTTTTTTCAAAACTTTATCACCCTGTATCTCAAAAGTTAGGACTTTTAGGACATACGTTTATAGAAAGTTTTTTCCTTAAAATAAGTCAAAGAATCACCCCCTCAAATATTAGCATGTCTTTAAGGAACACCCTGTAGTATTCATTGATCCATAAAAACTTTTGGACTAGTCAATAATACACTTAGTACGGTTGAATACAATAAAACAATGAAGTGAATTTTCGAAGCAGCATTTACAAAAAAAATATAGACATTTTTTTTCTGTGATTTTATCAAAAAATTTGAAAAGTAGTCGTTTTACTTTATTTTTGAATTCGTGTTCCTTGGTTATGTTTTTTAAACTTTCTGATTGCATTATACAGTCTGTCCATAAAGTAAACCCTGTTAACTTTTGAACGGAGTGGATTTTTTTTTGATTTTTTTTTGGTTGAATGGTAGGTCATGAGCCACTTTTTGACAATGACAAAAAAATCCTATCCTTTTTTTAAATGGCATTGGGGGTCGAGTGATATCTCATTCGAATCGTCTTTCAATTCTCTATACGACAACAAAATTTAAAAAAAAATATCGGTCCAAAACAAAATGGCGGTAGATTATTTTAGAACTCTCACAAGAGAATCCTTTCAAATAAATGGATATTAAAGAGCTTTAGTGCAACGATAAAATTATTTTTCCGTTTCTGCAAGAGCTTCTTGTCACTCAAAATGGTAGATGGGTGCCATATTAGAAAAAAAATCAAATAAGTAGAGAAGTATAGTATAATACCTCGTTTTATTGAATCTCAACAAATCTCAGAAATCATGTTCTATATACAATTCTGAGGGATATAGAACATTTGTAGATATCAAAAAATATTTTTTCATTTCCATAGAGCTCGTGTAAAGACATTTATTCAAAGAAATCGCGTATAAAAGTTCTAACATTATGTGCCGCCATTTTGTTTTGGATGAATATTTTCGTCTGAAATTTTGCAGTCGTATAGAAAATCAAAAGTCAATTGGGATGAGATATCACTCGATCCCCATGACATCTAAAAAGATCTTTCAAAATGGCGCCTGGCCGCCATTCAATCCATTCAATGTGCCTCATGTCAAGTATGCCAATATCATTTTTATGGAAGTGTTGCACCAATCAAAAAAGTGCGTGTATTGCTTTTCATATTTTTCTCAGTACCTACTTTGGCGATAACTTTAAGTTCTTTCTGTACACATCTTTCATTGGGGCAATTTCACAAAATCAAAAATTTAAGCAAAGCTTTGTCATTTTTCAGTTGACGATATTAAAATGAGAATCTGGCATTTTCCAATCTAAATTATGTGTACATTAAACACATTAAATTCGTTATGGTAATGAATTCCATTCATCAAACGAATAAAGAGTGATCACCCAAGCAATGAATTGTATTCGTTCAACTATGAAACTGTATTCATCAGATTAATTATTATTGTTCGTTCTTCGAATAAATGTTGTATGATCGATATAATGATTTAGATTATTTCGACGATGGATATTTTTCATCAATTCAATGAATGGTGTTTATTGATAATCGGTTACTATAATGCAAGGTTCGTTGGGGTAGGTTAAGGTTTAAATGTGAGTGAGCCCATACATCAGGCTCTCCACTGCGGCCAATGGCCTATTGTGGCTCGTTATAATAATAATAAATACAATAATAAATTGTATTCGTTCAACTGATGAAACTGTATTCATCAAATTGGTTATTATTGTCCATTCTTCGAATGAATGCTGTATGATTGATATAATGATTCAGATTAGTTCGACGATGGATATTTTTCATCAATCCAATGAACGGTGATTATTAAGTATCGATTATTCCTTGATTCAATGATTGATATACATTAAATCTATGTTTCAGTTTATTCTCGTGATGCTTTCACACATTGAACTAATTATTTTGTTTATCATTTGAATAAGTGGTATTTATTCAATCATTGCATATCATTCGTAAATGCAATAAAGGCCTCCCACTGATATTGAGCATACAGTGAGTTTCCGAAAGATATGCAAAATAATTAACTTGCATTCATCAAAACATCGCATCCTGATTGGAAGGCGTATCTCCAAGTTATCTTTAATTTCGGCTGGCTCCTTTCGGAGCTCTTCGGATGTCTCTGTAGTCTGTGCTACCTGAGAAGATGCTTCAACGATCGCTTCTGTCTGCTTAAGTTAACCGGCTCTGTGCAAACAACGAAGTCGTGCGGAGTGGTCCCTCTAGTGGAGGCGCTGTGTACTACCAGCTAAAGCAAACTTGCCAGCAACGGAGATTTCTATGCGAAGATTCGGCTGAACAGATGCCGGCAAAATTTATGAGTATATTTAAACACGAGATGGCTTGGTTCGACATAAGGCTTATTATTATATTCATGAACATATTAATTACGGAGTTATAGAATGGGAGGAAAATGTTGCTTCTATCTGCCTAACAAAACTGGGACTTAGTAACTTCGTTACACCTTCTATGATCTTTCCATAGCCCCAATAAAACCTGTGTGTAGATCTGAAAATAGATTATCATTGATTTCGATAAACTTGGATTCATTGTAACAATAAAATCATCTCTGGGACCATTATTACGTTCATTGATATGATAAACAATTTCAAATGGATTCAGTGTACCCCTTTCATTACCTCAATGAACTTTTCCATAGCAGCAACGAAACCTGTTCATAAATGTAAAAGAAGATCATCTTTGATCTCAATGAACTTGAATTCATTATATCAATAAATACCTACAAAAGTCAGTGAATATTTATTCATTGCCACGATTGAAAATGTATTTTGCCAATGAACGGAAAGGTAAGAAACGGCATTTATTGATATAACGTACCACATTTTTCTCAGTGAAAAGCTCGGTTGGATTTCTCATAGGACATCATAAATAAGGCTTGTGTTCCAAACACATACATTTAATGATGTATATTTCATTGATATTGACAAAAAGTTATTTCTCCTCCGTTATCTAATCGATATATAATGGTTGTTTCATTCATTCGTGTACATGTAGATCACAATGAAATGACAAAGATAGCTATTGTTACGTAACAATATGGTAATTATAGACGTGGGATGGCTTTTAATATTGTATCATGTTCCAGAAATATAGAGCTAAAGTGATATTTATTCCATTTCAACTTTTCGTACACGTAAACTAGGCAAAATAACACAGACAATGTACTTAACAAGTGGTGATTTTGAGTATTACCTTATTTTTCCTCTCAGATAACAAAACCACCACGCAATTCAAGGATTGTCACATTATTCGAGAACAACATTTGGGAAAAGTCACTTGGACCATTAATGAATGGCCTCTAAGATTACCGGATTACCAGTAAATTTTGTAAATTTAATCGTTTTTTACCTTAGTGTCATAACTATGGATTTCCATCAAGTAACGGCCACGTCAATCAAAAAAAAAAAAATAAGTGGTATGATTATTACCCATAATTTTTTGGAATATTAATGAATTGCAATCCCAAAACTGAAAATACAACAAGTCCACAGGACGAGTTGTATTTTTTTGCATTGGGATTGCCAATGAATTGAAAATTTCGTTTGGAATTTTGTTACGGTTATTTTGGTTTAATGTGTATAACACGTCTGATGGTGAAAATATAGAATATAAAAGTAATGGAGCTAATTCAAAAAACGTTGCAAAATATTATTATTCGCTCGAAAAGTACATACATCAAAATATTTCGAACTCATCTGCAGCTAACGGGATACAAATATGAATACGAGTATAATAAGAATGAAGAGAAATGTGTTTATTTGTTACTGAACATATTAACGTCCATACAATGAAAATACGATTCAGTTTAATAATGAAATAAAAAAACTAGAGGAAATTTGCAACAACTAAGACGAATTTCTGTTGGTTCATTCATTCTTTTTTCTGGTAACAGGTCAATGTGGGTATATTTTAGGAGAGATATGACATTGAGGTCTCATATTCATCAAAATTATTATATTTGAGTCATATTCCATAAGGTTCAATAGAGCGAAAGATTCGAAAAATGAAAAATATTGGAAAAAAACTGAAGTGACAGTAAAAATGTCCAACTCTGGAGCATAGGTATAGAATTGGAAACCGAGCAACTTTTGTATTTGGCATTTTACGAAATTTTCAAAAAAACTAAATTTTTTGAGGATTTTCGAAAAAAATGTCAAATTTGACAAGTTTAGAGTAGCACGTGACAAAACAAAAGAGGCTATTTTTCACTAATTTTTCAAGCCCCAACTAACTGAGTAGGCAAATTTTCATTATATTTGTAAAAAAAACTTCCTTATGTTGCGAACTTTATGTGTGACACTGTATAGTGAGGTTTCAGCACCATCGATGGACAAAAATCAAAATTTACCTCTTTCATACCGACGTAACTCGAACAAAACGCTTGTTCAGAACAATACCTGTCGCTTGCACGAATTATAAACAAGACATCCGTTCATCATAGCAATGACTCCATTCTCCATTCTACACGCCATCGTTCATTTCAAACCGGAGAATGGAAATTGCAAAATGATATTTGCGTGGCAGCCGATATGAGCGATAGGTCATCCTGGTCGGAGATTAAATCCTACCCTTCACAATTGTAATTTGGGAGAAACCGATTGTGAAAGGGGGTATGGATTTGGGTTCGGCCTTGTGTTATGTGTGATTATTATCCGGTATTCGAGCGGGCTCTGGAGTTTGGAGGGCAGGTAATTGTGTTTTAATCACTGCGATGAAATTATTTATGCATTAGGAATGGTAGGTCAGGAACTTGGTCGTTGATAACAAGATTGGCTTATCGTTAGAGAAGAGTACTTCAACCTGGGACCCCAATTTGACTTTTGGAATTGAAATAAACGTTGGCATTATCTTTGGAATTCTAGTATAAAATCGACTCAAATAAGTTAGGAGGGATGAACTTTTAGTCCGGTGGCAAGGAGGGTTTTCGTAGCCGATAAAGCGCGACGGGATCACCCAAATTATTCTTATATATTTTGACTCGCTGAATCCGAATTTTGAGGGTGATAAGCCGTGAAAGCACCCGGAAAATTTTTATGGGCGATTTTCCGAGGGAAATCGAAAAATTCATTTTTTTCAAAAACAAATTATGTAATAATACTTTGCATACAATTCTCAACAAAAAAGGTATTCACAAGTTTTTCTTGAAAAGGCACCGTTTTCCAATAAAACGTGCTCGAAATTCGAAAAAATGCGATTTTCTCAATTTTCAGTGCTCTCTCATTCAGTCACATAATGATATTTTCAGGATCACCTTTTCCCAAATTATTCATGTATGTCTCGACTATGAATAACAGAAGAGACATTTTTGAAAAAGTCATTCGTGTGGATTGAATTTCCCGATACTTTTACCTTGCATGGAACCGGCATTTTTTTATTCGCGAAGCTCGCGAAGCTCACGCAGTGGACAAATTCTTTATAGTGTCGATCAAAACAGGTTCAGCACATATTTTTTCATGATCACAAAGCATTTCAGTAGTGGAAAAACGGAAAATTTTACCTAAAAGTAAATGAATTTTCCGAGGAAAATCGAAAAATCCATTTTTTCCAAAAACAAATGACTCTTCAATATACTTCATAAAATTCTCTACAAAAAGGTGTCTACAAATTTTTCTTTAAAATGTTTCGTTTTCGAGTAAAATGTGTTCGAAATTCGAAAAAATGCGATTTTCTCAATTTTCTGTGCTCTCTCATTCAGTCGCATAATGAATTTGGAATAATATATATTGGAAAAAATATTAAAATAATATTGGCAAAATATTCAAACGAAATATTGGCAAGATAAAATTATTATTATTTCGGGATATTGGTACAATATTTCCAGGATTTTGATTATATCATATTATTTTATATTACAACTAAATCACATATTTCATTTTTCAATTTTCATGGAGAATGTTCCCCTTTTCAAAATTATTTGGATATTATACAAGAAATATTATTGAAATATTGTGGAAGCAATATTGGCCTCAAAATATTTAGCGATATTGGTACAATATCATTTGCATATATTTGTAAAATATTCAAAGTGAATATATTGCTTTGGAAAAATTGATAAAATATTTCCACAAAATGTAGAATAATTTGAAAATTCTACAATTTTATTTCTACTTCAATTAACCACTGAGTTGATTGACTTATAAAAGCATTGTGAGAAGCCTTATTTAATATATGTATGTCACTATGATTCAGCTGTCATTCCATATTGATTTCAATATTATTTATTAAATATTCGGCCAATATTTAAATTTCAATGATGATGATGAATTCATTTTGTAATATTGTATTAATGTTGTCTTTTAAATATTGGCGTGAGGTTTTCGTTACAATCTCAATCAATATAGGGTCAATATAATTTTTAGAATATCGATTGAAGAATATTCCACCAATATGCTATCAACCTTGGATACACAATATTATTTTTTATCTCTAAAATCGATATGAGAGGAATATTGAATATCGCAATATTGGAGCTAAATGCTGGAAACAATATGTAGGAAATATCGCTCTATCGATATTGGTGAAAATTCTTCAACCAATATTGACCCAATATTTTATGAAACAATGTACATTCAGAACAGGTTGAGCCAATATTCCAACAATATTATTAGTGAAATATTGTTTTTCCAATATGCACCCATATCGGTCCAATATTATTTTAACATTTACAATATATCCCTATTGGCCCAATATGAAAACATGATTCAGCCAATATAAGGTGCTACCTAGGTTTACTTACATTATACCTACATTTACTCACTAATTCTCGTCAAAACCATCGATCATTTTTTTTTATTATTTGAATTATTTGGAGATTGATAAAAGCTCGACAAAAGCTTTCAAAGTACTAATCCCACGCAGACGGAGTCTTGTACACACTCTATATTGCGGCTGCAAAAGGCAGGACAAAATAATTCATGTGCCACTCTACTTGAACCTCAATCCACATTTCCATTCCAAACTTTGAAATCAATTATCAAGTAACTCCACTGGAAAACAAGTATTTAAACTCCGGTTTTTCAATTCCCGTGTTTACAGACTTCTCCAGCAGGTAGTCGTTCGCTCCATCCTTGGAAAAAGTGTGTCAGGGGACGACTTGAAACTCATCAAACTATAATCGAACATGTTCACAGAGAATGAAATGAATTTTCTCTCAGGATTTTCAAATTCAAACTTTACGAAGTGGGGACAACTAATTCTAACTGTTGAGGAATTTCCGCTGGGGCCAGTGGAGCGACTTTTCTTCAAGAAGTTTTGAAATTTTGAACGTGTAATAATTTCGAGATATCAGTTCATAAGTTCGCTCGACATTCCGAGGCAGTGAATTTGTAAACTTTCATAGGCCAATCCGAGGGAGAAACTGCTGGGGAATTAGGGGTATTACTTGGGCATTACAGGTATTACTGGCATTACACGGGAAAGGGAAGTATTACTCGAGCATTACAGATATTATTCGGAAGTGAGAGAACAAGTACAAGTACTGCATACTACACAATAATAATCCGTGAAGGGCGCACAAAAAAAGGTAGGTAATTGTGCAATGAAAAAACTAAAAAAAGGTCCTCCGACTTGTACTTGGCGACAAACCTAACATTAAGACACGATTTTATATTTTCTTACTTTCCTGACAGGCATCACTGGCATTACTCGGGAATAACTGGGTATTACGCGGGAATTACTTGGGTATCAGTGACATTACTTACGATTTTTGGGAATTAGTATACACAATATTCTCAGCGGTTTCCCCCTCGTTATTTGTTATTTAGTATGATGGAGATATCGATATTTTTATTTCTTTTAAAAAAACTCATAAAGCAGCATTTATTTATATTCATATGTTCAACATCGAATATCCCAGCCGACAATCACTCAGAGGAAAATTTTGACATGATCTTTTCTTGTTCCTAATTGAGGAGCACAAATCCAATATATTATTCAATTGCTTTACTTTTGCCGATTTCTTTCTCTCATCTGAGAGAAAACCATTCATTATGAGAAAAACGAATACTTTTATTCCTCCTTTCCACCAACATTCCATCGAAAACACAATTAAGGATGTGATCAAAAGGCTGTGTGTGCCAGCTTCCTTTTGTAATGTCGCCAAATCATTTATGAAAATGTTCCTTTGTGATGGATTTCCATTTTAACTCAGCCAGCGATTCAATTTTCCAATATTTCCACAAGAAATTTCCTCTGTACAAGGTAAACTAGGACCACTTACCGAAAATTATACAGTGTGCTCTCCCTAGAAGTAGAATACTATGTGAAATTGAAATTGTGGAACAAAAACATTACCTTTTTTAAGGGTAGGTACGCACCCCAACTAAAAAAAAATTAAAAAGTGGACAGCCAGAATCGCTTTCCCACTTTATATACTGAAGCTGGTGGTTTGAAATTCAGTCTTAGCATGACTCCCAATTAGGAATTAACAAGAGAAAATGACATTTTCAAGACACAACACAAGTTAATGTAATAAGAATTTTTGGATTTCGAAAATGGCTTCAACAATTTTGATCAAATTTTGTAGTCAGATAAGGTTTTGCTTTTTAAGTTCATCTATGTAGGCGTCTTTACAGAAAAAACGCGATTTTACTAATAATAATAATGATGTGAATTTTCAAATTCAATTATCATCCACTTCCAAACATCTGAATAATCTTAAATTGGGCACACATTTCCAGAACCGACGAAAATACAAGAATTTTGTAATTTCATTGTAATGATATTAATAATAATAATAATGATATAATGGAATACCAGCAAATGAGCCTGATCGATGTACTTAGTCCTCCTCGATCATCATAGTAGGACGATTTTCGTCAGAGTTTTTGGCTTCTGGTGTAGCGAACATCGTCCTAAGAAGAAAATAAGACTGAAATAAATCTTAAAGGACACCGCACACTTTTATAGGGAAATTGGCCCCTGTCGAATCGGCTGAATTTTTGATATGTTGTAGTCGAAGTCATTCCAAACAAAAAGTCCAATTGGCAAAACTTTTTCTATGGGCTAGTTTTGACGGTAGAGGGCGTTGAAGATTCTCATTTTCTCTGTTTTTAAACAACAAAAAACGTTACCCTGAATAATTTTCACTATTCTGAGTAATCAAGATATAAACATTCATCAGTATAAGATAATATTAAAAGTATTGTTCACATTGGTGACATTAAACATGGTCAATTATACAGTGTGTTCCATCTTGTATGGTCAAACTAATACCTCAAGTTGATGATAAAACTCTTGTTATTAACACGCTTATATTAGCTTCACTTGTATGTATGTATGTGTCTATGTAATTAATTCCGGTGAAGAAAATGGCGGCTCCATGATGGCGGACGAGATTTGTGATTATGGTCCGATTCAATTCAAAGTTGGTATGATGAAAGGATTTTCGGGGTCAGAGATTATGATGTTTTTTTCAATATTCATAAATTCAAAATGGCGGCTCCAAGATGCTGGATGAGATTTGTGATTCTGGTCAGATTCGATTCAAAATTGGTATGTGGTGGTTTTTTAGATCATATATTTCAAATTTTTTGTCAAAAGTTTATAAATTAAAGATGGCGGCTTCAAGATGGCGGACGATTTTTGTCATTATGATCTGATTCGATTCAAAATTAGTGTGTGAGGGTTTTCGGGGTCAGAGATTATATTGAAGATGGAAACCCAAAATGGTGGCCGAGTTTCGTGATTACGGTCAGATTCGATTAAAATTTGGTATAAGAGGGTTTTCGGGATCGGAGATTTAGATTTTTCAGTCATAAAAAAATATTATGTAGTTTAAAAATACTAAAGAACACGCTTTACTTCCAAAATGGACTAAAAAGTAAAATATAATTGATAATTCAATGTAAAAAAATAGTACTTTTAAACTACATAATTTTTTCTGCAGTTGGGATGCAATGTTTTCATATTATCCAGTAGCCCATTCTCGAACAATTTCCAAAACGAATCTGGACTATAATATTTTCATAATGAGTTAAAGTTCAATACAGGGCGATACGAAAAAAACTGGGTTGGATGGTGGAACGAATTGTCAATTATCTTTTACTTTTTAGCCCATTTTGGAAGTAAAACGTGTTCTTTAGTATTTTCAAACTACATAATATTTTTTTATGACTGAAAAATCTGAATCTCCGACCCCGAAAACCCCCTTATACCAATTTTTAATCGAATCTGACCGTAATCACGAAACTCGGCCACCATTTTGGGTTTCCATCTTCAATATAATCTCTGACCCCGAAAACCCTCACACACTAATTTTGAATCGAATCAGATCATAATGACAAAAATCGTCCGCCATCTTGGAGCCGCCATCTTTAATTTATAAACTTTTGACAAAAAATTTTAAATATATGATCTAAAAAACCACCACATACCAATTTTGAATCGAATCTGACCAGAATCACAAATCTCATCCAGCATCTTGGAGCCGCCATTTTCTTTTTTTCTATTACAAAAATGTCATATTGCATTGTCACCGGAATTAATTGCATAGACACATACATACATACAAGTGGAGCTAATATAAGCGAGTTAATAACAAGAGTTTTATCATCAACTTGACGTATTAGTTTGACCATACAAGATGGAACACACTGTATAATTGACCATGTGTAATGTCACCAATGAACAATACTTTTAATATTATTTTAATATTGATGAATGTTTATATCTTGATTACTCAGAATAGTGAAAATTATTCAGGGTAACGTTGTTTGTTGTTTAAAATCAATTCCAAATTTTCATATTTATATAACACTAAAAAGCAGAAAATAATGAAATTAAAAAAATCTGAATGTTTCATGTTTTGATAACGGACTAAAAAGTATAAAATAATATCTATGATCCTTATGAAGTATAAAACCACATACAGATTTCTAACTTTTTCTAAATTATCCTGAAAATTCATACTTGGCCAACTTTTAAAAGCTATTAAAATACTTGTAAAATTGGAAATGAAAAACATAGGACACATGTAATACATAACTATAAAAAGTGTAGAGAGTAGGTGTCAGTTAAAGAACTTGATAAGCGGTTCACATTATTTGTGGTTCAAAAAAATTTTTAGTTGTGCTATTAATTCATCAATTAGGTATCTGCTGCGTAGGCACTATGTTTTTCGTTTCCAATCTTACAAGTATTTCAATAGCTATCAAAAGTTGCCTAGTACGAATTTTCAAAATAAGATAGAAAAAGTAAGAAATATGTATGTGTTTCTATCCTTCACAAGGATTGGAGATATAATTTTATACTTTTTAGCCAGTTATAAAAACATGGAACATTTTTTTTTATTTTATTATTTTTCTTATCATCACTGTATGAATTTGAACAAAGTTTTCCGTCGATAAAGAGCTAGCATCAAGAAAAACGCTTCTCTTGTAGAGAAACGCGAACAAAACCAAGACACGTGTTTGTCCATTCTTTGGAGCCCGATTGAAAAACGTCAAAGAAAACAACTGATTCTACACAAATGAAGACATTATTGTATTTTTTTATAGTCGAGAATAATCTCAACTTCCTCTGCGAGTTCAATTTCCAGTGTTCCATCGAAGAAGCTTTCCCAACTATAAAAATAAAACAGAAAGGAATATTACAGAAAAAATCAAATGAAATCTTGGAATGGAAGTGCTGATAAAATGTTCTCCATTCACATGCATTCATGGAAATTCTCTTTATATACCTATGCTACTGATTCTAAGCTTCAAGTTTTCGCGGAAGAGCACTCGAACCGAAATCAAAGACCGTATTCTTTTCAACGACAAAGTGGAGTATGTTCGGAGGCTGGAATTCACAATGTATTGTGAGGATATGAATATTCCTTGTGGGGTGTCTGTTCCTAGAAGAAGAACTGTATTTTGTGTAGGTACGTGACAAAGGTCCCTAGAATTATTAAATGTACAGAAACTAATTTTGTGTTTCGAGCTTGAGGATCTCATCACTACGGTGAAATCAAGTGCAAAGGTGTGAATACTACAGGAATCAAAATAGTCCAATCGTTTTCAATATTTTTCCCTCTAACTGGGACCAAAGTTGATGAAATTTGGCATATTAGTAGATTTCGAGGCGAAAAATCAAAAAATCGAAGAATTCTTGCTGAGAAATGTCGAAAAGGGGGAAACTACCCCTTTAATTTTTAAACGCCTTTTTATTTATGAAGGGGTAATTTTTTCTGAAAAATAGTACTGCCATTCGAAATAACGAAAAATGTCAGGCAAGACATCACCATTCACACATCTAAGATACCTACTTTTCTTCCAATCTTGGGAAATATTCACCCCTAATTACTTGCGAAAGCCTGCAAAACTGATGATTTAAAAAAATTCTGCCACTTTCCGCATTGAAATTGATTTTTGAAATAACGTGGAAGAATATCGTGAAAAGTGCAAAGAAGTATGAGAGAACAAATCTGAACACTTCATGCACAATGTTTGTATCTTTAAATTTATAGCAACTTGTGGGTCAGTTAAAGGACCCCGCTCAGAATACATGGGATTTTGGTTTATTATATTATACTATTTAGAAAGACATGTGAAAAAATGTTTTTAAGTAATTTTTTGACCCTTAGAATTCAAAAAAATCAATATACTTATTCGATAATATGAAAGTACAACTCTTATTTTTTGAGAAAACTTCATATATTTTGAAAAATCATCAATATTTACCAATTTTTCAAAAAACTACTGTTTTGGCTTGCCACAGGCTACACATAACATTAAGTAACAAGTTTGAATACCTTACAATTAACGAGTTATAGAAAACTCGATTTTACACGGTGTTTCCGATATAACTCGTAAAGTATCAATGATATCGAAAAATCATATGTAGTCTACTCAATTGATAGATCTTTTTAATACATACAAATTCTTGATTTAACGTTTTTCGATCGGAGCTGTAGTTTTTTAGTTATCAACAAAAAACCGCTTTTCGCAACTTTGCCAATTTTTTAAGTTATGTTCGGATATCAGGATCGAGTCGCATGAAACAAAAATCATCTGTTTATTTTTGCACATTCAACATTGAACCGTTTCCTCGTTTCTTGGACTATACGCATTATTATTTGATTATTCAACATTTAATATTCCAGAATTGTTAATAGCAATTGACTGTCAACTTTTAGGTCATATAAACTCGAAAATCGAGATCAGATTACCCAAAAAACAAAAAAAAAACACGTAATTCCAGCACCAGACCACAAAAACCTATGAACTACAAGCGCTGTATGTAATAGCTATGGTCCTGGACATGCGTCTAGCCGTACCAATTCTACTTTTGATCCCGCAGTTCCGCATGCGCACAACTCGAATTCAAATAATGCAATTGAACAAGTGGGTCATTTAATGGCGGTGTGGCGGGGTATTCAGATGTCAAAACAAGAAGGCAAACTGAGTTGAAACTGCGTGAATTTGTTTTTTCGCTTGCAATTGACACACAAACCTAACGACTAATTTATCCAAAATTCAGAAAGAACAGGCGTGGAGCAGCTACATTCGACGGTTCACCCCGCTTCCAGCGTAAACAAGTGCGAAGTGCGCATGCGGAACTGCGGGATCAAAAGTATAATGGTACGGCTAGACGCTTTCATGATCCTGGTCGCAATACTTGGATTCAACATGCCATTTCTCCTACTGCACTTGCAAAGTGCACCTAAAGAGGAATTTTTCATTATTTCTTACATATTTTTCACTGTTTAGGGGCTGTTTTCCCTCCCTTTCCAACACACCCTAAGCAAATATACTGTTTTTTACTGTTCTCGGGTACCAAATACTACATCCCTACGAAATTTGCAACTATGGGCTTGATGGTTAGAGGTAGGGGACTATTTTGATCTCTAAGGCTGTGGTAAAAGATAATGTTGTATAATTGATCACTAAAAAAGAGAAATCTGAATTTTCGTAAAGTTCATCCGTCAATCCAATCGTGCTCCACTCCCTGTTACTTCTTTCAGTACAACGAATTTCGCGTGCTTTCAGGAAAGTGTTTTCGTGAAAAACCAACAGATGTGACTCCTGAAACACCCTTTGTCAGTTCTCCTATATATAGCGTCCTCTCGCACCAGTGCCTAACAGACGGTGACCTTATATACTTACACTGCTTGTGAAGTGTATCACTTTAGCAATTTTGAAATTCGATGCAAATTCCTTCGGTTGTTCAGCAGGCATGAAAGCTTTCAGCACAAGCTCATTTATTTCATCAATACTTTTCAAATGCCAGACGAGAAAAGCATAATAATCAAATGAACACCCTCCTTCCTCCCCCCTATTATGCCATTATTCGCCAAAAAACAATCACTACTCTGGCTAAATCTACGACGGGCATTGAATTATAAGATATATGTGCTGCCAAACAGGTGAGAAATAAGAGAGCGGGTAACCAGTTGATCTCTGATATCGGAAATTATATTTTCAATCATTGATGATTCCAGAGCATGCTAGATTTTTCATGAGCTTGATGTTGATGGCTATTTCCATGACCTTCGACATAATAGTATGATGGGGCTCTAGTTGCTGGGCAGAGTCTTGTTTTCGTTTTTGAAAGCTGGTTGTACTCTTGCAATTTTTGAATTAGACGAAAATCCCCCCAAATTAATAGAGACCTACTAGCTTTGCTAATGTCGTTGATTCGTCGGCGAAAAATAATCTCCGGTATATGTTGGGAATTGGTTGTTTTCCCAATGCATCCAGAGTAGGTTTTGCAAAAAATATGTTGTTGGCTGTCTCCTGAGCGTTTGTTGCCAGTGGTCTTCCTTGCCTAGGGGAGGAAATGAACTAAAATTGAAATTTTTCAACACGGCTTTAATAAATGACCAAAAATGACCTGTTTACAATTCACATTTCTGAATTAAAAGTTACATTTTCTGAAGCACATTCTACTAATCTGAATTACATGTGAAAAAGGTGTAGTATTCATGTCGGATTTCATTTATTCTTTGATAGGTCTGCTAAGAATGTCAGACTACACAATAAAATAATATATGAAACCAAAGTCAGCTACGAATGAACTCCCATCACTGCACTGGTATTCTTTCATCGTGACATGTATTCACTGAAGGTTAGATAATACGAGTAACTTTGCACTCGGCTCATAAACTTCTGAGAAAAATTGCACTCTTTCATTTGTTCGAGACCGAGTTGCAAGGTCGCAGTTGCCGTGAGGCAATTTAATAAACTAGGAAGTTAGATTGACATAGTTTCTGAAAGTTCTAGAACGAAAACTAATTAGTATGTGGTGGAGGTAGATCAAAAGTCGAAGCATCCTTATGAGGAAAGTTCGTTCATAATTTGTTCGATAGTCAAAGTCAAATATGCTTTTGTTGTCGTATGGCATATTAAAATTTAGTTGAAATCAGTTCAATAACTGATTTCGCTCCCGAATCAATATCCGGGAGCGATCAATATCCGGGAGCGAAAACAGAATGTCTTCAAGATTGAAAATAACAAAAAAGTACATAGTTGTTCAATATGTTTGAGATACTTACATTATGATCCAAGGAAATCATTTCTGATGGAAAATTTCTGACTGGAGTTCCAATAACTTAATGAATTTCAATTCATTCATCAGTTAATTATCAAATTAAAAATCACTTTTCCTTGGGTAAGGTATGTCTTACGTCCTACGTCTTACGTCTTACGCCTTACGTCTTACGTCTTACGTCTTACGTCTTACGTCTTACGTCTTACGTCTTACGTCTTACGTCTTACGTCTTACGTCTTACGTCTTACGTCTTACGTCTTACGTCTTACGTCTTACGTCTTACGTCTTACGTCTTACGTCTTACGTCTTACGTCTCACGTCTCACGTCTCACGTCTCACGTCTCACGTCTCACGTCTTACGTCTTACGTCTTACGTCTTACGTCTTACGTCTTACGTCTTACGTCTTACGTCTTACGTCTTACGTCTTACGTCTTACGTCTTACGTCTTACGTCTTACGTCTTACGTCTTACGTCTTACGTCTTACGTCTTACGTCTTACGTCTTACGTCTTACGTCTTACGTCTTACGTCTTACGTCTTACGTCTTACGTCTTACGTCTTACGTCTTACGTCTCACGTCTTACGTCTCACGTCTCACGTCTCACGTCTCACGTCTCACGTCTCACGTCTCACGTCTCACGTCTCACGTCTCACGTCTCACGTCTCACGTCTCACGTCTTACGTCTCACGTCTTACGTCTTACGTCTCACGTCTCACGTCTCACGTCTCACGTCTCACGTCTCACGTCTCACGTCTCACGTCTCACGTCTTACGTCTTACGTCTTACGTCTTACGTCTCACGTCTCACGTCTCACGTCTCACGTCTCACGTCTCACGTCTCACGTCTCACGTCTCACGTCTCACGTCTCACGTCTTACGTCTTACGTCCTACGTCCTACGTCCTACGTCTTGCGTCTTGCTTCTTGCGTCTTGCGTCTTGCGTCTTATGTCTCATGTTTGTGTCTTGGTACATAACAAATAATACTCCACATTTCATAAGACAAATTTGACAAATTAAATATATCCGCACACACCTAAGGTGTGCGGCGCAATGATGAAATTTGACTTTCGTGATGACGCGCTTGATGACCTCTTAAGTGTAACCTTCATCCGTCAGGGGGGTACCCCCGAGCCTCCCGCTTATATCCACCACTGTTTAGTGATATAGCAAAAATAATATGAATGAATAGATTTGATAAGAGCTTGATTACCTCTTATTCCCCCAAACCCTTTAAAATAATTACGACTCTAGACGAAGCAGCTATTAATATCCATTACAAAAACTCTCGGAAACACCTCGATTGTTCTTCTACGTCGTATCTGCCCGCACTGTGTACGAAACAAATAAAAATAAACTGAGAAGGAATCACAAAATACAGTTAGGAATCTCTAACGCCTTTGATATTGGTTTTCCACTCTCTTACGTACCTTCGGGGAATATTGGTCTTCGGTGTTTATTTTTACTTTCTTTTCCGTTTTCCGTCGAGTTCCATTCCACCGTCGAAAAACATTAAAACTATTTATACAGATGCTTAAAAAGGGTTAATGCTGTCCACAAAGTTACGTCACTTGAACTATTGGTTACTTCTCCAGCTCTTTTGGAATTGCCTAACATTGACAGTGATTGCACCCTATAAATAATGGATGCTTTGTCCTTTATAGTACAGTAACTACAGATAAATGTAAGCCACAGTAATATGTAAGTATGAATCGTAGCACTTTGAAACTGGACAGATGACTTCTTGGCATCATGAATCATTAGAAAAAAATAATTTACCAAAAAATCAGGGGGGGGACCCAATTTTCATTTTAAAAAAATTATAATTTTTTTTTGCTGTTGTTTCGGAAAGTATAAGATTTATCAAGAAAAAGTGTATGTCGTTCCTGAAGACTTTTACTTCCTCATACTAATATTGCAAATATAACATGTGGGTATCTGAGTACCCAAAATGTGTTTTATCCCACTTCATAATATAATCCTTCTATGATATTTACGGAGGATCCGAAAGTCACGGATATTTTAGTTGATATGAAATAATTATACTGGAGCAGGAATCAATACCCTCTTTGGAACATATGCAACGATTTTAGATTAGTGAGATACGTCTCACTTAGACATGCCAAAGAAAATACTGGGTTTTACTCCTGCCTCAGTTTTCAACTCACCCAAAATCTCGGCAATTTCTCTCAAACACATCCTGTATAAAAAATTAAGTATGTAGGCAGGGCTAAAACAAATTTTTTTTTGGCATGTATAAGTCACTACACTAAAATTGTTGGATATAGTCCAAAGAGGGTATGGGTTGCTGCTCAAGTATAATAATTCGATATTTACTGAATTAATCATGATATTGGGATCATAAGCAAACATCTCCGTGAAGTGCGAAAAAACACATTTTAGGTACTCAAATACTCGCAAACTATATTTGCATGAGAAGGTAGGAGTTTTCAGAAACAATATGAACTTTTCCTTTTCCTCCTCCAATCATTTTAGCAGAGTTATGACCAATCAAATATTTGGCTCCGCCAGAACTTTAAGCGGCGGGTAAGCGTAAACCTGAAATTTGATATCGGCGTTCAATCCCGTTTTCTGAGAAAACGGGCGCATTTCATAAAAAATTATTAGGAGACATTTTTGTGCAGAAGTGATATGTCTTTCACCTTGTTGTTTTTCCGATAAATCATATACTTTCCAAGATAACAGCAAAAATCTATTTATTCATTTTTAAACGATTTTTCCACATCTGGAATTTTTGTATACAATTTTTTTTCGTGTTTATCAGGGTTCCAACAACTAGCATACCAAGTTTGGTGGTGCTACAATCGATCTCCGTCTCAAAACCGAATTGTACTGTGAAGTCTGATGATCGTTTCTGATTTTCCGTCCTCAATTCATGTCGCACACCTGAACAACTACTTAGGTTATATTTTTCAGTGATCTTCGCTCATCAGGTCTCAATGAAGACTAGAGAGAATTAAAAAAATCAGTTATCTGAATGAAAATGCGAATTTTCACTTTCAGATTTTTTCTTTCCATTTCAGGTAGAGTCTTTTCACAATATCTATCAGATGTAGTTCAATGTCCAGCGTGGCTTGTGCCGGGGAAGTAGTTGTTTTCTGTTAGATATTACAAATAAATCACATTTTTCATTTTTCAATTTTCATGGAGAATGTTCCCCTTTTCGTACTGGATTATTATTACATTGGATCATGGATTGGAATATGAATGCGTTGTTCATCAGAACGTGTCTTTTGTAATTTCAGAAATACGAGGACATTACTCACAAAATATTGGCTTTAATTTCGCTTTTCTCCTCCTTTTATCTTCGGTCCGTGATTCATGGCTCATTAAATTCACTTTGTGAAGTCTGATGATCGTTTATGATTTTCGGTCCTCAATTCATGTCGCACACCTGAACAACTACTTAGGTTATATTTTTCAGTGATCTTCGCTCATCAGGT
The DNA here is from genome assembly GCA_958298965.1 of Chrysolina haemoptera. Lineage (NCBI taxonomy): Eukaryota > Metazoa > Arthropoda > Insecta > Coleoptera > Chrysomelidae > Chrysolina > Chrysolina haemoptera. The sequence goes on along the minus strand of OY282586.1, from coordinate 53,864,896 downwards.
CCCAATCGCTTGGGTTCATTTTCCAGGATCTTCATTTCAACAACAGAGATTTAGCTTTGAATGTTTATCTATAGAGCTCCATTTCTTCTTTTTTTGCTGGTATGCTGGCCCTACCGCCAGCTATACCTCAGCCTCTTGAGTTGTTGTCTCGCATTCTGACAGTACGTGTTTGGCGGTGTCTGCCCCTTTATCACATTGTCTGCAAAAAGTCCTTTATTGTACAGTCCCATTTTGTGCAGTTGTTTTCTCATTGGAAAAGGCCCGTTATTGTTCTAACTTGATTCCTGCTCAACTTGAGTAGTTCTTTAGTTTTGTGTTTTGGCGGTTCTTTAATGAATATTTTTCGGAGGTGCATGAGAGAGACTTCGTATCACCTCTCTCTCTGTTTTCGTTTGACTTACTTCCGAATACATCCTCGAATGTCAGATTTAGTGATACCAGGTGCGGGTTCTGGGCCAATATATGGAGTTGATGAGCCCTATATACCATAGTGCCTTGGAAACCACATCAAAGCTATTTTGTTGTATACAGAGGGAACAATGAGTTCTTCTTGGCATTTTCATACCAGTCTTGATGTCACTTTTGTCTTCGTAAGAAACTCAAGTGACACCTGGCTGTCTGTGCATATTTTGATCCGTGCATTGCCCTGTTTCTTTGCGCATTGCAAGACAGGGTACATCTCTGCCTGGAATATGGACCTAGGTGTTTGTTTCTAGTGAGACGCTTATTTTGGAGTTTCTCCGCTCATTGTATATTCCAGCACCAGTTCCTTTTGGATCCGTTCAGGATTGCCACTGTTGTTGTCATCTACCCATTTCCTCCGATATTGCATGATACACTCGAAGTTAATGTTCAAGAAGTACCTAGGAGTTAGGTGGTTCGTTGGTTCGTTGGTTCCATTTCGAGAATGTTGCCTCCCATTATATCCCTCATCTTGTTGTGATCCGATCCATTGCTCTTGTTTTGTTACCTTAGAAGGTGAATTGGTGGGAGGTCCAACAGTGCTTGCATGACTGATGTTGATGTTGTCTCCAAGCTCCCTATACTAAGGCATACAAGTCATTGTACCTTGCTCAACTCAGCCACGGCTATTTTTTGTGTTATCTTTGTCCACCATACCAAAGATGAATATGATGAGATCATAGGTTTCACTGCAATGTTGTATATCTAATATACCATTTGGGAGTTAGCCCTACAAGTTTTCCTGTATGCCCGCCTAACTATCATCATTACCTCAGTCTCACCCATGTTCGACAACGACTGAGATGTAATCAATTGCATTCAGTGATACCATGCCAACGAGAGCATCATCCAAAATGCAAACATCGCTACAAACGATAGTGTATAACGAGAAAACTCATATGCCATATTTATGTTTTCGCTACGCTTCGATGCTAACTAGCCAAGTTAGGGCAGACTTGTTGTCAAAAGCATTCATAAACTTTGCATGAACACAACGTTTGCTTTCCAGAAAAGTATTTTCTCTGGATGACGGGATACACGCAATCCGAACCGTACAAAGGATAGCGAGTGGGAAAAGGGTAATATGTTTCCTAGCTGAAGAACTAAAGCATTTCAAATGTGTTAGCGTTCATATAATAATTATTATTTATATTATGCTGTTTTGATGTATGCATCAGTTGATGAAACTGCTAGTTTGCGTTGCATCTGGATTTTCATTGGGGAATTGAAATATGGCGATATGAAATATTGAGTTATGGTATATTGGAATAATAATTATGATGAAGTAGGGCTCTGAATGAACCCAAAATAGTGTAACTGAAGATGCAATGATAATAGACACCCAAGCATGAACTCAAACTCACCAGGAATAAAAGAATTCCTTAAAAACTGCTGTCATTATTCACAGAATGTCTACTGCCAGCAGTTGGACTCTATACTGGGTATTGTAGGTTCAAAATCATACGAGAACATGCCTTTGAAAACCTAGCAAAATGAAAAAATGTGAGTCACCCAAGGAGATTCTGGTATCCCCATGAACGGAGAGGAGACTTGCTAAGGAAGTATTAGGAATCAGTTAAAAACCTATCGTAGGAATCCCCAGCAGCCTTTTAGATGCTGCAAAGAGAGAACTTCTAAAAAACTTTTTATAAAAACATAGTACACACCTGGCATAGAATACTGGAAGAATTTGGCCTTCGAAAAGACTCAAGAGAGAAATCCTCTTTCTTGATAGACAAGACCAATCAATGATATTAAGTTACTCTAAGAATATTTTTAACTCTCTTTGTCTGAATCTTTGCTGTTTTTTCACAATAACATGTTAAGTATTCCCAACTGTAGAAACTATAGGCTAATGTTATATATTTGGGTTTCATGAAATAGGATTTTGAATAGGTCTCCCAAAAATAATAATTTTTTCGAGTTCATCGATAACAACCATAATACTTATTCGTTCATGTAAATACAATACTAGTTGGCAATATTGAAAAAGGAGAAATATGATTGATCTGTATTTTGTATATTAAATATTGTGGAGATCAAATCATTTTGTGTCTAGTTCTTTTTCAATGTTCATTTTCGTTCAATAACAAATTCAAAAAATGTCCATAAAGATTCAGAAAATTAAGGTTTGATACCATTACACACGAAGCAGTGCCCATATCCATGGGGTATACTGTCAACACATTTGTGGTCCATCCCTGGAGCAGACGTATTTAACTAAAGATGATATAATTTTCCTTTCCTCCGGTCTTTCATTTCTGTCGTCCTTAAGCATTTATGATCTAGCTGCTCAAGAATATTGTAATCAGCGTAGTTGTTTGTCTCTCTCAGAAATAATTTCAACATTCGTTCATAACAAATAAGTTTTTCCGTTCCATAATAAATTCATTAGTTGTTTCTCGAAGTGAAGCCCCATCGATAGGTACAAAATAACCAAATAGTTACTCAATCTATATGATAGTCATAGTCATCTCTAAAATAGTCTCGAAGGATAGAACAAGCGAACCAACTCCACAACTATAATCCTCGTAAATCCATTTTGTTTTTTCATATTTGGAAAGCGGACACGAAATTTTAATTAAAATTTTCGATAGCGAGACTGGCAAACCATTGCGTTGTCTGCCGTTTGTAATAATGATCATAAAAAAATTTCAAAGGAAACTTTGAAGCGCTAGCTCTGGATTATTTGCTATTTTGCGCGGCAGCATTAAAAATAATAAGCGGTTGAAGTTCGAAATTAATAATCCCAAAAAATTTGGATTATTTCCACATTCATTATTCATTCATTCTGTGAAGATGAATAATTTTTATCAAAATAAGATGAAATTTTCCATTATAGTTATAATGGGAATGATGCTTTATAAAATTATGGAAACTTCGCCATTAACTTAATTTTTCCAATGAATCCAGTACGATTGGGTTTTGAGACAAGAATCGATTGTATCGCCACCAAACTTGGTATGCTAGTAATTGGAACCATGATGACCACAAAAAAAAATTGTTTGCCATAATTGCAGGGGTGGAAAATATATTTTTTTGTTTAAAAATATATAAATATATTTTTGCTGTAATCTTGGAAAGTACATGATTTATCGGAAACACAACTCAACAGGGTGAAAAACAATTCAATTTTCCACACAAATAATTCCCAGTAAGTTCTTATGAAATGCGCTCGTTTTCTCAGAAAACGTGATTGAACGCCGACATCAAATTTCAGGTTCACCCTTACGCCGTTGAAAGTTCTGGCGGAGTCGAATATTTGATTGGTCATAACTCTGTTAAGAATGATCGGAGAAGAAAAAGGAAAAGTTCACATCGTTTCTGAAGACTCCTACCTTCTCATGCAAATATAATATGCGAGTATTAGAGTACCTGAAATATGTCTTGAATCGTTGCATATGGTCCAAAGAGGGTAATGATTCTTGCTTCAGTATAAGTGGGACAAAACACATTTTCGATACTCATCAGATACTCACATGCTATATTTGCATGAGGAAGTAGAAGTCTTCAGAAACGATGTGGACTTTTTCTTTTCCTTCTACTATAATTTTTAACAAAGTTATTACAAATCTAATTTTTGGCCCTGCCTGAACTTGCAGTGGCGGCTTAGTGCGAGATTGAAATGTGACGTCGGCGTTAAACCACGTTTTCTGAGAAAACGAGCGTAAGTATTACTGAAGATCATTCTTGTGGAGAATTGAATTATCTCTCAACCTATCGAAATCGTTTTTTGATAAATCTTATATTTTCTGAAATAACAACACAAAAAAATTATATTTTTTTAATCAAAAATGTTTAAGGTTTCCCTCTGATTTTTCGTAAACAATTTTTTTTCTAATAACACATGATGTCGAGATGTTATGTGCCGAGTTTCAGAGTGCTAAAATTCATTCTTCACTTTTTGCTCGAGTTTGTCTGTCGTTACTGGATTACATGGTAAGATTCTCAATTTCAAATTGAATCCATGTACAATTTGATAAATTTGATGAGCTTGGCAAAGCGAAATAGATTTTCGTCGACAAAAATATATTGCAAGAGAAGCGAACCTTGCTTCAATGAAATGAATAGAAATAATTAAAAAAATTCAACTATCTGAATAAAAATGCGAATTTTCACACATTTTTCACAATATCTATCAAATGTAGTTCAATGTCCAGCGTGGATTTAGCCGGGGAAGTAGTTGTTTTCTGTTAGATATTACAAATAAATCACATTTTTCAATTTTCATGGAGAATGTTCCCCTTGAACATGAATACCTCCCAAGAGGAAGTTTGTCTTTCAGCCGCAGATGATTCCACAATAGATTTTATGAATATTCTATTCATATTGATTAAAAGTTTGATTTTGTGGAGGAAATCCAGTTCTTGACATAATTTTTGGGGTTTATCACCTTCCACAATCTGAAAATGAAAAAATTTTTTAATCCAAAGAAATCTGTACTCTGTCAAAGAAAGGTCTTATTACCAAAATCGCAATTCAAATTCAGTTTTCTCAGCGTCTTTCTAAGAAGTTTTGATAACGGAGGCAGATACAGCCTCCGAAACGTCAACAGTTTTCAAAAAAAAGAGAAGTATTCTTTGTTAATTCGATCTCATTTTTTCAGATAGGCAAATTCAGTGTAGGGTACGTTACTGACAAAAATTAATTTCTTTCAAGACAGCAGTCTTGTGAACGCAGTAACTTATCGGGCAAATTAATTAATTTGCCCTTCTACACTTGTACAGATTTCTTTGGATTAAAAAATTTTTTCATTTTCAGATTGTGGAAGGTGATAAACCCAAAAAATTATGTCAAGAATTCTATTCATATTTTCGAACAAGAATCAAAATTGACAAACAATATTTCGACGAGTTTCTGATATATTTCAGATGTTGCTTTCAAATCCAGAAACGCAACCATGCAAAGTGTCAAAGGCAACTTTACTGAAAATTACTCCTTGTATGCATAAATCACACTTACGCGAACTCAGATATAATATCCTACCCTTCCTATCGTTCAAGGTGAGGTAATTAGAAATCAATATTCCCAGATCTGTCAGACTTAACCTAACCCTAATGAAGTTAAGCGATAAACGTGAGACTGTTCTGCAAAATGAACAGCATGGAGTTGGTTATCAGCACGCCGTGAGTGAATACATAATATACTGGGTGGTTATAAATAATCAAGCACAGCTGTCCCAAAGCACAGTGCTCGTGAAAGTGCTCGAAGCACTTTTGTGCTCCTAAGCAGCCATTTTTGCTGCTTTATCTACGTCTCCATTACTCTTTATGCCACAATGGCTAGGCACCCGCATAAAGCTAATAATTTTGTCACGTTCTCTCATAATATGACTATGGCAAGAAAAATCATAACAAGGGGGTCCAGCGAATATTTATTTTGTGAGGACCTTATGGAACTTAATTAGTCGGTGCAAATCAAGGAGTGAGTTTGATGTTTATCAAATTCGCAATATACTATGGACTGGTATATAGCGCATAATGCTGCTATGTACACACTAGTCGCTGAGTGCATCGACCAGCCATGAGGATTTCCATCTACAAAAATTGCACAGCCCACCATTTTCAGTTTTGGATCCATCTGTGAATATTTGCGATAGTTGGGAAATTTACTGATGTTACTGTAGTAGTTCAGTTTGTGGTGTTGTGAATTCATTTCTGATTTTTTTATTCTGTTTTCTGTAACACAGCATTATATATCCCAGCTAATATCCATGAAGGAAATTCTGAAAATTGGTGTGTGGTGTGACAGACCACAATAGATTCATTCACTCAAAATCTAACTAAACGTACATGGCAATCCGTGGTTAATATTCAACATAGAAAGCTCTATTTCACTGACTATTTCACTCATCTTAAAATTCTCACCTAATCTGACCAATTGGTAGCCAAAGACAACTCGTATTATCGCGACAATTTCACTCACTATATAAAAGTCGCGTCTCCTGCGATATGAGGACCAATCAGAATGGGATTTCGCGGAAGTACACGCTTCCTTTCTTTCCGATCCGGAAAGACCACGTCGTCAAGTCAACCACAAATATAAACAGCAATGATACATCTTGTAATCTAATATGACATAAACGTCAGGTTGAGAGACTTCATGTTTATTATTCATTAGTTGCAACTATTGAAGAATTCGCTTTGTTTACTCGATCAAATTTCAAATAATAACTTGGTTGGTTCGTGAAATTATCTCAATAAATACGACTCGTGCTCACAATACAATCGATAATTCTGTCAGAAATCAACGAGATCAAATTGCTTGGTAACACCACGAGTCCCGTAGGGGCAATCAAAGCAATTTGATAATATTGCGACCACTCGTGGTATGACCCCCGAAAATTCAATCACTCGTGGTAATACTCCTGAGAATTTAATTCCCCTTAAAATCATTTGTTTTGAAACACCATTTGGGATTTTGGATGTTGAGGTTGAGATACAGCTACACAAATACCAAAATAATTCAAAAATTCGACATGCAAGGATCAAAAATCGACGGCGGAGCGTATTTCAAAAAAACACATCAAAAACTCTAAACCATGGTGGGCCACCCTGTATACTATAGGTCCTTCCAATTGACCATTCCTGAACCCACAAAATAATAACGTTTCTTCACGTTATTGTCATTGAACTACATTCTTCATTATTAATTAATTCCCCAGCATCCTTTCGATACCGACTACAACTAAATTGTCACGTAAACCATTATAAATGCCAACAAAATATTTTTCATAGCTTTATGCATCGCCTGCTCTTCTTTTATGGCACGAATTGTGATGAATTCTTAAATATATCTCTGGGACGGAGAATTCCTCTGTAAAATGGGATGTTTGTTGCGTTGTCATGAATGTTGGTCAAGGTTTCTTGTAGCCCTTTAGTTTATTTAGAACTTTTTTCTTTTTAATATCTAAAGCTGGTTCGTTAAAAATAAATATGTTATCAATTTCGTTCTCTGATAGATATTACAGATATAGGTATTGTAAAAATCCATATTAGGATAAAAGATGGGGAATTTGTCTAACGTAGCCGTTAGGCCGAATTTGATAACCCATCGATTATCGTAATATGAATTTTTACGATACGAGTATAGTACAATAAACCAACGTTGACTCTAATTAATCACTCGAAATTCGGTAATATTCCCTAATTTAATGATAATACTATTATGTAACAAGCTAGCGTTTCAGAGCTTTGAAGTTTACCCATCATTGATGATTTAATATACCTTTTCCGTCGACCGTTCATTTATGATGCATTTTAACGCACTCAAAATCCTTGATTAATGACCCCTGTTAATGAATGATTTTCTATTAATCAACGATTTGTTTATATGCAACCCAACATACATTGCTCTTATACATTTTATATTGGTTAGTACTATCTGTCATTATTTATTTGTCAATTTTCAAATAAAATTTCAGAAAATGTTCATTACACCAGTTGTCACTCAAAACCATATATGGTCCCGTGGCGTAACGGTAAAGTTCACGTGTCATGCAACACTAAGGTCGAGAGTTCAATACCCATCGATGGTAAAATTTTTTTTTTTTTTATTTCAATTTGAAAATAAATAATAAAAAATTATACAAAACTACCACTAAGAAAAATTAAACTATCTTTGAGTAGAGTTAATATAAATAGGAAATAGTGATTGTTTTTTATCGTAACGTTAGATAAATAAACATTGAAAGTGAGATATCTCTATTTTCGAAAACTACTGTCGACGGAAAAGTTTTGTAACAAACTCGTGAATTAAAATGGCGATTAACAATCTCAAACATTAACGCGCTCGCTCGGCTCACGCGTTAAATTATCTCGATTGTTAATCGCCCTTATTAATACACTTGTTCGTTAAATAACCATTTCATATAAGCATTTTGGCTATATTGCATGTGCGGAAATCAGGAAATTGTCCTACAAAGGAATAGAATAATTTCTCGACAAATCAAATTACTAGAATAAATGTCACGTGTCATCAAATATTTGGATCGTGATGGTCGGCACTGACTATTTATGAGTTTTCAAGTGTGGATTTGAACTTCATACGATATATTTTCTGGTTTCCGTCAGTTCATTTCCTCCTAGTCCAGTACAAAAACTGTTCCCGTGATTGTGTTTTACGAATGAATAATCATGGCGTGAAATTTTAATTATTTTGAATAATGACTGGATTCCGAGTGTACGTTTCTACCGCGAAAAAAAAACTCGAAATGCATGCTTCTTTTCACCAGCACATTATATACACTGGAATACACTTGTTTTACACGTTTTATTCATTTGCAAACAGAACTTTTAACTAAACAAGTAGACTTTATTATGATTATAATTTTTGTTCTTGACGGAAGTTATAGGACACGAATATTCAATGTTGCCAAATCACCGTGAAAACTCCACTCCACTACACTACACTACACTACACTACACTACACTACACTACAGTACACTGCACTGCACTGCACTGCACTGCACTGCACTGCACTGCACTGCACTGCACTTCACTGTACTGCACTGCACTGCACTACACTACACTACACTACACTACACTACACTACACTACACTACACTACACTACACTACACTACACTACACTACACTACACTACACTACACTACACTACCCTACCCTACACTACCCTACACTACACTACACTACACTACACTACACTACACTACACTACACTACACTACACTACACTACACTACACTACACTACACTACACTACACTACACTACACTACACTACACTACACTACACTACACTACACTACACTACACTACACTACACTGCACTGCACTGCACTGCACTGCACTCCACTCCACTCCACTCCACTCCAGTACACTCCACTACACTACACTACACTACACTACACTACCCTACACTACGCGACGCGACACGACACGACACGACACGACACGACACGACACGACACGACACGACACGACACGACACGACACGACACGACACGACACGACACGACACGACACGACACGACACGACACGACACGACACGACACGACACGACACGACACGACACGACACGACACGACACGACACGACACGACACGACACGACACGACACGACACGACACGACACGACACGACACGACACGACACGACACGACACGACACGACACGACACGACACGACACGACACGACACGACACGACACGACACGACACGACACGACACGACACGACACGACACGACACGACACGACACGACACGACACGACACGACACGACACGACACGACACGACACGACACGACACGACACGACACGACACGACACGACACGACACGACACGACACGACACGACACGACACGACACGACACGACACGACACGACACGACACGACACGACACGACACGACACGACACGACACGACACGACACGACACGACACGACACGACACGACACGACACGACACGACACGACACGACACGACACGACACGACACGACACGACACGACACGACACGACACGACACGACACGACACGACACGACACGACACGACACGACACGACACGACACGACACGACACGACACGACACGACACGACACGACACGACACGACACGACACGACACGACACGACACGACACGACACGACACGACACGACACGACACGACACGACACGACACGACACGACACGACACGACACGACACGACACGACACGACACGACACGACACGACACGACACGACACGACACGACACGACACGACACGACACGACACGACACGACACGACACGACACGACACGACACGACACGACACGACACGACACGACACGACACGACACGACACGACACGACACGACACGACACGACACGACACGACACGACACGACACGACACGACACGACACGACACGACACGACACGACACGACACGACACGACACGACACGACACGACACGACACGACACGACACGACACGACACGACACGACACGACACGACACGACACGACACGACACGACACGACACGACACGACACGACACGACACGACACGACACGACACGACACGACACGACACGACACGACACGACACGACACGACACGACACGACACGACACGACACGACACGACACGACACGACACGACACGACACGACACGACACGACACGACACGACACGACACGACACGACACGACACGACACGACACGACACGACACGACACGACACGACACGACACGACACGACACGACACGACACGACACGACACGACACGACACGACACGACACGACACGACACGACACGACACGACACGACACGACACGACACGACACGACACGACACGACACGACACGACACGACACGACACGACACGACACGACACGACACGACACGACACGACACGACACGACACGACACGACACGACACGACACGACACGACACGACACGACACGACACGACACGACACGACACGACACGACACGACACGACACGACACGACACCACACTACACTACACTACACTACACTACACTACACTACACATGTCTCGATGTAATATCATTTGTTGAAATCTTATCGTGTTAATCAAGTTTCAGTTAACGTTTCTAACAGTCTAAGTGCTATAGATTTCCATCAAGTATCAACCGATTCAATTAAAAACCACTCAAATATCTAAAATGGCATCCAGCATACCACGATAAATGATCAATTAATCACATATTCCACAATCTGTATTTAATGAATTTTTTTTAAAATATTACCATAGCAACTCCATTTTTCAATTATATCGCTAGGGTTACTGTTTGATTTCAGTGTTTAAAAACCATGAGAGAGTAGATAGTTGTTGACCTGCCAATTGGAACTGTTGTGATAAAAAAATATATCAACTTAATAACATACAATTTTGTGGTTATAATATGAATTCGTAATAAGAGTACGGTATATGTTAAAGGACGTGTATAACCCTGATAACATAATATACTATTTTGAAATAGAATATCTGAAATCAACAATTTGATTCTAATAAAATAGAAATATTGATTAAATGTTGGGTTTTTCAGACCTCGGACAGTCTGAAAATAAACCAAAACGTTTAAATCAAAATCAAATCGAATTGGGCCGCATATGATTACACAGAAAAGAAGTTTGAAATAACAGAATTGGTAATTGACATACCGCACGTCCCCTGTATCAAGATAGCAAATGTCATAAGACATTTTTTGAAGACTTTTTTTGACTTAAATAACAATTTGACTCGATATTAATAAAAAAATTGTTTTAAAGGTTTTGATATCGGAGACAGATTTGGTCTCCGATACGTACGTAGTTTGAAAAGAAAAAGTAATATTCAATTATTTTGAACTTATTTTTTTAGATAGGAAAAGTAACTGACGAAATTGTACTTTTTTAAGACATTAATCTTCTAAACGCAGTACTTATCGTAGAAAATTGATTTTTTGGTGGGGGGTGCCGCCGGGTGCCATCTGCCGTGACTTCATATTTCGACAAGATTAACTTATATGGAAAGGCCTCGGGAAAGGCTTAGTAATCCCGAAAAGTGCTCTGGAGCACTGGAGTGCTTGCGAGCACTTTTTGGGATTACTATGTTAAATGCTTCGGAGCACTAAGCACTAAGCACTGAATTAGGAAAGTGCTCGAGAGCACAGTGCTTAGAAGCACAAAAGTGCTTCGAGCACTAAGCACTGTGCTTTGGGACAGATCTGCTTGAGACTGGCAAAAATTGGATTTTCGATAGTTTGTAGCACCGGAAATTCACCTCTGATTCTTCGAAGATGTCAGCTTTCTCTTTTTTTCTTCGTTTTGTGTAGTAATCATATTAACATGAAATTAACAGCTAGATCTGGAGAAGGTCCTGATATGTACAGTTTGTGGACTATTTAGGTGTTGCAATATTAATTCAGACAGAAATGAGCTTTCGTTTCACTTGAAATTAATCAAACATCTGTACACTGAATTTACCTTCGAATAATGTGTAACCCTGATAAATTTGAAATATTTCCTTCCATGTCATTGCTTCCGCAATGTTCATATTTTAACGGAACAAATGCGAATCGTTTCTTGAATGAAAATGTCTATATATCTCGGGTTAACACTAATTTTATGATCTGTCATCTTTGATGCGTTCATTTCAACTTGCGGAAAACGAAGCATTTCGTGGATAGATACAATACAATATGTTTGATATCCTGATTGAATCCTGAAATAGATACTTATAGAGCACTTATACAGCACTAGTACAGCAGCGCAAAAAATAACTCTAAAGATGTGGTGGAAAAAGTGAACTCAATTTGACACAGCAATAATACCACAAAGAACATCAAGTATTCCTTCAATAGCTACTTATACAGCACTAATACAGCAACAAAAGAGTCTTCTGTAAGAATAGGTTAGCGCAAAAAATAACTAAAAATGTGGAGGAAAGAAGTGAACTGAATTGGAGATACCAGAAAGATCCGCTAGAGGTCAGCCATTCACTCTTCTCAAAGATTGTTCCTTTGATACTTTATGATCGCTGTATAACTGAGCTTGCTCGAAACATATCTCTCAAAAAGTGGGGTAGACTTTCATACAGCCAAAATGCTCTTTGAAAGGTTCATCGCTGCTTTTATGGACACCTCTGAATTCATTCAGGAAACAAAGTTGAACACTCTAAAAATATGTAACAGCACGGCCATTATTACCATTACCAGTTCAATTATTCGAAGTGAATTTGACAACTTTTTCACTCAAGAGGCATTGTTTTAATAAGGATTTTTATTTCAAGAAAATTTTCTGAAAAAAGTACATTCTTTATATTTTTTTGAATTATTTTTTCATTATGGAATACTAGAGGCGCGATGAATTATTTCGAAGTAGAGGACAATGTTTCAACACAGACAAATTCTTCGCATGACAAATTTGGTTTTCCATGGACGGCAGCAAGTACTTTCAGTTACTTTCATGTACGCCGTAATAATATAATTTTAGACCTTTTGAAAACACCTCTAACAAAACCATACTAGTGCAGAAAGTATTCATAAATATAATTGTTGGAAACTATCACCCAGTCATTTTCATTCGTTACGAAAAATCAGTAAATAACAGATGGTATACGACACCTCCTCGGAAGCTTTACAAGGTGCGTTATAAAAGCTGATAAAATACAGCCGAGTGGTTTTCATATGAATACTTCATTGATGTTGAAATATTGTTATAAACTCTAATTTATATAGCATCATTGTATAAGAATGCGGAATAACAAACAATTGTTAGCGTTATTTGTGCTACTTGGGTATTAAAACACTCAAAATTCATATAATCTCAATATCCAGGAAAAGTGTATTTTTGGCACTCGTTACGTTCACTCGTGCAAAATATGTCACTTTCCTCACTTGTTATGTAATATACTATTACCGCTCTAGTGCGGTGAAGTATCTCATCGCTAAACTCATATACATATTGGTAGTAGGAAATAATATATTCTGTAACATGGTTAGAATGAAAATTCGATTCAAGTGGAAAGTTCCGAGCGCGAGCCAGAGGCGAGCGTGAGGAACCACGAGCATCACGAATTTTCATTCTGACCGAGTAACAAACAGACTGTGCTTTCTCCAGAATCATAAATTTTACTAATCAAATGGAATGAATAAATATTCTAACTCAAAAGTTTGAATGTATATGTTCTATTATTGAAAATGATTTTGGAATTACTACAATATCTAAAGGTTGTGGAGAAAAAATCTATGACATATCAACTACTTAACATTTCTCACAACTACTTTATTGAAAATAATAATCGATTAGGTGCTTCAGTATGAGTTATCTACTCTTGTTCTTGGAGAAAAATAATGTTTTCTGCAGCTTCTGCGGTCTCTCCACTGTCGATTCCATAAATGTAATTTCCATTTTCCCGAGTTATCTCCATACAACTTCGGGCAATTTGAAGAACTTCAATTATTTCCAATTACTTCAAAGGATGCTCGAGAACTTTCTGCAACTTATTCGAAGTCACGACTCGGAGTTGCTTGATGTATTTTCCCTAACGAAATTTCGAATAAAATTCAGTGAATGCAACAGGGTTCCAAGTGGGATTTTACTCCATAATCAAACAAACAATCAAACTTGGAAATGACTTTTTAATACTCGTAGAACTTCGTTTGCTGTGTTTCCGTTTATGTCTGTTGCAATTATTTGTACATTAGCGGAATGTACTTCATCATGAATATAATGAGACTATTAATGAGAAATAATAATGGAAAACGAACACGAGTAATAGTTTGTATGTTATTATAAATTATTATAAAAAAAGAGAACTGTTCAAAAATGGGTGATGACACTCCGGATGATATCATCGGGAAATGATATTTCATCAACTGGGGATAGGAATTACCTTCTCAAGTGAATGTTAATTCCAACAGTCCCCTATCAAAAAAATTCCAAATAATTTTTTTTTAGGACTCTCAGGACTTTAAGATAGTATCTTTGGAAAATATTCCAAAGTATACAAGATGACCCGGAGATGTGCATCTAACCAACGTTATATTTCTTGAAATGGTTGAATGTAGATTAATCTGACCATTCCAAAAGTATAGGGTAATGTTTGTTTATCAACGTTACTTCCAGAGATATATTGGTGAAGACGAACTGACTTCAATATGTTGAAAAGGGGGAACATTCTCCATTAAAATTGAAAAATTTAATTATTTTATGTAATATCTAACAGAAAACAACTACTTCCATGGCCAAAGCTACACTGGACATTGAACTACATCTGATAGATATTGCGAGAAGACTCTTAACTAAAAAGAAAAAATCTGAAAATGAAAATTCGCATTTTCATTCAGATAGTTATTTTTTTTTTAATTATCTCTAGTTTTCATTGAGAATTCAAATTGACTTCAATATGGTTCAGTTTCTTACTTCTTGGTAACGGGTGGATCGAAACACATATTGTAAGGTTTACGTGTGTTTCAACTATACACTCGTTACTTTATGGCTGTCAGTTGTTCCGGCGCAGATTTGACAGTACACCAGACTATCATCTTTCAGGTGTTCAGTTCTCAGGCTAATATCACTGCGTTGAAAATTCGAAATAAATCAAGTACCCTCTTCAGATTTTCCTTTCCATATTCATTCATACACATCACATATTGATGAAAAACACATCATTACTCTTTTTCTATCGCATACTGTTTTTTATGTACGGTAGTTAACAAATAAAAGTAAAACAATTAAAACACATAACTTTACTTAATTATAAATAATTTGAAAAAAAACATACCACCAAAATTTCCTATTAACATACTTCTACAAAAAAGAGGTTTACAAAACTACGACAACTGTTTCGCTTTTCAAAAGCTTCTTCAAGTGAAGAATACCAAATTACATATTTGCTGTGTTACACAGAATCATTTGTAAAGCGAAACAATTGTTGTAGTTTTGTAAACGTCTTTTTTGTGAAAGTTACTTAAACTATAGTTTTATTATAGATATCGGCTATATTCCAAAAAAAACGAAGGAAAAGTGGCCATGATAAAGTTTCATTCATTTCGACGAAGTTCTTTGAATAACGTAAAGAATATAATGGAAGTTAACGTTTTTTCCGGATATCTCCTCAAGTGTTGGTAATTTTCCAAATTTTAGAAAAGCAATTTATTCGGCAACAAATTGCTAACTTTGCCATAATCCAACTGATCCTGTAACTCGTACGGTTTGCGAGATCCTAATGATGAGGCTTGTTTTAAAAAAAGAAGATTTGTTGTTAGCAAAATCGACTAAAGTTGATGTTGAGGTATTTTCTGGACACCGCAGCTGCTGCCTGGTAGGGTTTCAAGAAAGATATACAATATTATTCTTGAATTGACGATTTTATAACTGTTTTAGTAGACCCTCTCCATATTATAATCGTATATATCCATTCTCATGAATAATTCAAAAGCCGCTAGAAGGGATAAATGATCGGAAATGAATCACAACGTACAACTCATGAATCATGGAGATGGTAATATTCACAGTTCCTGTCCTTCTGAGTCATTCACAGTTACGTGACACTCGGCAATAAAAACATGCCTGATGATGTTACTAGCACACTCATATTGAATAATTCTACTGCCCCACATGCGAACTGAGATTTCTTTCGTGTAAAGTTAGTTTGCGAATCAACACGGACGAAGATTAGATTTTTTATTCAATTTGAGCACTTGTACAGGGCCTAAGTGATATACACTGCCCGCTACTCGCGATGGAATCACCGATTTTTACGGTAAAACATACTAGGTGGCAAAATAGGCTGGAAATTTCTTCAGATTCGTGATCAGGACCCCCAACTTACTACAGATATTCTTTTTTCCTGAAAAAACTTCAGTCGTGAAAAATCCGAATTTTTATCTCTTTTCATGGAAGCGCCCCCGTAACTTCCCTAATAAATAAGGTAGAATGATACAACTTTCAGGACTGTTGGAAATGCTCGAAGTGCACCTACCGCCTCGATTTTCTTGGCCTAAGTGATATACGCTGCCCGCCACTCGCGATGGAACCAATCGTGTTTACGGTAAAGCATACTAGGGTGCAAAATAGGCTCAAAATTCTTCCAGATTCGTGACCAGGACCCCAACTTATCACGAATATACTTTTTTCCTGGAAACATTTCAGCCCTGAAAAATCCGAATCTGTCTCACTTTTCATAGAAGCACCCCCGTAACTTCCGTACTAATTGAGGTAGAATGATAAAACTCTCAAGACTGATGAAAATGATGGAAATGCACCTACTGCCTCAACTGTCTTTTCCCAAGTGATATACACTGCCCGCCACTCTCGATGTAACCAACCATTTTTACGGTAAAACATACTAGGGGTCAGAATAGGCTGGAAAATCTTCCAGATTCACAATAAGGACTCCCAACTTACGATTGATACATATATTTCCTGAAAAAATTACACTCCTGAAAAATTCAAAATTGTCTTACTTTTCATGGAAGCACCCCCGTAACCTCTGTAATTATCGATGAAGAAAGATGAAACTCTCACGACTGAAGGAAATGCTGGATATGCACCTACCGGCTCAATGATGTCGTCATACGTCACGAATTTTGAGGAATTTTGAGATTTATTGTAAAAATTAGGTGTTTCATTGCGAGTGTTGGGCAGTGTGTAACACTTAGGCCAACACCATTGAGCCGGTAGAAAAATTTCCATAATTTTCATCAGTCCTAAGAGTTATATGATTCCTCCTCGATAATTACTACGGGTGCTTCCATGACAAGTGAGACAAATTCGGATTTTTCAGTAACGACATTTATTCAGTGAGCCAGGGGTCCTGATCACGAATCTGAAGTAATTTCAATCCTATTTTGCCCCTAGTATGTTTTACCGTAAAAATTGGTGGTTCCATCGCGAGTGGCGGGTAGTGTATATCACTTACGCCAACACCATCGAGCCGTTAAATGTATTTTCACGAGTTTCATCCGTCCGAGAGTTTCATCATTTTACCTCAATTATTACGGAAGTTATACTGTATGTATATTTCTATGTTTATTCATCTGAAAAAAGCTTTTCATGAAATAACTCGGATTCTATCATTTTGAATTTATCAGTTTCAAGATATCCATTCAGTTGCAAAACCGAAGGACTAGTTATATTTTCCCATTGCTCATCTTCCTTAAAAACTTTATTCCCAAGTTCTGCCAACTCAGTTTAGATTCATAATTGAGATGAATCAGCAATTAAATGATTTCGAATGAGATAACAATTCATCTTCCCTCAGCGTTTGATACGAATGCTTCTGAGTGCCGTCGAACACTATTTGGCTCAGCACTCAAATTAAAACGAGAATCTGAACATAATTCCCCAATTACGTTGGAAGTAAAAAAACAAACTCTTGAACTTTGTTCGGTTTTCCTTGGGGTATTATCTGACAGAGAATAAAAGTAGACCACAGAATTGTCTGAGTGAGGGAAAAAGTAGAATGGAAGCCAACGTAACCGTACGGGGTGAGTCCTCAAAAAAAATCTTAGTGATAGATAGAATTTGAGTCGATATAATGAGGAAATGTGCTGAATTTTCTCAAACCGTAATTTATAATATCAGACTTGGATAACTTTTAGGTCAACTGACGTTTCCATTAGTTACTCCACTGTTATATGTTACCTCGAAGATAATGGGAAAAGCCGTCAACGTCAAGCTCATGAAATATCTAGAACGCTCAATGATCGACAATATGGTTTCTGGCATCAGATATCCACTGATTACCTATTTGCTGAGGTCTCGAAAAATATGGTGAAACTCTGGCCGTTGCATCAGATACTCTACCATTTAGTGCTGGTGTTCCGCAGGGATCTATTCTAACACCAACACTGTTATCTCTTCACATCAATGATTTGTTGGGAGCTATCGCTTCGTAGAATTCAATGCGAATAAAACCCAAGCGTATATTTTCTTTAGAAAGGCTGATCTGACAGTGGCCACGTGAATATATCAGAGGAATCCATACCAAGGAAATCTTTCATTTCAAAGTTCGGTATGAGCATCAGCAGAACTCTTTACTGGGAAAAACGCGGGAGATCCATTGACAAAGTTGCATCTCTAAAAGAAGCTTTTTTTTTTGTTTCGTGCCAAGAATTATTTCACTTCGCGTCCCCTGATAATGATTTATAAGGCACAAATTCGTCCTGTACTGGAATGTTGTTCCCAAATATGGAGTGTAGCACCCAAACACACATTGACACTTCTGGATTCTGTCAAAAAAAAAAAGATCCACTCGTCTCGTCGGTAATACTTCGCTCACGAGCTCGCTTACTTCTTTGGAACACCCCTAAAAGGTTGGCGATCTGTTTCTGCTTTATAGATATTTTTATGTACGACGCTTTTTAAAAATACCATCAATCGTTCCACAGTTAGCGGTCCCATTGCGATTAACCCCTCGAACTCAGTCCTCACATCCATATGCCGCCAGATTGGAGACATGCCAAACATCTCTTTGGGTTTGTTATATAGGACGGGGGCACTCGAGGCTACAAATAATAGATCCCAAATAAAAGACCGCACCCCTCAAAGAAAACAAAAGCAAAGGCTTCTAGGACCCATTCGAGGAAAGCCAAAACAGAACTGTTCCAATGGCATCAAACAGAAAATTCCCAACGATACCTTTGAGATGGCAAACCTAAGTGGCAAACACAAATTAACAGAGGGAAACTCCCCAGTACGGTCCTGGCTGTTGTAAGCAATGAATACAAAACCACACCTACAACGGAAACCAAAGCTGGTACCTCTAGAACACATTCAAAGGGAGCCAAAACAACCGTCTTGAGGTTACCAACCAGAGGAACCCTCAAGAGTGCCTTTGGGAGGGAAAAACCTAAAATCGTAGGTGATCAACCCGGAGAAGGAAACTAGTGGAACTGAAGGTACCCCAAGTTAACAGTGGAACCTTGCAAGAGACTCTCGTAAACACCTTCTTGGAGAACTTCCAGGTTCGGTTTGGCTGTATGTGAAAAATCGAAGCAGGAACCCATGGAACCCATTTAAGAGGTACTAAGCCAACCGTCACGAGGACGCTGATCAGAGAAATCTCCAAGAATGCTACTGGGAGGGCAAACATACGTGCGGAGGTAAGAAGAAAAAGAAGAAGAAGAAGAAGAAGAAGAATATGAAAAATTATTATTTCAAAAAGACACAGGCTGCACCGCTTGCACCCCTACAAACAACCCTCAGAAGTTTTCGAGAGACTTACTTGAGACAGGAAAGACGAGGTCCTCACCTCTTAACGTTTAATGCACGGACGAAAATTAAAATTGTTTAAGTTCGTCGCATATCAAAGAGAGCAAGTTTCGTTGTGAATTTATATTATAGTACATCGTTTTTAAAATCACATAATTGGGTAAGTAATACTCTAGGTTTCATTTACCAAAATCGTTGAAAACAACACTTGTTTTCCGTATTACTTCTCGCACTTACATTCGAATGATATCCATAGCAGTGAACGATTTTAATGTAAATAATATTGTATTTACGAGTAACAATGATTTTCACGTGAACTTAACCAAAAAAACCATATTGTAACTCGGCTAAAAGAGTATTTTCGTTAGTTTCACGGCAAAATGGTTCCTTGTAGTAGAAGGAGAGGTTCTTAAAGATGACAGATATATCGAAATATAAAAGAGTAATGAAAACATGGGGTATTTTTTTTGAAATAGCTGTCCTGAAAACGTAGGTAACATGAGTTACAATGTTATTCATGTCAGGTCTCGATATATTTTCTTCTCGGATGATGTGGCGAAAGAAACTTGGCATTTTTTTCTTCGGCGTAGAGCGGCTGTTCAATGAAGTAGTGATGCAGTAATGTGGAGAGGACAGCAATAGAGATAAGTCATATGCATAAGTCATAGTTAGGAGGTATCGACCAAGAAATCTAGCAATGGTTATGATTTGGATGGATGACTGGCATGCATGAACCGACACATTTTCAGTACGAGTACTTAGGATCGCACTTTTAAAGTTGAGACCCTCGTCATTCCTTAGCTCATACAAGTTCCTGAAGACTTCTGAGGATTGCTCCTGAGGGTGCAGCCGAAGGACGGAAAGAACAGTTTTTCATATATAACAATGAATTGATCAATATGTATTTGGTATTCTTGCAGTGTCTAGAAAATAATTCATCAGATTTTAATTTCCACAATGTGAAATTGATCAGAGTAACAGTAATCACTCACCCAGATAGACATTCATTCGGAATCGAATAAAACTCTCGAACTAATTTACCCAACAGTCGAAAAGCCCCTTTATTCGCCCCACTGACTGTCTAATCGAATCGCATCATGTATTCTAGTCAGACATATCTCACCCCAAACTGAGCTCACCTGAGAAGTTTCCCCCTCGTCAGTTATATTGGCGTATAAAAGGCGAAGTCAAGAGCAGTAACTCCGTTTCGTAAATCATACGGTTCTCCCGATTTTTTTAGTACAGTAATCACAGACAAATGTAAGCTACAAGTGAAGAATGAATCGTAGCACTTTGAACCTCGGACATGACTTCTTGACATCATGCATTGTTAGAAAAAAAATTGTTTAGCAAAAAATCAGGGGTGGAAAACATTTTTATGAAAAAAGAAATATTTTTTTTGCTGTTGTTTTGGAAAGTATAAGATTTATCAAGAAACAATTTCAACAAGGTGGAAGATAATTCAATTCTCCACAAGAAATATACTCAGTAATTTCTCACAAAATGCGCTCGTTTTCTCAGAAAATCTGATTGAATTACGATATCAAATTTCATGCTCGCTTTAACGCGCCACTGCCATTTCTGGCAGGGCCCAAAATTAGATTTGTCATAACATTGCTAAAAATTATAGTAGAAGGTAAAGAAAAAGTGTATATCGTTCCTGAAGACTTCTACTTCCTCATGCCAATATAATATATGAGTGTCTGAGTACACAAAATGTGTTTTATCCCTCTTCACATAACCCTTCTACGATGTTTACGGAGGATCCAAAAGTCATGGATATTTTAGTTGATATGAAATAATTATACTGAAGCAGGAATCAGTACCCTCTTTGGATCATATGCAACGATTTTAGACTAGTAAGACAAGTCTCACTTATACATGCCACAGAAAAAACTGGGTTTTACTCCTGCCTCAGTTTTAAACTCACCCATAATCGCTCATACACACCCTATATAAAAAATGAAGTATGTGATTTCGAACTTGAGGTTTGTGCTTCACAATAGTGTTATTAAACATATATGCAGGATATGAATAAGCGATTATTTTCAACAATTACTGAAGAGAATGTTGGTTTTATGGGTAAATGAGGCAAGAGTAAAACAAGGTTTTTTTTTTGCATGTATAAGTGGGACCTGTCACACTACTCTCAAAGTGTTGCATATAGTCCAAAGAGGGTATAGGTTGCTGCTTCAGTATAATAATTCCATATTTACTGAATTATTCATGATTTTCGGATCATCCGCAAACATCTCCGTGAAGTGCTACAAAACACATTTCAGGTACTCAAATACTCGCATATTATATTTGCGTGAAAAGGTAGGAGTCTTCAGAAACGATATGAACTTTTTCTTTTCCTTCTCCGATCATATTTAGCACAGTTATGACCAATCAAATATTCGGCTCCTCCACAACTTCCAGCGGCGGATAAGCGTGAAACTGAAATTTTATATCGGTGATCAATCACGTTTTCTGAGAAAACGAGCGCATTTCATAAAAAATTACTTGAAATCATTTTTGTGGAGAATTGAATTGTCTTTCACTTTGTTGAGTTTTTTTTTTCAATAAATCATATACTTTTCAAGATTACAGCAGAACTCTCTTTATTTACTTTCAAACAAAAAAAAATATGTTCCATCCCTGGAATTTTGGTAAACAATTTTTTTTTTTCGTGTTTATCATGGTCCAACTGCTAGCATACCAAGTTTGGTGGTGCTACAATCGATCCTCTTCTCTAAACCCAATCCTACTGGATTACTTTGCTCGAGTATGGATCAAAAGAAATTATTTAATTTAGGGTCATCTGATTGAACAGAATAGTCTAAGAGCTGGTGAACAATTGAGTAGGTTCTTGAGGCACTGTGAAAATGTCTGGCTGAAGGGTAATGGTTCCCTTCCAACCATTAATTTTTTTCAAAGGGGAAATTTCGTAATTGAAAAATGTTTTTGAGACATTTTGAAATTTTTATACCTACCTCTAAGTTAGATATGTAAGGATATAGAAGGGGTCAGGTAGCTCAGCCCCGCCAAAAATATCACATGAAATCTCATGAAAAAATATAGACTGATTATGAGAATATATAACCTACACCTACACCTTCGTAACCCTGGAACATACACTATTTGGAAGGTTGTAGTGGGATTTATAAGTAAATTTAATTTATAAGTGGTGGTTATAAGATTCGATAACGATATTTTATGCTCATTCACAAGCTGGTCATCATATGAGAAATGTATAGGAATTCTTGTGGCAACAGTGGGATCAGGATGTGATGGTTTGTCAGGAATTCCTAATCTGAATTTATGCGATTCCTATAAGTCTTCATACACTGAGAATTCACAAGTGTCGATAAGAAAAGAAGGATACAAAGTATATAAGTTTTAGTTCGAAAATATGAATAGGAAATTCATAAAATTTTTTGTGGAATCATCTGCGACTGAAAGACAAACTTTAGTCGCTATTTTCCTTATCTAATTTATTTAATGATTTGTTCAAGGAAAACTAGAAAGAATTAAAAAAGTCAGCTATTTGAATGAAAATGCAAATTTTCACTTTCAGATTTTTTCTTTCCTTTTCAGTTAGAGTCTTTTCACAATATCAATCAGATGTAGTTCAATGTCCAGCGTGGCTTGTGCCGGGGAAGTAGTTGTTTTCTGTTAGATATTACAAATAAGTCACATTTTTCATTTTTCAATTTTCATGGAGAATGTTCCCCCTTTTCTATATAAGTTTGTTTTGACGTAAGTTCAAGGTTCATATTTTTTTTTTATACAATATATCTTGTACAATAATTTACCCATATCTCAGTAATATTTTATCATCATTGGCACAACATCACTGTGATACTTGAGTGAGCATACCCAAGAAAGAGCACAATGTTCATATGAAAATTAAATTCATTTCCATAAACCCTTTTCTACCTTGGAATAATCCCACTTCATTACCTTTTTATATCCCTTTCCAGATGGGTTAAAAAACCTAATCGCTTTTCTCACATCCGTCCGGCCCAAGTTCTGAAAACATTCAAAAAACGAACAACATCAAACATCCTTCCAGGCCTACAAAAACTCACGTTCCCTCCGATGACAAACTTCACAGGCCAAAGTGCTTTTCGTGAATCCAATTAACAACTTGGTTTTTGCAATTTACAGTACTTTTTGTCGCAACGTAGAAGGAAACTGAACCTTTTCCGTCAGATCGCAAGGTTAGACTGCCTTATTCGTGTAAGAAAAACGTGTACGGTAGACGGTATAACGAAGATTGATTGGATTTGTTGTTAAGATTATTATGCAGTGGAAAAACATTGTGTATCTGCATAACAGAGATCCAGCTCTCAGGAGTTTCAGGTAAATTTATTATTGTTCATTATGGTTATGAGCTCAACAAAGATAATCATTCGAAATTGGGACTTATGGTCTTGAATTATCCTCAGTTATTCATGTGAATGAACGGAGTCAAATTATCGGGGGTAATACCACGAGTGGTCGCAATACTATCTTTAACTCGATCAAATTGCTTTGAGGTAACACCACTCGTCCCTACGGGACTCGTGGTGTTACCAAGCAATTTGATCTCGTTGATTTATGACAGAATTATCGATTGTATTGTGAGCACGAGTCGTATTTATTGAGATAATTTCACGAACCAACCAAGTTATTATTTGAAATTTGATCAATTAAACAAACATAGTTGCAACTAATGAATAATAAACATGAAGTCTGTCAACCTGACGTTTATTTCATATTAGTTTACAAGATGTATCATTGCTGTTTATATTTGTGGTTGACTTGCGTGTACTTTCGCGAAATCCCATTCTGATTGGTCCTCATATCGCAGGAGACGCGACTTTCATATAGTAAGTGAAATTGTTGGGATATTTTGAGCAGGTGTTCGAACTGTAGGCTATATCCTAATTCTCCGACAAAAGGAGCATCGTACGTTTGCTTATATTTGAGGTTTGATAATGAATACTATATTCTGTAACAAGGTTAGAATGAAAAATTCGCGCGATCTGAAAGCGAGCGCGAAGAACCACTAGCATAACGAATTTTAATTCTGAACGAGTAACAGACTGTGCTTTCTCAACAACCACAAATTTCACATATAATCAAATGGAAAGCAAACGAAAAATTATTTTGACATTTCATTTCACATCTTGTCACTATGATGCCAGTCAAGGCTAACGTAATTATTGCTACAACAATGTCAGAATATTCATTCTCATACAAGAGATTGAATGAAATACCTACACCTTTATGATACCCCACTGACAAACCAAACTATTAATTCAAAGTCATTTGACCTTGACCACAAAAAAATTCGCCTGCGACGCTTTTCTATTTTCTGTCACCCCCTCGCCACGAATTACCCCCCCCCCCCTCCATGGAACAAAGCTGTATACGCGCCTGCTAGAACGTTTTGCTGCGTTAGAGAATGGAAGTTATTCTTCAGCGAGGCAACATCACCATTCTCGAGTATCATTTCGCATTCTAGATACAAAATAGTAGTTTACCTAACAAGTGCGGAAAGTGATACTTTTCCGCACGCGATTGCAGATGGCCGAACAACGCGTTAGTGGAGTACGGGTAGAAATCGCGTGCGGAAAAGAGACACTTTACGCTCGTGTTAGGTACACTATTTTTTCTACTAGCGGAAAAAACACCCAAAAGTTAACATAAAGAACATTTATTATTAAATATATATTAAACTATACAACCATACTTGGTAAGCTTTCTATTTTAACCTTCTGCGACGCAATATTTAAATGTCAGTATAATCCGCAAAACCTAAACAAATCTATTTTTCCTCACTAGTGCGGAAAAGTGACTCTTTCAAAACTAAAATGAGTGCGGAAAAGTGGATTTTTCCGCACGCTAGTAGTTATATACTACTAGTTATATAACGAACAAGTGCGGAGTTCGGGCAAGCCGTTAAGGGCGGAAAAGACATTTCCCGTAAGAGTTAGGTACAATATTTTTCCTACGAGTGTTTTTGTCCATCTTATTTTTGAAAAAACGTAGGAAAATATCTATTAGATAATACACAGATTTGAACAAAGTCTCTGTCAAAATTTTTCTTTTCATTTAGATAATACATGTTTCAAGACGTATATAAAATCAACGCTCGTGTGTACTGGGTCTTACTAACCAAATCACATAGCAGTATTCCAACTGAATAACGAATTTTTCCGCTCTTTGAACATCGGCATTCGATGATTCGATTTCAATCAGTTTCGCCTTATCAGTCGCTTTGATCCAGGAAATATCTCGTTCGCCGACAGTGATATCTATCATCTATCCACGCACAGCATTCTCCTATCTAAATATCCTTACGTGGAAATTTCGCTCACCCCCCGGGCACGGCAGAGTAGACTGCAAGTTCCATTTTGCTGACGGCGAAACGTCGTTATGTAATATCGGGCAACGTTCGCTATAAATAGAAGTCTTCCGAAGATGGGCTCATTTTGTGATAGAAGTGCACGGGAGTGAACGGAGATTTCATTTTGCGTAAGGACTCAAACTGCCTTTGGAATAGTGGTGCATGAAGTACTTAACTAATATTGATTGAAAGTTTGATTTTGTGGAGGAAATCCAGTTCTTGACATGATTTTTTGGGTTTATGACCTTCCACAATCTGAAAACGAAAAAAAAAAATTTATCCAAAGAAATCTGGGCTGAACTTTGGTTTACTGGAAATCTGATATGGAAAAAACAATTGAACGTCACGATTGTGGGCCCTCAGCCAATTGTAACGACACCATTTTTGTTTTGCGGAAATGCGCTGTTGCCAAGTTGACCTCTTCGGATTACTGGAAATCTGATATAAAAAAAACAATTGAACGTCGCTATTGTGGACCCCCAACTAATTCTAGTGGTACTATTTTTGTTTTGCGGAAATGCGCTGTTGCCAAGTTTGACTGACTTGCAAGCTAGGTTAGCTTGCTCAGATTAGGTTTGTGTGTCAATTGCGAACGAAAAACTAATTCATGCATTCTCGACTGACTCGCAAGCTAGGTTAGCTTGCTCAGGTTAGGTTTGTGTGTCAATTGCGAGCGAAAAACGATTTCATGCATTGCTCAGGTTAGGTTTGTGTGTCAATCGCGAGCGAAAAACGATTTCATGAATTCTCGACTGACTCGCAAGCTAAGTTAGCTTGCTCAGGTTAGGTTTGTGTGTCAATTGCGAGCGAAAAACGATTTCATGAATTCTCGACTGACTCGCAAGCTAGGTTAGCTTGCTCAGGTTAGGTTTGTGTGTCAATCGCGAGCGAAAAACGATTTCATGAATTCTCGACTGACTCGCAAGCTAGGTTAGCTTGTTCAGGTTAGATTTGTGTGTCAATCGCGAGCGAAACACGATTTCATGCATTCTCGACTGACTCGCATTTGATTGAATAGAATATTGCCCACTTATCCATATCAATACAAATTTCCAGGTTGCTAGTAATCCGAATTGACTAACCTTGCAACAGCGCATTTCCGCAAAAACAAAATAGTACCATTAGAATTAGTTGAGGGTCCACAATCGCGACGTTCAATTGTTTTTTTCATATCAGATTTCCAGTAATCCGAAGAGGTCAACTTGGCAACAGCGCATTTCCGCAAAACAAAAATGGTACCATATGAATCGCCTAATGTCACAGAATCGCGATGTTCAAGTTTTTTTTTTCATAACAGATTTCCAGTAAACCAAATTTTTACCGAAATCTGTACAAATGTAGAAGGGCAAATTAATTAATTTGCCCGATAAGTTACTGCGTTCACAAGACTGCTGTCTTGAAAGAAATTCATCTTTTCAGTAACGTACCCTACACTGAATTTGCCTATCTGAAAAAATGAGATCGAATTAACAAAGAATACTTCTCTTTTTTTGAAAACTGTTTCGGAGGCTGTATGTGCCTCCGTTATCAAAACTTCTTAGAAAGACGCTGAAGAAATTGAATTTGAATTGCGGTGATGCTGAAGATGCTCACCGCAGTTGTGAGCGAAACGTCCAAAGAAACCACCTCCAGGGAGGTGAACCGACCACGGCCTCAAAGCCCGGAAACCATTCTTCACGAAAAAAAATTATATTTTTTTCAAATTAATTTTTTTTTAGGTTTCACCCCTGATTTTATTGGTAAACAATTTATTTCTAATAATACATGATGTCGAGATGTCATGTACCGAATTTGAGAGTGCTACAATTAATTCTTCACTTTTTGCTCGAGTTTGGCTGTCGTTACTGGAATATTCATCGATTTTCTTCAATACACGATGGTCCTCTATCGATTATTAGCCTTACCATTCTCACTCACAATAAGGCAATTGTGGATTGTTCCATATTATTATCTTGAACTAATATGTATCTTGCGGATTTCTCATGAATAAACCGATTAGAATCTCGTTTGAGAGCGGTGGAAACCAGAGAACACACAACTGTAGGTAAACCCACGCACACTTCGTTTCATTAGGAAGGGATCAACGGCGATTCAATAATTCACAACCCACATCAAGGGCTTGCAGAACAATGTTTCAGAAGAGAAAAAAAAAGGTAGGCGAGATTTTCAATTTCGAAGATATACAGAGTTATTTGAGTACTTTGATGAAACGAAAGAACACTCTTTTGTCTTATTTCCACTAGATTTTTTATTGTTACGACCGGTTTCGGGTTTTATCCCATTATCAAGTATAAAAACTAACTAATACAATTGAACTCTAAGCCTAGTTATATAGGGAGTTTGCAGGTAGGCTGGATGGAGAGGTAATTAAGAGAACAAGGGTGAAACAATATAAACTTAAACCCTGGAGGTGATGGAAATTACAAATCGAACAAAACAAGAAGCTTAACTTCTTAGATCTGAGTATTTCAAGAGTTAATAATAGTTTTCAATTTAATATATACCGGAAAAACACCTTCACAGACTGTACAATTCCCTTTGATTCTTTCAGTCCGATCTCACACAAATTGTCTGCGTTTAGGTCAATGATACACAGAGCTTTCGCGATCCCTTTACCTGATAAGAATTTCCAGGATGAACTAAACATCATTAAACAAATTGCGGTAAACAACCAAGTACCAGTTTCTTTAATAGAGAAATTAATATCAGGTAAAACTCAAAAAACGATTAAGAATGAACTATACCCAAATATTGAAGAACGTTATACACGTAAATATGGGAGCATTACTTACTCAGGTAAACTTTCAGAAAACATCCAAAATTATTTTTCTAAATTCAAAATAACAACAGCTTTTATAAGTAATAATAATTTAGGCAGAATTCTATTCAATGCAAAACCTAAACGAGACAGAATGAAAAAATCAGTGATATATAGATTAGAATGCGGGGAATGCTCTGCAGTATATACAGGCCAAACCGGTAGAAATTTTGACGTAAGGTTCCGTGAACACGTCGATTTAGACAAAAAATCAACAATGTACGAACATCTACAAGAATCCAAACACAAGATAAGTAAAGATAACCTCAAAATTCTACACACATGTAATAAAGGGAAGACAATGAATCTGTTGGAAGCCATGGAAATTAATAAATTAATTAAAAAGCCGAAATTCAGAACCCTCAACGAGCAACTCGATTTGTGTAGGTCTCCATTTTTGAATTTATAAATTTGACAACCCAGGTAATTTCCATCACCTCCAGGGTTTCAGTTTATATTGTTTCACCCTTGTTCTCTCAATTACCTCTCCATCCAGCCTACCTGCAAACTCCCTATATAACTAGGCTTAGAGTTCAATTGTATTAGTTAGTTTTTATACTTGATAATGGGATAAAACCCGAAACCGGTCGTAACAATAAAAAATCTAGTGGAAATAAGACAAAAGAGTGTTCTTTCGTTTCATCAAAGTGATCATGAATTTCCACAAAATAAACAAGTCATCAATCACAGAGAAAAGTTATTTGAGTATTATAGTAGTTGGACCGTATGCCATTTGGTTTAAAGCATGTCCATTTGAGTTTTCAACGTGTTAAAGAACAACATATAATTACGTCAGCTATTCCTTACTACAGAAATCATAGTAGGCAATGTCATAATTCTGGATGAAAAATTCGTTGTAAAATTTTGGCGTTTATCAACAATCATTTGAATATAAGTTGATACAGATCTTTGTGTATGTACTTGAAATAATAAATTGTTTCTATTTTCCAAATTCAAGTACTCAAGATCATAGGTGTCTGTCCCAAAGCACAGTGCTTAGTGCGCGTGAAAACACTTTTTCCTCCTACCACTATATAAAGTACACACTTTCCTCCCTCAAACCAGGGAGGAAACTCATACTTTTCCTCCCCCTCATTTCAAATAAGTGATAAACGATGAAACTTGTGAATCTATTATAATCAAATTGTTTCCGTAATTTCTAGAATATCTTATATATCCTGTATTCTGGTAAAAAAACATGAATGTTACTTCTACTTTAGTTTTTCAGAAGCTATTTGTGTATTTAGAGCGCAAAGTGATTAATTGTCGCATTGGAGAACGACAATGACACTTTGTGCTCGAAATACACACATTATTTTTTCTACAACCGCAGCTCTTAGAAAAAAAAGTATCGACACTTCATTCAAATACGCACATAACATTACTAATGATAAAATCACTCAATAGCAATCTGAAATGTATAAGCTATCTAAATGTCCAATAATTCAAATCACTAACAAGAAAAAAGTGAAATAACGTTCTTAAAAAAAAGAAGTTGCAATTGCCAGAAGCTGAACCCGATACCTTCAGATTACAAGCCCCAGACGCCATTGCACCACCGTAGATTCTCAGATGGACATTACTGTATTGTCTATACTTTCCATCATGCAAGTATAGGTCCGTTTTAGAAAAAAAAGGTGAGATGCGTTTTATATTTACAAAAGAAGGTTCACTAAGTGAGTAGGAGGAAAAATCATATGTATTACATGGGAGTAAAGTGCCTTCCTTGGATCCTGCAGGAGAAAAAGTGGCACTTTGCTCCCTAGTAATACAAATAGCTATTGTGCTCCTAAGCACTGTGCTCTCGAGGATGTGCGGTATATCAATCACCACTCTGTATTTCTCAATTCTTATCTGTAAAGGGGTAACCATGTGCGGCTCATTTCGAGTTGATTTTGATTTACATATTTTCATTTTCAAACTGGGAGGTTGAACACCCAAAAAAACGATGTCAAGAAAGCCACAAAACCAAACATTTAGTCACTATTTATTGACTACGAATCAAATTGTTGATTTGAATAATTTTGTTTTGAAATAGTATATTGTGTAACAAGTGTTATTAACGACCTTTCAGTAACGAGTATTTTAATCACGAATATGGCGTATCTCGAGGAGTTTATAAATGCTTTACGATATCATTTTTATCATTCCAGATTACCATAACAGTTTCAATTGACAGGTCAAGACTTATTCTCTCAGTAGTGTTTTTAACCACAGTTCCCTTAGCGATATATTCGAAAAATGAAGTGCTATGGTAATATTTAAAAAAAAAATTATTTAGATACATATTGTAAATCTGTGATAATAGCGCGGTACGCTGAATGCCAATTTAGTTATGTTAGTGATTGACTCGGTTGTTACATGATGGAAATCCATTGCACAAGCTGCTGAAACTTAATTGAACACGATAATATTTCAACAAATTCTTTTTTTTTTTGTTCTTCTTCAAGCGTTAAATACAATATCAGATTATAGCTAAACATGTCGCGATGTAATATTATTTGTGGAAATCCCACTAATTTAAGAGCAAACAATACCATTGATGAAACGGAGATTTTGTTGGAACAAATGATTCAATTCAAATTTTTTTATTATGGTTTGACAAATGAAAAAAATAGGCAAATTCCCGAATTCTTAAGGATATTATAGAATCAGAAGAGGAAAAAAAATGGGTCTAAAATCATTAGTTTTCACGTAAAACCGATCCTACGATTAGGAGCTATCTACCTTATTGGCGCTCCCAGCTACGTAGTTTTGTTATGTGCAGGTGCTTCGTCATCTCCACTATCGCTCTTGAAAAATATATCCCCATACACCCAACATGTGCGGCGCTATGATAAAATTTGACTTACGTGATGACGCGCTGATGTGGCACTGTTCCGATGTCATACAGCGCCATCTCACGACGAGTAGGCTAACATCCAAGAGCTACAATGTGAATACCCCAAAAATTCAGAAGATGGCGCCTTATGACACCAGTTTTTTGTGAAAAATTGTGTTTTTTCAGGAAAAATGCCTATAAAGATGAACTTGATAAGCAAAACCCTATCTACACACAAAATTTTATCCATATCGTTTAAGCCGTTTAAAGATTCAAGAGTGGATAGAACTATAGTATCAAATACAAAACAATTATTGATTGAAAGTTTGATTTTGTGGAGGAAATCCGATTCTTGACATGATTTTTTGGGTTAAAGACATCAGAAATCGAAAAATAACGGGTTCGAAAATATCCGAACATATTCTAACATCTGATGGCGATCATATGATGGAATGGAATAATTCCAAAATTTTATTGAGAGAATCAAATCAAGAAAAAAGAAAGTTAAAGGAAACTGCGTGCATTCTTAGATCGAACAACTGCTTTTCAACCAATTCCATCGAAATGGACCGCACCTGGTTACCTCTCCTCAGAAATGAAATAAGAACTAATAGAATGGTGATTGATTGATACCGAACACCCTATGTATCAAGATACCAAATGTCAATAAAAAGAATGTATGACAGATTTGATTTGACTCTGTCAAAGAAAGATCTTATTTCCAAAACCGCAATTCAAATTCAGTTTCTTCAGCATCTTTCCAAGAAGTTTTGATAACGGAGGCAGATACAGCGTCCGAAACGTCAACAATTTCCAAAAAAAGAGAAGTATTCTGTGTTAATTCGATCTCATTTTTTCAGATAGGCAAATTCAGTGTAGGGTACGTTACTGACAAAAATTAATTTCTTTCGAGACAGCAGTCTTGTGAACGCAGTAACTTATCGGGCAAATTAATTAATTTGTCCTTCTACACTTGTACAGATTTCTTTGGATGAACATTTTTTTTATTTTCAGATTGTGGAAGGTCATAAACCCAAAAAATTATGTCATACAACAATTCTTTGTTCCACTCTGTTCGCCTCTTGAAACAACGTAATTGTTTTAATAAGAGAGTTATAAGAATCTACAAGATGAAAGCGATTAAATCCCCGTTTTGCTTTTCTCTCAAATATTCTCTTTCCACTCCGTGGAAGCGATACGAAACTCTGACAGCCTGAACAAATTAACATGGGCATCAATATGACTTTAGCCATCAGGAACAGGTAGCGACAGATGTTGAAAAACTCCACAAAGTGCTCTTCGTAACAGATGTTTCAATGTGAAACTCTCCAAACTAATTGGAATCAAAATTGTTTACTGGAGGAATAATTCCAGGAATAATCGGCGGCGTGCGTTGCTTCATTTGAATAATGATCCGATCATATTGGAGGTTCCGAAAAGAGATTAATCTCTGGATTTCATCGAATAACAAACATTATTTCAACAAAATAGACCGTCAGCTAGTGACAGATTTAGGTACAAGCCTCGAATAGGGTTGAAAAGTATATCGATTTGGAGTAAAATGAAGATATTTTTACGAGTGGCTCTTGGGGATAACATACCGAGAATTCGATTTTTCAGAACAGTGCTTATTTGTTTCCCTCGTGTTTTTATTTACGGTACGAAACTACAGAGGGTGATTCGTTAAGTCGTTTTGAGAAAAAAAGTTTTTATGAACAAATGTTCGGAGTTGCTTCTTTTCTAAGATACAGGGCATTGATTTTTTTTTCAAACGCCTTTGTATCTCAGAAACGAAGCAACTCCGGACATATGTTCATAGGAACTTTTTTCCTTAAGGCGACTTAACGAATCACCCTCTGTAGTTTCGTACCGTAAATAGAAACACGAGGGAAACAAATAAGCACTGTTCTGAAAAATCGAATTCTCGGTATGTTATCCCCAGGAGCCACTCGTGAAAATATCTTCATTTTACTCCAAATCGATATACTTTTCAACCTTATTCGAGACTTGTATGCGAAAATGGGGCACCTAAATCTGTTACTAGCTGACGGTCTAAAAAGGTAGTTGTGATATATACAGTCACTGGTTGAAACAAATCATGGAATCCAAAGTTGAATGCTTATGTTCTCATTGACAGGCAGCCAACAATTTTGTTGTTCTGACCTAATCAAGTTTCTAGTGCGTTATGATAAACGCAACAATTAGAAGTTGAGAGGGTGTTTCTGATTCCATTCCGAGAGGTATTTCGTGGTTTCCCACTCATCAGGGTGGCTTTTTGGAATCTCACGAAATCAAAAGGAATGCACCTGAATTAGTACCGTTAGGCAAAGACAGTATATATGATGAAATAGTTATTTACGTAATCAGTTATGAAAAGACCGATATTGTTCGATGAGTGTAATATTTGCCAAAACGAGCGAACGGAGTGAGTGAGTTTTGCAAATTACGCGAGTCGAACAAAAATCTTTTCATAACGTATTTCGTACAAAATTTTATCTAATGATATTATTTCATGAATATAATACAATGGTTTTCTCCTGATATGGGACAGTGGCATTGAATGAATATTTAATAAGCAATATCAAACGTGTCAGACTTATGTCAAAAATGAGTAGTTGCTCCGACGAAATAGCGTCTGATACAGAATAATCGGCAAATAAAGCATAGGTAAAATGAATTATTTATACTACAAAAATCTAGAGTTAAAGATGACGCAGCAAATCCTGTTTTGAATATTTTCAAAGATAACATTATTAGTTTCTTATTCTATTTCATTACACAACTAGTTGGTTAATGAATATTATACAACTCATTTTCACTTGTCTCAAGTGACGGTTTTGAAAAAACCGACGTTTCATAATTCACAAACGTCATGTAAAACCTGACTTTTCGAAACTGAATTAGATAAAGTAACTTGTGACATCTATAGTCACTAGTTGAAACTCACTATAACTAAAGCCGTCCTGACGAGTGGGAAACCACGAAATAGCTGTTGGCAGATGACGGAGTTGAACACTCGGAGTTGTAAAGAAAACACTCCCTCCTCTTAATTTTCTGTTTGCGTAATCCATAACACACTAGTAACTTGATTGAGCCTCGAATTGGTCAGAACAACAAAATGTTTGGCAGTCTGTCAATGAATAGATAAACATCTCACTTTAGATTGCATGGTTCGTATCAAATTGAGTTTCAACTGGTAACAGTGGATATCACAAGTTACTTTTTTAAACTGTCTTTACCGTAATTCAGAGTGCATTCGAGATATAAGCCATCGTGGCGGATGATGATAGAAATGGGTCAAAATCACGCTCTTCACATTCCTACAATATTTCTGATTTATTGAAGTATAATTTTCTCCCAATTAATATACATCAATTATTAATATAAAAAGAACACGAGTACACAGTTTTTCGTTTTTTGAAGCTTTGGCACTCCGACCGATGAGAAAGAAAGTTGTTCGGTTTGTGAGCTAAATTATTATAAAAATGGTGGCCCGACGCCATTTTGATTTTTTTTTAATGGCATGGGGGGTCGAGTGATACCACATTCAAAACGTTTCACAATTCTCTATACGTCCCCAAAATTTCAAATAATAATAAATGTCCATCCAGAACAAAATGGCGGTACATAATATGAGAACTCTCTTATAGAGTAACCCTATACCCCTAATAACTTTTGAACGGATTGGATTTCTGTTTTGAATTTTTTTTTTCGGTTGAATGTTAGTTCATAATTTACTGATTGTCAAAAAAATGACCATTTTTTCAAAATGGCGTCGGTCCTCCATTTTGATATTTTCTTTGAAATGGCTTTGGGGGTCGAGTGATACTTCATTTGAATTGTATTTTAATTATTTATAAGTAAGAGTTGTGAGTTGAGAAAATTTCTTATTTATTTCTAATTTGAGAAATTTCTTTTAATTAAGGGATGTTATTATAACTGATTGCCCCGATTACCGGGGTCGATATTAATATTATTCATTTTGATTTATTATCTGTTTGTTGATAATGAATCAATTACAGAAATTTTTTGTATCCGAAGAATCCTTATAGCAGAGCTCTAACATTATGTACCGCCATTTTGTTTTGGATGAATATTTTTGTTCAAATTTGTTGTGTAGACAATTGAAATACAATTCAAACGATGTATCACTCGACCCGCATAGCCATTTAAAAAAAATCAAAATGGCCGTCCGACGTTATTTAAAAAAAAATATTTTTTTTTGTTGTCAAAAATAAAAGCCAAAACCAAAACGAAAATTCAAATTTGAATGCCAATCCGTTCAAAAGTTAGCAGGGGTGGGGTTACTCTAAGAGAGTTCTTATATTATGTACCGGCATTTTGTTTTGGATACATATTTTCGTTTGAAAATCTAAAGACGTATAAAAAATTGTAGGACGTTTCGAAAGAGGTATCACTTGACCCCCCACGCCGCTTTAAAATATCTTTCAAAATGGCGGCGGGACGCCATTTTCAAAAATAGACGGTTTTTTGTTGTCAAAAAGTAGCTTATGAACTGCCATTCCATTAAAAAAAATTACATCCGAAAATTCTGTTCAAAAGTTAACAGTGGGGGGTTACCCTATGGGTAGACTGTATACATGCCCCCTTGGCTTGTTTATTGTTATCGCTATTAGTTTTTTTTGTTTGCATATTGTCTAATGAATTTTTGTATTATGAATCGTTGTCTTATGTCTAATATCTTAGTTTCAGAGTATGGTGACGTCACTTTTGCGACGTTTGCAGATGTACCTACATATTTTTTTTGTTCTATTCTACTCCAATTGTCTAGAGCAAGGTATATGAGTTACCTTGCATTCGAGTGGTATCGACCTGAAAGGCATTATGCACATATATAGCATTAATTCAGTTTAAACTATCCAATAATACGAACCACCTATCAAATATTCGTATATTCCACAGGGATAATATTCCTTTGATATATAACGATGTTGTGCTGAACACAGTTAACAGCGCATAGATGAAAACTGCCGGGTGTGCCAAGTATCGAGTTAACTGATACATTTCAAATTTGAGGTTAAAGTATTAATTCATAGTGCGAGCTTATTCAATGTGGTGCATTAAACATCCTGTTTGGTTCACACAAGGCATAATATACAGTGTGTACATAAAGTAACCCCCTCCTCCTGTTAAATTTTGAACGCATTGAAGTTTTCGGATGAAATTTTTTTTTTGGTGGCATAACAGTTCATCAGCTACTTTTCTACGACAAAAAAATGTTAATTTTTCAAAATGACGGACCGACGCCTCGTTAAAAGAATTTTTCAAATGACATAGGGGTTCGAGTGATACCTCTTTCGAAACGTCTTACAATTCTTCATATGTCCCCTAAATTTCAAAAAAAATTATTCATCCAAAGCAAAATGGCATTTTTTCAAAATGCGTCGGTCCGCCATTTTGATTTTTTCTTTGAAATGGGTTTGGGGGTCGATAAATCATTTGAATTGTATTTCAGTTCTTTATAAGTACGACAACAAAATTATACAAACAAAAACATTTATCCAAAACAAAATGGCGGTACATTATGTTAGAGTTCCGACATATAAGGATTTTTTCGATGGCTTTTATTGAGCTCTGGTTAAGTATAATTAAATGAAAGTTTTTTCAATAAAAATGGTAAAAGAGTGCCATCTTCGAATGAAATTTAGTGACTGTTTTATTAAATTTTAGCAAAATTAAGAAAACCATCCAGAATAAAGAACAATGTTCATTTTACATAAATATCTGAGAATTTGAGAATGAAAATCAAAACAAATGTTCGCCATTGACTTCCTGGCACATTTCCAAACATTTATGGTGTAAGATTCCCGTCCAGTATCGTGTCTTCAGAAAGTTTGTGAACCATTTTTATTTTATAGCGATGTAATTTTTTTAGTATTTTATGTACTGTCAAACGTGGCATATCATTTTTATCCGCTAATTCAGTGGTGGATTGCTGATGGTTTTCTTGAAGATCCACCAAGATATCAATCTGCTTGTTTGGAAACATATGGTCGACCACTTTTCTTCATATTACTCAGATTTCCAGTTTCTTTAAATTTCCTGATAAATATTTTCTGTCAATGGGATTGCCTAGATACATCTCATTGAATAATCGCTCAGCTTCATGAGCATTCGCCTGAGACTGGTAGTAAACTTTAACAGTGAAAACTTTTTCCTCCTATTTTGCAAATGTGCATTGAATATCAAACGGTTTGTTCATACCGAATCTGTAGATCATTTTCAAATATAAAAACTGCAAAGGAAATTGATTTTCAGTCAATATTTTGTCTTCTTCACCTGAAAAAAATTAGGCAACGAGAGTTGCTCGTAAGGGTGCAATATATGACAAAAACCACAAATGTTGATATTACTAATTTTTGTAAACCTGATTACCGAGAAGTCCCTTCGTGATCTAATAAGAGCTCTACACCCAAACCCAACAAGACCAATTTTCTCATAGAAAAACCATGGTCCTGTGTGACAGTATTATAATGCGTGAGCCATCTGCTACATTCTCCGAAATATTCAGATAAACTTCAGTGAATCCAAGACATTCATGGAAACGCGAATCCCTTTGCTTATTCAAGCTTCAATCCTCACGGGAACGAAACGCAAAACTTCAAAGCGTGATTAGAGACAAACAATTCGAAGGCGGCAGAACTTCATGAACGCAAACATCGCGACTGTCATGTCAGGTAGAGCACTATATGTTTTATGCATCGGAAATATGGTGAGATAGGAAATGTGTTTTCTCAGATGTCGCATATACCGATATCGATTCTGTTTTCCCGTTGATTTTTCGCAAATAGTTTGGAGTGTCTTTCAGCTCTATTTCCTCAGTAAATAGTATATGGTGCCATGACGACGTTTTTCAAATTTTCAATCGGTATTTACTCTATTCTAGGGTCAATTCTCCAAGTTGCTCCTGTGAATACCTGAAGATTTTTCACTAGAGCTAGTGAAAATAATCCTGAATTTTTAGGTCCAACGTACTAATTTTTGACCCACTAAAGGTTGCATCCCCGCTAATGTTTTCTTCTCGCCCCCTCATTGGTTACCCAATGGGAACACGTACATTTTTCAAGCATGTTATAAACGTGGCATTGGTTAAATAAACGTTTCTGCTGGAAAATTTTAACGGCAATAATTTAGTGTAATCTTCAACGTTGAAAGAATACGTTATAAAGATGTGTTTTCAACGTTACTTCCTCAACAACTCGTTAAATATACGTTTAACAAACGATATGTTAATTCAGAAATAATTTTTAATCTAACTCGCTGCATGCGATTCATTTATCAATGTTTATGATACGTTCCTTGTCCTTTTATTTGGTCAAAACAATGTTGTTTTATTGAGTATCTTCGACGTTCAAAAAACCTGATTGAAAACGGCAATAAGGCGATAATTAGTAAGCAATTGATAAATATACCGTTGTTACACGCGTCATTTTTTTGTTTAAAAAATGTTCGGTTTTCAGCCACTTCACAACGTTATTTCAACGTCTTTGTGCCCATTGGGTAGTAAGGAATCTGTGTTACCAAACAAAAGCAACATGTCTTATCTTTCAAATTAAAGAAAACATAATTTTTTTAGTTATTACCAATCATATTTTATCCCAGCTTCCGTCTCCTATACAGTATCGGAAAGATTTCATCTTGGGTATGGTGGTTTCATGAGAGCGTAAAGAATGGATTGCTATATGTTGAGAGAGCATTACAATTTCTCCTCGACTCACTCGAAGAAGGGATATCGACGTGAGCTGCGTGCGGTGTGTCGCATTGACACGTGGTCCGTTAATGCGTCGGGTGGGGTATCAGGAGAGGCGCACAGTAGTGCGTCGCTTTTGTTTATGAGGTATTATCATATTATTGCATTCCTTGTTGCTCGCGTAGATTTCTATCTATCCCCCAGATAAAAAGTTTCCAATACTGCATACTCCACTGTTACCTAGCGTTGACCTTGTGGCATATTGTAGTACATTGAAAAAACCTCTTTCGCCTAGGGGGGCTGATCGCACCACATACATCCACATACCATCTTTGAGAAAATAAAAAAATATATATTCAAAGTCTTTCAGGGTTAGTTGAAAAATTCACAACGCTGTACAAACGTTTATTCACTAATCACTAGAATATTTTCACCTGTATAAACTCTGTAGTATAATTTTGTGAGCAAATATTGATAAGGTATGCAAAATAAGGACATATAGCCAATGTAGTAGAAGGGCTATGCCGATACAACAACAAACGGCGGGAGTAAAAGTACGTCCATCAGCCTCGCCATTGAGTTCTTGGCGTCGGGGTTGGCGCTACGAGCAGGGGATGTGCTGTATGTGAACGCTCTCTCAATAGAAAAATAAAAGAACCTCTAATTCCGCATCCTATACCAGAATTACTGTACTAAAAAGTAGGTATGGATATTTTTCATTATGACAGTGCAATTTATTTAGTTGTTGTTGATTACCTATCAACCTGGATTGCCATTAACCGGCTTGAGAATATGACTACTGCTTCGGTGGTTGATGCAATAAAACCTTTGTTTAGTATCCATGGTATACCATTGGTTATAATTGTTGATAATGACCTGTTTGGATCTCATGATTTCGGAAATTTGCACTGGAATGGGATATTCAAATTTTGGATTATCTGCTAGTCCAGCGCAAATTTTGATGAGTAGACAGTTGAGATCAAGTTTACCAGTCACTAATGAAAGTTTAAAACCGAAAATAGTGGATATCAGATCAGAGAAAGTGGCTTAGCAAGTTTTATCGAAAGGAAATAGATCAACAAAGGTTTCGACTGATGAATCCAATGAAGGTGCCAACGTAGTTGTGAGATGGGGTGCTTCGTGGCAGCCTGGAAAAGTCACATGTCGTCATAGTTCTGCAAAATCATTTTCCGTGAAAATGGAAAATGGAAGAAGAAGACATGCCTTTCATTTAAAAAAAATCGAGAAATTCTCCATCTTACAAATTTTTTTAATGGGAAGAAGGCACTGGGAGAAATGGAGCTGCAGTCCAAGGAATTGAAGTAGAAGGAGTAGGTCTTGAAAATGAAGAATTTGCTGTAGGAAATTGTGTACAAAGTGTACAAAGAAATACAAAGATTTTATTTAATTTGTTACTTTTCCTGTTTTTGAAGGGAAATATTTTATAGATTTTGTAATGTACCTTATATATTGAGCACAGTATTTTTATAAAGAATGATGACAATTTGTCAAATATATAGAAAGTCAGAATTATGAAATATTTAATAAATTATCTACAAACTACATTACAGTAAATACAAATTATTTAAAAACACTCTATCGGTTTTACACTTTGACTTTGACTACAACTCAACTACAAACAAGACAATGCATAAATTGTCAAGTTATCAGTGTTTCATAATTGTCGGAAAGGAAAATATTGAATTGAAAAAAGCAGCAGTAAAAGGTATTAGTCAACAGAATGAATGATAATATATGAAGCGCAACATCAGATATTTATTGAATGGTGTTGAATTACGTCACTCCTTAGGGATTAAATGAAACACTTCAGTCCCTTGAGGGATTTACCAAAAACAATCTTCAGTCCCGGAAGTGCAGAAAACTCGTTTGAGAAGTATCAGCACCCCAATTAGTAACCAACATTTGTCGAGTTTGACATCCTGTTTTACCATGTTCCTGAATGCATTCTCATTCTGAAAAAACAATGGGATACTGATAATTTCCATCATCCATGATTTCCATTTCGCAACGGTGTCAGTTCTCTCAGCATAGCTTGTTACGGCGTAGGCTGAGCTCTCGTATACCTCCACGCCCTATTTCCCAGTTTATGTTCGAAGTTGTTAAACTCCTGTGAATTCTACGTTTCTGGAAGTTTGCTGTAGTAAATTCGTCAGGTACTCTATTTGTTTCCACCTGAGTCTCTAGAATTCATGAGAGGATTCTAGAAAGTTTATATGTTTGACAATATCTGAGTATGAAATATTAAATTTCGAAGGATTGTGAGAGGACATCAAGAGAGTATTTTACACAATGTGGATCCTAATGGAGCAAGTTTTATGAAGGTAATTCCACGGAATATAGAAGACTTCATCATTACGTCTTCACATACAGTGTAGCCTATTTCAAATTAAATGACCCCTATGAAATATAAACTTTCCAACTCATTAAGCTAGAATTATTTTCATTGGGCTACGAAACCAAATTTCATGAACGAATCTGATGCTGTGTATGAGTAATTATCACATCACATCACTTAATATTGAATTTTAGTCAGGCTACCGAAAATATTCATCTGGCACTATCACAATATCAAAACTAATTCAGATAACCACAATAGCTATTTATGATACAAGTCCGTAAAGTAGGACTTTTTTGTATGAGCGTGAGGTTTGTTGAATATGGTGCAGCCGAGTTCAACAACACGCGAATACAAAAATGCCCTTTACGAAAGTGTATCACATAATTTTTTTTCTTCGACAGTTATTATATTAATATAGATTGATTATTTTTCTCTCACAATCTCTCACTGGTGGCAGATTATATCTGCCACCTTCTGAAGGGTTGAACAAGTCTCGACTCTGACAAAAGGAGGACGCTGTGAATTATTCAAGGAATGAATAATATGTTTATATGAACTCTTCGTCCTGAA
Source organism: Chrysolina haemoptera (assembly GCA_958298965.1). Lineage (NCBI taxonomy): Eukaryota > Metazoa > Arthropoda > Insecta > Coleoptera > Chrysomelidae > Chrysolina > Chrysolina haemoptera. The sequence goes on along the minus strand of OY282586.1, from coordinate 53,822,098 downwards.
AACTTTCAAAAAATCTCCTCCCGTAGTTTGTCAAAGTACTTAATTAACACTCTGTATATTATTATTCCTAAATAATTACAATAGTTGATAGATTGGCCAAGGCAAGTTTTCACTATCACCATTATTATTCGATTGAATTTCAATAGTTTATTGAGATGTCTCCTTTGATACGATAGTATAAAAGTTATCGTCACATTTTTGTTGTGGTATGAGATAAAATTTAGTGTTTCTTACTCAGGAATTCTTATATTACAAAAAAATTGGGTGTCGTCAGGTTGACTTCTTGCTGGCTAATTGATCAAACCTCTTCATGTCCGTCTCTCAGGAAACGTTCCATTCAGATATTCTCTCTCAGTCATGTATTATTGCATTCAGTTGGAAAAATACCTTATCGCAAAAAAATATATATCATCCACTTCCAGCCCTTGAGTAATCATTGGATCTCCAACCATTCCCTATTCAGAATACCAGGAATGAAAAGAGAACCGATGACATGATTTTCTACAACGTATACTCGGGCATTCGGCAAACCTTAATCGGCCATTTGATCTGTAGACATTTTTTTCATATAAGATTTAATCCTATCTTATATGAAAAAAATGTTTTGGTCTCGTTGATTCGAAGAAAGTTTTTAAAAGGAAAATGTCTACAGATCAAATGGCTACCTCACAAAACTGTATTGGATGACCCCCATAATCCTCTCTCCTTTTTTTTTCAGGAGCAAAGTAGCAGCGGCTCTTCTCAACAAACACCTGCAGATCAACGGAATCTCTGCAGGTCTGACGACACTGCGGCAGTCGATGGACGAAGGCTTCGTGGGGGACGAAAAGGCGGCTGCAGCTGCCGAGGCGGGCACCAGCAACAAAATGAAACGGGAGCGCAAGGCGGCCAGGACGCTCGGAATCATCGTATCGGCGTTTCTCGCCTGCTGGCTGCCATTTTTTCTATGGTGAGTATTTTTGGACAGTCATTGTGATTCAATACAACTGAAAGACTGTACTTTCGTGAGAATATAAAGTCCGCCTACCGCTTTACTTTTAGTAGTGCCCAATTTGGATAGCTGATATAAAGCAAAAATACTAATGAACCGACACAGCCGAAAACAGTTTGCGAAAACATGGCAGGACACATGTGGCATGAGACAATCAAAGCTCTTTTCAATTGGGTCTCTCTCTCTCTCTCTATTTTCGGCTTTTTAGAGTTATGTGAATGGAATTTTGGAATTGATTTTAAAAACTTTGATGGCGTCATTACATAGAAATGCGATAAATTTCATATTAATTTCAGTTTTTTTTTCTTCTATTTCTTCGGACAATTTTATACTGCATACTGCCCTCCTTTGCCCCCGTCAACTTGAGAGTTTGAATTTTGAAATTCCATTCTATCCACAAAGTTTGGTGTTTCCTTTGGGCTCGTTTGCTCCGGTTTTCCCCCAGTAATTATTCTGATATGTTTATTTCTATCTCTCCCAAATATTAGTCGGTAAATTATTTCTATTTTATTGCTCTGGCAATTCGTCTAATGTTGTCAATTACATGAATCATTATTCATTCTCATTTATTGCTTCACACATAATTATTAATTTTTTTTTTTTTCAATTCCACGTCTTCAAGCATTTTTATTTTCATTCACATACAGTGTCTTGTATCTTGTATGTGTTCCATATTTAATTTCCAAACTTCTTTTAATTTGTCTACCATGACCCCTAAGTACTAAAGGACCTTACTTTTTCAATCAAAAAAATTGCAATTCCCATTTTTTTACACCATCGATTCTCATAGAAGATGAGAAAGGTCAAGTTAACAAAAAACACTGTAGGACAATTCTTCCACAGCCTGAAAACTTTGTTATGCCATAAAATAAATACATCGGAGAAGATATTTTTATGATCTTCCTCAAGATAAATTTCAGTTCGTTTCTAGCATGGACGTATAAAGTTTGTGGGTGCGCGGTCTGCGGGGAAGAGAGAAGGTAGCGATAGACTGTGACCTTCCCACAACCGACAGGAGCGCACGCATTTGATAAAAATAGGGTTCAATTACAAGGAAAAAATGCTGATTTTGAAATAATGATAAAAATATGAACGAACGTGATAGAGTATACATCCGATGGGATAAAAAGACTCATTTGACATATCAACATGTCATGAAATACTTCATTGACTGAGATAGTAAGTATTTATTTATCATCATCGATCCTTAGAAAATTTGTTTAATGAAATTTGCCGAATAAAAAAAAATTGAGACTTCCGTTTTCAATGAATGGAAAACTGGAAACAGACTACTAAAAAAAAAAAAAATACTTAAAAATGGTAATTTTTATATTAAATAAATGCATGTTATTTCGATATTATCATACATCAATATCGTGAAGAATAAATATTTCACAGCAATTTTCAACGCATAACATTCAAATTCAGAAATGCGATATTTTAAAGTATTTACGACAATATGCAAACAAAATTCACAATACAGATAATCGAACCAACATTCATTTCCAGAATGACTCCAAAATCAACTACCTACAGGGTGTCACAAAAACCGCAATAAAATAAAATTGAAGAATTTGTTTGAATTGTACTCTAGGTCCTTGATATGTGTGCCAAATTTCAGATTATGATAATTTGAAGTGGGTGAAAATAGAATTATAAAATTCACATCATCATTCCTTTTATTATTAGTGGAATCACGTTTATTCAGGAAAGACCTAATGTGAATAATTTCTTTTATCCAAATCGTTAAAGCGGATGGCAAAAATACATATGCAAGAATTTCTCGGTAAGAGATACTGCCACCAACTACTACTGCTCACTTTTTCATTCGCAAAATCACAGGACTCTGTCCTGTTCTCTCTCCTGATATTAATTTTTCGATCAGTTCAGTTTTTGATGCAGTCATGGTGCCTGAATAAGGTGATCCTATAACTTTCCCATAAACTGGTTCATCAGTGACCATCCGATAAATTTCCAGATCAGTCGTTTCAAAATCTTTTTTTCTCCTGTAATTTCAAGAAACAAATTTCTTCATTATATTTAGCTCTGAACTTGTGTACCCTATATTTTTTCAACCCAGAAAATAAGAAATTGACCTAAAGATTATTATCTGTCAAATCATCAGTTTCTCAAAGTCAAACACCAAGAAGTAGGTGCGAAAACTAAGTTGCAAAATTTGAGTTAACGCTTTTTCAATTATGCCTTTCTCAATTTATCCTCACCTCTTCAGTGGGGAGCTTGAATTTTTGACAATTTCCTCAAAATTTGTATCAGTGACTGTTTCAGTAGAATCAGTTGAAGATTTACTTTTTCTGATATCGTTCAATCTGAAAATATATAATAAGTATATTGTTTTTTTTCCAGTAGAAATCTCTATTATTATTTGAAATAACTCATAGAAAATAACAATTCTGATGAATGATAATAATTACCCTGACGTTGAAGAAGTTGACTTTCTTGGGATATACCATTCATTCACTGGGTTTTATCTCAAATGCTGCATCTTCGAAGTGAAAGGTACAAACCCTAGCAGACTTTGGAACACATTCAGTTGAGAATTTTATTCCCAACTTCTTACCTTATTACCTACTCTCTGTCTATTATTACACTGCCACTATATCACTCAAATAAGTTCTAAAAACACTATTTCAATACAATAATCCTACAAAGAAGCAATAACAAAATGACAGATCTGTCAGAAGTTCACTTTGTCGAAAACATAAACAATGATATTTAACAGCGTTGACGAATGATCAAAAACAACAAACTTTTCACAGGCATTTGAAGATGCAAGTAATAATTTTTTTCGATGGTTTGGATTCGAAATGTGTAAGTCTTACAGGTGTAAGTTGTTTGATAATTTTACCATCACCATACTTAATTTTTTAATTGTTATCGAATGGAATACGTACAGTGACACATTTTTATCTATGATAAAGACTTATCACCTACGCGATGTGACAACGCCCAACTCAATAACACGACTAAAGATTGTGACCATTCACGACTTCAGACCAGGATGTCAACAGCTAGGTCCAGTTAATTTATACGTCCATTCCCTTTGAAGTGAAAGTAGACTACCAAAACTCTAACATGTATTTCCATAGCAAAATTCAGAGGCAACAAGTGAATATTAAACCATTTATGAAGCTGAAAAATCAACTTTCCGGGATATAAGATTTGAAGCGCGTCGTAGCAATTTCCTCTTAAACGCTGTGAAACTCAAACTCCGAACTAATATATTTTCGTAAACTCAGATTTTAGGCCAGTATAAATAGACAATCAATTCATAATAATTCCAAAAGTTTTCAAACTTTAATGCAAGGTTGGGAAAGGTTTAAAAGCAAACTATCAAATTTTTTACATGATTCACCAATTCTGCTATTATCAGAGTCCATTTTATCAGTGATCACCAAAAGAAGTCTTGGAAACTTTAAAATTCAATATCTCCCAAAATAGTTATTTACGTAACAAGTCCAGAAAATACTGGACGTCTACGAGTCCAAAAAAACTGTTTTCGAACGTGTTGCATACACTAGTTTTTCGACAACTGTGTAGAATAACAAATCAATGAGACACATTTAGTCTAAGTAACTTTCACCCATACTTTTTATGAAGCTTCATAAATAGGAAAATACACCTTTAATGGCTTGCCTATCGAAATGTAGTCCAGACTAAATACAGTGAGTTAAAAAATTTGCCACTACATGGAAAACTTTTTTATAATCGATTTGTCAGAAAATCTTATTCTTCAAAAAAATTGGTGCATTGTGGAGTACTTGTCTTCAAGTTATCAAAATTTGAAATTCCCAAACGATGTACATTTTGATCAAAAGCAAACTATCATGGCTGTGATTCCAAATTTGAATAGTATTTTCAATTCTGAACTACCCCTTCCACATTTTGATAGGCAAGCCATTATAGGTGTATTCGTGTATTAACAGATGGATGAACGTCGACTTCTTTTTCGTCTCTTAGACTAAAATAATTTAATCATTTATTATATTACTTTTTCTACGTTCATGCAAAAAACAAAACTTTATTGAACTATATTTGGTGGAAAAACTGTCTCTTTATTGCACTGAGTGCAATAAAGACAAGTGGAATAAAGACTTTATTGCACTCATCTGTCATTCTACTATAGCGTCCTGTCATCATGACAGGCATAAACTTTCAAATCGACGCCAAATTTAGCCCATTTTCTGTGAGATTGTATTACATTTTAAATAGTTGCATGTTTCATCATATTCATAATATAATGGACTATGAAATTACTAGAAAATGCAATTTGTTAAAAATAAAATTATTTCCTGCGAATATCATCTGAATTACACAAAATGTTTTTGAATTACTTTTAGCAGATAGATTTAAGCAAACAATGCCTTCCTTACAGTTTAGTGACACCAAAATGAAACATTACACGTCGAGTGCAATAAACACCTACTTTTTGCACTTGTTGCATAAATAATTATTGTAGAACAAACTTTAGAAAATTTAAATTTTTATTTATATCAGATATTGAAATTCGAACAAGATATAGGTACTAACAGAAACATTCTAATTCTTATTTAAATTAATATTCATATTAAAATTCGAGCACTTTCTGGCCAATTCTGGGAAGTACGTACTTTCCGGACTAGACCGGAAAGTGCTACTTCCAGTTTGCCGAAATTTTTTAATGTCTATCTGTACTGGCCTGTTTTGAGGAATTTGATAACAGACTTCGTGTTTATGTTTACCAAAAAATATCCGTTGCTTTGAAAGATACTCGATTTGTAAAGTGAAGCGTAATTGAAATTGAATGTTTTCTTGAGTATCCCAGAAGCCGGATGAAATCTCAAACCGTTCCTATTAGGCAACATAATAAGCAAGAAAGCAAACTTTCATGTTGGAAATGTTTGTCAGTTTGCTTTGTGTTTCTAGTTGATGAGATCTCCGAATGGTAGCTGTTTGTATCTATTTTCCATTTCTTGTCAAATTAAAAGATCTATGGAAGGAAGTAGATATTCATTCAGGACTATGCAGTATACGGAGTCCAATAAACATATGGCAAAACTTCGAAGAAACATTCTAAGAATACTTTGTCATTTGATGATTTTTGGAATACATGGATTCACATGCATTTACTCATCCTGGAGAGTTGGAGTGCTGGGTAGTTGGAGGATATATCAAGAGATGGCGTGTTGGAATAAGAGAGACAAAGTAACTAGTCTTGGTCTTGGTATTGATCTCGAAAGAAAAATAATGAACTTGAATCTACTCAATATTGAGAAAAATCTAATGGAAAGTGTTAGGGCATTTTATTTCAATTTGGTATTTATTTTTCATATGGTAGGTTTTTGATTTTTGTTCAGTCAAAATCGAAAATACATTTTTTTAAATCAGTATTGCAGTTTTACAGTTTACAACAAAATGTTGTAAGTTCGCAGTGGTTCATACCTCCTACTATTGAAGATAGAAAAAAAAATTAATACAAAAGTTATTTGGTTTGAATTTGAAATTTTTGGAAATATTTTTGATACTGCATTGTTGTCACTTCCAGCTAAACTTGGCACCAATTTTTTATTTTACATTGATCATTCTGTATATTGATACATACCTATTTGAATTTAAGGCTGAATATTTCATTAATATTCTATACTTATATCTTCAACTATTTTTATGTACAATTGATTTGAATAATTCAAATTTCTAGTAGCGTTTTGATCCAAGACCAAGACTATCAAGACCAAGTCCAAGACTGAGCCAATTCTCGTCTTGCTCTTGAAACATCAAGGCCATACCCAGACCAAGACTATATTTATTTTTTGAATCCCTATATAGAATCAAACTTGAGTAATTACAACTTTGACTTTTATGAGTCTGTCAGATGCCATCATCATGGAGTCTTCTATCGGCCTGTCACGTGTCACTCATCATTCTGGAAGAATACTTCAGTGACATTTATAAGTATATAAGATATTATGTCGTCTGCAGGCCGAGTCACTCGTCGTTCTGAGGCATCAGCGACATCTATTAGTCTGTTAGATGCCAAAATCATATTCATAGAGCCATCTGTCAGCATGTCATGCGTCACTCGTCATTCTGAGGCAAAGGTCTGACATCTGAAATTTATCAGATATCAAAATCATATTCATAAGCTGAGTTCGGCTTGCTCACTCTTTTGACTCTATTCACTCGGTAAGCACCATATGCGTTCGGGTATAATGAAAAGCGTCCAAAGAGTGCGAATTTCAGCGTTCGGGTTTTGTGACGGGAGTGGATAGAAGTGACTCCAAAAGTACCACCTCGACCTATGAGGGCACAGCTAGAGCAGCTCTTTTTCTCTCTGGGTCTCTGGTTTTAACATAAAAATGTTATGCAGTTCGAGCAAGGTCAAGTCGAAGCACCGATAAATCATTATTTGAAAATAGGTGATCAATTGTGTTAGTAGATATACACTTTGATATACAGGTTCTCTTTATTATCAAAAAAGTCGTTCGGGAACTTCGGAGACAGAAAATCGCGGTGCTTCAAAATTTGCCACCTGTCTTTATCCACTTCAGCTCCACTCTCACTCCGCTCCAACTTCTTATAACCAATCCGAACTCACCTATAGTATCACCTGTCAGCCTGTTATATGTCACTTGTCATTATAAGGCATCAGCGACATCTATGAGTCTGTCCTAGCACTGATAAGATGGAACAACTTCGAAACACGTCATGTATATGCAGGTGATCATTCTCAACCAGAGGGGGGAAAATATTCGATTAGCGCTTTCAATAGTGCTATAGATAATGTCCATCCTTTACTTATATTTGTATTGAATCTTTCAGCTTATCCTCAAAAAAAAATAATCGGAAACAAAAATTAGTTTTTAACCTATACAAAAAAATCTGCATTTAAAATAAATGAGTTTATTGATATTGAAAAATGAAGAAACACCAAAATTGAGAAAATAGTTACGTCTGCATACAAATCATAGTGTGAAATAGTTGATATTGAATCATTGTTACTCACATAAAATCTCAAATATATCAGTAGTTTTTGAATTGGAAGTATGATTGTGATATATCGTAGGAAAGGTAATTTTGTACCCGGTATAATACCCTTTTCATCAACCTTCATTTACCTACTTCGAGTACTTCGGAAGAACATGACACATATCATTTACGTAAAATTATAACATCCGAAATGTCATAATGTTGCATTTTGAATGGTATCTATTTCATTCTGGAAATGAGGTACGCTCTGTTATCTCCAGGCAATTCCATGTCATCGCCGTGATTATATATATTTCACAGAAACATCAGCCAGTTGAACAAACGGATAACATCAAATAACATCAGTCGTAAATATATCGAATTCCACAAACAAACAAATTGATACTAAAATGGGCGAGTCGTCCATTAATGTAAATCATGATGCATCACACATAATTAAAATAATTAAAAATGTTATTTACGCAAAATACGAATTGATGCAAATATTCTCCCATATGGTTAATATTGTTTGAAGGTTGTAGACGATATTATAGTTGATTGAGAACTGAAATCTCCAAAGTATCAAAGTCTGAACAGTTATCAGAGTTCGATGAGAGCAGATTTTGTCGCCAGTTATGCCAATAAGCATCCAGTATATCCACACCCCCACAACTATGTAGTTTTACCGGACTTGATTCCGATGGGATAGTCTTTTTGGGTACACGACATCTGTAAATCAACCCGATACCGTCCTCCCAATCTTTTTTACTTATTTTTGCCCAGAAAAATGTGCATATTTCAACCTCGTTTTGATTTCCGATTGTGAGAGAGGCTCCGTATTCATTTTCTTATGAAAGTAATACTGCAGTAAATTCAAACATACCCAGTTCAAGTATCTAACAATCCAGGAAAAAAAACCCGGATAAGTTGCTCTGTAATAAATATCTTACAATCCTTACACACTGGAGACGTTACCATAGAATAGTTCCCAATTGTTAGTGATTAGATATTTTTCCATTTACAACCTCTGAATTTAAATTACCATGTTTTCTGAAAGAACCTAATGGAGGATGATGAGTTTCTTCAAAATACTTGTCTCCATATCCTTATAAACCAGTGCGTCCTTGCTCTGGTGACGATTCGTCCGTAGGTGCCTTGTAGGTGTCTCCATCTTTCGGTCAGGACCGGTACCGGGGACGGATGAGTTGGTAGAAGGAAGGAGGAGGTGAAAGGTCCCAGATAAACTAGTTGCTCATGAATTTTGATTGGATGTTTATAGGAGAAAGGAAGTTTCCATAGCTACTGCCTTGTCATGTAGAATTCGATATCTTCTATCGGAATATCCAACCTTGCATAGAATCCACGCGAACCAGGAATCTGAAGCTTACAAAAAGGGGTTCTAGGATAACTACTCTTTTATTATGGACAGCGCTTTCATACTAGTTATGTTCCATTAACTCCCAAAGACACCCGAAAGTTGGACGAGCCCGGTTGTTGACAGGTGACGCTTCAGTACAAGTCTCCTGAAAAAACCACTGTGTACCACCTCTGCCAGAGAAGCAGCAGTTGACAAGGAAATGTATCTACTCCATTCAAGCCTAGTAATTTGTAAGCAAAGCTGATCAAAATTGTCCCATGTCTCTGTGAAGTTGAGCTACTGTGTCAACAGAACACAGAGTAGCTAACTTTGATCGTTGTTCTGAAACCGAAATTGTTTCACCATGAGGGCTGAACATAAAAAATGGGGATCCTGCCGTTCTATGCTTTCGATGGTAATACTTTCACGAACAAGAAAGGAAGTAGGCTAGGTCCTTTTTGTACAGGTATGATCAGTGTATACTTTACCTCTTTGTTTATTACTTTCCTTCCCCCTGCTTAGGTAGAGTCCCAGAATAACACAAATCCAACATTGCCTCGGGTTACTCTATCTCAGACGCAATATTGCTTGTGAAGTCTTCCAATGAAAATGTGGACAGAGTAGCTAATATCACCTACGATTTTTTATAGCTTGAAAAACAGCAATAATGAACCCGCGAATAAAGAAGGGTACTCGCGAACAAGGAATTCGGAGGGTAAAAAATCCCTTCGGTTGACGGGGACCGTTATAACTATGAAAGTGGAACAGGGGAGTGATTCAATCACGGCCGAAAGGATTTCTATTTGGAGTGAAACTCGTATTTTTGAAAGCAATCCCGAAGCAAACGCCAAGGGAAAGCGTCAAACAATCAATTTCCAACTGATAAAATTACACGCCGGTGTGGGGCAGCGTCAAGTGTCATTTTTATCGCGGGTTATTGCCATCACAAGCGAGAAAAACAGGAAACAATGCGACATTGGGCTCCGTTTCTGCTGTGCTGTGTGTGCTGTGTCGGGAATTCAGATGAATTCACTGATAAAATTGAATTTATTCCAGGTTATTATTCGAAGTGTTTGTATGTTCGTATTTATCGACGAACGATGATACGTGCTGGGTTTCCAAACATCGAAATAATTGTGGTGATGAACACATAACAACGTCTTCTCCAACCCAATCAATCAGTCAACATATACTTTATTGTCTGAAGAATAGGATTCTTGTTGACAAAGCGTAAGTGTGTGTAATATATATAAATTCCTTATTTGGTCCTCAGTTTATATTTAGGATTTATCAATCCTATATATGGTGTGAAAATTTTTTTACTCGATGTTTGAGTTTCAAAGTTCATGTACACTGTAAAATGACTACTTATGTGAACATTGTACATAGATATATTCTCATGCAGAAGGCAGACTGTTTTTTCTTTTTGAATAGTATTCTACAAGATATTCTTGACACAACAAGACATATTATATCGGACTGCTAGTTTCTGTAAAATAAAGATCATACTGAAACTTTTCTGAATAGAGTTGCCCCAGAATATTATACCATATGGTATATGTGTCTGAACTGTAGTGCCATGTGGTACGAGACAGTCTTGAGCTCCTCGATGGTGTAGAAGAGGAGCAAATAGTGGAGATGAAGATGTGGTCGTAGTTCCCAAGTGGAGCACAAACTTCTGTACTGTATGGATCATCAAGGCCTAAGATGATAGTTGTGCCCCCCTCCCCTGTACCCCAGGAAGCACCTCATATTGGCTGAATCTTGTTTTCATATTGGGCCAATATGGATATAGTGAGAATGCAATAATAATATTGAACCAATATGGATGAATATTGGAAAAACAATATTTCATTAATATTGGTGGAATATTGGCTCAACCTTTTCTGAAATATTGGTTCAATAATTTTCACCAATATTGATAGAGCAATATTGTCTACATATTGTTTCCAGCTCTGGCACCAATATTGCGATTTCAATATTTCTCTCATATCGATTTTAGGGATATAAAAAATATTACGTTTGAATATTTTGCCAATATTTTTTTAACATTTTACCAATACTATTTCAATGTAAGTGTGCTACGACGATATTGTACCAATATTGCTCAACATTTTGAGGGAAATATTGCTTTGGTAATATTACACTAATATTATTTTTCAAAATATTGGACCAATATCGCCGAATGTTTACATTTTTTTTTCTCGCCAATATTGTTATTTGAATATTTTGCCAATATTTTCACAATATTGTACCAATATTTTCCCAATACGAGTGTGCTAGTTGGGACAAATTATTATTATATGAACTATTTTTCATTCTGACGTCCGAATTGCCGTGAATGTCTCTTCTTCATTAAAATGTCCTTATTCTCTTACAGGTACGTCATCTCAGCCCTATGCGGTTCCAGGATCTGCCCCAGCCCCTCCTGGGTGGTGACCCTCGTCTTCTGGGTGGGCTACTTCAACTCCGCCCTCAACCCCCTCATCTACGCCTACTTCAACCGCGAGTTCCGGGTGGCGTTCAAGAAAACCCTCCAGAACTGTTGCGAGTTCACGTCCAGGTTCGTCTGGTGGAAGTACTCCAACAGGAGGGGGGAGATTCCGATCAACTGCAGCAACGCCTCTAGCGAGTTGCACGGGAACAATTATCTGAGGGCGGAGGCGATTATACAAAGGTTTAATAATTTTTCGGAGCAGGAGGTGGTCGATTTGAGGCATAACGAGGCGGTGATTTAAGTATTTTTTTCTGTGGGATGACATATCTGCTCATGATAAGGCTGAAACTTTCGAGTATTATTCTTAGGTGTATATTATCGTTTTTGGCGCAATCTGTTGCGGGTTATTCAAATTTTATGGCCATCATTGCGGTATTGGAAACTATAGAGGATAACAGGATGGTTAACTTCGTGTCAATTGCAATACACCGTTCAGAAAGTTACATACAAGAAATATCAAAGAAAATCACTTATTTCTGGCTTCATTCAATGAAATTTTACGTCATTTTGCCCCGCTATTACACGGTATTTTCTATTCAACATGCGATGTTTCGTTTATTGATTACCATCATTCACTTTATTTTTTAATAGGCTCTTTATTTTTTGATAGGCACTTTATTGAATCTTGGCAAATTATAATTGTGTTCTTGTGAAAATGAAAAAATATTTTTTCTCTTTAGAGATTGGGAACTGAGATGTTGTGTTGTTATGCAAAATTTAAAACAGAAATTAGAAAGTGAGATGTCAATGTTCTTGTAAATATTCAAACAAGACCTCAACATTGACTATTGTGACCAAAGAGTTGATGATTTTTTTTTCTCTGCACTTCAAAATAGGCCAGCATGCTATTTTCTGTGCGAATCGTCTGATATAAATGAACTGTACATTTTGATAGCGTTCATCAAATAAAACCTGGAAGAAACTGAATGATTGTTTGAAATTTAGTTTTTCGTATATTTTCGGAAATACCTAGCATTTCAAAGCTTGCTGAACAGCATATTGTTGGACATATTGATGCGCAACTTTTTTAACAATCTTCGCATCTCCTGAAGTTTCCGAAATTTGAATACTGGCCCTCGAATTTGAATTACTCTTCACAGGAAGTGAATACAACTTGAACATCTATCATGTTTATATGCCGGATATTTGCCTTTAGAGTGATGCAAACTTTTTATCTTATAATGTGTAACCACAGCTATGAAAGCCCTTTTGAATATTTCGAATACGCAACGACAATCAATAAAATCCTTGAAGGAAGAAAAGAATAAACTTGAAATTTTTATTCAGCGTCTCCTTCAGTATTTCTGTCGGTTATTTCATTATTTAAGATATTCTAAGAAATGGCATTGGGGGAAATTTTTAATTAAAGTCTTGAAAAACCGAAGAATGGGAATTCAGTGGCACAACGCTAATTTAATAAAATCAGCAGAATTTGTTTCGAAATTTGTTGCAAAATTGAACGAATGGAATCAATGAATTTTAATTTGATCCAATACTTTTTATGTCACGAAATGAAATTGCAACAGAACTCTATAGAACAGAAATATACAGGCTGTTCCTAAACATCATGTACATCCGAAAGGGGGAAATTCCTTGGCTTATTTAATGAGAAAAAGTTCATATAAACATAGGCCCGCAAACATTTTGTTACCGATCTACGGGGTGTTGAAATTTCAAGATTTTTTTGTTTTTTCTTTATAGATCGTGCAGTTTTTGAGATATTTGGTTCAAATTGAAAACACAGGTTACGTTATAGAACTTACATCAATGGACATGTCAAATGTTTGTAAGAATCTACAGGATGATATTTTTTTAAGCGTCATGCCCCCTTTTCTCCTCCTGAACTTTTTTGAGGTGCGCCGTTGGTAAACTCTAAAATACAAAATTTAATTTTTGTTTTATTTACAAACTCTTTTGTTTCATGTAGTTTTTGCATATCTAAACCGTTATCGGAAAAAAAATATAAATTGATTACTTGTAATTCGCTAAAATTTAGTTTATTCGCCACAGTATGCTAAAAATGAAAGCTGAAGGCTTTTGCAACAACGATTCATTATACAAACCATCTGAATGGAAAAATAGAAAATTAGTTTTTGTAATTTGCTGAAAAAAAAAGGAAAATTTTTAAATGACGTTATTGTGGATAGTCGCTTGTTGTCACTAATTTTGGCAGATAATAAATCGTTGTTGCAAAAGCCTTCAGCTATAATGTTTAGTAGAGAGCGGCGAATGAAAAAAAAAATCATTTTCTATTTTTTTTCTCGATAACGATCGTAGATGCGTAAAAACTACAGGAAAGAAAAAAGTTTGTAATCGAACCAACAAATGTATTTTGTGTTTTAGAGCACCTCAAAAAAGTTCATGGGGAGAAAAGGGGGCATGACCAATGGAAAATATCACCCTGCAGAAACATTTGACATGTCCATTGATGTAAGCCCAAAACTTAACCTGTGTTTTCAATTTGCGCCAAATATCTCGAAAACTGCAGGATCTGTAGAGAAAAATCAAAAAAATCTTGAAATTTCAACACCCCGTATATCGGTAATGAAGCGTTTGCGGACCTATGTTTATATGAACTTTTAGTCGTAAGATACACCAAGGAATGTCACCCTTTCGGATGTACATGATGTTTAGGACCACCCTGTATACTACGTCATTTCGCACAGTCACATGTTTTATGAAGTCATTTCCATAAAAATTAGCAAATTTAATAGACATAGGAGTCCAAATTGTTTTCATTTGTGAGTCATCATCATGATATTAAGTTACATAAAAAAATTAAAATCGGAAAGTATGCCTATTTTAACGATATACTCACTTCTTCTTCCATAGTAAGACAAATCCGGAAATGTTGAGTTATTCAAGTCCAACTAATCAATCAATAATTGATAAAAAATTAAGAATAATTGATCTCCAAACTTTCAAAGAGATTTGATTTGGATCCTTGTCAGTCCTCCAACTTTGAGATTCCTGTTCAAATGAATGCCATGTTGTGGTTAAGTGTTAGAACTATTCATCCTACAATTCGTGTTCTGAAGATCCTACCTGTTTAGACAATACAGACAGATGTACTTATCTAAAGACTCATAATTTTTCTGATATGGAACTCTACATCTACTGGTCAGAATAAAACACTGTAACTGTTGGTATCTGAAAGAGGTTTGTTGTCAATTTTTGGTAAAAAAGACCATTTCGTTTCATACAAAGTGAACTACTAATATGAGAAGCTCTAATATCACTTCTATAGGGAAAAAATTAAAGCATGTCTCATAAGTCGTATATCATTGAAATTATCACTTTGATGCGTAAGTTTACAAATATTGCAAACTTCAGAACAGTGGACCTTTCTGATATAAGATCAAGTTTTGTTGTGGTGGAAAAGATACTATTTTATCAGTAGTATGTCTCATACTGAGTGTCAACATATTCTTTGTATAAGCCACGGTAGCCAGAGTCCCAAGGTTACGAGATTCAAACTTGGCTGCAGTTTTGGATTCAAGAATTGAAAAATTTTCCAATCTCATATTCCTCTTTCACTTCCAGTTTCACCGAAAAAGACCTCAATTTGGGAATTCCAAACAATTCTGGGTACTCTCAAGTAGTTTTGAGACCAAAAATGTACCTACACCCTTGATTTCTCAGAAAAAAAATCTAGAGGGCGACTTTAACCAATGTGATGAACATGAACGATGAGTGAAAAATATTGTATACAGGTTGTTCCGCCTAGTTGAGTACCTATGGCGGTTTGAAATTTCTAGTACCACTAATTGAGAAAGTTTTTTCAAATGATAATATTTTTAAGACAGACATTTCTTGCATTCAAATTAATACACTTATTATTATTTGTTGAACATTCAAGAGGCCATCACAGTATTATTGAAATTTGAATTATACTGATTGATTTCAAAAATTTATTAATTGTTGATTTTTCACTTAGATTGTAACATGAAAACCTGAACAGATTCAAAATCAAATTGATGGTTGCCGATTACTGTGGATAAAAGCATAATGAAACGATGAAAAACATGATGGTTCAGGTTGTATTCAAGCTTGTTTTTTTACTGCCGCCTTCAAACAGTCTTTGGAAATATTTGATGTGTGATTTGAATGAAGTATTATATTGAATGCAGAATTATTGATGTTCACTTTCAAGAGGTTATTAATTCACCTGATTCACACAAAAAATATTGTTTATTGAATTTCCCTCAAAAAATTTAACATGCTGCCCATTTTAAAATATATTCCCTCCCAGAATTTTTAATAATTCAAGCCTTACGAAGGAATCAAACACAGCCAATGCCAAATTCATCATCACCGGATCAATTCTGATTTGATATTCAAAAACTAATATCCTCAGGTATTATTGATATCCATAAAACTCAAAGCGATTTCTATTTTTTAATGAATCAACCATAAAATATTTGATTCAAAACAAATATAACAAAATTGGATATTCCGGCATCAGTTGTATGAATTGTTTTCAATCATTCATTAAAATTCGTGTAGAATTAAATTGAAACGATAAATATTCATATATCTATCCTAAAGGATGATATTAAATGCATTGAATATCACCTCAGTTATCAAGGGTTGGATAATAATGATAGTAGTTCGTTATTGGGTTTTGCCGTGATTTCATTTGGTTAAAATCTCCAAATGTTTCTACTGCAGCTGCGGCAGTCATATTCAATGGTACTCTTTGCGGCCTATCAATCTCAAATGGTTGGAAAATTAAGAAAACACGAACAATTTTTTTCAGCACTTCCAGGTAAATTCAGTTCAAACATGAGCTTGAATTTTCACTATGGAAAGTATGTACAGGGTAGATTACATGTCGATATCGTAGGAATGGTAAAAACTTTTCCACAAAAAGGAGATAAAAATGTACTTGTATCATTTGTATAGTTACCAACACATTTCAGGTGCTGCAGGTATAAGATGATAACTTAGATGAATTGAGAAAACGAGCGCATTTCATAAGAAATTACTGGGTATAATTTTTGTGGAAAATTGAATAGCTCTTCACCCTGTTGAGTTGTTTTTTCGATAAATCATATACTTTCCAAGATTACAGCAAAAATCTATTTATATATTTTTAAACGAAAAAAAAATATGTTCCACCCCTGGAATTTTGATGAACAATTTTTTTATTCGTGTGTATCATGGTTCCAACTACTAGCATACCAAATTTGGTGGTGCTACAATCGATTCTTGTCTCAAAACCGAATCGTACTGGATCAATTTTAAACACCTGAAATCATTAAAGTTCTTAGCAGTGTGGGTGGTCAGGAAATTTTAGGAAAATTACAAGTGATTAAGAAAATATCAAGACGACTCGATATATTTCCGGAAGGAGGGGTAAGGGAAGGGAAAAGAGTTCTTGGTCCCACAAAAATTTTTATTCCTATTAGAATTGTTTTGGCTGATACTAGAATCAAAATGGATCAGCTGTGTGCTAAAGGACCTAAATTCTTCCTTAAAAAATAAAAAATAATTTTTTTTTTAAACGCGTTCGAAAGAAAAGAAGTCACTGAGAAAAACGGTGGCAGACCAGGTCCAATAAAGCCATACAAAAAGTTTGGAGAGATCTATCAGTGAAATTTTTGCCGAAAGACACTCTAACTACTAGTTTAAAATTCAACATAGTATAACTCGGTGGTTTGACTTTTATTTTATTTTTTATTTTTTTTTCTTCTTGCATATGCCATCTGAGTATTGTCTCCAGACTTTCTGAAAAACACCCTTCACAACCATATGAAACCTGAGTTCTGGGAAGTCGTGTCAAATGAGCAAGTTGGAGCAAGAGTCTCATCGCACACCAACATAATTTTGGCAATCAAGACCCAAACATTATTCAGAACTAAATGTTCCCTAGATAACCTCTCGAATCATTCCCTAACGGACGTTGTTACGCTAATGACCACACAGAAGCATATTCAGCATTATATTTCAATTCGTCACAATCGCGGAATTAACGATGTAGGCCAGTGGAAATAGACAATCAATTCATAATAATTCCAAAAGTTTTCAAACTTCAATACAAGGTTGGGAAAGGTATAAAAAAAGAACTATACAATTTTGCAAACTATTCCGAAGTTCGCAACATTGTCAAAATTGCTATAAACTTGTATTTTGCTATATCCTGTTGGATATCAAAGAGAAACATTACTTTTTGATAAAAACAAATGTTACGTACACTCCTATTGGTTGGTTGGGTCAACTTGATTTGTTATATGAAATGATATATTTAATACTATTGCAAGTTTGCAGTTTTCAACGAGTATGAAGCAAAATTCAAGTTATTTACAATTTTGACAATGTTGATGACCTCGGATCAGGTTGCAAACTCAGATTCAGTGCTTTCTCGATGTAGTTACCATTCATTTGACCAAAGTTTGAAAACTTTTGGAATTATTGTTAAATTTTCGATTTTTCATGTCTATCTCTACCGGCCTAATGGTGCGCCGCAAACCGACGGAAATCCTCATACCCTCATTAAAATATTCTTGGAGCGGGTCAGATTACTGTTTTCTTGTCGTAAATAGCCCAGGAAGCGACTTTTGCCAAAAAGGCCTTGTTGTTCCGAGATGTATCGATTGGTCTTTATCGGAAGACAGGACAAAATCAACAGCATTTTTATTTTTCTGGTTGAATATGTTTTCTGAAACAGTGGATTATAGAGAATAGTAATGATGAATTGGGAAGTTTCAATCCATATATATTTGAATTGTTTTCGATTCTAGGGACGATTCTGAGTATTATCAATATAGTTTAGGAACAAAATATTCACACACATGATTTTTCAGAAAAATTTTAAATTTTGCATCTAGTGTGCACTGGAAAAATGGTATGTCAAGTTGAACGAAAATCCTATGAAAGGAAATTTTCGATAAAAAAAATGAAAGCTACTTTATTGCATACCATGAAAACCTGCAAAACTTCAATAGTTCTACAGTTATTTGAACTGATGTGAAGGAAAAACCCCACTATCACAGTCAGCTGGTGCCAAAAAGATGTATCGTCAGTAGCCTAATCAGGTAATGTAACTTTTGTCGTTCAAACTTTGGAAATGATCTTTGGTCGCCCTGAATACGTTATCAAAAGTGTTTTCAGCAGAATTCAAAACTTTCCCTCAATAAAAGGAGGTGATTTTTCTAATATTATTGAATCTTCTTGTAATGTGAACAACTTTTTAGCAAAATTGGAGCAGTGAGAGGCAGAAAATCACTTGGAAAATCACTTTTGGAGCATTAGTTGCTATGTTTCCTATTAGGATGGCGTTGCTCTGAGGGCAAGTAATAATGGACAAAGAAAGTAAAATCAATAATAATAAACAAGTCATCAATAACACAAATTAAAATCAAATTGAATTATAAAGATACAAAAGTCATCTGAAATTTGGATTGAAAAATACAACGAAAGCAGTTTTCAACTTCAAACAATGATAATTTTCTATTTTGTTGCTGTGGTCAATATAAGCAATAAATCTGTCAAATACTCTCCACAATCATGTTGTACCTGACTGGGTAATGGAGTCAGGGATATATAAAAGAAGACGCTGTGTAAAGATCACTCTCTTCAACTTCACATGCTCCTGAGACAAAAAATAATAATTTGTCATCATCGTTATCTTCACTACTAAAATTCTTGGTATCTGAAACTTCAATTTTCAGTGTATCATTTCTCATTTCATTAATTCGTCCGAAATATCTTATGAACCCCAACCACAGCGACTTACGGATGGAAACACCTATAAACTCACTTCTCATCCATTCCCGACAGATATGTAATATTAAATAAAACAGCTCGATGAAAACAACATTCCGCGTCCGACGTTCCTGAAATTTTGTAGTTTCAGTCACCTTGGTATGCGCGGCCGTGCTTCAAGGAGGTATTAGTGCTATAAATCATATCGGCTTGTCTAATGATCCCTGCATGCGAAGTTGGCTGGATTGCGCCATTTTGTGTTACATTTTTGAGTCTGACCTTGAATGTGTACTTCGGTAATAAAAGTTTAATTTCTATATGTCGCTTCATTGGCAACAAGTCGACTGAACTTGAATATTGGATGGATATCAAAAATTACCAGAAAATGTTCAATCGTGTGTTGACAAAACAATGCAACTAATGAAAATATTGATGTATCAGCTGGTGTCAATCATATATAGGATTATTACCAATCCTGGTAAGTTAA
This sequence comes from Chrysolina haemoptera, assembly GCA_958298965.1. NCBI lineage: Eukaryota > Metazoa > Arthropoda > Insecta > Coleoptera > Chrysomelidae > Chrysolina > Chrysolina haemoptera. The sequence goes on along the minus strand of OY282586.1, from coordinate 53,802,096 downwards.
AGCCAAGTCTGATACTCTTCTTGCAGTCCAAGTATTCAGGGTTTGTTGTGCTGCTTCATTCATACCAAAAATCCAGACCAGAGAGGTATTGTTGAATCTTCGTATTCCACAGACAACTGGAAATTATTAATTAACTCTTCTTTGTTTATGTATCATTATTATTATTATCATTATTATATTCAGTGAATCTGTTGGAGCCCAAACCCCGAAATTTTCACAAATCCTTCGACATGTCGATAAGGATAATTTGGCTTTGTAAATAACCTTTTTTAAGTAAGCGTTTCTTGTGAGCTTTTTATCCAGGACGAGTCCCAGATATTTTGCATTAATTTCAAATAGAATGAACTCACAATTGGGAGGAAATGCAGTTGAATCTTTCAGTTTCCTCTTCCTGGTGATGGGTACTATAACAGTCTTGCTGGGGTTGACAGTTATCTGTTTTCTCTGGCACCAACTGTGCTTGGAGCTCTACTCCTATTCTTTCAAAGACATTAAGTAGATTGTCTATCAGAAGTGACCACAGAAAACGGGATGGTACTCCGCCTTGTGGGTAGACCTGGAGATCCTAAACCAAATGACCTCGTCTTGTAGTAGCTATTCTGACTATGAATATGGCATAGAGCCAGTTGAAAATAGTAGTGCCTCCTCAGCTAAAGTAGATCCAGTAGAAATGTGTAGTGCATTATCAAATGGTCCTTCAAAACCAAAAAATATGGCCAACACAATATCCTTGTTATTGAGGGATTGGGTGATTTTTCCACGAGGTTGGGTAATGCTGCATATGTTGATTTGCCGGTTTTGATAGGCATAATGGTGGTTGTTCAGGAGAGACATGCAAAGTGCCAGTCACCTAATATGTCCTTCCAGCACCCTCTCGAGTCCTTTCAGAAAGAAATATGTTGGGCTAATTGGTCTGACCAACTTGGAATGTGGGTCTGTGCGATCCACTCCTGGTATATTCACCGCCAGCCAACTGGCTGGTATACAGTTCCACGGCAGACTAGCTCTATACAATTTAATAATGATGGGTAACATTAACTTCAGACCGTTTTGGAGCAGAGCTGGAAAGATACCGTCTTCTCCGAAAGATTTGATCTGATTGTTCATTCAACTACCGCTGTTTTGACAACTCTCTTAGCGATCTCCCAGTCGTCATTTTTTGGTCACTTTTAACTTCAGACCGTTTTGGAGCAGAGCTGGAAAGATACCGTCTTCTCCGAAAGATTTGAACTATTGAAATGATCTGATTGTCCATTCAACTACCGCTGTTTTGACAACTCTCTTAGCGATCTCCCAGTCGTCATTTTTTGGTCGCTATTAACTTCAGACCGTTTTGGAGCAGAGCTGGAAAGATATCGTTCTTTCCGAAAGATTTGAACTATTGAAATGATCTGATTGTTCATTCAACTACCGCTGTTTTGACAACTCTCTTAGCGATCTCCCAGTCGTCATTTTTTGGTCGCTATTAACTTCAGACCGTTTTGGAGCAGAGCTGGAAAGATATCGTCCTCTCTGAAAGATTTGAACGATTGAAATGATCTGATTGTCCATTCAACTACCGCTGTTTTGACAACTCTCTTAGCGATCTCCCAGTCGTCATTTTTTGGTCGCTATTAACTTCAGACCGTTTTGGAGCAGAGCTGGAAAGATATCGTCCTCTCCGAAACATTTGAACGATTGAAATGATCTGATTGTCCATTCAACTACCGCTGTTTTGACAACTCTCTTAGCGATCTCCCAGTCGTCATTTTTTGGTCGCTATTAACTTGAGACCGTTTTGGAACAAAGCTGGAAAGATATCGTCCTCTCCGAAAGATTTGAACGATGGAAATGATCTGATTGTCCATTCAACTACCGCTGTTTTGACAACTCTCTTAGCGATCTCCCAGTCGTCATTTTTTGGTCGCCATTAACTTCAGACCGTTTTGGAGCAGAGCTGGAAAGATATCGTCCTCTCCGAAAGATTTGAATGATTGAAATGATCTGATTGTCCATTCAACTACCGCTGTTTTGACAACTCTCTTAGCGATCTCCCAGTCGTCATTTTTTGGTCGCTATTAACTTCAGACCGTTTTGGAGCAGAGCTGGAAAGATATCGTCCTCTCCGAAAGATTTGAACGATTGAAATGATCTGATTGTCCATTCAACTACCGCTGTTTTGACAACTCTCTTAGCGATCTCCCAGTCGTCATTTTTTGGTCGCTATTAACTTCAGACCGTTTTGGAGCAGAGCTGGAAAGATATCGTCCTCTCCGAAACATTTGAACGATTGAAATGATCTGATTGTCCATTCAACTACCGCTGTTTTGACAACTCTCTTAGCGATCTCCCAGTCGTCATTTTTTGGTCGCTATTAACTTGAGACCGTTTTGGAACAAAGCTGGAAAGATATCGTCCTCTCCGAAAGATTTGAACGATGGAAATGATCTGATTGTCCATTCAACTACCGCTGTTTTGACAACTCTCTTAGCGATCTCCCAGTCGTCATTTTTTGGTCGCCATTAACTTCAGACCGTTTTGGAGCAGAGCTGGAAAGATATCGTCCTCTCCGAAAGATTTGAATGATTGAAATGATCTGATTGTCCATTCAACTACCGCTGTTTTGACAACTCTCTTAGCGATCTCCCAGTCGTCATTTTTTGGTCGCTATTAACTTCAGACCGTTTTGGAGCAGAGCTGGAAAGATATCGTCTTCTCCGAAAGATTTGAACGATTGAAATGATCTGATTGTCCATTCAACTACCGCTGTTTTGACAACTCTCTTAGCGATCTCCCAGTCGTCATTTTTTGGTCGCTATTAACTTCAGACCGTTTTGGAGCAGAGCTGGAAAGATATCGTTCTTTCCGAAAGATTTGAACTATTGAAATGATCTGATTGTCCATTCAACTACCGCTGTTTTAACAACTCTCTTAGCGATCTCCCAGTCGTAATTTTTTGGTCGCCCTTAACTTCAGACCGTTTGGGAGCAGAGCTGGAAAGATATCGTCCTCTCCGAAAGATCTGAACGATTGAAATGATCTGATTGTCCGTGGAATAATCTGAATAAAGAACGAGTTATATTGTATGAAACTGTTCCATGTATTATCAGAAATGTATTCATATACGTGAATGAATATTTCAATAATTTTATCGAATATGTGTCGAGAACTTTCTTGTTGCTTTCAAAAGGTTTATTATCAACTTTGCCATAAGTGAAATGAGCAGTCTACTGATAACTGACACCTCCACTGTACCGTGACGTGCCATTACATATCAGATGTCAAACGCAGGTGATTTGGGAGAAAGCACATCGCCGATAAAACAAAGTAGCTCGGAATCCAATAATGTACAGGCTGCGACAGGTGATTTAAATTCTGGGACGCCATGCTCGCCTGCCTGCGACTCACAGAGTATCAAAGGAGATTTGGGAGAAACGAGTTTACACACAACTCCTGCAGAATATTTCAGGGTCTATGAGACAATAGAGCCCGCACGAGTTGCGTGGGCGATTTTGTAGGGGATTCCGAGAATATCCTGTTCCCTTTTTCTTGTCGAGAGCTTCTTGAAACGTTTGCTGCAAAATAGACACCGTATGGGAGACTTCCGGTCCACTGAAATCGTATTGCATGGAAAGTAATACACCAAAATTAAAATATAAATCTAAAAAGTTACTTGGGGTTTTATATATATATATTTTTTTTAATCCTCAATTTCAGTACACCGATGTATTTGGGTTTGAATTCGCTTCAAAATGATGTATCACAAGTATAGTATTGAAAATTCTGAAGTAGGGGGTGCTGGGGATGAGGGGGTTGACAACACAATGATGATATATTTGGCGAAAGTGTTCCCCCTTGCAATAGAAATCGACGGGTCTGAGCGATTTTCAATTTTTTTCACGATTTCGGAGATAAGGGGGTGACAAGTTTTAGCTGGGACACACTGTATATCAGACGGTGAATCGGAACTAAAAATGAAATTCTGTCATTAACGTTCGTTGCGTGCTGAAGAATAGCAAATACCCTGTTATTCGGCCAACACTGAATCGGTAGATTTATTACATGAATAACTATAGACCTCAGGATCTGATAAATCGTTATACAATGAAATAAATGGTTGGTCGATAACGTACAAGAAGAATAACATAAATCATATTCACATAAGTAGTTTTATTCGAACTTATATGAGTACTTAGAAACCATATTTCATGTGGAACTGGTTTTGAAACCGTTATGTATAATCAAATCAATAGATAATTTTTAAGAGTTGGAATCTCAATTGTATGTCAGGAAAATACAGAGAAAATAGAGAGTTTTCCCAAAGTCCAAAACATCATAATCAAATAAAATCGTTTCGGTTGTGCCTGTTTCATGAAAAAAATATAGTAGTCGTTTTTTCACTCATTCTGTATGTTTTTTGGGGTGCTGAATCCGAATTTCAACTTTGCTACTCTCCACGTATATGGCTTCACAACAAAAATCACAAAAACCTTAAAATTTACGAATTTTGTTAAATTTTTGCTAAAAAGCCATAAAACGACACACTTTTCGAGGTAGACCATATCATATAAAAATAAGGAAGATTACATTTTCTTACACACACAGTTTCCAAATGTATTTTTGGTTGAAAGGTTTTGCCGCTAGAGCGCGCTGAAAAAATACCCAAAATTTCCTACTTTGTGGAAAACTCTGTTTTCACATTAGTTTTTCGCTTGTAACTCAAAAATTATGATTATAATTGAAACTAAATTCAGTTTCTGATTGAACTATATTCAGTTCTCTACAAATTGCATACCATAATCAGTTATTTTGGCCAAAAAGTGTAGTCGCTTGAGTCTTAGAAATAGCCCCCCACCAAAAATTCAAAATTCAAAAATGTTATCACTATATACTTATAAAAGTTAAAAGTTTATTTGGTCTTAGTAGTAACTACTTATTAATAATATCAACTATATGTCCAAGGTATGTTTTGGTTTTCAGACACAAAATACTTAAAAGTTTCCCAAACATTTTTTATACGATTATACAGGGTGTCCCAGAATAAAGGGGACAAACTACGAGGGTGGGATGCTCACTTCATTTCAAGGCTGAAAGTTCCAAAAAACATATACCCTAAAATGAATAGTAACCGAGTTACAGGGTGTTGAAAGTGACACAAAAAATATATTTTCTAGAATAACTCCATAACGGCTTAACTTTCCTTTTTGAAATTTTGTATTTCACTTGACAGCATTCACTTTCATATTTCAAGGCAAATCATGTGTTTGTAACTCTAAACAGGGGCGTATCAAAATCTTTACTATTTTTGAAAGGAATATGAAGGTAACTATTCATAACATTATAACCAACATATTTCATACCTTGCAATGAGTATAAATTCAAATATTTCGAAAATTTTTGGAATTTAAGAGTGATTTTATTCACAAAAATTTCCCGATATTTGAAACTTACATAGCCACTAACAAAATAATCACTAATGAGTATCCGTATCACATACGCACCCACTTATTCAACTTCAAATATCTCGAAAACCGTTGATATTTGCGAAACGAAAAACATTCCTTTTTTGTATAGGAAATATTGGGGATTAAGAAAAAGAATACGAAATCGATATTAATCCAGTGGCGTGAAAGTTGGGGAGGGGCGAATAGGGGTACCCACCTGCCGTACGCCCCTGTTCAGAGTTACAAACACATGATTTGCCTTGAAATATGGAACTGAATGCTGTCAAGTGAAATACCAAATTTCATTAAGAAAATTTAAGCCGTTATGGAGTTATTCTGGAAAATATATTTTTTTGGGTCACTTTCAACACCCTGTAGCTCGGTTAATACTCATTTTAGGGTATATGTTTATAGAAACTTTCAGCCTTAAAATGGAGTGAGGATTCTACCTTCGGAGTTTGTTCCTTTTATTCTGGGACACCATGTATATAAAAATGTTTTAATATGTTCTAACCGTAATCCGACTGCACCCCTACGAGCAACCCTCAGAAGTCTCCAGAAGACTTGGGCGAGCTAAACATGACGAGCGTCTTACCTTCTAACGTGCGATCCCAAGTAGGTGTGTAAATAAAAAAAATTATGGACAGCTACATTTTACGACGCTTAGCGTTAGTATTTTTTTTCCATTTCCACCTTGAAAAATAAGGATAGTTGGCCCTGAAAATGGAGATTTATTCATGGAATTTGATGTCTGCCTAACAAAAAAAAATTATTCCAATCGGTTGAAAAATGTAAGTCTTATGAGGGTACTTCCATCTTAAATGGGTCACACTGTAGATAATAATTAGTACTTGAGTAAATTTATGTATTTTGAATAAATAACTAAATTTGTGATTGATTAGTAACTCAATGTAGTTTGAGCAGATTCTAAGCTTCAACGTAATTATAATCATAGTTTTTGAGTTTTTGGGTTTTCCACAAAGTAGTTAATTTTGGACTTTTTTCAGCGAGCTCTAGCGGCCAAACCATCTCACTGAAATATATTGGGTAAACTTTTGTAGGAAATTATTTATTTTCGTATGATATGACCTTTCTCGAAAAATGCATGGTTTTTTAATTTTTGGCAAAAAACAGGAAAAATTCCGAAAATATCCGTGGGGAGTGGCAAACTTGAATGCGGATTCAGCATCCCAAAAACCCTATAGAACGAGTGAAAAAACCACTACTATATTTTTTTCCTGACCAAAACACCGTTTAATTGAACTATAAAGTAAGTATCCGAGATCGAATCGAGAGCCGAAATAAAAAATCAAAAACATGATGTTGGAACTTGCTGCCTCGGGAGGTGTTCCCTGAGGCATACAGCCTTCAAGAAATTCAAGAAGAACACCAATTCCTACCTTCTTTCCATAGGCTCTCAGGAAGTTTTCTGAACCTTACACAATTTTCCTCATCATCGTTTTGGTTTCATTGTCTCGATCAATGGCACAGTTTTTTTTTTTCAACCAAGTGGGCAAACTTTCGTAATTTAATCGAATTGTACCTAACTTCATTTCCCACAAAAACTTTGCAGAATTGCCGTCTCCAGTTATTAGATTAACGTAACTTCCATATGCGTCTAGACGCCGAATAATACCCACTTTAAGAGAAAGTTATAATCATTATTTGTGCGACTTTGGAAAGTTAGAATAAATTCATAATATTCGGTAGTTAATAGATTAGAATAGGAAATCAGAGATAATGGACAGAAAAACTCTTGAAATATGTTTAAAAGGGATGTGGAACAAAATCACTAACTATACAAAGTGTACGTAATATTTAGACATTCTATTGTTTCCAGAGTATCGAATTTAAACTCAGCATGGGTATTGGATTTGAGAATTGGAAATGTTTTCAATATTTCATACTTCCCATTCATTCTGGTTTCTGATGTCACCAAAAACGACTTTAGCTTTGAACTTTCCAATGGAACACCTTGTATAGTTTTACTTTTTGCATTCCAAGGATAATTTTGAGTACGACACATAGATTTGAGATAACAAATTCACATACTTGATTTTCCAGAAGAGTCGCTCATTAATCATGCTATGGAAACAATATTTATCGAAACTGAATGGAAACATCAATTTTCACATAACAGAAAAACTTAATGCATTCGAACAAAGAAGAAACTCCCATAATACCCAGGGGAGTGAATGTTCGTAGTGCGTTCCGTCATAAATTTTTGATATTTTCTCAAACATTCCACTGTTGGGGAATTTTGATTTGCTGTAAAATAATGTCAATCACCTTCCACCAATGCTAAAACATTGATTTCCGTCACCTCATCAATGATAATAGTTTTAGGACTGGGAGTTTCTTGTCTGAGTTGTTTCTCCACAACGGGGAAATACTGAAAACATGGATTAGGTCTGTTGGAATACCTTTCAAAATAGAAAGTTGCTGCGTTCCTCGAATTTTTTTTGCATTCATAAATTAATTGTGTGTCCATTCTTATAAACAATAATACTTCAAAATCAATAATTAGTCTTCAGAAATACGTCCTGAATATTATGTGCAACAAACTATCTAAATTTCCCCCAGAATTGTTGTTTCATAATTATAAAATTTGGACAGTTATAAAAATGTTTTACAAAAAAATCTTTTACTTTTTTTTAGAGGCCATAAGCGCGATCGCATTTGTGCCGTTTTTTAGGGTAAAAAAGTCGATAACTCAAAAAAGGGTTCGTCGTGTCGATTTCAAACAAGGACAGGCTTCTAGAGATGTAACTATGTCTGCGGCAGCACCTCAGGATTCTTTTCATGGATAGTCGAAGTAACTGCATTGGTATTTCTCTTCCATTAAAATTTGAAGCAATCTTTATCCGATCAAAATGAATTTGGTATCAAAAGAAAGTTAAAACGTTGATCTATGTACGTGCTGTAATGTTTTTTTTAAATTATTTTCATCTATCCAAAAGATTGCTTCAAAGTAACTGATTTTTGGGACATTTTTGTGATTTTCTTTGTGAAAAAGTGGATTGAAAATGCAATTTCCATTACAGCACGTACGTAGAATCAAACTTCCTCTAGAAGCCTATCCTTGTTTCAAATCGATAAGACGAACCGTTTTTGAGTTATCAATTGACTCTGTTACCCTAAAAGTGTCCCAAATGTGATCGCGCTCATGGCCTCTTAAATGGTAATTCAATATCAACAACATCGAATCGTCTTCATAATACATCTAACAAAAATCTGCAGTCACAAATATTTTCTCACACACTAAGTATAATGAAAAATGTTCAGAGAAGTCCTTTGCCAAATGAAGTTCTCGAACGTGGTATACCTCAAGGATTGTTTCTGGGGCCTATTCTATTTGCAACTATGCTTTTGGTTTATTCCAAACCTACTTAATTATGTAAAAAATGTGAAATAATAACCTCTTTTTCGGAGAATCTCTGAGTTTATGTAATACAAGGTAATAAATAACATAAATAATTTTATGAAATTGGCTCATGTATGAGAAGTCGTTTGATTTTGATCTGTGGATAGCATTTAGATGAATTGTGACGTACCATCGATTCCTACAAGAACATAAAATGTAAATGTTTAATATAAAATCGACCAATTATGTACAATCCAGTATTACCTAGATTCGTAAATGTAAATATACATTGTAGTTAAGTGTATACATTTTAGTTAATGTCCAGATATTTGAAACACCAATCAATACTAGATATTTACAAAAATCCATTAGGAGAAAATGTTAGATTGAAGATTCAGATATAGCTCAGTTCCCGACGTTAATTTTAACATGTTTCTAATTAATAAAGATATAACAACTTTTGCCTCCTATCGTACAATTTCTTGACAGATGATTCAGAAGCTGGTTTTGTCTGTCAATAAATAATATTCAACTGAATTTCCTTAAACAAAAACAACACCATGTGCAAACCTTCAATATTTTTGTTGATACATCGATATTTTGACATATTTTTTTACTGGAACTGGGCTCATTCATTTCTTAGGAAATTAATTTGACAGAATTATTAAATATGAGTTTTATACACGATTTACACGGTCAAATAAAATTCACGAATAAATGAGCAATGAAATTGACGAATATTGGTTGTGCTCACACACGACAATTTATCCGTCAATTCTAGTGTTAGTTCATCTCAGGCATACCAACGCATCAAATGGTTAGTTCCGAAAGTTACTAGAAATTGCCTTAAAATTCATGAATTATTGGTGAATAAAAATTGACGGCACAATTCCATTTACACGTGTCATAAAAATTCAAGGTCACAAAATGGATTTCATTAATTTATTTGATCGAGTAAATTGGCTTTGAAGTTGAAGAAAACATTCGTTTCTCATTCCTCAAACTAGGAATGGTTTTTTATTCAATACTATACATTAACTCAAATTGAATGTGAATGAACAATCAAATACATGCATTACCTACCAGTATACAGTAGAATTTCTAGCCACGTAATATTTGTGAGAGTTATTGATTGCTCAAGAAACTGTAGCATTCTGATAATGTCTGCTGCGAAATCGTCCAATAGTATTGAAACCTTGTTCACTTTCTGTCTGCTCACCTCACAACTGAATGAGAGTTATTATTTTATGAACACAGTGTCATGTAATATAAACATATGTATTTGCTGAAAATGGGCTGACGAACTTTATATTTTTATGGGTTTCTAGATCAAATCAGTTTCTAACAAAATATAATGAGATAATCTGGAAATGAGTGGTGCTTTCTTTGAAAAATTGTGAAAAAATGTGGTCCATTATCGTTGTTGATCCCCTCTCCTTCAAAAGAAAAATACGTTGTGTCTTTCTTGAAAATGATAAAGTATTTTATTGTTTTATATTGTATAGGAAAAGTATTTCGGGACAGTAAACTTCGAATAATTGTAATGCAATATTCACCACACAACATAAATACGCTGAATGACCAAATGAAATTATAAGTTGTAAAAAGTATGCCACTATTATTTTTGAAAATAGTTTTTGAAATTGTATAGTTAGAGAATAAATTGTATATGCTACGCCAATCGTATTACATGTATTGAAGTATTATTTTAAAATAAATCGTTAATATTACCGTTATTTGTTTGATTTCACCGACCCAATTTGAAATTTGAATGTACAGGAAATACTGTTTCTTCCCAACCGTTACAGAATTTGCCAATTCTGAAATCAAATTTGATTACAGAATGGTAATTTGAATGTATTTACATTCTCTCTCTTGTAATAGAATAATATTCTCACACTGTTATAGCAATAATAACGTCAGCCTTAACTGTCATCATAGTGACAAGATGTGAATTGGAATGACAAAATAATTTTTGGCTTTTCATTCGATTATATGTGAAATTTGTTGTTGTGGAGAAAGCACAGTCTGTTACTCGGTTAGAATGAAAATTCGTTATGCTCGTGGTTCCTCGACAATAACGGTTCCAGCATCAAAGATGACCTGTTTGCTTACGTCTCACATATTTGGCAGCAATCTATCAGAAAATAAGGTGAAACTCTAACTGTTGCATCAGATATTCATGAGGCGTTTAATCGCATTTGGCACCATAGACTCCTTGCCTTCAGACTTTCATCTTATGGTTGTCTAACCAGTTGTGTTTCAAGCTATCTAGCTCTCTCTCAGACCGATTCCTCCACGTGGTGGTCGATGGGGTATCATCCAACACTCTAACCAATAAATGCTGGTGTTCCGCAGGGCTCCATTCTAGAATAAACACTTATTTTTTTCTTTTTCACATCAATGATTTGTTGGGAAGTACATCAAGTCCAGTGCAAAGCTTTGCGGATGATAGTACCCTCTCTCAACTCAACTCAACAAAAATTTTATATTATAATAATAATAATAATAAATTGCTTTTATTGATAGAAGGACAGGTTACAGAAACTATCAATAGGCAGAGTTAGCGCTTCACCCGTCTAGGACAGGTTAGTACTCTCTTACACTTATCGGCATTTCTATCTTCATTGCCCTTTCATGGAAGAACCATGTGAGGTCCATTGCCAAAATAGCCCTCAAAAACCTGCCAAATCCATAAAAGAAGAATTCCAACGCTGGGAAAGCGATGAAATGAAATCACACTGGAATAAAGTGCCAGAACAAAGACGAACCAAAACCTGGTGAGCTCATTGCCAAGGAAAACTAAACAGCTTCTCGATTTTGACAAGAAATACCTAAAATTAGGTACCGTACTCCTTAATGGACACTGCCCTGTGAAGTATCACCCCCAAAAAAATACGACTCAGAGAGTGATTGTTGCCGCTACTGCGAGACCTTCGATGAAACTGCAAAATATTTTCTTAAAAATGCCATGCAAGAGGTTCAAGTTGTTGGAAATCCAGGAAATTAGATGCGAGGAAACTGAAATATTTCATATGAAGAATCGGATTACCGGACCTCTTATAATTGAATCGAGGGTAATAAACAAATAATCTCTTAACCTGAAGTGTTTGTGAGATCACGCCTCCCTCCTCTACAGTCTAAAATATACAATATCTGACAAAAGGTTGCTCTTGTTCTAAAAATTACTTACATCCTATAAGTATTCTGTACAGTATTCACAAATTTCTAAGGGTCCTAAGAGGAACCGATATGAATAAACAATTAATATTTTTGGTGGAGTTAGACTGTAAGTTTTTTTAATTTCCTAATCAATCGAAACTTATAAAGACGTTTGACCTATTTGGCCCGATACGAACCTGCAGGAAAACGAACAGGCACACCAGCTCCTGAAATTGTAATTAAAGGGAGTGAAGGAACGGCAATTAAAGATATCTAATGGAACACCAAAAGGCCAGCTTTTGAGTCTTTGTTAAAATTTTAAGATGGGTACGAAGTCGGAGACCTCATTAAAGTTCCATAATATTTCGCATGAATTGGAAGAAGGTGTTTTGAAATGTTCGTAGCAGATCGAAATGGACTAATGAAGGGATTATAATTGAATGGATATCATACAAGAGGGCTTTATGAATATATACCAGTAACAGAGGGGCATGCACTGTGCAAAACATAAAAGGGAGGAGAACCTTGCTTCATGGTGTAAAAAGCATGATCGCAAATAAAAAATGGATATGAGAGTTATGAATGGTTATGAAATAATCCATCAATATCAAGAGATAGAGATGGAGAGTACGGAAGAGGGGGAAATTTAGCAAATACTAACGAGAATACAATATCGATTCAAATTTGAAAAGAATATCTGTTATGAAATATCAGAACTGTACAAGTAAGCCTTTGAAACACGCCAATGAGTTTACAGGTATGATGCCTGTAAACGATACAAGTGCATTGAAGGCATTTTTGAATTAGATTGAAAATGGTGTTATGTGAATCTAGGAGCCTCTCCACTACGACCTTTGCAGATCTATTGTGTTAGGTTAGAGTTCCTCGTTTGAATAATCGCTCAATAATAGAGTCCTTAGTCTAGACCTCAGCTCCTCCATATATTGGAATGGTTGTGGTTTCTTCTACCCTATTATCGAGAACTGGTTTAGTCAGACTTCGCTGACGTTTTCTCATCTTCTTGACAAAACCTGCTTATTGTTTTGATTACCAATCCGATATTGTTCACGTGTTTGTTGAGTCTACAGTGCCCTGTTGGGAGCCTGGATTACCGACAATTGGACGCGGTCAATTGGGCGCACGAGAATTGGACGCGGAGAATTGGTCGCGGCGACAATTGGACGTCGCGACAGTTGGACACGGTTAATAGTCGTGCGTTCAATTTTCCACGTCCAATTGACGTGACACCGGGAGCCTAGCCGGGATCATGGTTGTTCACCTATTCTGGCTTGGTAAGTAATACGTGAATTTTGGCGATGCTTCATTAATGAGCTCTTTGGTCTTTCTCATTCCTGGCGCTTTGTTCCACCATCTTGAAGAGTGCTGTTTTGCCCAAGTCCTGTTAATTGTTTTTCGCAGCGCTTTCGTCATACCAAAGAAAGGTTCTGGACCAATAAGAGCACGTCGTGGTCCTTCTTAGGCTAGTGAATCTGCCTCTTCATTACCTTGAAACCTGTGTGGCTTGGTAACAAGGCTTAGGAGAGTATTTTTAACTGCCCAATTCTTGTAGGGTTTCCAAGCAATCCGAAATGAGTTTGAAATCAAGCTGCATCTAGCTGTTTGCTTTTATAAGCGCTTGGCAGTGGTATTTTTCAAAAACTCTCCTGCACAGTGATGTATTGTTAAAACTCAATTAGTATATTCCTGTTCCTATACCTTCCCCGGTTCTTTAGTCATCTTTATTGCAAGTGAATTCTTCTTCTTTCCATGCTTCTCTGCCTGTTATAGATGTTTTGATGTTTTCACCTGAGCTATACTTGAGAAGCATCTCATCCGCAGGGGTCGACTTTCAGCTCATTGTTCTACATTCTACCAAGCAGTCTGTTTATGATCGCTTGTCCTCTAGTTATTCCATTATTTACTGACCTGGCTTTGCCTTGTATGTAGACATGAAGTGGCAGTAGGATCAGCAATATTGGGCCACCATTTCACCGAACAAGGATGCCATATAAATATTTTTGGTTGTAGCTCCCAGTTTTTATGGCACATTTTCCTGCACAGGAGGACTATCGCGCTTTTCTGTAGGTGTTGAGCCCTTTCAGTACTTTCTTCTTGGTGAAAACTACCATCGTGGTTGAAAGAGTGTTTTCGAGTAGTATTTGTATACTCCTAAACTGTTCCTGCGAATTGGCGAATGCATGCCTTTAAATGTTAGCCTCTTTAATAATTTGTCTACTGAAGAAATTGCCGGGATTATGGGTGAGTTAAAAACTGAGGCAGGAGTAAAACCCAGTTTTTTCTTTGGCATGTATTAGTGAAACTTGTCTCAGAAGTTTTAAATCGTTGCAAATGGTCCAAAGAGGGTACTGATTCCTGCTCCAGTATAATTATTTCATATCAACTAAAATATCCAGTACTTTCGGATCCTCCGTAAATATCGTAGAAGGGTTATGAGAAGTGGGACAAAACACATTTTAGGTACTCAGATACTCACATGTTATATTTGCATGAGGAAGTAGAAGTCTTCAGGAACGGTATGCACTTTTTCTTTTCCTTCTACCATAATTTTTAGCAAAGTTATGACAAATCTAATTTTCGGCCCTGCCAGAACTTGCAGTGACAGGTTAGCGCGAGCATGAAATGTGACGTCGGCGTTAAACCACGTTTTCTGAGAAAACGAGCCTATTTCATGAGGTATTACTGTAAATCATTCTTGTGGAGAATTGAATTATCTCTCAACCTATCGAAATCGTTTTTTGATAAAATTATATTTTTTGAAATAACAATTTTTTTTTTTAATGAAAAATTTTTTAAGTTCCACCCCTAATTTTTTTTTCTAATAATATATGATGTCGAGATATCATGTGCCGAGTTTCAGAGTGCTACAATTCATTCTTCACTTTTTGCTCGAGTTTGTCTGTCGTTACTGTGTTACGTATTTTTTTTTATATATATAATGGTATATATAATTATAGGAATATTCAATGACTGGGTTATATATGGGGTGCGTACGATATAAATACGGCTAGGGTTAAGTGCTCACAGCTAGCTTTTATACAGCGAGAGGGGGTGTGAGTTTGATAATTCAAAGTAGTTAATTTTCCAGGGGGCGCCAACAGATTTAATAGTAACCCTATAC
The DNA here is from genome assembly GCA_958298965.1 of Chrysolina haemoptera. Lineage (NCBI taxonomy): Eukaryota > Metazoa > Arthropoda > Insecta > Coleoptera > Chrysomelidae > Chrysolina > Chrysolina haemoptera. The sequence continues at coordinate 53,787,008 of OY282586.1, read as the reverse complement.
CTAAGTGTAATGCCAAGCAGATGAAAACCTATAAATTATCCACTATACAGTATTACCCCAATAAAACTCAAAAATTCAGCAAATGGGTATATTAACCTATGTTCACAGGGGGTAGGGCCATGTTTGAAAGAAGAAATCTTAACTATTATAGTTATACTAACGGAGAGAGGGTCGATTATACTGGGTATCTGTTGAAATAATAAAAACACTACATTAACCGTAGTTTTTTACATTCATGTCGATACATCTATATTTTATGGTCTTGAATCAACAAATTTCCATCGAATTTTCTCTCATAGTTGAAAAAATTGTTGGGTGTCGCCGGTGTCGTCCGTGCCATCCAAATGCAACAGATGTCGCCTAATTTCCTGGAAGCAACCTCCATATTTGGCCTGCAACAAATCGCTTCCGAACTGTCGATGCACTCATTCCACAATCACAGAATTGTGCGGTGGCGTTCATTCAATTCCGATAGAATTAAAACTAATTATAAATCAATAGATGTAATGGTTCTGGCGGGAACTCAAGCTGTTCACCTGTGTGCTCGATTTGGATAATGTTCAATGGCGATAGCGATAAAGGGGATGGATGTTTTCATGCTTTTTGTTCGCTTTTTAAGGTTTTTTCACGCTTTTTCCTACGAGCGTGCGGAAAAGTAACTTTTCCGCACGATTTTAAATCGTACGGAAAAGTACAACTTTCAAAACGAAAAAGAATATCATTATAGACCACTTCTATACTTTATTTCAAGAATAACGTGGTAATCCATTCAAATCGTCTCTGGGGGTGCCGTTTCAGGACAAAAAATATAGAAGTTGTTTTCTCATTCGTTCTATGTGTTTTTGTGGGGTGCTAAAACTGAATTTTGACTTTGGTACTTTCCACGGATATGGTTTCACAAAAAAAATCCCAAAAAAATTTTTTTAAAACTTTTTGTCAAAAAAACTGAAAAAAATTCGAAAACTTTTAAGTTTTCGTTGTAAAGTTATATCTGTGGGAAGTGGTAGAGTTGAAATTCGGATTCAACATGTCTGCTGGTACAGAGAACTCTACCTCAAGGATTGGATGATTTTACTGAAACTAGCTGGATTCGAAAAGATTCTCATAGCAGAGCCGCCATTTTGTTTTGATCGAGTATTTTTGTTTGATATTATTCCATTGTAGTATAAAAAAATTTAGAGAAGAATCAAATGAGGTATCACTCGACACCTAACGCGATTTTAAAAAAATCTTTCCTGATGCTATTTTAGCAACTTCATAAAAGAGAAAGGGTTCAAAATCCAACCGAATTTTTTTATTGTAACATTTTACGTCCAGAATCATCGGAAAATTTTCCAAATGTCTACAAATAAGGTATTTGGACAGGGTCGTACGAATGAACCTTCAGCAAATTTTATCACTAGAATTTCTTGAAATGGACCAATTCATTTTGTTGAGATATGAGACAAACAAGCTTATAGTATGAGAATTTTTGTAGCTTCGATAAATGAAACTCAGGTGTTTAAATTATTTCTTATTTTTTATAGCTCTGTAAAGAACGGGAAAATAAAGAACTGAGGCATTCAAAGAACGGTTGAGAAAACATAATATTTCTCCAATGAAAAACACAGCACGATACTGAGGTAAGGAGAAAAATAACACGAAATCCGTCATGAAAATAATCCGTAAGCCTTTATGTTGTAAAACGCACGGTATCACGCCTAACTTCAATGTTACTCCAACAAGAATTAATTGGACAAGTACGAAATAAAGGGAGTTAGGATGATGGACTCTCAAGTGGGCATCACTTCATAAAAGCAACTCTGAAGACAACCCAACAAGATCTCAAAAAAGATATAGTACAGGAGCCATCGGTGTGACAATATTCAACAGTTATTAATTTTTGGATAATTTTGAATAGAAGCACGAATCTTTGAAAATCCTACTCGTGAAATTTCTACAGCACCAAAAACGAGTGCTAATCTAGTTGAAATTATTTCAAAAAAATTATCACCACGAATGTAATTTCGGCTTGATTATTTTTTTACCGAACATTTGTCAGTGTCATCTTGACAACCAAGTCAATGGCTAACTTTCTTATGCATTCAATCAAACAACGTGAAAAAATTGTCGGGGGTAATACCACGAGTGGTCGCAATACTATCGATAATTCTGACAGAATTATCGATTGTATTGTGAGCACGAGTCGTATTTATAGAGATAATTTCACGAACCAACCAAGTTATTATTTGAAATTTGATCGAGTAAATAAAGTGAATTCTTCAATAGTTGCAACTAATGAATAATAAACATGAAGTCTCTCAACCTGACGTTTATGTCATATTAGATTACAAGATGTATCATTGCTGTTTATATTTGTGGTTGACTTGACGACGTGGTCTTTCCGGATCGGAAAGAAAGGAAGCGAAAGGAGCGTGTACTTTCGCGTAATCCCATTCTGATTGGTCCTCATATCGCAGGAGACGCGACTTTCATATAGTGAGTGAAATTGTCGGTGTAATTTGCTACTAACAAATTATCGGAAGTAATTACACAAGTGCATCAAAATTATCAGGTTTATATTGATGCATGAGTATAATTCGATGGAATATTTCCGAAGTTGAAAGAAAAAAAGGATATATACTACCCTTTCCATATATGTATATTGATGATTCAGTATTGTGTTTTTAGGTTTACTTTTGGCCACTTTCTCATAAATCAAGCTTAAAAAATCATTTTCGAAACGTGACATCTCAATGGCGTTTAAAATTCAATATGTATGTCTGTCAAGATGACAAATGCACATTTTAGAGAAATTTTCGTAGGTAATATCACAAGATCATGACAAATAGCCGACTATTATTTTCTTCATAATTCAATCGAGAGTACTTTGTGTTCTGACAATTAAATGAATAGAATAACTCCCTCCAGCTAAAGCTGTCGGGAGTTATTCTGATTATTAATGTTCATATGGTCGTATTGAATTGTCTCAAAATACAAGTTACTCGAGATGAATTAACGAAAATAATAGTCTCTATTTGTCATGGTCGAGTGATATTTAGAAAGACTATTTTATGAACAGCGTGAAATCATTCATGTACACGCTCATGTACACTTGAAAAAATACATAAATTGTCTCTATACAGACTCTTCAGTCCTTTTTGGTGTTTTCTGGGATGGATTAGGTCATATGTTCACTAATTTCCGTAGTAGAAGGTAACCGAGAGCGACACATTTCAATTTTGAGTTATGTCAAATTCGACACTTTTCTTTGTTTTGTCAATCATGTAATTTTATTGGTGCAGCTATGTGTGAATGAAATAGTAGCTGGAAGTCTCGCTTCATAGTATCACAGCATAGTAAACAATCAGCAGTGACACTCTCATTGACGGGAAATGTCTGCGCATTCCTCTGCGTCTGTCAGACTTTCTCATTGTGCTTTTGTCTGTTGTGTCTGTGCTCTGTGATGACTGTGACCAGTGTGTGTTTGTTTATATTTTGAACTAGTATCGTAGATTTCGAAGTAATGGATGATTTAGAAGTTCTTGTAACATATAAATCCCCATTGTTCTTTCTAGCGTAGTTATGAATTTGATGACAAAAATTACGTGTTATTTTAAAAATTAATACTACTGCAGAATAGAACATCCTGTGCTCAGGTAGATTGTCGGCGTGAGAATTAATATCGGATCCATATAAATTATTTTTCAATCCGGATCTAGAAAATTTCGAGTACGGATCTGTCCAAAACAATTGATTTCTATGGTCCAAAACCATTTTGCGAGTCCTACCCTCTATTCGGCACCTCCCAAAATGGCGTCTAGATACTTTTCCAGATCAAAGGCGGCATGGCCAAGTGTCACTGCTGATTGTTTACTATGCTGTAATAGTATTATCAACAATAATTACATACGTGGTGGTAATTTTTTGATTATATACAACTAGATGCACGAATCTTTGTTGCTTTAAAATTCTAACTGATAAATTGTATGTTCAGCCCCCTCAAACTTGATATCCTGGTTGCGCCACTGCTTTTTGGAGAGTTCTTCAAAATGAAACTCAAAATAAAATAAATAGCTTCATACCTGATTCTTGATTTCGTTAGCAGCAGTTCGAAACTTATGAGACTTGGCCTTTGCAAAATGTCTGCAGAATCCAAGATATTATTGACAATTTTTTGAAAAATATCCAATCAACAAAACAATAGAACCGACACGATTGCTATGGCACTCAGAGTGTGCAAATTAGCGCTTTTGAGGCGAGTTTTCCGTGCGAAAAACTTTATTTTCCGATTTAGTCGTATAAAAAATTTGTTACTTTGACTTTGTACATACCCGAATACAATAAAGATGGTAACTGTATCTACGACTACTTGGAAACTTACCTTCACCACAATATTGATTGAAATATGTATTGGAATAAATGCATCATGAATGGAACTGACAACTGACAGGATTTTAACTGTAACAGAATTCATCATAACAAGAGCCTAAAAATGTTCCAAAATTAAATTTAACCATTTGAGCGTAAAACCGTCTGTGCCAACCATTTCCGATTGAACCGCTATTTTTAGGGCTATCGTTATTAGTTCTATCAATATCATTGTTACCATTAGTATTATTATTGTCGTCATCCTAATATCTAACTGTGGGGTTGTGTGGAAGCGCCCAGTACATGTTAGTTCCAATATGATAGGCAACGTACCAGTACGCTATCTGGGTTACTTTTGTATTAATTATAAGATAAAAGAGTGACTAAAGTATTATTCATGGATTAAGTCTGACTAGGTGCATTGTAAAAGGCAGTATAGAATGAACCGTTGAACCGTTCGCATGTTTTTTTATTTTCACACTTCGCTGGGATGTAAGATTATTTTGAATTATAACCAAATTCGCCTTATTTTAAGAATTATACATACTTTTACATACGGATTATGGATAAACAAAATATTTGTTCACAGCATCTTATATCAAATCAGGGTCTGGGAATATGTGAAAAATATGTGGTGAAGGGTTAACATATCATTTATTTTCAACTTACTTACTCGTTGATTCGTCGGTCCTTGGACTATATACTCTTGTGAAAGTGATACATGCATGAACAATGCTCTGCTTATTAGTTCACCTACCTTCACAATGTCAGAACATTCTTATCCTCACTAGAGACAACTTCAAAATTGCTGACCTGAAAAATACGAGTGTCTCCACTGTATTACGCCTAAAACCAAATTGGAAAGTGAGTATGGAGGGTGTTTGTTTTCGAATTTCCACTCGGAAATTTCTGAGAATTGTGTTCCTCATTGACTATATAGTGTGGGTCTTTATAACGTGCACATGATTCGACATATTGAAATTGATTCGATTCAGCAATTGCCTAATTAGTAGATAACGCAATGTTGTGAAATTAATTTATAAAAATTGAGACGCAGGCAGGCATCTAGCAGAGACATCTAATAATTCTCATTTTCAACCAAAAGGTCATAATCATTTTATAAGAAAAGAAGGAATCCCATCATGAGTAGAGGAACGATTATTCTCGAGTTTGTAATTCAATAGAGAGATAAAGTAATTCTTCAGGAATTTAATGTTCAAGAAACACTGAATATCTATGAAACTACCCTTCATCGCATTATCCCCAGTAATAATATTCACTATTGTGGATAAAATTTGTTTCTGTAATTCTCTTTCGATAATAAATCCGTTTGGAATTTTATACCAAAAAAAAATTAACCGCCCTTATGGAACCCATGTTAGTAGTCAACCTTCAATCAAGGGTGGCGTTACAACTTATTTTAGCTGCAAACCCGATGAAAACTGTAAAGCCATTCCGTTATGAAAGCATTCTACTTGTAATGGTGTAATGGCTCATAGCCCATCTTCGAAGATCCGACAAAGCATTTTCATTCAACGAATATTTCTATTGCCTTAGACCCACATTGTATCCCTTGAACATATGGAAGTTATTATTAGGATGAAAATATCCTACGAAATCCCTTTCTCGCAACTGATATCTTCTGAAACGATGTTCAGCAGGAATCGATCGGAAACGATATCGAATTTATTTGTGGTATTTTCTCCGTAATACAGATATCATTTTGGAAAGTATTTCAATATTAGAATTTTGCGTTTGCCGCGTGTTGGACTTTGATGAATGAAGGATGAATCCAGTGGAGGTGTGTTATTTAATAGGTTGAACCGAGAGGAGTATGAGTTCTGGACTGATGAAAAATCCTGCCAAGTAGGAAAAAATAATAATAATTAATATTAAAAAATCTTGACGGTTACTTTTCTCTTTTCAATCTATAGAAACTTTGGTAGAAATATTCAGGGTATTCCATATTCGATGGTCTATTAGATGTTTCTGGAGAAAAAAATTGTGGGCATGGATCATCAAATAAAATATTTTGATGAATACAGTGTTGCCACTTTTATCAGAAAGTAGTAACTACTTTGTTATTTCAATTTCAATTTCAATTTTTTTAATCCTTGCAGGATTCCTAACAACTTCTAAATAATTCCATTTAACTATCTGTGTGGGTTTCTGAGAAAAAAATATTTTGTCAAATGTTTATGTAAAATATTGCAATTTGGGCCATAACTTGATAATAGCTGCATAAGACCATCAAGTAATCTGTCGATAAACTGAATCTCATTTTCAGCATACAGGGAGGCTCGGAAATGACTTCCTTTCGGGGAGTCATGAAAATGACTGAAACACAGTTTTTCAAATGGAACACCCTGTATATTATCTTATTTTTGAATCCAACTAACAAGTGTGAATAAATTTTTTGACTATGTTCTATACCTATCTCCTTGCGTTTATGAGATATTATTAATTTTATAAATATTTTATTTCTGTGTATGTATAAAATTTCAAGTATAAAATTTGGTGAAAAATCTATCAAATAACAAATTAGAGCTTTATCTTCTCTGAAAAAGGTGTAATGAAATACATGAACGTTCCCTCATATTGGGTGGAAGAAAAACATGATTATGTTGAAGAATGAAATTTATTGAATTCAAACTGAAAAAACAAAAACTCTGTAGCTCATGTGCTTGAAATGCTGACTATCCACCTGTGAACATTGATGGATCGACGTTATTACATGATCAGTCGTGGCTCTGCGGATTTCCGACGGGTCGATTTCTCCGAAAGCACATCTTACACTGTTTTCCAGTTCCTGTTTTGCATTCACAGGTATTATATAAATCTTTTCTTTCATTCTAACCCAGAGTTGAAAATCTAGGGGAGTGAGATCTGGTGACCGTGGCGGCCAAATCCAAGGACCCAAACGTCGTATGCACCAATCTTCGAACGAATTAGTGAGTTCTCAACTCACTTCACGTGTACACTGTCTAGGAGCCCCATACAACTGATACCTACCATCATAATATACGTTCAGAGGTTAATTGTCAAGGAATTCACTCACATTTGTTCTCAGAATATCGAAATATTTTTCGGAATTCAACTTTTCCTCATAAATGCATATAGGATATACAGTGACCGCCAAAAAGTATGTACCATATGGGAAAAAAGTTTATTATTAGAGTATTAGAAAAAAGATTCTTGGGAAAAGTTTGTGCATGTCCGATAACCTAAAAATCGATTTTGACACATGTCACGTGATCGCTGGTATGGCATCAAATTGAAAAAAATTACTATGAGAACGCAAAAAGTGGGGTAAAATGGCAAGATATCAAAAAAAGTGATTTGAAAAAGTTGCTTAGTATTAAATTTTACACACATATACGAAGTTTAAAAAGATAATGAGAGAAAATTGAAAATAGAATTTTTTTTTTTAATATTTTCCTAGCTGTATAAAAATATCAAATTATTATCATATATTATATTATTACCATACTGAAACATTTGTATTTCAATGATAATGACAAAACTTTCTCATTTTTTCTACACCAGTTAGCACTAAATTAAAAAAATTGGATTTTGTTAAAACCCTGGCTGTTACATTGGTTCGTATCTAACAGTTATATCAGAATTCCACGACCATTGTGATGACATGACACTTCAGAAACATGATGTTTCCCAGATTATAATCAAGTTTCGATGATAATCGTGCCAGAGCGTTTCACTTCGCATGCAATGTTGAAAACTCAAGCCTCTTTAATTTGACGCACTATTTTTAAGATTATGTGCGAAGTGAAACGTTCGTGCACGATTATCATCAAAAATTGATTATAATCTGAAAAACACGATATTTTTGGATCTCCCTATCATCGCAATAATAGAGGAATTGTGATATATCTATTAGATACGAACCAATGTAACAGCAAGGGTTCTGACAAAATTCAATTTTTTCAATTTAGTGCTCTCTGGTGTGGAGAAAATGAGAAAGTTTTTTATTATCATCGGAATACAAATATTTCAGTATGGTCAAGCAATTCATAAGAAAATAATTTGATATTTTTCTACAGCTAGAAAACTATTTAAAAAAAATTGCTGTTTTCAATATTCCCACATAATTTTCTCAAACTGTATATGTGTATAAATTTGAATTCTAAGCAACTTTTTCAAATAACTTTTTTCGATATCTTGCCATTTTATCCGACTTTTTGACTATTCATGGTAATTTTTTTCAATTTGCCGCCATACCAGCGATCACGTGACATGTGTCAAAATCGATTTTTAGGTTATCGGACATGTACAAACTTTTCCCAAGAATCTTTTTGTCAATACTCTAATAATAAACTTTTTTCCCATATGGTACATACTTTTTGGCGGTCACTGTATATCATCCATAAGCATACAAAACACATTGAAATAAATTTTTTTGTTTTTTGTTTTTTCAGTATTAAATGTGATATAATTGCGAAGTAAAGGAGGGTATGCTTTTCTGGGCCAACTGCTCCGTCTAATAAAATTTTGCACGCTTAAAAATGGAAATTTTTCCTAAAATTTCAACTTCCAAACCATTCCAGAATATCTTCAAATAAGTTCTTTTGGAGAAGTTTGTGAAGGAAAAATGATAAAATATACATTTTGGCAACAAAGTGTATGTGTTCATCGTGGATTTAAATGTACAATAAATGGAAAATGTCAGTTCTGACAATTACTTATTGAATTAATTCAAGAGCAATGTTACCACTTTGCATTTTTTTAAAATAGGTAATTGATTTGAACATTATAGAAAATAGCTTATTCTAGATTGAAAAAAATTTCTACTATATTACTCATTTTTAAGCATTTGAAAAAATTTAAATATTTTTCATCAAAAACATACCCTTTTTTTATACTCGAAATTTTAAACTTGCACCGACCTCAAAAATTATAAAATTATTTATATAAGAGATATGTATAGGACATAGTCAATAAAACTTATTCAAACTGGTAAGTTGAATTGAAAAATAAGATAATATACAGGGTGTTCCATTTGAAAAAACTGAGTTTCAGTCATTTTCACGAGTCCCCGAAAAGAAGTCACTTCTGAGCCTCCCTGTATGCTGAAACTGAGATCCAGCTATGCAATATATTGTAAATTTGCATTGTGACAAAAATGTTATTTTTCAGTCGTCAGGTTTTACTTAAAAATTTGACAAAATAATTTTTATCTCGCAAATCGGCATAGATATGTATAGGGAATAGTATGGAAAAGTTGTGAGAGAATCCTAATTTCATTGGGTACCAATCAAAAAATATTAAGTTGTCACACAAATCAAATGATACATCAGTCAATCAATAATATAGAGCGAAATCCCCTACAGAATTAATCGGAAACCGAAAGATTCTGATACCCACGTTAATCATGGGTGACCAGAACAAGATAAAGCGGACTGTACTTACTATACATTATGAATCGCAGCAATCAATTCCACCGGTGATTTGATGGACCACGGAAATTAGTTCCAAACTACACGAGATTTAAACGCCCAAAATAACCTTTTCAGTCCCCGGGAGAAAACCCTCAGGAAATTTATACGCCTCATCCTGATGCTAAATGATAGTCTATAAATCCGAAGCAAAACTCTCGGGGTTATTACGAATATGCCTCTGCATTCAGCGAAACCCCGATAATTCATCGATATGGAAAGTTTTCGCGAGAGTTTCTCGGAGTTTGCCATGTCGGATAATTGAAAAGGTTTCAGTGTTTTCGACCGTTTGAAGCTGGGGAGCTGTTAAATGGTATGACTCCGCTAACTTCATCAGCTGATTACCAGCGAGGTGGACAGGGAACTTTTGTTTGCTAATGGAGTTGTAGGAGAGAGAGGTATTTCATGATGATGTTTCTCATACTTAGTGTGGTAGAGAGTATCGAAACCATTGATGAGCACGACGATCAGTATCTTCTATGACTTTTTATTTCATGTTATTTTATTTTCATTTCATTCTTACACCAACCAATCACAGCATTTGCTGGGGTGATCAAGGAACTTTGGTCAGGTCGAGTTGTGAATACTGTCTCCTTGCAGATCCAAAGATTAGCTCCTTGTTTCATCGGTTATGCCCAGGAAGATGCTCAGGAGTTCTTAAGATGCCTTTCAGAGGGTTTACATAAAGACGTGAATAGAGTAACGAAGAAGCCAAAACCCATTATGACAGAGATAGATGAGAAATTGAGTGACAGGGCGAAGGCTCAAGAGTTATGGTCAAGATATTTAAAAACGGACAATTCCAAAATTGTAGATACCTTCGTTAGTCTATTAAAATCTACATTGAAATGTACTCATTGTGGTCACTGTTCAATATCCTTCGATCCATCCTGAGACCTTTCCTTATCGATACCTCGAATATCTGTCAGATATAATTCAATGTCCGTCGTGGTATTAGCCAGGAAAGTAGTTTTCTGTCAGATTTTTGTGTGGGTTACCGGGTACAAGGAATCATCAACGGGTAGCTCAGTATTCCACCCAGACTGCCGCATTGTCGGAAAATTTGTGCGGAAGTCCGGAACTTTGATTGAAATACTCTGTTGAGCATTGAGAAAAGCTCAGAGCCGAAGATATCGAAGTGTCTACGAATTCTTTTGTAATTCGTTTTTATTTCCAACGAGCTTCCATTGTGTTTAGAATGCCAGGCTGTATATTGCTAAAATTGCCGGAAATGCTAATGATCGCAAACGATTTCCAAGAACACCCAGAAGATTCACCACTGGGAGAACTTGCTCTCCCCAAAAGAAACTACATGTGAGCTCTTGAATGGCTTCTGGGTGACGACTGAATCACCACCACCATGCACCCCCTAAGGTTGAGGCCCGGAGAAAAGAGAGCCCCAGTATTGATATATACTCGGACACTCCCTTCCCCCTTCCACCACCCGCGCTCTTGGAGCGGATCCTCATCATGATGATTAGCGATCAGCAGAATAAAATCTGACCGTGTGATATGGAGTGCTCAGCCTTTACGTGCCTGAAGCTCCCTTATATCTGACATGAGTTGAATTGAATACAATGGCTTTAATGTGCATGATGCCCCCCAAAAACTGGCGGAAGGCCCTGTCGTGGGGGCTGAAGGCCCCCGCGTGTCTAATTTCGTAAAATCCTTGTTCCTGAAACATATAAGGTATGGTTAGTATCTCTTTATAATACCTGTTGAAGTTGCCGTTGGAGTCGCCGGAGCTCCTGCCTTCGTCTTACTTCTTCAGGGGTTTCATTGTCCAGTTGGTTTACAGGTCGTCTATATTTATCTCTGTCTCGGTCGTCTTGTTCGAGTCTGTTTTCATGTATGTCTGTTAGTAGTGGGTTTGTGTGAATTTCTACCCTACTGAATCAGCCAAACTGAGCCACATTTATACTTTAGCCAGCAAGTGGACTGGACCAATGGCGTGACAAAGTCACGGTGGGCGGAGCCTAACAAAGCTCCGCTGCTGGATATACTCGCTGAGTATAGTTTTCGAGCTAGAAATATTTTATAGTTCCCGCCCAAAAATGACAAAATATTTTTAAACTATAAGGTATTTCTGGCCAAAGATGACAATGTGATTGAATCATTTGTTGCAGACATGAGTTATTGCTAAGCACTGTGCTCCCGAGCACTTTCCTAATTCAGTGCTTAGAGCTTAGTGCTCCGAAGCATTTAACGAAAAGGCTTAGTGCAATTTTGGGTATAACTAAGCCTTTCCAAATAAATTAATCTTGTCGAAACATGAAGTCGCGGCAGATGGCACCCGGCGGCACCCCCCACCAAAAAATCAATTTTCTACGATAAGTACTGCGTTTAGAAGATTACTGTTTTGAAAAAATAGTACAATTTCGTCAGTTACTTTTCCTATCTGAAAAAATAAGTTCAAAATAATTATTGAATATTACTTCTTCTTTTCAAACTACGTTGACGTATCGGAGACCAAATCTGTGTCGGTGTCTGTGTCTGCGTCGGTGTCGTGTCGTCTCGTGTCGGTGTCGGTGTCGTGTCGTCTCGTGTCGTCTCGTGTCGTGCTTTATATATACCGTACTTATTTTACTAATTCATATTATAACCACAAAATTGTATATTACTAAGTTGATATCTTTTTTTATCATTACAGTTCCAATTGACAGGTCAAGAACTATCTACTCTCTCATGCTTTTCAATCACTGAAATCAAACAGTAACCCTAGCAATGTACTTAATAAATGGAGCTGCTATGGTAATATTTAAATCAAAATCATTAAATACAGATTGTGAAATATGTGATTAATTGATCATTTATGCTGAATGCCATTTTAGATATTTGGGTGGTTTTCAATTGAATCGGGTGTTACTTGATGGAAATCTATAGCACTTAAACTGTTAGAAACGTGAGTAACTGAAACTTGATTAACACGATAAGATTTCAACAAATGATATTACATCAAGACATGTGTAGTGTAGTGTAGTGTAGTGTAGTGTAGTGTAGTGTAGTGTAGTGTAGTGTAGTGTAGTGTAGTGTAGTGTAGTGTAGTGTAGTGTAGTGTAGTGTAGTGTAGTGTAGTGTAGTGTAGTGTAGTGTAGTGTAGTGTAGTGTAGTGTAGTGTAGTGTAGTGTAGTGTAGTGTAGTGTAGTGTAGTGTAGTGTAGTGTAGTGTAGTGTAGTGTAGTGTAGTGTAGTGTAGTGTAGTGTAGTGTAGTGTAGTGTAGTGTAGTGTAGTGTAGTGTAGTGTAGTGTGGTGTGGTGTGGTGTGGTGTGGTGCAGTGTAGTGTATTGTAGTGCAGTGCAGTGTAGTGTAGTGTAGTAAAGTGTAGTGTAGTGTAGTGTAGTGTAGAGTAGTGTGGTGTGGTGCGGTGCAGTGTAGTGTAGTGTAGTGTAGTGTAGAGTAGTGTAGAGTAGTTGTGTCCGTGTCGGTGTCGTGTCGGTGTCGTGTCGGTGTCGTGTCGGTGTCGTGTCGGTGTCGTGTCGGTGTCGTGTCGGTGTCGTGTCGGTGTCGTGTCGGTGTCGTGTCGGTGTCGTGTCGGTGCCGTGTCGGTGTCGTGTCGGTGTCGTGTCGTGTCGTGTCGGTGTCGTGTCGGTGTCGTGTCGGTGTCGTGTCGGTGTCGTGTCGGTGTCGTGTCGGTGTCGTGTCGTGTCAGTGTCGCGTCGGTGTCGTGTCGTGTTGTCTCGTGTAGGTTTCGTGTCGGTGTCGTGTCGTCTCGTGTCGGTGTCGTGCCGGTGTCGTGTCGTCTTGTGTAGTCTCGTGTCGGTGTCATCCCGTGTCGGTGTCGTGTCGTCTCGTGTCGTCTCGTGTCGTCTCGTGTCGTGCTTTACATATACCATACTTATTTTACGAATTCATATTATAAGCACAAAATTGTATGTTACTAAGTTGATATCTTTTTTATCATAACAGTTCCAATTGACAGGTCAAGAACTTTCTACTCTCTCATGGTTTTTAATCACTGAAATCAAACAGTAACCCTAGCAATGTACTTAAAAAATGGAGCTGCTATGGTAATATTTAAAACAAAATCATTAAATACAGATTGTGGAATATGTGAATAATTGATCATTTATCGTGGTATGCTGAATGCCATTTCAGATATTTGAGTGGTTTTTAATTGAATCGGTTGTTACTTGATGGAATTCCATACCACTTTTTAGACTGTTAGAAACGTGAGTAACTGAAACTTGATTTAATACGATAAGATTTCAACAAATGATATCACATCGAGACATGTTTCGCTACACTATAGTTTTTCAAGCGGTTAATATAATAACTTGCCTGAAAAAGCGACAGTGTAGCGAAACATATCGCGATGTAATATTATTTGTAAAAATATTACGTGTTTGATTAAGTTTTGGTAACTTAAGTATCTAACAGTCTGAAAAGTGCTTAGTGCTTAGTGCTCCCTGACTGGAATTACTTTTTGAAAGTGCTTAGTAATCGCGAGCATTTCGTAAAGTGTTCGAGATTCCGGAGTGCTCAGAGCTTAGTGCTCGAAGCACTTTTTGTCAGTGCTCGGCACAGCTCTGCTTCATGATCATGAACTCATCGTAGTAGGTACAACGCACCCGAAGACGTAGGCACAATAATGGCCTCCGTCAGCTCTGTCTACGAAGATGTAATTAATCAGTCATCCACCCCCATTCAGTTTTTCATTATAACTACTCCAGGCCCAAAGTGGAAAATAAATCAAATAGATACAGCCGGAATAATCAACTGAAATTGCAAAAACAAATATGAAAACCGGAATATCCCATATCCAACAAATGATCCCTAAACTGATGATCATACCAAGTATAATAAGAATATTTTCAGAGGCAATTTTGCGAAATACGCCATATTTCACTTTCATTTCGGCGATCAAATAAAAAGTCGAATGTTCTTATATTATCGGCCGGTTGCTTTGTTCAGTTTCTTCCCGAGAAATAAATTGCCCAGACCCTCGTCTGGTCGCGCTTTGCGAGACATCTGTGCGGGGGCAAGTCGTAGAGGAATACTGCTTTCGCACGCTTCCAGAAGATATTAATTCATCTATTATGGCAGGTCGGCGCATAGTGGCGAAGTCGGTAGGAAAACAATTTTTTCCTATGACCTCCTTGGAGATCATTAGTTTCCTTCCTTTCCCGTATATCTACTAGCAAATGGGGTATTTTTCACTGATGCGAGAAGATAAAAACAAACAGTTAGCATCTTGAGGAGCTGAAGCTATCTAATCGTACCTTTCTTATCACAATCCTTTATATACCTATTTGAGTTGTTCGAAGTACTCATTATCAAATTGTCAACTCTAATTTTTCCTTCCAATTTTTTATCTACTCTTTCTAGCAGATTTTTTTTATGTGTTTTGCTCGTGTTTCCTAACTGAGGTACGAAACTACACGAGGTGATTCGTTGGGTCTTTCTAAGAAAAAAAGTTCCTATGAACATTATGTCCGGAGTTGCTTCGTTTCTGAGATACAGAGATAAAGAAACTTTTTTCTTAAAATGACCTAACGGATCTTCCTCTTTAGTTTCGTACCGTATTTAGGAAACACGAGGGAAACACGTTAAAAAAACGGATTTTTTTTGAAAAATGCCCCCGAAACTAAAAGAGTCACAGAGGAAAACGGTGTTTTGTAGTAGAGATAGCAAACACTCCATCCACATATTTAACTGCATGTAATCCTAAGAAAATAGAACATGAAGCGTTGTTTCAATATCATACCTTCTCACGAACAAATAGGGGAAAGGAGACATGGTTGAAGCTTCTAGTTGTTTTCGAGAATTTTTGCCGGAGGGTATCAAATGAATGAAATAGTAAAATCTACAATGTCGAAGTACCCTTCTCTTCAAATATTTCCACCATGTGGAAAATATGAGGCAAACACCTGACAGAAAACAACTACTTCCGCGGCTAATACCACGGCGGACATTGAATTACATCTGACAGATATTTGTGCAACGTTCTTCAAGAAGACCAAGTTGCAATTGCTTTTTGTAATTATACAGCAAATTATCCTTCATTTGGCTGGGAAAGACCACCTGCAGACGCGTTTTGCGATTCTTGCCGCTCGAAGGGCGAACAGGGTAGGTCGGACAACATTAGAGTCGTCCTGCCCTACTTCTTGAAATAACGTTGCACAAATATCTGTCAATTGTAATGGAATATCCGTCGTGGTATTAGCCAGAGAAGTAGTTGTTTTCTGTCGGATGTTTTTCAAGTCACTACGCTTTGGGGTTACTTGAAAAACGCTCGTTTCCTTACGAGTTTATGACTTTAGACTATTCTCTGAAACCTTTGAAACCAAAACAGTTTTTTAAGCGACGGGTTCGGTGCATTTTCCACTGAGAAAATCCGGTAAAACCTCGAAAAAGAGTACATTTTTCAAAAATTCATAATTTGTACAAATCTGAAGCTGAACCAACAATACTGTGGAAACCAATAGATAATTAATAGATCAAATGACTTACCTTAAGGAAATTTGATCCATATTATACGAGCAGCTTTGTCCGAAGTTATTACTATTTTACACATGTAGTAGGTCTGATTTTCCCATTATCGTACAAGTTGAAAGAAGTGAAAACAATTTTTGGTTTGGCAACCCCGCATTCGTCACATCGTCACTCAGCTAGCCAGTCTCTGGATGTTGTGACAAGTGCTCGTCATTCTAGTTTAAAGGTCCTAGATCGCATGTAGGGGTGGGATTTCCATGTTATTTTCTATTATTTCTATTACTAGTAATATTAGTATTATTATTATTATTATTATTTAATGTTTTTGGGTAGGGTTAGTAATAACTTCGGACAAAGCTGCTCGTATAATATGGATCAAATTTCCTTAAGGTAAGTCATTTGATCTATTAATTATACTTCGCAGCTTTGTCCTCAGTTATTACTATTTTACACATGTAGTTGTTGAAAGAGTTCTACATGCGATCTGAAGTCAGTCAAGTTCAAAATTGAAACCAACAGATATCCCAAAATAATTCATTATATTTTCCCTCAGTTTAATTAGCAATAATATAGTAATAAACGTATATGCCAAATATTGTGCATACGAATAATATCTAACATATTTAAATCTCTAACACTAAAAATAACGAGTAACAAGTAACAATTATAGTAACGAGTAACAATAAGAGTGACAATTATGACAACTCTAATAATACCTATTAGTAAAAATTCATTTGTTTTTCTTTGTGATCAGTCGTTTTATAAAGTAATCTGGTTTGGAAGCTAGTGGCTTATTATAAAAAATATTGAATACATTTGATTTTTCAGTCCAACCCGCCTTTTTCCTTATTTCCTCAATGCTCATACCTGATCTATAAGCTGCGGAAGTGGCAGCATGTCTAGTACTGTGGCTTCCGTATTTTTCCGTATCAATTCCACACATTTTCAATGTTGTTTTTATCCATCGACTTACAGATTGTGCTGATGCGGCATGAAAGGGTTTTTTGTGAGTCATAATTAATTGGTTCACATCGCTAGGTCTAAACGACTTTGTTATATTTGTGTAATGTACAATAACAGAAGCTAGGCAAAGTTCTGGTTTCTCAAGAAAAAATGGAATTTGAAGGGTTGGCTGTTTTTTATTGGGACCACTAGTTTTAATTCGATCCGCTATTCTGATACTAATATTATTTTCTTGAATTTCGATGTTTTCCATTTTTATTTTCGTTAAGGTCTGTACCCGATGTGCCGTAATTAGTGCTAAGAGTGTAACCAATTTGTAGGTTAATTTTTCCAGGGTAAGATTTTCTAATGGATACCATAGTTCTAATGTACCAAGAACAATTTGCGGGTCCCAAGTGTCGTCATATCTAGGTGCAGGCGGGTTGAGATTATAAATACCTCTGAGGTATCTTTTTATAGTGGGTTCATCCTCCTGTTTTATTGGCATAAAAAAGGTAAGTGCTGATTTACAGGTATTTAGACTAGAAAATGACTTACACTTTTGAAAGTGTGAGTCAAGGAATTTGATAATATGCTCTAGTGAATAAGTGAAAGGATTCTGTCGATTTTGATCACAGTAATCCCACCATTTTTTGAACCAAATGTCATATTGTTTCAAAGTATTTGGTGAAACTGAAGCTATTATTCCGTGAGCTGCTGTGATGGGAAAGCCTCGTGTGATGATCGCTTCCCTGATAAAAGTCCGGCAACCAGGGTAAGGTCTTTCCAGAGCGGATGGGGCTCCCTGAAAGGTGATAAGAGCATATTTTTGTTTGGATGTAATATTAAGGGTTTACAGGTTAACAGTTTTTTAAAAAGTGGGTACCATGGTTGAGTCACCCAAAGAGGTACAACTACGATACCTTCGGCTTCATCCAATATTATTTTTTGTAATACTCTGGTCAATAATGAAAATGGCGGGAAAGCATAGAATTTTTTGTTTCTCCATGACATTGTAAAACTATCAACTGCTAGTGCAGAAGGGTCTGGTTTCCACGACACAAATTTTTCGCATTTTTTATTAAGTTCTGTTGCGAATAGATCTATGTCAGGATTGTGAAATGTCTGACAGATATCTAAGAAATATGTGTTGGATAACTCGTATTCGGTGTCGATGCATAAATTGCGTGACTCTGCATCAGCAATAACATTTTGTTTGG
The DNA here is from genome assembly GCA_958298965.1 of Chrysolina haemoptera. Classification (NCBI taxonomy): domain Eukaryota; kingdom Metazoa; phylum Arthropoda; class Insecta; order Coleoptera; family Chrysomelidae; genus Chrysolina; species Chrysolina haemoptera. Next base: position 53,768,611 of record OY282586.1, on the reverse strand, counting down.
TATTGATATATGAAGCAAATATATACAATTGTTGTTTCTCACAATACTGCCAAATATTTTTGGATAAAGAGTTCAAGTCCTTATGTCTGACACCTCCCATTTTGTTAATATAGGATATTGCCGTGACATTATCTATTCGCAACAAAATCTCCTTATGTGAAATGTTTTTGGAGAAACACTTAAGGCCATTGAAAGCTGCCAACAATTCTAAAAAATTTATATGTTTTTCCCGTTCTTCTTTTGTCCAGAACCCATGAGTTCTCACCTCATTGCAATAGGCCCCCCAACCGGACCTTGAGGCATCCGAATAGACTTCTATATGATAACTGTCAGTTCGAATATGATTTTTGGCTAATGGTAGGCTTTTTAACCACCATTTCAAATCTGTTTTTGCGTTTTCTGACAAAGACATTTTTCTGTCGAAATTACTAAGAAGTTTTAGTTGTAAACATTTTTCTCTTTCCAGTTGCTTAGTGTAAAGCCAACCGTAAGGAATAGCAGGGCATGCTGCAACAAGTTTACCTATGATTCTAGCAATTTCACGAACTGTGTGTGAATTTTTATTCAATATGTATTTGATATTGTGGCAAATATTTATTTTCTTTTCCGTGGTCAACGATATGGAATAATCCTCGGTATCGAAGATGAATCCGAGGAACTTACATTGTTTACTAGGAGACAACTGGCTTTTTCCATAGTTAATTATGAATCCCAAATTTTCTAGGAGTTTGGTTACTCTTAAAGTATCTCTTTCGCTATTCTCTATCGATGAGCTGATTATTAGTATATCATCTAAGTATGCCACACAAACTATACCTTCCTCTCGTATTTTCTTCAAAATTGGTTTGAAGATTTTTGTAAAAATATATGGTGCGACATTCAAGCCGAACGGAAGGCAATTAAACTCGAAGATTGTATTTTTAAATTCAAATCTCAGGTATTTTCTGTGACTTTTTGATATAGGTATCATAAAGTAGGCATCTTTAAGATCAATGTTTGTAAGAAAAGCGTTTTTGTAAATGAGTCTTATTACTGTACGGCAATCTTCGAGTTTAAAGTGTGGTGGTATGATAAATTTATTGAGATTTTTCAGATTTAGTATAAATCGAAATTCTTTGTTTGGTTTTTGCCTAAGAAAATAGGAGGATAGGAATTGACCATCCTCATAATTACATTGGGCAGATATTGCCCCAATTTGTAATAGTTTTCTGATAACTGACTCACAATTGTTTATTTCTTCGTCACAATTTGTTATTCTAGGCGTTATGCGTTGTTTTGGAATTTTTGAAAAAGTAATTTGTATTCCTCTGATCCAGCCAAGAACCATAATGTTATTGGTAATGGTTGACCACAGATTCACGAAATATGAAAGTCTTCCAGCATAATTTACCTCGACTAATGCCATCTCCTGCCCTTTGTCCGCTCCTGTTTGTTGTTGGTCCTCTCCTGTTTGCTGTATGTCCGCCTGTATTTTCTCCCCTCCCAGTCTCCCGGTTTGAGTCGAGGTGGTCGACTCAGGGGGCGCTTGAAGTTTTTTGAGTTTGGTTTAGATTGTGGAAACTTTTGGAGCCCACTTGTGGAAGGTTGAGTCGCTTTTAGTTCCAGTGATGTTTTTTGAATATCTTTAGATGCTTTCACCTTGTCGGTGAAGCTTTCACCAAAAAGAAGAGTTTCAATAGGAAAACCTTCAATAATTTTTCTGACATCTGGCTTTACAATCGGGAGGATGAGGTAACGGCGATGTAATGATAAGCTGTGGTGTAAATCAGCTAATAGTTTAGCAGATTCTACCAAACGTAGTAGGATTGCGTTTGTGTCTTCTGTCGGGGAACAGAATAATTCGTTTAGGGGCCCCGACAGTGCAGAAATCGCGCACCCTAGTTGTTCTTGAATTTTGTTCAGGAACATATCTTGTCTCGCTGGCGTCTCGCCGATGATCGCTTTCAGTTCTGGATTGAGTATAGGAGCAGCCAGGCTTTTACAATTTTTTATTATTGGATATTTATCCATAAGAGTTTGACGTTCTGTCTTTTCAATGCCAGTAGAAATAAATGTATTCCAGCGGGTGGCGATTTCAGTATGTATTTCAGGGCCTTCTGAAATGGAATCTCTAGGATCCACGCCCAAAACAGATAATAAGTCCGCACTAATTTCAGCCGGAACCTCTTCTGTCGATTTTTTAGGGGGTTCTTCATCGTACATTGTTTCATCTGAAGATGTAGAAATGGAAGAACTGTAGGAACCTGTAACCAATATTGGTGTTCAAGAAATCTGTGGTTGTCGATTACAATTAGTTATTAATGTTTGAATCCTCCTGTATGTACAGAAGGTAAACAATGGAAATTAAATAATTTAACCATTTGCCCATCATATGCACGAGAGGCTTGAACAAAAAACGTTCTCTTTATAGCAGTTTTTGCCCCTTGTTTACTACTGCGACGTTATTGTCCGGCTAGTTCGTCGAGATTCATGTGAACTCCGACTAGCAACTATATCGACTGAAAAACATGCAATCCATGTGGATGCCGATTTCAGTGCTACCTCAACGAAAACAATTCCTGCTACGAATTGCCGTTGACGAAACGGGATGCCGTTTCAAGTAGCCGCCAGCGCTTAGAATTTTTCCCATATCCTTGAAATAAAAAGTTATTGTTATCTTTCTATAAGTACTTACTTTCAGAAGATGTAAGGTCATTCATTTTCTTCTTCAGTTTTCTCATTTTGTATTTCAATTTCCTTTTAGAGTCTCGCTTAGAAACTTTCTTTGTTCGTCCCATGTTCACACTTCAATCACTTTACTCTGTGGTACAATCAAACAGAATGACGAGCACTTGTCACAACATCCAGAGACTGGCTAGCTGAGTGACGATGTGACGAATGCGGGGTTGCCAAACCAAAAATTGTTTTCACTTCTTTCAACTTGTACGATAATGGGAAAATCAGACCTACTACATGTGTAAAATAGTAATAACTGAGGACAAAGCTGCGAAGTATAATAACATGCGGATCAACAGTTGAAAAGGTGTTTTCTGTCCGATGTGTAGTTTTTGTACAATCGCGTTATAACAAATTTAAGGGCACATCTTTCCTCGATAGTTCCCCCACTACTGCTACTCAACTATGCCATGAACATACTTTCAAGTGTTTAGAGAAACTTTCAGTGGCATTTTCCACAGATTTCCCACATCTCAGATGAAAATCCATAATATACTAATTGTAGTGTTTGATTTTTACTTCCAGTTGTCGTCCACAGAATTTGAATATGATGATTTCCCTTAAATCTACGCATTTTGCAAGATAAGCTCTTGAATTGTTTATAAAGTGATTGTGCAAAAACTATACATCGGACAGAAACCATCCTGCGCGTGTTATTATCTATTAGTTTCCGAAATAATGTTTGTCCAGTTTCAGATTTATAAAAATTGTGTATGTTTGAAAAATGGTCTCTCTTTTGATTTTCTTAGTCGAAAATGCACCGATCCAGTCGTTCAAAAATCCGTTTCGTAGGTTCAATAATTCTCTACAAAAGTTTCTCTGCAAGAAACTGTCTTATAAAAATTAGCCTAGGCCATTTGCGTCTTTTATTTTGGTGGTGAAAAAACTTTTATAGCTTGGTCTAAAGTTTTTCGCTTCTGATCATTAACCTTATATGATTTAATTCCCAAACATAAACTTTCCTCCCTTCTCTATACTCTCTTCATCAACCCTCATGAACATCCCCGACGTCTCCACTGGAAAACCATTCGTCTCATTTCCCCTACCTGCCAATCTGTCACCCAACGAGTGCGTGACGCGTCAAGATCAAATCTCTCACGGATGGTGGCGAAAGTAGTCTTTTGTCTGGAATTTATCTCATTTTGAATACATATTATGTGTCCCAATGCAGTGAAATATAACACCATTTTCCAGACAAATCAATCTTGTCTGAGAATGTGAAAATTGAACGTTTATTCGGCAGCGATGGAATTGAGTGAGGTCGCGACAAAAAAGCAGATGGGATGTATAAAATGATTATCGAGCAAAAAACGATGTACTGATGAAGAGACGATCAGTTTGATACATATGTATAGTTTGTTTTGTTTTTTCAATTCCAACAACTTTTTTCAATAACATTTTTCAATTTCACTCGACCCCTATGTCGTCATAAAGAAGATTATTGGTTATAAAAATCAAAACTGATTAGAATATAAAACATAGACGGAACATTATTACTATTGTTATTATTCTTTCCTCAGTATTATCTGCGGAGCCCCTATACATCCATACATTTACGCAGATTGTCACTCCCCACGTCCATGGGATGAGTGATTACTGGGTCCGAGAATGATGTGCCCTGAGTAAACATAGTGAACCTTCATAGTGGCCTTCTGCAATCGTCTGGCAAATATTTCTGTCGCATCACGACAAGCCGGTAGGTACGATTTTCAGATTAGAGAGCAATGGCAAAATAGTTGGATGCAAAAAAGAAGAGGAGTTGATTAAATATGTCCCTTCTAAATATTACCTCCCTAACGACACAGAGACATTCTTGGTACGTCCCAAAGTGTCCCGTCGGTACAAGCGCATGTTTGGGACTTTCCAGGGATGTCCCGCGGGGGATTTACGTTGGATGCCTTAACTAGTACATTCTTGGGACCTCCCAGAGGATGTATCTGTGTTGTTAGGGCTGCACTGTTTGTGCTCCAACTTGACCAGATCTTATTGTGAAATGAGTCCTCCAGAGCGGCATCAGTTGTTTAATGCATCTTTATCTTTGATCGGATATCGAATGCTTTGAGATTATCGATTCACGTCATCGAAAGGTTACGCTTATACTGCACGGAGACCCGCGTGATACATCTATCGATAGGCAGGTTCTCCTTGCAGCCAGCGACCCCCTTCTTTGACACTCTTTGCTCAAATATCCGTTCATACACGGGGTTAACCGCGGAGAGTATTCGCATATGTAACATATAGGTAAACATCTTAATCAAGCATGTTATCGGTCTGTAGTTTTTGCTAGGAATAATACTCTTAGTCGATTGGTAGTAAAATGTAAAGTGTCGTTATATCATAAATGAGCTACATAAGGAAACTGTTATATCACGTGAAAAAATGTCTTCTCTCCAGGTTACATGATTCGTCGTACGAGAGAGTTCTCCGAAACTATGTTTTCATAATTCAGAAATTATCATAGTAGCAGCTTAACGCAGACTGATTCTAAAGCGATTTTCATACAAATTTCAGACGCGGTTGAAAATAATGGGAGACTTTATTCATAATAGAAAATGCCAGCGTAATCCTGAATACATGCACTCTCATATCGCAGCCGGCTTGCTCGCTACTGTTTTTTCCATGAAACGTCGGCTCTGTTATTCCATTCTCGTTTACAGAACTTTAGGTATTTAACAATTGAAACGTTTTCCTTTTTCTGGGAAAATGTGGGTAGTGTTTTCCTACACGTGATCGTAGGAGGCATGGACAGAATAATAACGGGTGCAAAACAAAAATTTAGTCGACAAATGACGAATATTTATATTACTAACTGATAAGAAATGGAAACCACTCTAAACAATGTAGCTGTTTCCTAATTTCTATATCAGGGCCCTGGGACTGAATCAGATTATGTTAAAGCTAGAAACTGTTGTAACCTTCTCCTTTTTTAGAAATTGAGAGTCGGCCTGCCCGAGCCCAAGGAATTACAATCCACTGTATGACTAATATTTCCTCACAAATGAAGCAACGAGTTACAGTAAAAATCAGTCGCAGGCCACCCGCGGTGAAACCAATAAGCAATCCTTATAGCAAAGACACTAGGAAGTGAACAGAGTTCGAGAATTTTTGCCGGAGAGTATCAAATGAATGAAATAGTAAAGTAGCAAACGACTTTAATGTTGTCCGACCTGCCCTGTCACTGACGAGCGGCAAGAAGCGCGAAATGCGTCTGCAGGTGGTCTTCCCCAGCCAAATGAAGGATAATTTGCTGTCTAATTATAATAAGCAATTGCAACTAAGTCTTCTTGGAAGAACGTTGCACAAATATCTGTCAGATGTAATTCAATATCCGTCGTGTTATTAGCCAGGGAAGTAGTTGTTTTCTGTCAGATTTTTGCCTCATTTTTTCCAAATTGTAGAAATAAGTGGAAAGAAGTGTACTTCGAAGTTGTCAATTTTACTATTTCATTAAAAAATCAATATGTAATTAATGTAGAATACACTGTCAATAACCTTACGAGCAATTTCCGTCAACCTTACGAGCAACCCTCAATAGACCTGTGCGAGCAAAGGATGACGCAGCCCTTATATTTTAAAGTTTGATATATAAGTTTACAATAATAGTGTGAAGCATGAGAAATAGTGTGGAAAGATATCAATTATTGTCGAGTATTATGAAAACATACAATTGAAGTAACACTGAACACAACGTAGTAAAAATTGAGTCTCGGTGAAGTGAGTTTTGTTCTTTATGTGGTCTGAAAAGTCCAACATATTTCTGCATGAAATAAAAGTCATATGTCGAGAGTAATTTTTTATTACCTTTTTTTCACAGCTGTGTTTTTGATATTCCTTGATAATTAGATAAGTTGTTAGCATACTGCAATTCATTACTTCTAATAATAATAATAATAATAATAATAGGTCTTTATTTCCCACAATATAAATGTCACAAAAATAATTACATAAAGATATTAATGGGAAAATGCCGAAGATCAGGTGATCATGCATCATGTTTGAAAACAATACACAAACCTCTGTTATTATTCTTGAGAAGAAAAAAATATAAATGAAAGAATAAAAAAGAAATAATAAATAATAAAAAAATAAATAAAAACAAATGAAAATTCTAATTTCATAGATATGGGCAAAGTCATATTTTATGACATGTCGTTATGTGCAATAATATAATAATACGATGTACATATATGTGAGTGACCAAGTCGTAGCTCATTTGTTTTTTGAAATCAACTTCTCTAAAAGACTTCAAGTGTTGGGGTATTGAGTTATAAATACGTGATATCTGATAGGAAAATGACCGTCTGAAAATTGTTGTTGAACCTAATATTAATGTTATGCACAGATATGCTCTGTCGTCTTCTGATTCCATATATGAGTGGAAGGCACGAATTTTGCATAACTTGTATGCGGCGTATGTCATCGGAAGCGATACTTGGCCCATAAATTGAATCACAATAGTTGAAACGGAATAATACCAGTGCTTCACATAAGATAGATTTCACTTTTTTATTCAAAAACTGCCCCATATTCCTACTACTTTTTTTAGGTGTCAATTCCGCATTCTCCACAATTATTCGCACATTGTCATTTAGAAGATTTTTCTGAGCTTTGGAGCCAAGAACCATTATTGTTGTTTTATCAGCATTCACGTTCAAACAGTGAGTTCTAGATTTGCTTATAAGTGTAGAAATGTCCCTGTTGATATTACCAAGTGCAATATCAAGATCTCGAGGAAAAAATGAATTATGTAACTGAGTATCATCAGCATAAAAATTCACCTTACAATTCACCTTGTAATGAAAATATTGTACGGATAGTTGGGTAATCCCTAACCCGTATCTCCAAGTACTTCATCGTCTGAGATTAATTAGTGATTTTACGGGAGTTTCGCTTCATAAAGCCAGCCATCAGGTGCGGTTAGTAAAACTTCAAATTTGCCTAATTGTCAGCTAGGAAATTGGAAACTTTGTATAGCTCGGCCTAATTATCAATGTGAAAGTCTCTGTTAGTTAAACTTGGATTTGGGCAGATTTATTTTAAGTGATTTCAAGTTACGGATATGTCTTATTATTTGCAAGTTTTGAATCATTCAGATTTTCAGTTGTGATATACCGCAGTTTTAAAAAGTCGCCTTATCTTAGTTCGGCACAAACGAGACCATTGGTAATTTTCCTAAGTAATGCCTTTTTCTACAATTTGAACATTTGTTTTATTTTTCTACTACCAAAATATTTGTTTGATTTTGATAAATACATTTTTGAGTTTATATAATGCTTTGTCAATAAGATTTTTTTTTTACAAAAGCACTCATTTTCGTGAAATAACATAAGAGGCTCTTTTCACACAAAATAAAAGACGCAAATGGCCTATACTACTTTTTATAAGATATTTCGCAAATGAAACCCCTGGTTGTCGCCCCAGCGAAATTGCTTCGTAGAATTTTTTAAACAAAAAATAGTGAAAAAAATTACTTTTTTGGTTTCTTGCAAATATCCCAAAAAGTATTGAAGGAATCGTTTTACAGTCAACTTTTATAGAGAATTATAAAACCTACCAAACAGTTTTTCAAGCGACAGGATCGGTGCATTTTTCACTGACAAAATCCGGGAAAACCTCGAAAAAGAGACCATTTTTCACAAATTCATAATTTGTACAAATCTGAAGATGAACAAACAATATTGTGAGAACTGATAGATAATAACATGTGTTTCAACTGTTCTCAAAATGTTTTCTGTCTGACTTAATTTGAAAGTCAAACTCAGATTCTCAGAAAAAAAATACTAATAAAATACTCAGTGCGTACTTTGTGAAAAACTGATTTTTTATCTCCGATAAAAACTTACTTTTGAGCAACCCTGTAGGCTGAAACAGAATACCTCATGGTCATTCGCAGGTCCGATCTAAGATGCAATGTTTCCTTAGTTTGCACTTTGAAGAAATGTTTTCTTCGATAGTCTTCTGCAAAAAAAGTTTTCCATTGCCGTTGTTTTTTATCTCACCCTCTTTATACAATACTTTATTTAAAACTATAGAAATGTTTTTCAAAGTCTCTTGTGTCTCTCCTTTTTTTATTTCCATACTTGATAAACAATTTTATTGATTTCTCTTTCCCTTCCAAGCAGCTTTTCGAGTTAGCAAGAAACAGCTGAAGTATCGTAGTCTGAATTATCCTCCTTCTGGTTAATCAATTTAGGATTGTCGGTCTGAATCAATTGAGTGGCAATTCAGACGGAAGAAAAAATAAACTAGCTTGCCCGTTATGACCGTCTGCGTCTGTAGAATCGATTCATTAATAGGAGATTTCATGAGGATATTCTGTTCGAGTCCAGTGGACCTTAAATGGGAGTTTCATTATTTAGAAGTATATTAACTTTTCCGTAGTTTTTATCACCACAAACTGTTACACTAACGAAATGAAATCTAATCAACTGAGAAAAGTATGGGGATTCCACTAGTAGAAATTGTTACTAAAGAGGCTTGAGCATTTATTGAACAGTATATGAAGAGTAATGTCATCGTAAATATTAGTCCGGTGGCAGGGAGGGGTTTCGCAGCCGATGAAGCGCGACGGGATCACCCAAGTTATTCTTATGTATTTTGACCCGCTGAATCCGAATTTCGACGGTGATAAGCCGTGAAAGCATCCGGAAAATTTTCCGAGGGAAATCGAAAAATCCATTTTTTCCAAAAACAAATGATGTCGTAATATTCTGCATAGAATTCTCTACAAAAAAGATATCTACGTATCACGTATAATATTAAATTCGTAAATGTACCTCAAATTTTTTTGTTTTTTTAACATGAACCAACTATTGTTTGTCATACGTGACAGTAAAGTAAAAGACTATATTTAAAAAATTTAAGGTACTTTGAATATACAGCGAATTTGTACGTGAAACTTTTTAATAATTTGGAAATTATTTTTTTACGACGCATAACGAAATTCAAAAAAATTGACAATTGAATACCGTTTAAAATAAGGTATCACTTGCATCGCTATTTCATTAAAAAAAATTGGGGGGTGGTGTCACTTTGAGGGGTTGGAAAAAGTAATTTTTTTATGCCGTAGAGTGTGTTTTCGAAAACATAAATCAACGTGCTTCAGGGTTTTCCTTTAAAATGGGTAATAACGTAGAAAATGAATTTATCTGTTACTTCAAAGCGTCACTGTATATGAGTGTCTTATAGGAAAGAAAAGATAAAATTTCCATTATTGTTATTGGAAACTTCTACCGATAGCAATATTTGGTTCTATTTCAGAATGTAGGATATATCCATTACCTACAGAGTGACCCATTTAAAGCGGGCCACCTCTCTAAAACTGTTATTTATTATCCGATTCAGAAGTTATTTCTTTCAATAGATAGTCTCAATAGTAGAAGTTGAGAGCAATAAATTCGAAAAAAATATAAAAATATCAAGACCTACTTCGAATTTGTTTAAAGGTCAAATATCCAAAAACCATACTAGCGATTTTTTTAAATAGAATTTGACAACACCACTGGATTTACGACATTTTCAAATGGTTTATGTGAAAATTACGCAGAAATGCGTCCATCAATAAAAAAGTTATTTGGGAATAAACTTTGGAAATTATATCAGTTAATCAACCCAAAACTTCAATTTCAGAACTTTTACCAAAATTCTGACTACAACACTCGATTCAGAAAATTTTGGAATTGTTTGGCCGGAATTCCATCGAAATCTATTCATAAATAAAAAAATTCAAAATACTAAAATTTTAAAAGAATGTTGTTTTGCGGAATTTTAGAAAAAAATAATTTTATCATTTTATAATTTGTTTATTTATGAACAGATTTTGATGGAATATTTTGAATCCAGTGGTGTAAACAGAATTCTGATGAAAGTTCTGAAATTGAAGTGGTGGGTTGATTTATTGATATAATTTCCAAATTTTAATCCCATATAACTTTTTTATTGATGGACGCATTTCTACGCAATTTTCACATAAACCATTTGAAAATATCGTGAATCTAGTGGCGTCATAAATTTTATTTAAAAAATTTGCTAGTATTTTTGGATTTTTGACTTTGAAAAAAATTAGAAGTAAGCTTTGAAATTTTGATATTTCGAATTTACGGCACTTAACAAAAACTTTTGATACTCTATCTATTGAAAAAAAACTTCTGAATCGAATAATAAATAACAGTTTTAGAGAGGTGGCCCGCTTTCCAATGGGTCACTCTGTATTATTCAGAAAATGAATTATCTCTGCACGGTTTCCTCTGAGGAATTTCTGTGAATCCGTCTGTTTTTGAACACCTAATAAATAAACGCGAGAATGTAAGTTCTGGTTCTCAAAAATTCAGTTTTGTTCGAAGAACATCGTGAGAGGCGAGGGAAAGAAGGTGGGAATTGGTGTTCTTACATTTTTGAAGATTATATGTCTCACACCTTCAGAGGCAGCGAGTTCCAAAGCTTTGCTGGTCATTGGAAGAACGAGCTCTGAGAAAGGGATGTTCGGCATGTCTCCAAGGTAACTTTAATTGTTCTATTAGTATATGAGATTCAGCACCTAAATTGTCACGACTTATGAAATGACTTCTTAAAATATGTTGTAGGCAATAGCAACAATTACCTACCAGAAAAATTTACGAAATAGCGCTATATATGACCTTATAAGAGCAGATAAGATTTTTTTTGTGTGTGTAACATCGCGTTTTTTCAGGATATATCTAACATTGATTTGATCGCGTCATATAGCGCCATCTCACGAAGAGTAAGCTACAATACAAGTACCTCAAAAATTCATAAGATGGCGCCAAATGATATATATATTTTTTTCTGTAAATAGCGTTTTTTTCAGGAAAGACGCTTATAGATGAACTTAATAAGCAAAAACCTGAGCTACATATGAAATGTTATCCAAATCTTCAAAGCCGTTTCTGAGATCGAAACTATATACAAGAATTGCTTCTTTAGAGACATAAGATTATTGATTGGTCAGTATTTTCATTGGAAACTCTAACTGATAACAATATTTGCTTCTAATTCATAATGTATATTAAGTATTTAAAAAAAGAACTTGTTTCCGCATGGTTTCCTCTGAGGAATTTCTGTAAACCCGTGTCTGTTTTTTCTTGAGTACCCAATAAATAATGGCGAGGATGTTGCGGTAACTTCAACGTCCCGCAACACCAGGAACTGCAGTGGGTCTCAATTATTCAGAAACCGCTCGTTTCGTTTGAAGAGAAGAGGACGGAACTTTGCATCATAATTTCACAAACAATCGAGAATCAATCGAGTCGAGAGCAACTTGCCTAAAGGACATGCACTTAGGCCATTAGCTGACCGAGAATATTATTATAAGCGCCTTGATATTCAATTATTTAGTTGGTTAGTGAGTTGGGTGGTTGGCAAAGTCCATAGGTTCTTTTTGCTGATTTCAGTTGTTTAATTTCTATGTTGATAACGAAAAAAAACCTTTTCGTCCCGGCACAAAACTGTTTTTGAGTCTTGAAGCCAAAAGTTGATGAGATTATTGTTTACTCAACTGATAAAAATATTTGAATAAAAAAATTTCATACATGATATAACTTAGATTAATTTCATTATGAACAATCAATCAATTCAATCAATCAATCAATCAATTTATTCAATTCAGATACGTATTGTTACAAATAATGTATATCGCTTATCTTTATGGTAATAACAGTAAAAATTCAAATAAATAAGTGGTGGTGTTCAGTTCTTGGGAAACGCCTAAGCAAAGCTTGTGTTGCGCATTTTCCCAGACCTGGACACAACCATGAATGTAAATAAGAAGAAAAAAAAAACTATTCATTCCTTTCAGTAAGAAATAAAAAATTAAAATAAAATAAAATAAAAATCGACCATCAACCCACAAAAGAACTGGATTAGAGAGTCACGAAAAAAGGGAGACAGGTTTGAGTTAAATTATAAGTCACACCAGGCACGATTCAGTTGATTGATTCAAATGTTTTTTTTAAGCAATCAAAGTTGTGATCAACGAAGGATCTAATTGTTTTTTTGCGTTTTTTAATATTTTTTATATTTCTAAGTTCAATGGGAACTTGATTGAGAAGTTTTGGTCCAAAGTAAGTAACAAACCTTTGGGTATATACATTTTTACAAAAAGGAACACTAATTGTTCTCTCGGATCTGGCTCGGGTGTCATGTGTGTGTGTCAGATATGTAAGGGGCGAGTTCATCGTCCATAGTATACAGTGATAGGCGTACAATTTTCTAACGTTGAATAAACTAGCCTCCTTATATAAGCTCTCAGTTGAATATCTTCTATCTTTTTTCAGTGCTATTTTAAGCAAAGTGTTTTGTATTACTTGCAGATTATGTAAGTGTGTTTTATTCAGCCCACCCCAAACAATAAGACAGTACCTTAAAACTGATTCAGCTAATGCATCGTATGTCATTAATAGTAAATGTTTATTAAGTTTGTTTCTGAGTTGGTAGAATTTGAAAATGAGTTTCCTGAGTCTTTTCACGACAAAATCTACATGTTTGTCCCAGCGTACATGCTGGTCAAGCATCACACCCAGATATTTTATTGAATCAGTTTTTTTTATACCCGGACAAGAACAAATTATAGGATTTAGGCAACTGGAGGTATGTATGAAAATGTTTTCCTCTAGTGGTTGGTCTCTTGTTGTTGATGAGAAGGTCAAAAATTTTGTTTTGTCGACGTTTAGGCTCAGGAGACTGGAATTCAGCCAGGAAAATATAATTTTCAGTCCGTTTTGTGCTTTTGCATAAGTAGTGTTCCAAGTATTACCAGAGAAAATCAATGCCGTGTCGTCAGCAAATGAAATAATATCAGCTTCAATGTTTTTCAGGTTGTAAATATTGTTGATATATATTAGGAACAGAATTGGACCCATGACAGTACCCTGGGGTACACCCATGGCGACTGGTTTAGCCTGGCTATAAGTCTCATTTATTTTGACCCTCTGGGTTCGGCCTTGTAAATAATCCGCTAATAGTTCCAAAGACTTACCCCTCACCCCCATTTTTTCCAACCTCTGTAACAAAATATCGTGATTGACAGTGTCGAAGGCTTTGGCCAAGTCTAAAAACACCGCTAGACATTTTTTCTCTCCAGCAGTCGTGTTTTGATATACCTAACAGATGTTTGGAAATTACAATTGAATCCAGAAAACGATATTCAGGAACCTTTTTTTTTTTAGAGAAATTCAGTATTAAAAAGTTCAGTTAGTAACACTATAAATATCAAGAAAATGTAAGAAGAGACAAAAGTTCGTTACAACAATTAATAATGATTATTAAGGCGAGCAAAGCGAATCCTACTATCACCAATTGTTTACATTTTGTCAGACCTTTTATGAAAAAAGGACCTACTTAAACTCCTAATTCGAAATTTGTCGCATTAAGATATTTCGAAGCTAAGTAGTATTATCATAAATTATTTGCATAAAAAATGGTGGATACTCTGATATCTACCAATAAGTGCTGGTGTGCTGCAAAGGTCAATTTTAGCACCAACACTGTTCCTTCTTCTCATCAATGATTTGTTGGGAGCTACCTCATGTCCAGTGCACAGCTTTGCGGATGATAGTACCCTTCATACCGCTTTCTCTCCCAGAGCTCCTATATCATCAGCCAGTCAATGCAGAAATGAACGGGAAAGAATAATTGCTGAATGAAATAAATACGGACTTGGCAAAAATTCTAGAATGGGAATTCAATGCGAATAAAACCCAAGCATGACCTTTCTCTAGAAACGCCGATCACACAGTGACCAGTGTAACTATGTCAGGCGTAACCATGAATTTAATGAATTCTTCCATTTCGATGCTTGCCATTACCATCAACAGCACCCTTTCATGGGAGAACCATGTGAGTTCCATTGCCAAGAGTGCCTTTCGAAAACTTGGTTTTCTGTTTCTCACCATGAAGTATTTCACTTTCCGTCAACTGATTATGATTTATAATGGCCGATTCAGATACATGGGTGCACACCCAGGATATTTACAAAATTAATATTTCTGAACCAAAGAAAATACGATTACTGGAGGAATTTATCTTTTGGAGTCAAAACCCCTGGGTGTGCACCCATGTATCTAAATCGGCTATTATGCACAAATTCAGACTGTTCTACAATCATCAATCGTTCTACCTTTAGGGGTCTCATCGAGACTGACCCGTCAAGCTCAGTCCTCACTCCATATGCCGTCATTTTGAAGACATACCGAACATATTCTTCTCATGGCGAAGCTTTGGAACTTGCTGCCTTGAGGGGTGTTCCCTGAGGCATACAGCCTTCAGAAATTCCCTCGGCTCTCACGATGTTCTTTGAACAATACAGGATTTTCCTTTTCGTCGGAACACGAACAAAAGAAAGAACAATTATCAGTGTTGCCAATCTGTGACATATTCCACAAAAGTGATCAATAATGGTGGATGCGCACAGCAAACTTGAGATTGATATGCAATAAAAATATGGCAAAGTTGCCAGTTGAACCGGTAATTAAGGATATTTTTCTGATTTGTAATAACGTCTTATTAATCTAGAACCGCCGGCTGAACGCACGAAAAAGTATGACTCATTGTCACGTTCCGCCTGAGCCGAGCGTGGAAGCGAGAGCGCCGAACAAGCGATAGAGAGGCACGATCGGCCTGAGCGATCGGTGTGTGACGCGTTTATCTCTCTTCCACTCCATCGGCCGATGCGTCCGAGTAGAAGAGAGACAGCGGCAGCACACAACCTACACGTGAACTGTTTGGTAAACTGTTTATTTATAGTGAAGTGAAAAGTTAATGTGGTTTCCATTGTTTATTACAACACAATTTCGGCAAAAAAATTATTTAATTATTGCATTTCAAGAATTTGATTAGCGATATAATCTCATATATTTGTACTTTGATTTAAAAAAGTAGCATCGGTCGGCGAGTGCAGTAATAATAGGTTATGTTACAATTTTGCTAAAAAATGATTATGACTCATATGAAGGATCGTATAAAAAGTCAAATGCTTTTATTTAGCATTCAATGAAAAAAATTATCGTGCGTAGCTATTAAAGTATGATTAAAAATTAATGTTTTTCCTCATAAATGTTATAACAATGTGTCTAAAATGACAAGTTGAACCGGCCAACCGCCGTGCGAGAAAATCTTCTATGATATCAAACAGGCCTACAGCTCTTGAGCTAACTTTGTTGGCGAGACGCGTGTCGAGTGAAAGTGACGTAGTTTTGGTGTTTTGGATAGCTTCTATTTCTTGAATTGTATTCACATCAACGGTTCCAAATATTCATTCTCGGTCAATCATTACGATACGATAATTTAGTAATGAGATACTTTTCCGCATAAAGAGTACTAGTATCTCATATGCACCTTAAGCGCCTCCCTCATATTCCTACAACTATATTACAATGCGAAATTTGGTAGAATTTATCATTTGTACTAAAATATCGACAATTGTTGAATTTTTTTTGAATTTTTACTAGTTTTATGGATAGAAATTATTGAATAAATAATTAATTATTGGTAAACGATTAAATTATACAATTCGGAAATTTCAGGATCCCTTTGAGCATACAATTTGTTTTACTAATAATTAATTGATTTATTCAATAATTTCCTTCCATAAAGTTATATTGATAGTTTTCATGGACATACATACAGAGTGATATATCAAATTTGCACCAAAAAACTAGTTAAAATTCAAAAAAATTTCAACAAACGTCGATGTTCTAGTACAAATAATGAATTTACCCGCATTGTAATATAGTTGTAGGAATATGAGGGAGGCGCCTAAGGTGCATATGAGATACTAGTACTCTTTATGAGGCTAAAACTATAAAAAATTAGGAAAAAAAAAATTGTTGTTCAGGTGACTGTGATTCCAAATCTAAATTTTGTTTTCGATTCTGAACAACATTTTTAAATGAAGTTCGTCTATAATATCAAAAATAACGGTAGATTACTTTTGAACGAAAGTCCTAGTTTTTGTTTTCCCCTGTACACCGTGTATAAATTCAGAACTTTGATAACTCAAATACAAGTTTTTTGCGAAGCACCAACATTTATGGAGAATAAAATTTTCTGACAAATGCATAATACATTTTTTTTTCATATGGTGCAAACTTTTTGAAACTCACTGTATATCTCGAAATTGCTCCGTTTGCCACAAGTTGAAATGAATGCGTCCAAGTTGACAGTTCATAGAATGAGTGAGTACCGAGACACAGCAAATCAACAATGATGAACCTTTGCAACGCTTGTTCGTTACATGATACAAAATATCATTAATTTTAGGAAAAAATTAGTTATTGGTGTTACTCGGCCTGACGACCTCGTTGACAAATTTCCATCTCATATCGTCTTATGAATTTTTACGATACCTAGATCGTAAATAGATATTTCTCCACAATCTTCACAGAATTTGCCAATTCTGAAATCATATTTGATAACAGAATGCTAACATTCACGCTCTTAATATTGAATAAATATTCTATAAGCTGTCTTATGCATTTTTCGTGTTTTTCATTCAATCACTTGTATAAGCATGAATATTCTGACATTGTTGTAGCATTATTTACGTTAGCCATGAACAGTATCATAGTGACAAGATGTGAAATGCAATGTCAAAATAATTTTTCGTTTGCTTTCCATTTGATTACATGTGAAATTTGTGGTTGTGGAGAAAGCACAGTCTGTTACTCGTTTATAATGAAAATTAGTTATGCTAGTGGTTCCTCGATATCATCTATTAATAATAACAGTCCATAACAACCTCCACTGAATATTGTTGCGTCTTCAGGTTAAAAAATAAGTGTACACTGGTATGAACTCGCCTTTAATAATCAAACTTCACATGGCAACACTGTAATTCAAGTCACTGTCAAATCTGATATCAAAAACTTGTATCCAAGGTAACTCAAGGTAACTTCCTAACTAACTTACTTCATCTCACAAATGCATTGCTTTTATATACAAATAAAGTTCTAGAAAACTTAAGAAATCAATAGAACACAAATAGAATGTTCGACGATTGATCCAGAACAAAAGTTAGTGCTTCTAGATTTTTCCATCTAATTCATCGAACGATCTCGAACAATTCGAGAAGTCTTTATCAAATTTCAGGTCTGTAACAATATATTTGTTGTTTGAATCGAATAAATGAATATTCAACTGAAATGACCACGTAGAATAATTGAGAAAAATCATTTGACTATAGCAAAATGAGAAGTGACGTGATAGAATATTTTTGCTAACACTTTTAGGTTTAAGGGAGGTAGGTTTACATATTCATATACATTTCTTTCGGAGTATATGAACAAATTCAAAAATTTTAAACTAGTGATAGCCAGGTATCTATATTAATAGTGTACCCAAAGGCATAGTCTGTGCGGGTAGAGGACGGCTATTATTATTTCTATTCAACACAGTTTCATTGATTTCCGCCTAACACTGTACACTGAAATCGCTCTCCAGGTGAACGACAAGGACAGAGATAGCATCACTGGAGGTTATGCATCTTTCGGGTATGACACGAGCTCTCGAGTCTGTGGTGAATCGATAGGCAATCGGGTCAAGTTATTATAAATAGTTTATTAAGGAAATCTAGCGTGCTAAATTGCCAGCCGATGGCGGCGATAGGTATTTCGAGGAAGTTTACCGAGTGAATGAAAAATAATAATCCAGTACGATTGGGTTTTGTAGTTGAGACCGTGATAAACACGAAAAAAAAATTGTTTACCAAAATTCCAGGGGTGGAACATATATTTTTTTTTCGTTTAAAAATAAATGAATTGATTTTTGCTGTAATCTTGGAAAGTATATGATTTATCGGAAAAACAGCTCAAAAAGACAATTCAATTCTCCACAAAAATTATTCCCAGTAATTTCTTATGAAATGCTCCCGTTTTCTCATACAACGTGATTGAACGCCGACATCAAATTTCAGGTTCACCCTTACACGCCGCTGAAAGTTCTGACAGAGCCGAATATTTGATTGGTCATAACTCTGTTAAAAATGACCGGAAGAGGAAAAGAAAAAGTTCATATCGTTTCTAAAGACTCTCATGCAAATATAATATGCGAGTATTTGAGTACCTAAAATGTGTTTTGTCGCACTTTACGGAGATAATATGGAATTATTATACTGAAGCAGCAACCCATACCTTCTTTGGACTATATGCAACATTTTTCAAGTAGTGTGACAGGTCCCACTTATACATGCCAAAAATAAACCTTCTTTTACTCCTGCCTCATTTTCAACTTACCCATAAAATCGGCATTCTCTTCCCTAAATGTT
This sequence comes from Chrysolina haemoptera, assembly GCA_958298965.1. Classification (NCBI taxonomy): domain Eukaryota; kingdom Metazoa; phylum Arthropoda; class Insecta; order Coleoptera; family Chrysomelidae; genus Chrysolina; species Chrysolina haemoptera. The sequence goes on along the minus strand of OY282586.1, from coordinate 53,749,620 downwards.
GAAAATAATCTCTTATTCATATCCTGCATATATATATTTAATAACACTATTGTGAAGCGCAAACCTCAAGCTTGAAATCACATACTTAATTCTTTATGTATGATGTGTATGAGCGATTATTTTCAACATTTACTAAAGAAATTGCCGGGATTATGGGTGAGTTAAAAACCGAGGCAGGAGTAAAACTCAGTTTTTTCTGTGGCATGTATTAGTGAGACTTGTCTCAGTAGCCTTAAATCGTTGCATATGGTCCAAAGAGGGTACTGATTCCTGCTCCAGTATAATTATTTCATATCAACTAAAATATCCAGTACTTTCGGATCCTCCGTAAATATCGTAGAAGGGTTATGAGAAGTGAGACAAAACACATTTTAGGTACTCACATGTTATATTTGCATGAGGAAGTAGAAGTCTTCAGGAACGGTATGTACTTTTTCTTTTCCTTCTACCATAATTTTTAGCAAAGTTATGACAAATCTAATTTTCGGCCCTGCCAGAACTTGCAGTAACGGGTTAGCGCGAGCATGAAATGTGACGTCGGCGTTAAACCACGTTTTCTGAGAAAACGAGCCTATTTCATGAGGTATTACTGAATATCATTCTTGTGGAGAATTGAATTATCTCTCAACCTATCGAAATCGTTTTTTGCTAAAATTATATTTTTTGAAATAACAATTTTTTTTTTTATGAAAATTTTTTTAAGTTCCTCCCCTGATTTTTTGGTTAACAATTTTTTTTTTCTAATAATACATGATGTCGAGATGTCATGTGCCGAGTTTCAGAGTGCTACAATTCATTCTACACTTTTTGCTCGAGTTTGTCTGTCGTTACTGGATTATTACAATTACTATCACCATAGCCGCCCCTTATTAGAACAGGCTCATTCCTTGAAAACATTCATTCGAGTGTTCATGGAGGGGAAATATTATTACTGGTTGGCCAACTACCCGAAAACTTCCACTGTTCCCTAGAGGGACGTAGCCTCAAATTAAAGTGTCGCAATTATTGGGTAGGCCATTTTCTGCATAATTTAATCGCCATTCGACTAGTTCCATTTCCTAAATTCTCTTTCGAAATCAACGAAGCAGTTTAATGACGATCCCTGTTTAATCGGCGCTGGCTTGACTCCAGTGGCACATTTACGTTTTTTTTTCTATTTTTTTATTTCTTGTTTCTACGGGAAAGAAATTCCTGTATTGTTCATAGAACATCGTGAGAGCCGAGGAAAATAGGTAGGAATTGGTGTTCTTCTTGAATTTCTGAAGGCTAATGTATTCCTCAGGTTACACCTCTCGATGCAGCTAGTTCTGAAGCTTTGCCGTTCGTTGAAAGAAAAAGGATGAATGTGAGGACTGAGCCCAACGGGTCACTCTCTATGGAACGATTGATCATATTTCGAAAGAGCATTGTCTGTAAAAATATCTATAAAACAGAGACAGATGCCTCAACCTTTCTGCGCTGTTCCAGAGAACTGAGTAAGTATAACTTTACTCACTTGATACCTACATATATATTACTTTTCATATTGTTATTTTATAGGACATTTTAGTCTTCATTATCAAAAAATAATATTTGCTGGATTGAAATAGGTACAATTTCGTCCTCAAACATTCTTGATCCGATTTCAAAATGAGATTTCTTTTCTAAAATTTTCCTATTCAAAACATAAAGGGGCATTCGACATTCACCTCTCTTACTCTATTATCGAAAAATTGGAGAATAATTGGACGAAATATACTAATCTAAAAAAAGACCATGTTGAGAAATGAACTTGGTTGGTGTGAAAAATGTGTTTTCCTCCTACCCCTATAGGAAGTACACACTTTCCTTCCTCAAACCAGGAAGGAAACTCATACTTTTCCTCCCTAGGGAGGAAAGTACTTTTCCTCCGCCTCATTTCAAGTAAGTTGAAAACTAACAAGAAAAAAGTAAAATAACGTTCCAAAAAAAGAAAGTTGCAATTGCCAGGAGCTGAACCCGGGACCTTCGGATTATAAGCCCAAGACGCTAACCATTCCACCACCGCAATTCTCACATGGACATGACTGTATTGTCTATACTTTCCGACATGCAAGTATAGGTCCGTTTTAGACAAAAGCAGTTGAGATGCGTTTTAAATTCACAAAAAAAGGTAGGAGGAAAATCATATGTATTACATGGGAGTAGTACAAATAGCTATTACCTGTCGAAGCTGATGATTACTTTCCGCCTACCCTCGTACCACTGAAATGAACTAAAAAAACTAAGTACGTTCGCCATTCTATATAATGTCTTCATTCATCTTGATTACTTTAGAAAAAAGCGCCCGATACAATTGTTTCCGTTTTTTAAGACGTCTCATGCGTCCCCAATAATACCAATTGGCAAACACACATTTTATCCAGAGAATGCAATTGTATAACCGAGTTTGGGTATAAAAGGAAATTTACTTTTCTCAGGCCATTATTGGGATTAGTCGGGATTGTCGATTCTTGGCTCGGCTGCTTCTGGAAGAGGCATCGTCCTTGTTATTCTCCTCTCTTTTTATTAACGAAGATGGGTTATTGTTCTTGATGTGTTTAATTTTCATTCTCCATCGCAGTTGGGCTAGAATCACTCAAGAGTGCTTGAGGATATGTCTTCTGATTCGATTATATGAGAAAACGGTTTGTGCTTTTTAAGCGTTGATAGGTAATTGATCGGCCCTTTTGTTGTGTTGTTTTTTTTTATTCAAAGGATCTGAACTTTGTTGGTTGTTTGGTTCGACCAGAGCGGGGTAACCCCCAGTTCTGTCGTCGAGTTGGGAACCATTCTGAAAAAAAAAACACATATAAAAACTGCGGAGACTGAACTACATTAGGACGAGCTGATGCATGGAGTCTTCTTGAATAATATAGAAGACCTTAGCTCATTCGAAAAGTTTACTTTGCCTTTTTGTGGACAGAAGTCACACAGAGGCATTCAGAATGGCCTGCCAGAATGACATCGTTGCTTAGATGACCATATTTCATAGTCGCACCTGGTGTTTCATCTATTATTTATGTTTTTTGGGTTATTGAAACTTTAGAGGCCTCTTTCTCAGAATCCCAATTCTGACTACCGGTTGAATTCAATAGAATATATCGGCTACAAGGAAGTAGATATAAATGAAAGAATACTTGTGTGTTCTAACAATTTATTATAAATGCATGTGGTTTAGGGTAATTGACATAATATCTGTTTCACTTCAAATACATTTCAGACTACAATGAAATTGGTGAACTAGTTACTATTGTACTAATGAAAACTAAAGGATCATCTGTGTCAAACAAATTCTGATCAACATATTGAAGGGCATCTGATCTTGAAAAATATAGACAAAGTGTTAGATATTGCTGACCTTGTTGCATATTGTATATTGTATGAAAACGAAAACGACATTTAAAAAAATCTGTAATCCAACAAACACCCTAAATAAATTTTAAATTCTACAGGGTGACAATTCGAAAGCGTACATTAGACTGTATCTTAGGAACGAAAAGTTTAGGAAAAATACTTCCGAACTATAGTAACGAAACCTCATATATTTTAATGCCTATTAATGATAAAATAATATAATAATAATAAATAGCATTATCTCTGTTGAAAAGGGGAACATTCTCCATGAAAATTTAAAAATGAAAAATGTGACTTATTTGTAATATCTAACAGAAAACAACTACTTCCCCGGCACAAGCCACGCTGGACATTGAACTACATCTGATAGATATTGTGAAAAGACTCTAACTGAAAAGGAAAGAAAAAATCTGAAAGTGAAAATTTGCATTTTCATTCAGATAGCTGACTTTTTTAATTCTTTCTAGTTTTCCTTGAACAAATCATTAAATAAATTAGATAAGGAGAATGTTATTAAAAAAATATCACTCACAGAAATCGTTCATTTCATTGAAGCAAGGTTCGCTTCTCTCGCATTTAATCCCCAATACATTTTGGTCGACAAAAATCTATTTCGCTTTGCCAAGCTCTTCAGGAGGATTGATATAGGATTGAAATAAAACAGGCTCTTCAGAAGCATACACATCAGGGATGGATATGAGAGAAACATTTCTTCTGCGGTGACACTTTGAAAATTATTTTTTGACATAGACCTGTCATGAGCATTTTGATTTTAGTTCGAATTTCCTATTCATATTTTCGAACTAAAAGCATTATCTCTATTCTCTAACGAGTTGTTTGAAAATAGCGGTAGGTATTTATCTCCATTCTCTGAGTTGTTTGAAAATAGCGGTAGTACGTTATTGAATACTATTCAGGGAAGATATACATAAATCCTTTAGATGAAGCTTGTAAGCAACGCGACATTGCTTACCCCAAATGAAAAGATTTAGAAGCAAAAAATATTGCTGACAAGGAACTCCTTGTTTTTTAAGCCAACATCACCTTGTTTATATTTACATCTGCCCTCCAACTAACGCATCTAGTTCCATTGTCCTCTGAAATGAATGTTTACATCCCCTCAGTCTCCTTGACCATATTTCATTGTTGAGAGAGATGGACATCGTGGTTGTCTACGAATCTGTTATGTTTGAGTAGAGAGGGCAACTCTATGTTTATTATTGCTCTGAGGGGTGAACACGAATTGCTTGGTAGTCACTCCAATCAGATTCAATTTCGATCAGTTCTTGATATATCTTTTCGTTCTCAAGATAAAGCCGATGGTATCTTTTCAAATTGGAACCCTGTATATTTCGTGTATTCTGAAGCAAAATTCCATTAGTGAATTTACTTGCAAATGCAACTTGAGGAACCCAGGATTTTTGCAAACTCAGCACAAGACTGTATAGAACTGATACTTTTATCCCTTTTTTTATTATGGTATATGAGGTCGATGAAATTTTCCACACGATGATCAACTGAAAAACTACACATATTCATCACCACAACCATTGGAAATATGGCATCGTTTGTGTTGATTAAAGTAAACCGACCTCAAAGCAATCAGTCTATACATGTCGATTCTAAATTTAATGAATTCATTACTGCTGAACATGTTCTGTGCTTGTATCCAAACAAAGAAAATGCCCAATGAGTGGCTGTTAACCATTCTAACATAGGTTTCATGCTGTCCTCAATAAATTAAAATACGAATTTGAAATAAACTTTATCTGACGAACTGGTATTTTCATTGCTGTATTTTTTCACACCTTTATTCTCAATTAATTCATCCAAATCGAAATCCGAATCAAATGTAAAGATGAGCATACACTTTCAAATTAAACAGTGACCAGCAGTTCTTGCTCGATGGGTATATTGATCAAAAGGCAATTTGTCAAAAGTCATTTGGTCGAAGTCAATTGGTCGAAAGTCAGTTGGTCGAAAGTCAGTTGGTCGAATACGACAATTGTCTGAATATATTTTTGGCAATCTATATTTTATACTTGCTTCATATACAATCGGTTAGGGTAGTTGATCGGACTTTCTTTCCTTCTCTTTCTGTCGCATTATAAATGTTAATAATACATGAAGGGGAAAAATTTCTTAACCTAACCTAACCTAAACTAACATCGCCATCCAAGTTGAATGCGAAGCGAGCATATTTTAATGCATCTCATCAGTTAGAATAGATACTAGTGTGAATGGATTGCTTTCAACTTGGATGGCGAGGTTTCTTTGGGTTAGTTCATTTTCCCCTTCTTCCTTCATGTAGTAACATATAAAATGCGACAGAAGGGGAAGGAAAGAGAGTCAGATCGAATATCCTAATAACCGATTGTATATGAAGCGAAAGTATGAAATATAGATTGCCAGTATCATATGAAATTTGACTTGACCTGATTCAGTCCAATTGACGTATTCGGCCAATTGAAGCATTATACCAACTGAATATTCCTTTCCAGATTACGTATAATAGTATATGAACTAGCCAGTATGGAAGAGAAACAAGTATATTTCTGTTTAGGTAAATGATATCTAACTGGTTTCACTAAAATTTTAACTTTTTATAAATTCTAAATTCTTCCAATAAATAAACCGGAATACAACATGTTAGCTGTCAAATGTCGATGATTTTTACCGAGAAGTTTTGACCAATAGAATTTATACTTGTTCTACAAGTGACGCGCGCAACTCTCACCTGCACAGGTAATTCTGGAAAGGTTTATTGACTTCAGCAAATTGACTTTCGACAAATAACACACAGTTTGGTGAAAAACACACTGTGAAGAAAAAGTGTCTAATTGTGTTCTCATCTGATCACGACTGTAGCTCTTCCGTTTTTTCAGAATATTGTAATGCTTCTTGACTAGTTTGAAACAAAAAGTGAATGAGTCACTGTGCCATATTCGCAAATCCAAATACAGAACAAAAACTTGCATTGTAAAAATAGCTGAAAACAAACTTTGAAAGATTTTTTTTGTTTATATTTTTGTTAAATATTCACTCTAAAAACGACATTTATAATACCTAACACTAATAACAATTGCAGCATCTAAGTCCATATCACATGTAGGTAACAGCTTGTGCCTACTAGATTTTAAAGTCGTATTTCGATAATTTATACAACAAAACAAAACTTGAGGTAATTTTCCCACACATAGATTCTTCCAAAAACGTTGTCCTCCATGACAAATTAAAATTTTTTTAAAAAACATATTATATAAAGAACAGAGGTATATTTAGATATTTGATGTCACTGCATAAAATAATTTCAGAGCAAAAAGTAAACGTTTTCAAACAGTTTGCAATTTTTTCTCAAGAAAATACTTTGACAAATGTTACAGATAAAAAGATAATACTTGAAATACTAGATGAGATAAATATCTGACAGAGAACGATTACTCACCTGAAGACGATTGCAGATTCAAGCAATTGAAACGTTGTGAAGAATTGAACGGAGTAGAAATATTTCAACCATTAAGACGATGGAAATGCAAGTGATCAAGAATACTTTTCTGGTTATTGCCTTATTGAATAATTGTGCAATGTTCTTCAATAAGGACACAACTGCAAGTTCTTCTTGTATTCGAAAAGCAGAACTTCGTTTGACTGAACCATTGGAGAATGCAATGAAGTATCTGTGAGTAGAGTTCTTCTGGACTTCCATTGTTTGAACACAAAGAAAATTAAATCTCTGCACGTGTTCGAGTCACAACGTTTCAACAGTTAACATCTACTGTCGTTATCAAGTGTGTGAATGCGACAAGATATCTCGGATACTTATTGTATAGCAATATGTGCCATTAGCATGCAACTAACTACAATTGATCTAGGTGAGTGATAAGTGGCTTCCACACATACTGAATCTCTATGCTCGGTTGTCTGAACACGTTATTATTCAGAATAAATGCCGAATCTATGAACTTTCTTTTATACCAATGCTCTTCTTATGGATAACTTCGGCTTCCGACCATGCGATTCATCCAAACGTGATCTGCTATTCTCGACTTCGATGTTTCTCCTCGTTGAGTATTTTTCTTATTTTCTCCGATTCTCACATTTAGTGGCCTCTTAGTTTCTCCAACATAATCCATTCCACTTTCACACGGAACACGGTAAATGTAGTTTTTGGAGTCAATATTCTCATTGGGTGATATCGTTTTTGTGAGTTGGCTACGAATGGTATTATTAGATCTGACGCATGTTTGGATATTGTACCTCGATCTAATTCACCTTATCTTCTCCTGTGAACCTCTCACATGGAAAAAACATAGAGTAGGCTGTGTTAAACATAGGGTAGGTCCTGGGTTTCCTTCTCCATTATAAAATTAATGGTTGGTCTAATCTTGTTTAGGAGCCGCAGGAAGGCCTCCAGGTCTTCGTCTCCATAGTGTCATATGACAAAGGTATCATCAGCATATCTCAGCCAAATCCTAGGTTTCCTGTCGGCTTTGTCTGTAGCAAAAGCCTCGATGTATATTTGCTATGACAGGTGACAATGAGGATTCTATCGGTATTCCATGAGGAAGTCCGAAAGAATTCTACTCACGCTAATACATTGTCAACAACTTTCAAACAAATGAAGAATCTGGTCCGATACAATTCAACGTCAGGCGTAGTATTGGACAGGAAAGTAATTGATTTCTGTCAGATATTTACCATATAACCTACCTTGTCATATCTCAATTATACAGGGTGTTTCAAAATTCAGTATCAAGAATTAGAAGGCGTCAATATAAGACTTTATTTCCTATAAACATATGTCCGCAACTGCTTAATTTCTAAGATACAGGGTGTTGAAATTTAACAAAAATGATAATGATACGCTACTGTTTTTTTTTTAATGAATATTATATATTTTATGAGTGTCCTCTATCTATTCATAAAAATGGTCCCTTGACTTTTTTCCCTACGAAGAACAGTTTTCGATTTAAAAAGCAAAATGAGACATGCAAAAAATCGCATAGGTACAAGCGAATGACGACCTTTTATTTTTTAAATCGAAAACCGTCTGTCGGACGGAAAATAGTCAAGACACCATGTTTGTGGAAAAATAGGAGACAATTATGAAAATGATACTATGACAAAAAAAAACAGTAGCGTATCATTATTTTGATCAAAAATGACAGAGAATGTTTACAGAGACGCCACTGATGAAAATTAAAAAACGTTCGAAATGGAAAAAATGTATTTTTATGTGTACTTTGCATGTACCAAAATTAAAAAGAAAAGCCAAAGTGGTTTAGAGATATTGAAAAAGAACTGATTTTTTTGTTGAATTTCAACATCCTGTATCTCAGAAATGAAACGGTTGCGGACACAGGTTTATTAGAAAGAAAGTCTTTTTTTGACCTAAGAAACACGCCCCTGAAATCTTGATACTGAATTCTGAAACACCCTGTATTGTCCATTGTGGATCCTGTATGAAAAAAATTGTGAAAATTGTTAAAACAAAGGGGTGAAGGAAGGTAAAGTCAATAAAATTTAGATACTCACTTGACATTGTCGCCCAATTTTCATGTACCTGATATTTTGATTTAATAGGCATAATAATCATAACCTCAATGTAACTTCAAGTCATATCAAGAATTATTATAGTTATTGATCCTATCACAGAAAACTTACGGGTCGAGTGATATGAATTATCTGGACTATAAAAAAAATGTAAAATGGAAACAATAGGTGTAGTTATATAAAAACAAGTAACACAATAAATTAAAAAAAATACCGGTCAGGTGTAAAATATCAATCAAAATAAAGAGCTTTCAATTAATTCTGTATCCCAAGTGACCATAAAGGCTTGCACGTGTAGTACTTAAGTTCAATATTTTTACCACAATATCATCAAATTACTGCAGAGTTCTGAATGATTTCGATGATGATAAATGCAATAGATTCACAGAAATATTCAAAACGCAACGCACTTCTACTAAACTACCCTACTGAATGATACCTATTCAATGAAGAAATTACAGTGGTTTGGTAATATTCATTAGTGACAACCTAAAAACAACAAATTCTGGAGGCAAATTTAAACTTCAGTCAAGTAAGATACAAAATTAAATGAAAGCCATGTACATCAAGTCAGGATGTGGAATTCACGCAATCCTAGAAACTAATTATCAATTCGAAAGGACACGTAACTTTGCCGACCGAATCTCTTTCGAACAATATAAAATAAATTAAATAAATACTGCATATGCATATGTACACATGAACAATTACAAAATAAATAATTGAAAACATTATGTAAATATCACTAATGTACGATCACTACTTTAGCCATTCAAAGCTAAGTTTGCTACAAATACTTCAAATATTCGCCACCTAATTGAAACCAAGATGGAATTTTCGAATTTGCGGCCATTTTCAATCAGAACAATATCAATTTCCGTTAGCAATTATTATTATTATTGATATTCAGGATAGAATTTTTTGGTGTGCAGGCAGCTTCTGTGTTAGTGGTATGAAATATTAGTAAAGCTGATGCCTATGGCACATTGTTTTGAAATTGAGTGCTGACAGAACTTCTGGTTTGGCATCCAATCAGAAAACAGTATGCTATAAACTAAGAAGTAAAAGCTGTCATATCAACTTGGCAGTTAAGGTATGTAACCAACGCAGACGAGTTTGCTCAAGAAATTATATATTCTCCCTAGTGTCATGGCATCTGATCAGAAACTATTCATAAAAAGACAAGAAGCCTAAGAGTTTAGGTAATGTTGGTTAGGTATAATGGGGTGGAGATTTTTCAGGTGCCAGTGTTAATGAGGAGTTGTAATTTAATAAGCATTGTTGGACTTCAATCATTGATTAAGAAGTAATAATTTTATCTACGTCGAAAGGTTGTGTGCTCTGTTACTAACTCCGTACGCCACCTTAGGAGCAGTACTGATCTGTACTCGCTAGGATGGCTGGAACACAAAGGTCTTAACCACTTGGCTACCTGACCTGATTCATTGGCAATCTCCCATTGGATGACCTCAAATAAAACAACTGACTATATTGACCATCGTCACATTATCATGCAACACTGCCAACTACTCAGTGTCACTATCGGTTATCTCTAATAATGACTCCATTGTCACTTTAACTCAGCAAAACATGTTCATATAAATTTGCATTACACTTTTGGTAAGCAAGAACGTTATTTTGATTATTTTGTGAATATGAACAGGGGATTCAAATAATATCTGACCCTCCTCAGTACTTCGCGATACGACAAATCATAACTTTAATTGTTAATTATTATTTTTTGGGTAGTGTTCGATTCAGTTATAATTATATATATAATATAATAATTCAGTTTCAATTAGACGACGAAAATCTTCATCAAACTCCTTATGATATATTAACTGTGCCTATTGTTGAATTTATAAAGCAACCAATCTAGTCTTGCTGTTCTGCCATTTCTCCAGCAACTTCCTCTGCTCCTCCATTTCTTTTTCGGTCACGTGTCTTACCTGACCGCCAAACTTTCGAGGATCCAAGTTGGCTCCAAAATTCTGAACCCCTCTAGCAAATTTATTCGCCTGAGGAAAAATGATAATGATTTAAATTACAAATAATAGACGGTAATAAAACATGTTATTGATACTTCTCGACGTTTTGTCTGACGTGAATTTTTAACCGTCATCAGGTAACAAAAGATGTGAATTTCGACATAAGACGGTCGTGACACAAGTAAGTTATATAACAAAATATGACATATCCTTCGACATTTTCGTCTCAACCACATTTTCCACTAGTAAATATCAATGATGTATATACAACGTTACGCATCCAAAATAATGGTTACATTTTGCATAAATAAAAACAATAACAAAATTATTTCATATACAACCAATTTTCAAATTTTTCAGAATTCTCAATCAACCAGTATTTGATTTTGTCCTTAAATCCAGAAAAACTAATATTTTTCAAAGGTAATTTTGTAAATATTCTTTTTATTTATTGGAGACAACAGACGTTTTACATCAAGCAGCCTTTTCTAGTTTATTACTACCTACTAGAAGGAAATACCGACCCTCATCAAATGGAATTGTCGTTTTATGGAAACAAATGCACACAGGTTATCAGAAAATAAGTTAAATACACACGAGAATGAATGAATATGTTATATGAGACATCGTTGGAATAAGGACCTCTTCTTCCTGAAACTTTATATATTTTTGGATGAAATTTGAGTGTGAGGAAAAATTAAGAAACTGTTTCATTTCAGCCAAGTGACCCACACCGGTGGTTCAGAATTCGTACTACAGCGCAGCACCTCCCAGCCTCTTAGCTGTTACTCGGCAGGTTTTTCGTAATACTTCCCAGGTCTTTCTGCAGAGCACAGTGATTATGAAATAGAATTTTCATCTCGATCCCAGATTATTCTCTCAATTACCAATCACAGAATTTTCGTGTACGTACCTCAGCAGTATCTTAGGTTTGTTCTCATCCATGCTGATAATTAGGTTCAAACTTTTCCACATTATATTTGCCACTACAGGTGTTACTTGTGAACCCATTAACAGGCCTTAAAATATATCAGTGCTTACCTGATGACAGTTGAAGATTCTCATTAATCAATACGTCATAAACGTTCAAAAAACAAAACGATAGAGTTCTATGCCACTGATTCAAGAAGGATCAGTGCCTAAATCAATGAACCATAAAAATATTCAAAAACATACCAAATCTTTGGTCGCGTTGCCAATAGGGCTGGCCATATTGAGCTTCTTCAGAGCCGATTCACTCTGCGACTGCGTGATGCTAAACTGCACCTCATAATCCGAGCTAGATCGATCCATCGGCTTATAGTCTGCCATGTCTTTCTTGTCGTAAACCTCCCCCGACGAGCGGCTGAATTGTCTGTCCAACATCAATGAACTCGGTGGTTTCTTGGAATTTTCCACGCCTTCGGAGTTGATTTGGATCTCTGGAGCGGGAGTCATGCCGGAACTCATGGAGGCGCTCTGCATTATGCTCGACAACTGAACGTCGTCGAGATTAGAAGAGTCTGCTCTGTTGAGCAAGTTGTGCTTTGTCTCCAAGACGCCGTCGACTTTAGAGGCGTCGTTTTGGTTGCCCATGACTATGCCGACGCCTGGAAGGAAAGTGTCCTCGGTCGCTGTCGAGATGGGCGTGTCTTCGGTAGCTTCCAAGCCTGATACAGTAAAGGATCAGAAATGTCCTTCGAGTGCGATAATATGACTTGCTGTAGTGATTATACAGTCTAAGAAATAATCCAGCTCATATTTTTCAAAATTACAAACAATGAAGGTGTCTTTTATTCATCTAGCTTCGTTGTTTTGGGTAAAATGAAATAATATGATATCCATTATTGACAGTCCATAGGTTCCCTTAGGGTGAGTCAGAATAAAACCGACAAACTCTGACTACAAATTCCTCGCCTCATTTCGAGGTGAAAAGGTCCTATCAAGGTATGTCCTAAAATGCATCCCCTCTGAGATACAGGGTTCATTTCATTTCATTTTTTTCTTCAAAACTCCTGATGTAAAAAATATCAAATTTGGTAAACCAATCAAGATTTATCAACGTGATAATATGAAGTTATAATATTTAATTTTCGTAAACCAGTAGTTACGTTAGTATGTGGTCATATTTTCCTTCATATTTTCTTTGGACAAGTGAGAGTTTTAGGCTCATCGATACTCGACCTAAAAGTCATAAATTCCATGAACCTAAAAGTGGAGGTGTCCGGAATAATTGAGAATAACTGAAGATATGTCCTAAGTAGCAACATAATTTCCTCTGTACAATAATCGCTTAACACTAATTTCTTACATATATTGGAATATTTGTCAACCTCCTAAGCATTTTTTAATGTTGGGCGAATCGAAAACATGGAACGGGTGAGTCAGAATGAGACCTACCTCAGTGATTCCATAACATCGATTTGAACAAATAATTTGATAAATGAAAAAATGTTTCCGATTCTTCCAACATTAAAAAATATTCACGATTATTGCACATATGAAATTATCTTGACTTTTAGGTCGAGTATCGATGACTCTAACTGTCAAACGCTCATTTGTTCATTCACTTGTCCAAAGAAGATATGAAGGAAAATGTGAGCACATACCATCGTAACTACGCCACTGGTTCACGAAAATTAAAAATTATAACTTCAAATTATCACGTTGATAAACTTGGATTACAAAGTTTGATATTTTTTCAACCAGGAGTTTTGGAGAGTAAAAATTACATACATTTTTTTTTCGTACTTTTTGACACCCTGTATATCCGAGAGGATGCATTTTAGGACAATAGAAACTTTTCACCTCGGAATGAGGCGAGGAATCTGTAGTCGGAGGTTGTCGGTCTTATTCTGACTCACCCTGTATATTGTGGCAACACTACCCATCAAAACAACTTCTTGCAAAAAAACTCGTGCTCGCCGTATTTTTGATATTGGCTGATAAGAGGGGAATCATGTACTAGTCCAAATTTTATAGTAGTATATGCAGATGGCACACACTTTTGTATCATGAAAGAAATGGATGTGAAGGATAGAACAATTCAAGGCAAAAAGGACTTTACTGGGATCCCGAATGCGGCAATTTGTAGGCGAAGTAGTTTATTATGTTTTTCTCCAGTCAATCACAGGGTAAAATTATAGGTCAGGATTTAAATTTCATAACAATAGTCGGTATTGTCGGTATAACAATAGTCGGTATTGCAGTTTTGGCCCTACCCGCATTCGGTATCGTGGACAGTTTTTATATCACATCATTATTTTGCCTTTAATTACTTTATCCTTGTTCACAACTCTAATAGCAATTGTCTCTTTCTCATGCCCAATACGTTTCATTTGATTACCTCACTACTCGTCGTCCAATACAAGATTCGTAGATATCGATCATTCGTCTGTAACAATCGATGATGGCTTCATTTTGTTCTTCAAAGTGTTCGTGGTAATAGTAAGACACTGACACAAAGTGCAAACCAGACTAAGTGAACAACTCTGGTGTGGATAAAGACCATTGTCAGATTATAGATCATTGTCATATTACAAGCAACTTTCACGGTGATGCAACTAAACTTTGTGATCCAACTACTAATTGTTATGGTGATTATGGAAAATTCCATTGGAAATAATCGAACCAATATCAGTCAATATGTCGTTGAAACTTACCACTCATACTACGGCGCCTTTTCAATAATATGTTGCCATTGAACTCATTTACAAATAAAAACATAATTATCGTAGATGATAAGTTATATCACCTTGTTCGATACTTCTGTTACAACTGAAGTCTGTAACATACTGAAGGGTAGTTCCACTCTCTACTCTGATGTCGGGCTGGAAAATGGAGTTTTCGTAATCTTCTTCAGAGTCGCTAGAAGTCTCGGTTCTTGTTCTTTGACCTACACTAAAGGCGGGCTTCGGTTTGGATCTGCTGGATTTGAACGTGTTCCCGATTTTATTCAACTTGGAAAATTGTTGGGTCATGTTAGATATTGCCTTGGAGCCTGAAATTAGCTTACTTATAAATACATTCTATGCAAGTAATGCTGAAAATGAAGAACCGAATGATTCATTTGAAAAAAATGCTCACCAACATTCTTCAGAGATAGCAACTGGCTTTCCGAAACGTTTCTCGTCATTTGTGGCAAAGTTGATATATCCAAATAGATGTTGTTGTTTGACAAACTGTTATTGATCACCTTGGATTTTCGCCTATCCAACGGTTGACCCTGCTTGAATGGTACAAGAGAAATACCTCCGATATCCATCGCTACGAGGAATCCTTCGCAAATAGCTTTGAGCGATTCTGAAACCAGTGATAATGTCTAGTACAGATATTTTGTAAAAATTTACAGGATTAATATGACAAAAAAAGGAAACTCACCAACTTCCTCCTCCAAATTTTTGATGACCACCACCATGTTATTGAAAAACCGGAAGTTAGTGGACCGGAACATGTGATAATACCCACTAACACCGTTAACTTTATAGTTAATCCTAACCGAATATCTATGCTTTGATGACTTGAACAAGGAACTATTGGACTCGGCCATTCCGAATTCGAGAAGCGTGATATCCTGCAACAAGACCATTTGGTACTTAGTGATCTTGTCGACTTCATCGTCGTAATCCGCAACGAAATACGAATCTTTGGTTAGAATCAGCACCGAGTCCATTTCGGTTTCGTTGGGGTCCCCGGTAGAGGGATCTGCATTGATGAGGCCCCATGCGCCTACTACCAGCTCAGGTTGATTTATCAGCATTTTCTTACAGTCTTCTATGAGGAGTTTGACGTGTTCTGCAGTTGCAACGTTGTCTTCTTCGAATTGAGCAGCCTTCGACTCGTTGAATACGTCTTCAGATACGTAGTTGCCTAAAACGCGAGTTTGAGTACTGGATAGGTATGAAAATATTCGGGGACTTACCCAGCATGATATCGATGGTTCCTTGTCTATTGGAGTCTTTGAAACGACTCAAGTAATATCTGCAAGTGGAAAAAAGACAATGAAAATACTGGGAGTGAATCATTCTTCAGAATGTCATCTTCCATCATTATAAATGTATCAGCAACGAGAATATGGGGTCCAATCAGAAAGTTTAGGCAGAAGCAAGATTATTGATAAGATCAGTTTATTAGCAGCAGATTGAACCCTAGTTAATTTACTCATGTTCGGGATCACATTTTTCATTAGAAGTGAGTTTTCATTGCAGTAAATACATATAAGATTTTCATGATTTTTTTTTTAAGAAAAAGTACTGTCGTCGACGCTAATGGATTTAACAGCGTTACAAATTTGTAAAAGGTCTCAGTCACAATACTTGTGTGCACAATGTCTATCATATAGAATAAAGGTTTGCCACAGGGTTCTGTTTTGGGACCTATTTTAATTTTGTTGTACGTAAATGATCTCACCACCAACTATATATATCTGGAAGCTTCACTTTATTTGCCGATGGTACAACAATTTTGCGGCAGGACAATAAAGAAAATGAATTTGATGCTGTCATGACTGAAGATTTGACAAAAATCAAAGAATGGTGTGGCTCTGCTCTTTTGGTATTCAACACAAACAAGAATTACATAACTTTCAAGTGCAACCTTCTAAATAATGTAGAAATAGGCACAAATGTCGTCAGAGATATTGCTTCTATGATAATTTGAAAACATTTCTTTTTCGTAAAGCCTACCATAGCCTCAACGAATTTTATGACAATCGAAGCCTATGAAAGTTAATGACGACATTTATGTATGTTTTTGAAAGCTTTCTTCAATATGATTATTTTTATACATTTTTTTTTGATTGTCAACAAATCTTTTCCTTATGGACAATAAACATAAACACAAAAATATGTGAATTTTAGTTCGTCATTTTATAACGTTCACAGTAAAAATCCGTTAGTGAGATTGTTATATATCATTAATCAGAAAATAGAAATAGAGGGCCCGAGTTAGAGACCTGTGGCACCACCGAAATCGAGTGACGTGTACCATTTTTCTAAAATTTCTAAAACAGAAGATACGAATTTTCTTAAGATTAGATTGAAAATAAAAAATCTTAGAGGTTCAACAAAGAATTATGAGAAATCTTTCAACAATAATGGAGGTGAATTGTCAAGTCAAACAGATTTTATCGATTTAATTTTCTTCCATGCTTTTTTCTATATTATTTTGGACAATCAGGATTGTATTATATTGCAATTAGATACCAAAAAAGATCTGTTTATATTTTGCATGTTCCTAATTACACACATACTGAACATACTTGGAGAGAAATTTCATGGTTTATGGCAAAACTCTTTCAAATAAAATTTTAGTTAGTTCAGTTAGTACAAAACACAAAATCAAACGCATCTAAAACGTTTATTGGCTCTCAACGAATGCGTACAAAAATAACTCTTCAACATCCCACTTCTGAAATCGGCAACTGACCTAGTCATATAGTAAAGCATATTCGCAAATTCGAATTCCTGCTGCAGGGCTAGGTGGGGTGCTACGGACGGGGGGTGTGCGGGGAGAATTTCGCTCGCTATACACCCGACGGTACGTAAATACGACCAGAAATCTAGGAGCTCCACTTCTCTCAACTCTCTGCCATGCATAATGTCTAAAGCACACTGGCGCACCGAATCTCTAAAGTGGCTTTTGTAATATCTACAAGAGGAAATGTAATCAGTAGAAGTGATGCTGGGGAAAATTTCCTATACGCCAAATTTTCATTGCGGAAAAATTTGGATTGCGCGCGAAATTTTCTAGCGCGCAAAAATTTCAAGATCGCAAACATTTAACGCGCGCAAAAATTTCTAGCGCGCAAAAATTTCTAGTGGGCAAAAGTCACGGTGCGCAAAAAATTATGTGCGCAAAATTCCTAGTGTGTAAAATTCACATTCTCAAAATTTTTATGTCGCAAAATAATTATAAAAAGAATGTACGCCAAATTTTTCATGTAGAAAGTTGTGCGGGAGATAATATGAAAGGGAAATTTTCTCTCAGGGATTCATTGTGCATGAAATAGTTGACACATTCTCTACAACAATAAAAAAAAAACAGAAGTAAACAGAGAAAATTTGTCGGGAATATAATTCAAATGCACAAGGATTATTTGGTGCTCAGAATCATTTCAGAAAGGCAAGGTGTGCAAGAATAATACAGTTCAATAACAGAAAAAAATAGTAAGAAAATAACTGAGTGAGAAATTGTACGAAAATATTTTTGTGATGTGCAAAAAGAAAACAATGGGGATTATTTGGTGCTCAGAATCATTCTACAAGAAAAAATTTCATCAATAATGAATTATCTTGGGTACGTTAACATTTTGCTTGGAAACCTGTTAGTAAGCAAATTTAAACAGCATGTTTCTGTGAGGATAATACATTATAATATATAATTATATTTAAATATTAATAATATTTTATATTAAATATATAATGAAAGATTATATATTGTTTAATACTATTGTTACAGCTCACAGAGCTCACAGAATTTTTCTGAATTCAATCACTGGGAGTTTCAGATGCTGGCGTCTATCGCGCAAAATGTCTACAAACAAAATTTCTACTGTGCAGATTTTCTGGGCAGAAAATTGTGCAAACATTTTTTCATGTAGTGAAACGTGAACCAAATGAAAATTCAGGGTATCCTTTTACGTTTTATGTTTGACAAGTTCTCTGCTGAAAATCTCAAGTGGCTTTTATAATATTTCCCAGAATAAAAGATGAACAGTAAGTAGATCTGGACAGTTTCAGTTTGCAAAATCTAAATTTTTGCGTAGGAAAACTACATATTAAGATGCGCAAAACGCTTTGAATTCAACAATTAGAAAGTAGATAATTTACATTTAGGGTGCAAAATTACTTTTACCTTGGACAAATTTTCAACGCCTTGACTAGTGCGCAAGTTTTTTGGTGAAAAATTTAAGTGGTGCACAATTTTTGAGTATTTTGCACAAGCGGTCTTTCCCGTCCAAAAAATATAATGATGGTGAAAAACTCCCAGTTTATTAATTATTAATGAAAATTTTTCGAATAACAGTTATCTAGAAAACTTGATGATTCTGATTCTTGACAGCAATTGTGAAAATAGTGGTGATACATTTCGATTATCATCGATTGACATTTGTGTTGATGTTTTTGAACGTACCTGTTAGCCGAATTCATTCCATCTTTCATTATTCCGGTGAACTTCCTTTCACCAGTTCTTGTATAATCTCCCTGAAACAATTCATCCATGAAAGCAAATTGATTTTCGTGAAAAATACAACGAAGGTATTAATGAATAATAAAATATAATTATAAGGTATTCATGCCCAATCGAATTATATACAAAGGCTGGATATATTGTCAAAAAACTTATGGGCCTGAATACTGAACCTTGGAGTACCCATCCGCATAGCTTTACAGTTATTTTTCTGAATACTTGGAAAAAATTAATCAATAATTTGAATAAGTGTTTTCAGAAAATCATCCGAAATTACCTTCAAAGCATTGGTTCCAGCATACTGCTTGCTTATGGTGTCCCCATTGTTAGCCCACAAGAGCTGGAAAGTGCTTTTGATATTGCTAGGCATGATGCCTTCGGGAGATACTAAGCCCAACTTGCAGAACTGTATTTCCATAACAGCTTTTCCCAAAGCAGTCTGCAAGAAGCAATAGTGTTTGTTTAGGGTTTTAGAAAACTCATAATAAACGCACTATAAAAACCTGATATTCACCTGTACAACATTGGTTCTATCCAAACAGTCGATGCAGTTCACCCTGAAAACACCATTCTGCGAACAGATATGCCCCTGCTTGTCTTTCCAACAATAATGCATGTCTTTGAGGATATCACTGACAGCATTCACTAGAATTGAGACGTTCTCAAAGTGCATTCCTCTACTGAAAATAAATTCCAAAAAAATTAACGGAAATTCACAAAAAAATTTCATAATCCTCACCAATATTCGTGGAAATCAAACGTAACGTAAGTCACGAACGGGCTGTTGTATTGCAAAATGTGATGCGAATAAGCGTCAAAAATCACTCTCTCCTTCCCGCTCTGATCTACCAGATTCACAGCGCAGATGGGTCCGTACTTCTGTATTTCATTTATGAAATGTTTTTCGAACGCTATTTTGGTTTCAGCTTCGCCTGTGAAATCGAAAACTTTCCATGAAATAGAAGAGTCCCGATATAACCTCAAAACCAAGCAGACAGAAGGAAGAAGGGGCACTGGGAATTGAAAACGGTGCGACTGTAAGTGGAGAGGGCGAGGAAGAGAAGAGGAGGAGGCAAGGTTAGGGCAAAGCGGATGTAGCAGTTATATGATTGAATAATAATTGGATAACAATGACGTATCAACTTTTATTACCATCAAATATGATAACAAATGGAGTTTCTTATCTCGAATACTGACAAGAATGACTAGTGAAGTTTTTCCAGTATTGCCAATTAAACTCAAGTTCATCATGTTACAGTAGTGATGAGTTGTTCTATTTGATCATTTAAATTGCCATAAGAATATTTGTATCATCCTCATATTGTAAAATTTTTTGGGGGTTGAACAGAATTTGCTAATATCACTGAGAAGTGATAATGAAGAATAAAGGGGGACAAGTACCGAACCTTGTGGCACCCCCATTGTAGGTTGAAGAGCATTGTTGTTTATGACTTGAGTTCTATTTGATAGATACCGCTCTGTCCAATCATAAGGATTTCCACATATTCCCATCCACAGGTTTTCGGATAATTTGAGGACGATAGTGTGAGATGAATTGAAGGAGGGGAAGAGATTTAAAAAACACGGTAAAGGAAAACGAAGGCTCTCCAAAGGTATTTGAGAAATTGTGGTCAATAATAGTTTTTGATATTAAAAAATCATAGTAAAAAAAAATATTTTCGCAAAAATACTTTGATATTTTTATTATATACTGTACCTTTATCAATTCGAGGGGGTGGTCTGTATTTGAATCCGGGCTGGGACCAATAAACAGGCACTGAACCTCGGACTTGAACGAAAGAAACTTCGTGGGTTTGGTATGAGACTATTTGTTCAGTTTCAACATAATTGGCCACCTCTCCGTTTTCATCGACGCCCCTTCTTTTGTACCTATATTTGAGGAAGTTATGTCACAAAAATACATGAGAGATGAAATTACGGATAATAATTTATTAGTTTTTCCCAAAATGTTAGTAAAACTTAGGTATTTTGGACTGTTTAATATGAAACAGAAGGCAAAAACAAAGTGACCTTGATTTATTTCCGAAACTTTACCAAATATGTGGTACAAGTTAATCCAAGATGCTAGAACACCTAAAATGTTAATACTAATTTATGTGTTGTGTTCCATAGTCCTACACAATTTGTGTACATATTAAGAGTATCAATACATATACTCAATCAACTGAATCCCAAAATGGAACCCTGGGGCACTCCGTATTTATAATGAGTAATCACTTTCAACTTTGAAGAATGTTTGGCAGTTTCATGCTAAAATTTTTCTCTTTTCTCTGGTGAGCAATGAATTCATCATTATTATCATAACTTGCCTTGTTCCAGCACGAAATCTGCTCCTTCTAGAAATAATACCCAATGTGAAAATTTCATACTTTTTCTCTCCTGTGTCCGCCATGTCCCTATCCATCTCAACTTTGCAGTCTTCTACCTGGATATATCCTTGGATAATCGGTAGTATCCAAGGATTACACAGAGGATTCTGAAAAATGAAGACAATGTTTAGGTGACCAGAACAAATTAAGAACTATGTATATTTTTGAAAATGTTGATGTAGATTGAGGCATCCTTATAATATTTACAGAACAAACTTATGACTAGTTTTTGAAGTAGACAGTAGAGTGTGTTAAAAATTTAATTTTTTGCTGTATCATTCATCAATTTGATTTTGTGCTTTTATTCAAAATTAAACTTTCTTAAAGATGAACTCTTACATCTAATAAATTGCAACTCAAGAGTCCCTTCATTCGAATAAATAATAATATCTCACAAAAAGTATTTCATTACAGCATGGCAAGACAATATCCATAGAAATAGGTACCATAATTGTTTTCATTTTCACTCAATATGTTAAAACTGGAAAACATATGCCTGAAATTTTACAATTTTTTTGAAAAAATTATCATCTTCATCAACATGAGAATGCATATGCTTGCCTGTTAAACAGTACAAGTTTTCCATATACTAGGTGACAATTTAAATGCTGTATCATGAAGAAAATGATGTAACTATTTATCAATTTATTTATACTGCACACAAATACATAAAACTTTTACATGTATATAGTTTGGATATAACTGTAAACAGTGTAAATACTATTTAAAAAAATCAATATTATAAAATTAAACAGATAACAACTTCAATTGGATTAAATAGAATACTAAAAAATGAATAATAGTTCCAAAATGATGACAAATCACATTTCATATTCAAGAAGTAAGTAAACATTTTAATAAAGATGCATTTAATAAAGTAAATGAATACTAGACTCTTCAGATTGCTAGTACTTGAGTTTTCTTCATATTAAAGAGATCTATGACATTACCACTATGAAAAATGAAAAATAAAAATTCCTATGTTTTTATACCACTTTATATTTGTAACCCTCGTGTTACTGCAGTTTCGTCCTATATGGACATTATCAAACTATATTTCAAACTAACTGATAAACTGAGGGTTTCATTAATAATGAATAATGAGAATGCCAGATTCTACATCAAAATTTCATAAAAATTGGCCAAACACCATTTTACATAAAAAATCCTTTGCGTTCTATATGCATTGTGAAAAGTATTTTCACTTACTTCTGTGTCTGTGATGCATTTCAACATATGCTTATTCCAAAAAAACCTATCGTCGACTGTTTTCCACAAAGCCTTGTGATCTATGGCATTATCTTTCTCCAATTTGCAAAGCCTTTGCAAGGAATTCGTGATATCCGTTGTGTGGGAAAAATAAAAAGAATTGGTATCGGTGAATATTTTATGGAACTCCTCAAGGATCTGTCTCTCAAACCGATCTTTATCTTTGTTGTTCCCCTTTTTGTGAACCCCAGCCGTAGCCATTGCTGCAGCATGCTGAGTGGTGTTTTTTATAGTATTCCCTGCATTTTTCAAAGTTCCCCAAGTTTTCGTGAGGGCAGTGTTCTTCTGTATATCAAACAAAGAACTGGCACCGCCGGAATTCTGTTTTAAATCGATGGTTTTGTGCTTGGGACAAGGCAATAAGCTGATTTCGCTGTTTTCGGTACTAAGAGGGAGAAACACCACGGACTTAACTTTGTATACAGTGTTATCTCCGTGGAGTTTACCCACTGGAAGACTTTCTTTTATTAAGAGCAATTTGGGGTTGATTAGTGGGCTGTGTTCGATTTTTCCTATTATACCAGAGCAGGTGCCCAAACATACTGGGTCCTCCGCATCAGTGAGGTCCCATCCTAAAAAAAAAATTACTTGTAATAGCCCAAGAATGCCTTCTTGTAGAATAAAAAAGTTTGTATTTTTATTCTATACAACATTCAAAGGAATATTTTATACCCACTGCTCAAACTATAAAATTAAATATGAATTCAGAGTTATTGGTTTACAGAGTAAGAGCCCAGGGCCACCAGACATTTATTTTCTGAAAGACAAAATATGGCGCCTCAAGTAGTGTTCATGTATCGTGTATGAAAGGTAAGTAAATAAATAAATGGCTGAATTATTTATATTTATATAAATTTCATAAAATACCATTACAAAATAATATTGAAAGGAAAACAGGAAACACAAAAATCGATATAACTGCCGAAATAACAAACTAACAAGAAATTTTTTTCTTGCTATAAATACCTCTCAATAGATTTCTTCGAATTCATCAACAGAGAGGGACAAATATAATATCAAAAAAAAAAGTAGGGACTTTTAATAAAAGCACCAAAATCTCAAAAACTAAACGAGATATCGAAAAGTGTGTGCTTAACTAGTACTGCAAAAAGTATGTTTGAAATAATCCCCCAAGGTAAATTTATAAAAAACAGTTAAATTATTTTTTTTGAAGCTTTAAAGCTTCTAGCGAAAGTTATATGGCCGGCGGGAACTGTCTGGCAGTGTTCAATATTATTTTCTAATAGCATTTTATGAAATATAAAAATCAGCCATAAGAATTTAAGATAAGTTGATACTATTTTTACTTACCTTTCTCACCTTGTATGTATGGATTGGCTGTCTAACCAACTTAGTGCGTATGCAGGTCTTCAATGTACATATGAAGTACATTTTCTCTTTATGGCCCTAGGCTCTCGGACTATAACTTTAAATCAGCAACAGCTATGTTTAATGATAAAAATCAAAACTGAGAGCATCAAATACTAACTAATTTAGCCAATTAGTAGTTATCAACATGTTCAAAACAATCTAATTTCATCAATTAAACGTTGTATAGAGTAGAGTAGAGTAGATTTGAGTAGAGTAATTTATTTGAACACTTTACATACAAGGTACATATACTACCAAATTATAATTAATTGGAGATTTGGAAATGCGGGGGCGGTATTTCCATTTGCCACTGAATCATATCTGTAGTACTGTAAATATAGAAGGAATGAATGAAAGAAGCACCTGTTTTGGGAATGAATGCTCCAGTCTGTCGGTCCCACCACAACGAGTATTCGCCATTCACGAAAATATAGAATTCGCTTGTACGAAACAATTCCATTGTTGGAAAATTGCACTTTATTTCATTGTTTTCATTCAAAAATCCACTGAACTTGGATTGGATTGGATCTTTGACTTTGATCTTTGTGGACTTTTAAACGCTACTGTCACTGTCAAGTGTCATCTGTCATTCTTTGACGTTTGGGATTGGATTTGGATGCGAGCGTCAATGAATTTCGTTACGTAGAAAGAAATAGGATGATTTTTTAAATTCATGGATGGATAAGAAAAGAAGGGCACTCGGAAACCTGTGTCCCTGTTGCTCATCATCTGTCTCTCTTTGGTGAAGTGTCTGAAGAACTCATACACATTTCATATTTGTATATTCGATTTTTTTGGTAATTTTCTCTGCAGAAATTCAGAAAAAAATCTTATTTCTCATATTCCTGTAACAGCTTCTTTGTCATTTTGTGTACCACTTCACTTTTGCATTGAATGAAAGACGAAAGTATGGTTTTCCAAACTGAAATAAAGTTTCGTTTTTGCATTAAGTGCCATCTCCTATGCAATAGTAGAAACTTCATTTAGTAACTAATTTCCCAATACAGATTTCTTTCATTGAACGACACTATGAAACCTGTTATAACTTTTGCTACTGCCCCATAGATGACAATAGCATTTGTGAGGATTAAAATTTTTGAATATTATATAGACTTATCAGATGATAAATTTAGCACATTAGTTTGAATTGAAACCAGTGTTCATAATTATCCGAATTCCTTCCACCATATTCCACTGTCTTGTGGCTGCTCTCTAATCTGAGAAAAATGTTCAATCTATACATTAATTGCCATCTCATATGTAATAGTAGAAGCTTTAGGGAGTATCTATTTCCAAATACAGATTTCTTTCATCGAAGAAGAGCACTCAAAAACCTGTGATAACTTCTGCTATTGCCACATAGATAGCACAAGTGTCTGCGAGTATTAAACAATTTCGAATTTTGAATTAGTTTGATATCATTTTCATTACCTATATAGAGATAGATTAAAATTATTATATATTATATTTTTGAACTCTGCGTATCTAGGTCCTTCTCCGTTACTATTTCCAAGGAATTTTATTTTTCATTTTCAAGTCGAAAAGGCGTTAACCTTCTTTCTTGAAACCATCAAAAAGTCAAAGTCTTCCACCAAATTCAGCGTGGAGGGTTCCTAAACGATTCTCTATAGCGGAATATCGTCATTTTCAATTTTGAGAAATATACCTATTTTTTTCCACACAAAATTCGAAATATCTCGGAAACCAATTACTCCAATCAATAGAGCATAAAATAAGCGATTTCTTAACAAAAATACGATTGGGAAACCGACTCTGTGCCATCACATAAGGGACAGTCCGTAGTTATATTCTGTTATGTTTTGGACACGCATTAATTATTTATAAACATTTAAATACAAGTAATAGTAATTAACGTAACAATGATAATTATGGAATGGAACAAATGATTTCCCCAAAGCTGTAAGGCCAATTCCAACAGGTCCAGGGTCTTATTATTCTTGTTCAATTTCTCTTCTTGAGTGTATTGTGAACTTTAATGTATTCTTAATATGGCAAAAGAACATATGCATTATAAAAATAATAAATATGAAATTTTTGGAACATGTACAAGAACCACAAGTCATTGATTATGATAAATTTCAATACAAAAGTATTTTAAAATATGTATATTTCAGTTTAACGTATCACAATATAAAATTATTTCATATCAGCATACTTTTAAAAGTATAGTCACACTTTATCTCAGAAAACTTGGGCAATGGAACAGAACATGATATATCGATCAATATTGTTTGTTTGTTCGTCTCAGTCTATCCACATATAGCATAAACCATTCCATCCCAACAAATGCATCCTATTTAAAGGTCAGTTTGATTGAAAAATATGACAGAAACAAAACTGCAATCTATCTTCACATCAGACCTTTCATTTATGTATTTGTTTATGCCTGGCAAGCGTACTTTTCGACCTGAACTCCGAACTACAAATATGGCATCTGAATTTTTTCGCGTCGGGTTCGTCCCAATGGATGAACATCAAATGACGATCCAACTGACACCTGATGGGGGCTCTGAATGGGCAAACATGGCATTCAAAAAGTTTTATCCCTGGTAAATTCTGGTGATATTTCAAGTGATCGAGAAGTTTCCATTTTTTAGCTGCACTGTACAGGCACTTATCACAGGAATATTTTTTCCTGATCTGGTGATCATGGACTTCAACGCTATGCTTGTACAGAGTTTTGAAACAGTCTGATTCGAAGGGACAATCTTTGCAATGGAACAGAATCCTGGTTTCTGATGTGTTTGTAGAGGACGTCTCAGTATTGGGCTCTAGAAGACTCACGTTAGCCATTTGTGTATTGATTTCTTTATTCATAATTTCAAAGCTATTGTTTTACCTCACGTGTTTAAAAAATTCTTGTTGTTGATTTTGATACTACCACATACAGATTATTTTTTTGTTTCTCATTAATTTGTATCAAACTCTGCTGTTTGTTTACATCACATCAAACCTAGGTGAAAAGGTGAGGAGTTGAGTTAGTTAGTGAGGTTAATGTTTCTGTGGTTTGGTTCTTCTTCTTTGGAGTTTTTGAAACAGCTTACGTAAATTCGCTATATTTCTAGCTCACTCTACTCATGGTATGTAGGAATCCGTCTCGTCCCGGCCTGGTTTCTGGGGTTTCTGCGATTCGACAACTTCAAATTGTACCAACGTTTACACCAAATTTGTACTAAATTATACCTAAACTTAACAATACTCATGGTTATCACTCTATGCGATTGAAAGTGAAGTAACACCCATTCTGCGCATGCGCAGAACTTTTTTTGGGAATATCTCAGTGGTGGAACGAAAAAACGACTGAATTGGCCTTATTAGTTGAGCGCCATGTTTAGATGCGACTCTCAAAGGTGGAATTCCGTGTATCATATAATTCTATTGTCGATAGAATGAGTGAGATGACATTTTGGTTCAATGCATTGAAGAGACAGAGGTACCACGAATTTAGCGCTTATATAGCTAATAAGGTCAATAGAGCCATATTTTTCCATACATATTTAGTATTTTCAAATGTAGGAATAGCCATACGTGTATTATGAACTAAATATTGAGTGTTTGTGTATATAAAGTCTGCCGTTACGCCCCAGGGTGTGGTAACATGTGCATTTAATAATATAAAAAGCTATAAATATTTTTTTTTTGGTTGGAGGGATCACTTCGAGCAAGATTCCCCCTTCATCCTACGGACGAAGTTTCCGGTGTTACCCCGGAACGGTTATGAGATTTTTGTACAATTGTGCCAAATTTAGTACAATCAGTCAACATTCAGTACAAAAGTACAACTTCCTCCAATTTAGTACAATGGCCCTATTATGTTGTTCTGTCACTCTGTGGTTATTTATGAATTTATGATTAGTTGAATATAGAGTCTAATTCAATCAATAGAAAAGCCTTTTTATACGATCATTCCCATCAATGTTGCCACTTCCCAAATCATATATAGAAATGAAACAAAATCGATAATCTGACATATGACATATTTGGCGAAAATTAAGTTTTACTCTAAAAAGCGCAATTTTTCATTAAAAAATCCGCTGTGTACTACTATTAATGACGGCAAACATCTTAACACTTATTCACAAAACTTATTATAATTTCAAAAACATATTAGACATTAACCTGCCATCTGACCTGCTCGACAGTCGAACGGAGAATCCCTGTGGTTTGGTTAGTAGCATACTTTTGATCGTGTAGGTCCGCATGCGCACTTGTTTACGCAAGAAGCGGGGTGATCCGTCAAAATGGCTGCAACACACGCCTGTTCTTTCTGAATTTGCTTGTTGAA
Organism: Chrysolina haemoptera; assembly: GCA_958298965.1. Lineage (NCBI taxonomy): Eukaryota > Metazoa > Arthropoda > Insecta > Coleoptera > Chrysomelidae > Chrysolina > Chrysolina haemoptera. Next base: position 53,721,220 of record OY282586.1, on the reverse strand, counting down.
GCTGATGAATCCATAAGCCGTTTTCGATTGGCGTTTGGTTCTGGTAGCGGTTGACATAAAAATGACAGTGGTTTACTTCCTGGTACTATTAATGACGTCATAGTGAATAATGAAACGAATGTGTTGATTGATTACCGCAACCACAAACCAACACATTCGTTTCATTATTTACTATGACGTCATTAACAGTACCTGAAAGTGAAAATGCTGTCATTTTTATGTCAGCCGTTACCAAAACCAAACGCCAATCGGAAACGGCTATGAACTAGAAGAAGTAGAAGTTATTATTTTTATTTGGAAATACAAACAGGTGAATTTCCATGAAAAATGTTCCCCTTTCCCCTCTTTGAATAAAAGAAAAGAGGTTTATTGTTTATTCGTTTGCATCAAGGAGTAGTGTAATTCACACCGTGTTTCGAATCGAGTGTAGCTGAGTGCAGTTCAAACAAATGAATGTGTCAAATTAATTTGCAAACGGATACTAAAATCGAGTGTAAATTACACCAGGTGTAGGAAAGTGGTACACGTTGATGCAAACGAACATATTCATGAATGTAGACCCTGACAGATGAGGCGAATAAAAAAAGAATAGAAGAAGATGAAGACTAGTTTATTATTTATTAGTTGGCAACAACTATTATTGTAATTTTTCAATCATTTCAATAAATGTCAAAGATGAAGATGGCTGACGGTTCAACAATTTTGCGAAGAAATAGACCTGGTACAAAAGCCAAAGTATGTTCACCGAATTTATAATTTGCAGTATACCGAACATGTACAATTCTTTTAATAATAACCACCATCTTTGTTGAATATTTTGCTCGCAATACTTATCATTAGCTTCAGAAGTCCCTTACATGGAAACTCATCAATATTCTTTTTTCAGGATTTTTGTCGTTGGCCAGATGAATCTTTTGAAGAGATGGATAGTACCCTAGCAGTACAACAATATATTCAGCAACTAATACGTAGAGATCCAAATAATATTGATTTAATACTGAAAATGCCTGATTCCCAAGATGAAGGGGTCTGGAAATATGAACATTTGAGGTAGCTTATTGCTTTCAATCACCAAATTTTCATCAATACTCTGTTTCTGTCTTTACAACATACACTTACTTTTCTATGTCCTCTTTAATTGATGACTAACAGCTGCTTTCATTCAGGGAAACTTGATGAGTCAATTTTTATTTGTAGACAATTTTGCATGGAGCTCAATGGTCTAGCGGTCAGATTACAGGGCGAGTGTCACCCTGAAACATGCACACAAATGACAGCAACGGAACAGTGGATATTCTTATGTGCTGCACACAAAACCCCCAAAGAATGCCCTGCTATTGACTATACCAGGCACACCCTAGATGGAGCAGCTTGTTTGCTTAATAGCAATAAATATTTTCCAAGTCGGTGAGTTTGAAAAAAATACAATTCAGTACTCATGTTTTTGTAATTTGATATGGTGATTTTTTGTAAGCCCATAACATAGTTCATGAGTGACTGTGTTCAGAAAGGTAGATTCCCAAGCACTTGAAGTTGCAAAAATTACACCTATCAATATATCAGGTAATACCACTGAAGACGAAAATTTTTGACCAGTAGCAATACTCATCCCTCTTTCGACAGTCTAATATGTTGTGAATAAAGTGCTCAATTTTATGGATGCATTCAACCTACTCAACGACCAGCATGGCTTTCAAAAAGGCAAATTTACTGTCAGTGCAATGATCAGACATATGAATACTATTTCGAAGAACTTGATAAAGGCAATGAAGTATTAGGTATCTTTTTCAATCTAAGTGAAGCTTTCGACTGTGTCAATCACAATATATTGATCGATAAGTTAGAGAATTATGGTTTTAGAGGAATATCTCTAAAGTGGTTTAACATTTATCTTAAAGTTAGGTACAATATCTTCAAGTAGATGATGCAAGGTCAAAAAGATTACTAAGCCCTGTTGGTGTTCCTCAGGGTTCTGTACTAGGACCCTGTTATATATAATCTATGTGAATGACTTTAGAAGCTAGCATTGTGTAATGTAGGAGGATGATACGTCTTTTTTGATGTCTGAAAATGACTTATCAAAATCAGTAGCAGCAGCAAACACTGAAATAAGTAATGCACATTATTTAGCCACACAAAAAAAAAATTTGATTGAAGTATGCTAATAAATCTAAACAATTATTCCACATTTCTTTGAATATAAGTATATTTTGTAAAATATGTGATTAGATGTTGTTTGTATCTAGTATGGTACTCATGTTCTAGTGTTTTTAAGAGTTCATTATTTTACTTTACAAAAATTACTGCTCCATAATTATACAATCCCACAAGAGTAAGTACAGTTGCTTTAGAAAATATAGTTCTGGAGCTATCAGTTTGTTTCATACTCCAAAATTCTGCGGGCATCTGTAGAATTAGCGCAAAATATAATTCCATATCTAACACGAGATTGGATGTTTGCATGATATGCACTTATGTTTACTGACTGAACCAAAACCTTGAGTGCATAGCAATAGCTTGCCATACTTTGTGCTAGAATGTGTTTTTTCCAATCCTATCTAGAAACTATTTTAGTTCCTAATAATTTTACGGAAGGAGCAGCTGAAATTTCATCTCCATCATGGAGTAGTGAAAATGTATCATTCTGTTGCGTATATGAAAATTTCATGAGTTGAGTTCTGTTAATATCAGATTATTCATTTCAAACCAATTTCTCAGTATATTAAGAGAATTTGATATGTTGTTTTTATGTCATTTCCAGATATGTTGCTGAATATTGAAGAAGTGTCATATGCAAAATTAACAATTTTTTGGTCAACTATATGAGGCCCAAGTATAGAGCCACGTGGAACACCCACTAATATTAGGCTTGCACCAAATGTTTACATAATCTTGTATTTAGTGATTTATTTAAATTTACCGTTCAATTATCCATTTCAGGGTAAGCATTAAGGAGTCTTCGGTAGCCAAATTAGGTTCAGTCTGTAGACGGGTATACCGAATCTTCTCGCATGCCTACTTTCACCATAGATCCATCTTCGACGAGTTCGAGAACGAAACCTGCTTATGCAAGAGGTTCACCCAGTTTGTGACCAAATACAACTTGATGTCCAAGGACAACCTCATCGTACCAATTCTAGAAGAAGAGAATACGCCAGGCGAGTCCGAAGCATAAACTCCGTTCTAATTGGGGTTTTGAACCGGTTGATCGAAAGGATGCTCCTCGTCTTTTGGTCTCGAACATTTTTCTGACGAGTGAACAAATTGAATGGGGCTGCTTGTTTTTGTAGAAGCAGTAGAGTTTTAGTTTGGTCAGCTTGTGAGGTAGATCAGATCAGGCTGGCCATTTGAAACTACTGCTTATATGGGGTGTTCTAAACTCTGGTGGATTATGGGTAAGATACAGGTAGTATGGCAAAACTGTTAATGAGATATCATAGATATTTTGTTTCAAAAAATATCGATGCTTACATGTTATTCTGTGAAGCAAAAACAAACCATTATAATTTCATGTTTACATCTTGTTTTCCATATAAAAACAACTATTACAGCCGGTACTAGTCTGACTACTGGTTTTCCCAGGCAACCCCAGCAATTCACAACTCGCCTTATAAATTGTCCCTTTTGAGATTTGGACTCTGCCTCCTAGAAAGAACAGAATATTCTCTTAGTTTCTGAGATTCACTTATTTTGAACCAGTGAGTCGGAATCCAGTCTTAATGTCTTCAGTATTTTTATTGTTGTTAGTTCCTTTTTCAATCAATCTTTATCAGTCAGTTGGGGAGAATTATTTCGTTTCTATTATGAACCGGATCTTGGAGGCAGCAACTTTTGACCCACCTGGTAGTAACCATTTATTTTTGGAATAAGCAGAAAGAGGAAATGATATAATTTGGCTTCGTTTTGACTCTGGAGAATGTAATGGGAGAACAGGTATTTTTTGAAATTTCGGTTATATCTATGATCAACATTTGTTGTTTTCTTATCACCTTTAATTTACCCTATTCAGGAGTTTTGGACGTCCTGTACAATTTTAGTTAAGGAAATCAGAACAAATCAGTGCATGCATGAGAAGAGATAGAATATTGAATTTTCGCGTTTTTTGAATGGAGGATATTAGAAAACTCAGTTGAACTATATTTCCTTGAATAAGGAGAAACTATTGTTTTTTTTTGTCCTAGATTCAAGCCATACTAACTTTCTGCGTATACATATAACTTTTACTAAAATAACTACATTGTTAATATACAAGGTGACCCAGGGTTGAACCGCCAAATGTTCAGTATCGGTTTTTCAGGTGAAAATAAGACTTTTTCTCCATATAAGTATGTGTCCCAACTTGCTTCTTTTCCGTATACAGGGTGTCAACATTTTTGGAAAAAATTAGTTTTCTATTTAATTCTATTTATTATTAATTATTTATTAATTAGCATTGGAATTACCTAAAGTAAGCATGCCAAGTTTTATCAAAATAAGCCAAAAGATTTTTGAGTTATGAATAAAAAAATACTTTTTTTCTAAACACTTTGACACTGTATTTGGAAAACGAAGCAAGTTGGGACACATACTTATACGAAGATACCAAACGTTTGGCGGTTTAACCTTGGGTCACCCTGTATATTTGAATTAATTATCAGTTTTTTTCATGGAAATCGAATTACTGAATATATTTATTAATTTTCGTTTACCATTTGCTATTTGAAGTACATACCCTGACAACTACATGTACATTGCATGCATGACAGAATATATTGAAGTAAATTGAACTTATCAAGCATACTGTGGTAATTTTTTTCCATAATAAATATTAAACCAACCTATAAATAAAGCGTTGCTGTTGAAGTGTATTTTTAAATCATGAGTGGGATTTAGGACACTTCTGATTGTTTAGTACCTTCTTGTGTGTTAGAAACTGAAGAGCTGCTGTTACAGTTTTATACACCAATCAAGAGAGCAAAAAATTAGTGATTTTTTTAACAAAAATTAGATTAGGATACCGACTGTGCCATCACATGGAAGACAGTCCGTAGTTATATTTTGTTATCTTTTGTACTAGCCACTGTCATTTATTAATTTCTTATTAACATTTTAATAGAAAAAAATGTATTTTTTTAGTGTTTTGCTTATAAAATGAAAACTAATACATCAATCTGGTTGCTCCAATGAGATTAATTGTAGAGAATTGAAATATGAACAAAATCAGATTGTGTACGACCAGGTCGGATTATTAGTAACGGAGAAAAACTGGAAAAGCCGGAAAATTTTGCGATTTTTTTAAAAATTAACAACTCAGCCATTTATCAATTTATAGGGTTGGCCCTGTTCACAAAACTAGTGAATCATGTGTGCTTCATTTGTGCGCAAAACAGGTGCTGCCGGACTATTAGTTTTGACACAATTGCAATTTGATTTTTTTTGCACAATCTTGCAACCTACCTGGATGCTCTAGTGATAGTCCGATTTCAATTTCTCGAAAAGATTTTGAAAGTAAACGAATAGTACCACAAAACGTATATTCTCATTTTTCGCTACAGTAGGTAAAAAAAGCTTACAAACATGACAAAAAGGCCGAGCCTGCCTATGAGGTAGAGCAGTAGGAGAGATCGGGAAATGAGGGAAAGTAATAATGCCTTTAAAATGTGCCTCCTGTCACCTCCCAGTCTCTCCTACTCGACCGCTCAGGCCGTTTTCAGTCATGGTTGCAAGCTTTTTTCACCCATTTCGCGGCATTGTAGCGAGAAATGAGAATATACGTTTTGCGGTACAAAATCTAATTTTGTTCGTAATTCCAATTCTCTATTATTCTTCCCATTGAAGCCAGAAGATTGCTGTATTTCATTTTATAAACAAAACACTAAAAAAGTACGTTTTTTTTGTATTTAAATGTTTACAAAAAATTTTAAAATGACAGCTGCGAGTCCAAAACTACGGATTGTCTTTCATGTGATGGCAGAGTCGGTTTCCTAATCGTATTATTGATAATAAATCACTCATTTTATGCTCTATTGATTGGTGTAGAATTTTTAAATCAGGAGTGGGATTTAGGACACTTCTGATTGAAACTAAAGAGCTGCTGTTACAGTTTTAGTGTTTGCTCGATTCCTAATCCTAATCCGCATCAGGAAATTTTTCCAAACCAAAGCAATATCTTCAAACTTGATGTGAACTCATTCTTAAGAACACCAAATGTGATTCCGGGTACTATTGTAAGCACTGTTTTGGTTTGTTCATCTATAAATGAAAGGATGCTATTTTTTTGTAGCAGGTTTCAATTGCTTTGGCATACTTCTTGACGCTGAGTTTGTGAAAATTATATTTTCCGTGCAACCTCTGGTATACCTTTCTAGGTAGTCTCTAAATTGTTCATAATGAACAAAACGTTGATTTCTTTGCATTTTGTATTGTACGGATATTATCGTCCAATTGAAAGTGTATTTTTCTATTGTTTTATTTCGATTCGGCAGGACATTTTAGAAAGTAATTTTGAACTAGCTATTTAGACGTTTTTTGTTTCTCGAATAGAATGTATAAAATTAGAATATGTGTATAAATTATTATTATTGTCATGGAAATAAAATGTATGAATACTATAAACAACTAGTTATTAAAAATTAATTTATATAATCGTCTCAATTTTTTTCATACCCAAACCTTTGGTGGCTGCCTGGGCTGTCGTTAAAGATACTACAAATATCACAAATATTCATTTTCATAATTTGAATTGAATTCATTTCACGAAATTTTCAAAACACCCTTTTCAGACACCTTTATAATATATATATATATATATATATATATATATATATATATATATATATATATTTTGACAATAAAGCATATTTTGATTGACTGACATATTTCATATAGAAATCGGCTTGCTCGACTCAGTGGCATTTATAGTTCTTCTTACAGCACCGTATTTGTAGTTCCACAGGGATCAGGTTTAGAGCCTCTATTTTTTAAAATATTTACGAATAACCTCAAATTTTGTAGAAAATAGACGAAAGTGTTTTATTATATTATAGTAAACATGAAACTTCCACAAAAAAAAACAATTCGTCAATCAAGTTTTTTTAAATATATATATATATATATGAGATGATATAATAAATGTATTGCACATTTTAAATAAATGTTAAAGCCATTCATAATTGTAAAAATCAGTCAGTATGCTGTATGAAGTTTGCATATATATTATCTTCCTAAAAGACCGAACCTAACTTAAAACTTTTCACCACTGTAGCTTCTTGCCTTCCCAGGAGTAGAACCCTCCAGTATGTTCTTCTGATAGATTCTTCAACAAAGTGATAATACCTTCGACACTGGTATTTATGTCCATTGGGGCGTTTGATCCACCCATATCTGTCTTAACCCATCCAGGGTGGAGGCTCATAACCAGTATTCCGTCTTTCCTCAGATCGAGACTCAGAGATTTTGTTGCCATATTCAGAGCCACCTGAAAATGAGACAATACAAAGCATTTTTTTTTTACTAGCGTGCGGAAAAGTCCACTTTTCCGCACTCATTTTAGTTTTGAAAGAGTCACTTTTCCGCACTAGTGTAGAAAAGTTTTTTCACGATTTCTGTAATTGCGTGCGGAAAAGTATCAGTTGTTAGGTAAACTACTATTTCCTACGACCGCATAAGAAAGTAACGTATGTCGCACTGTATAGTCCACGAAAAGAGGCTTTTATCCATGCGAAATATTTTTCGTACAGGCGCACGCCTGCTGATAGTGTCCAATAACTCAGTTAGTTGAGCAGCGGGACTTTTTTATTATTGATATTGAAAAAAATTTGACTTTTCAAATATATTGCTTCAAATATTTTGTATTTAAGCAATTTAAGTAATTATTAAAAATAAATTAAGTCAGAATGGTTCTCAGTCGAACTATTCATTGGATTTTCTTGGACATATACAGTATCGGAAAGTTTTCATCTTGGGTATGGTGGTTTCATGAGAGCGTAAAGAATAGCTTGCTATATGTTGAGAGAACATTACAATTTCTCCTCCACTCGCTCGAGGAAGGAATATCGACGTAGGCTGTGCTTGGTGTGTCGCATTGCCACGTGGTCCGTTAATGCGTCTGGTGGGGTAACAGGAGAGGCGCACGGTAGTCTTATTTATGTGGTATAACCATATCATTGCGTTCCTTGTTGCTCGCGTAGATTTCTCTCTGCCTCAGATGAAAAGTTACCGTTACTGTATGTCACTAGGTATCATCTATATTTCTTGGAGTTTGATTTAAATAAATCGTCGGCCTACTGCAAGAAAATAAACCAAAAGTTTAATTTCACAAACTCCTTGCAATACCCTCTACCTAATACATAAATCATCAACTTACCAGTTCCATAATTTGAAAGATTATAACTTGAATAGTTACCCAATAATTTAATTTATTTTTAATTGAAAATCATCATTCTGTTAGAGTGTTAGATAGTATAACTTCTTGCTCTAAGCTGACGAAGTATCCATGTCAAAAAAGGTAGTAATTGTTAAGTAACTTTTTGAAATAAACTAGGTATGTCGTCTTTAATTATGATTTATTGTGTACTAATATGTCAGATGTTGATTATACATTATTTTGTAAAATTTATTTTATGTGGTCGTAGGAAAAATAGTGTACATTACTCGTGCGAAAGTGATTTTTCACACTCGTGTGAAAAATGCCACTTTCCGCATTAGTAATGTAATATACTATATTTCACTAAGATATATAGTTATTTCAGTAATCTCCATTTATGATTTGCATTATACTGCACATTATTAAATAAACTAGCTCCACAAATTGAAACAAAAAAAACACCTTCATAATATCATGCTAAATCACATTTTAATTTTGTCTTGTCTTGTTTTGAAAGAAACAAGGTATCCTGCTTTACCAAGACTGCTCATTGCCATAATCCTATAAAAAAAAAACAACTACTTTCCTGGCTAATACCAAAACGAACGTTTGCATGTAAATGTTCATTGTAACATTTGGACCACCTATAGTCCTGGTAGGGCAGGACACCTTGTTTCTTCCATGATAAGCTCATTGCGAACAATTTCTGATTTCTTTACTTGTCTTGTTTTCGTTCAAATCCAATATTTATTAACCTAAGTTTTTATTTTTACTGGATTTCAAACTGAACTGTGGAACGTTTTATTTCGAAGAATATATTCGGACTTCTTATTAAATAAAGACTTCTAAATAAAACCTACCAAGAGAAAGACTTACTTTTGAGCATCTGTATGGATACAGTGCACCCGTATCATTCATACCAATGGATCCTAGGGTTGAACTCATATTTATCACAGCAGATTTGCTACTGCCGAGGGGTAGATCACAGTTGGTCTCTGACGCCCTTTTCAGCAAGGGTAGAAGAGACTACAAATAAATTAATAAATAAAATGAGGTAACAAATAGGTAAGTGGTAATTCATCAATTCGGATAAGTATTTCATACCGAACTAAGTATTCCTAAAATGTGGGCTATCCAGACTGTCTACAATGAAAAAAAAAATTAACCAATGAACTCAAGTCACAAGTTTTAAGCATTAATGAAGGAGTTATATAGTTCTTGGATAGGCTACCAGGGCGTTAAGGATATGGTTGCCTAATTTCAATATATGTTGGCTTGCACAGAAAAAAAAACAACTGCTGGTGGAAGCAACTGAAACTTTGTATAAACCGAAACATTTAGTTGCTTATTATACCTCTACCACCTGGCATTTCATCAACAAAATGATTTCAATTAATATCATGAACAGTAAAAATTTGAGCAAATCAAAACATTATTTATATAGGAAAGATATTTGGTATATGAATATTTCGTATATTCATTATTTTGCATTTAGAAGAAACAATCAGAAAAACAGATGATCCAATGTGAATATCTCATAAAATGCACATCTAAAAAAACAAGTTTTCAATTGAATTTAAAAATATCTGGCACACACTGTAGGTATACTAACTTGTGCAATAAGAACTAATTTCATACCTTTACTAAAAACAGAGGCCCAACCGTATTTATTGCGAAGGAGTCCATCATCTGATCTTCCGTGACAAAATTAATCCTAGTAGATTTTGGAGCGTAGCCTGCATTGTTAAATAAAACGTTCAACCCATCCTGTTTTACAATGGCATCAACCTGTTTGGAGAAGTCTGTAAATGTGTTGGGTTTTTGAACATCTAAAAAATTTATTCAATTATGTATTGACGGCTGTTACTAATTTTTCCATAAATATTTTTATAAAAACATACACTTGAAATAGTATATTTATTGACAGTGACAGTACTATGCAGTAAAGTGAGTTCTAAGTGGTAAAATGACATTCAAACGATCATGAATTTAGTAAAATATCATCTTGTCAGTCAAAATGCGAAAAAGTAATTTTCTCTACGACCACATAGAAATATGCCATTTTATGCGCTTTATCGATCGAGGAAGTAGGCCGATTGTATACACTTTTTCATTTCTACATCGCAAGCTGTACTGTAATGATCATTTTCGTTACAGGTTATTTCATTTCCCACGACTTTCATGAACTACTATATAGAAAAAAAAAATTCTTAGCAGTACTTATGTGGGGGGTCGGAAAATCTTGGATGATTTATAAGTAAATCAAGAAAAATCAAGACGACTCAGTAGAAGTTCCGGAAGGGGGGTAGGGGTAGCTAAATATACTTTTTGAGGGTTGGATCTTCTTTTTTTACGATTTTTGGCTGAAATATGCATTCTATCGGAAAAAAAAATTCTCAATATTACCGAAAATTCGATTATGAACAAGTCGGTTTTTTGTTTTTTTGCATTTTTAACAATATTTTTGTATACGAACAATATATTTTCTACATAAAATGAGTATGTTCTGACTAATTTGAAGAATCGAAAATTTTTTCGTGAACTTTTCGATTGAAAATTTTGCTTTTTGTCAAATTCAAATTCGTATAAAATCGAAAAATAAATATTTTGCTCTGAAAAACTTACAGCTCATTATAACACTAAAAAGAACGTTTATGTTGAAAAATTACTGATACAAAAGTTTTAGAGTTATCAATTATCTACAACTTTCCATCAAAACTCTTTCCGATAGAATGCATATTTCAGCTACAAATCGTAAAAAAACAAGATCCAACCCTCAAAAAGTATATTTAGCTACCCCTACCCCCCTTTCGGAACTTTTCAATATTTGTATCTTCAATCATGACGTTAAAGTGTTGTTGAAGTGTTGTTAAAAATATTACAGATTTGTTTATGATTCAGATGGTCGTAGAAAAAGTATAGAGTACAATTTGCAGCTTTAGCATTTGTTGGGGCGGATTCCTAAGATGAATATTGAAGTATAGATACAGCCCCATCTCTAGGTTTCTTGGAACCTCATCATTCAGTGGCGCAGCCAGGATTGCAGTTTGGGGGGCTGAACATTCAATTCATCAGTTACCAGAGCTTTTTTTTTTTTCGTCATCCGAGTGTTATGAATAACAGTAGTAATTAGTGGCTTGGGGGGGGGCAGCAGCCCCAAAGCCCCCCCCCTGGATGCGTCAATATCCATCAGTACTCATCAGTCATTGAAACGTTTGAATTTCACATCCTACATATATTATATTATGGGATTCCAAACAAGATATTTATTTCATTGAAACAATATAATTCCGTTACATTCATGTCAATAAGAAAATCGGCTCAATTAAGGGTGGTGTATTCATACTTATGGGATTTTCAGAAAAATTTTTGTTGACTGAAGGACTTCAGAATTCAGGATATTTCACTGAAATAAAACCTATATAAACTAACTTTAAAATGGCGACTGATTTGAATTTTTTCATTGGCAAAGTAATATGTTTTCAGATATATTCTATATACCGTTTCAAGAAATATCATATTTTGAAACCCCTAATATATATTCAGCTCAAGTTGAATACCTAGTTCCAGGATGTTGACATTACAATTCGAGGCTGCAATTTCCTGAAGTTCCTGTAAATAAGTCAAACCTCAATATTTTATAAGACTCATATGATGTAGTTAATTATTTATTGAATGAATTGGGACTAAGTGTATGCTGTAGATGAATCAAACAATGATATCATACTTTAAAAGGTAAGGCCCTCGTCTTGAAGACTTCCGATTATTGCTTGTGGAACCCGTGGCTCACGATCAAATAGTTTGATCAAACCACCTGGAAGTGACGTCATTTCTCAACAATTTCTTCAACCAATTTTAAACAAATCAGTAGAAATAACGTCAATATAGAAATTATGTCACTTTAAAGCAGTTTGATCAAGCTATCGTGAGCCACGGGCTTTAAAGGTGTAAGGTAAAACGTTCATAAAAAAAAAAATTGTTAGAATACTTGAAAATAGAGAACAGACATGCAATTATTCAACACAATAGGAAAGAGCTAGTAGGTATTCATGTAAAAAGCGTTTGATCTTGGAAAAATAGTTTTGGTGGGACACCCTCTGTAATTATATGTTTTTCACTTATATTCACTTCCATTGTAACTTTTTGATGATTTGATCCCATGAAAGATTTTTTATGCTCTGTCAATGTGTCATCCTCCCCAATGGGCACACGTACGTTTTTCAAACGTGTTATAAACGTGGCATTGGTTGAATAAACGTTTCTGGTTGAAAATTTCAACGGCAATAATTTAGTGTAATCTTCAACGTTGAAAGAATACGTTATAAAGATGTGTTTTCAACGTTACTTCCTCAACAAGTCGTTAAATATACGTTTAACAATCGTTATCTTAATTCAAAAAGAATTTTAAATCAAATTTGCTTTATGTGATTCATTTATCAATGTTTATGACACCTTCCTTAATCTTTTATTTGGTCAAAACAATGTTGTTTTATTGAGTATCTTCGATGTTCAAAAAACCTGAATGAAAATGGCAATAAGTCGATAATTTAGTAAGCAATTGGTTTAATATTACGTTGTTTCACGCGACATTTTTTTGTTGAAGAAACGCGTTCGGTTTTCAGCCATTTCACAACACGTTATTTCAACGTCCTTGTGCCCATTGGTTTTGTTATAACAGCTAGGTAGGATAAATAATTATAGTGTTCCACCTGTTTGATGCCATTTTGATAACAATTAAATGGACCCATTGTTCCATTATAGCAACCCCAGGAAAATGAGAAAAAAATGTTAATAATTGGAAAATTTGAATTCCGATTTTCCACACAATCTCCTCAATTTTTTTCAGGTACGGGCCTGTATATTGAAACGATTTTTGACGAGATCAGATCAGAGACTACTATTCAGGTATATTGGTATTCCATGACCTACTACCTACAAGACATTTGTAATTTCACTTTCTCACTGAAAGTAGCTGAAAATGGACATGTATTCTCTGTCTTCTATTATACCTACATTGTATTTTCCAGATTATTTCTCATTTCTGTAAATTCTTTTTAATCTACGACAGGTCTTCAAATTAGTCATCACAATAGGTGGATATCTGTATAGAATGACTAGCTAATAGCTAATCTGTTTGAATTATCTATTAGGTAGGGATAACATATATATATGAACCAAGAAAATATTAGAAGCTCAAACGAATCGAATTTCGCGCTCGCGTACTAACTCGTGTTTTGTGGTTCTTCAGTTCCACTATACCTGTGAATACTGTGATAGTTTGATATTTTATTATTTTAGAAGAGTGTGCGTGAATTTTTATTGCCTACTACCTGACTAGTATTATAATAGTGACATGGCTCCGACTTGTGGTGAGTACTTTTAAGAAATCCTAAGTTTAACCTACAAAATCAACTTACCTTTGCTTTATCCAAGGAACGGCATGTAGCGATGATATTTTTTGGGGGAATTTTGTCTCTCACTAAACATTTCACCAGACCCAAACCTAAGCCTCTGTTACAACCTGTTATTAAAATTGACTTCATTTAATTTTAAGTACTTAGAAAGTAGTACGAGTTTCAATCACAAATTTGGTGGATCGGAGTAGATTTATTTATCTTGATTCTCGAACTCTATTCAAGGCCATCTGGGGTCGAACACGGTTTAGCACAGTCAAATGGCGGCGGTTTTTTGTTTTAGTAATGTCATTTTTCGAGGGGTACGTAAGTTTCATGGTAATTCGTTTTTAGCTTTCAAAACAGTGAAAACTCAGGTTAGGTACTTGTCCAGTGCAGTTGACAAAAGTAAGTGCGTTTTATTTTGATGGCTTTCCTTTACTTTGCTTTTTTTATGAAATTGAAATGATTAAATATCTACAAATAACCTTTAAATTAATATCGAATGTCACGTCATTCCTGCCGTCAGACCGTCAATCATGACTTGCAGACTTGCCCACAATACACATTATCAACTTTTTGCAATGATGCGACATCTCTTTTTCACACGACCAAATGTTTTCTATCCATATTACAGGATCCTTTCGATGCTTACGATTTTGATACTGATAATACTGGGTCACAGAATATACACCCATTATGTGACTGGGTACATACGATATATACGATACTTTTGATAGAGGATTTTTTCGAAATATGTGATTCTATTATTTGTAGATGTATGTCTTATTTATTATAGAACATACGGTTTTCTCATCACAGCTCTTTAAATATTCCAAGATTAGGTATTTATATTTTTTTATTTTTTTTCTCTACTACTAACCTTCTACCTACTAAACTTTCAGAATTTTATGACAAAATACTAGCCAATTCATCACCGAAATGATATATGAAACGCAGTGTTGATAACTTCGTTCCCTGATTAACTTCCAATAGGCCAACCGATGGGGGTTTTTCCACTTGCGACTTGAGTAAGCAAATAACCTCAAAATACATTTCTTCATATCAACTATCAACAGAACAAATTGATTTGGTGGTGAGGTAGAGTAGAACTGTCAACATCGCAGACCAAGAGTGGAGTTAAGTTGTACCTAAGCTTGAGAAGTCATGGGCTATTATGAATTTTTGAACAGGGTTAAAAAAAAAATCTCAGTGGAAAATGCTCCGATCTGGTCGCACAAAAAACACTTTATAGTTTTTTCAATTCTCTACATCAAACACCTCTTTGGCAATATCCATAACAAACAGAATCTGAAATTTTGTATATCCAACCTAAAATGAAACATATTATAGAATCCACAGAATTCAAGAAGCACCTACTTGACAATAACAGTTTAGTACCTATTTAATGATAATACCGACCTGCATAATTATTCACTAATAAACTACCTCATTAGTAATAATCCGACTATGTTATTGTAAAATTATACAATTCACGCAGGTATTAAATGCAACACCATTATGCACATTATAATTTAAATTAAAATTTTCCATTCGGGCCCTTTCTACAAAGCTCTGACACATTCGGAGGACGCGGGGCTCATTATTAGCCCGATATCCACACCCTAAACTTTGTATTGAGTAGTTATTGGGTCCGGGAATTGAGTGCCCAGAGAGAAGGATGATATCCTTGTGCATTCATTCAAGTCGTTTTCTGCTGTCCCTTGCATAGGCTTACTTATTCTTGTGTAGTTGCAGCAGAACTGCATTTTCCGAGGTCTTTATTTGGGCTTTTTGCCTAACGAGTTTCAACTTGATAAGAGAGCAACGACGAATTGACCCATGTGGACAGACACAAGGATCATGCTCACCTACTGTCTGGTGTTAGGATGTGATGTCTGTATTTACACCTTCTATATTTAAACGAGCAATTCGAGATTCTGGCGAAAGAACATAATTATTGATTGAAGACCACCATTCCACCGAACAAAAATAATAGAAGCCGCCGGAATAGTCCCTATAGGCCGGCCGGTATTGACACATTTATTGCATCGTTTATTAATGCATGCTTCTTTAAAATCATGATTATTATAGATTTTTAAATGTCCTCGCCAAATATCTTAAGGTGCGTTTCCTATGAGGCGGTTGACGCACGCGGCTGCCGCACTGCGTCTGAAGCCAGTATACGCATTTCCTATGAAGTGATAGCCAGTGATCTGTTGTCAAAAAATATTCTTATTGTATTTGTTATTAGAAGATATTAGGGACGGAGAAATTTTACTGACAAGAAAATGTGCAAAGAAAAAAAAGTTTATCCTTTATTTGAAACCAAAGAATATTCTCTGATTCCTATACGTTGGAAATTGTGAATCGTAAATGCAAGGGTATTTTTCAACCCATTCCACCAATGTTTCATCTTCCTCTGCGCTAAATAAAACTTTCGACATCGTACAGGGACGGGATTCTGTGTACCATAGAATTCTATCGTCGATAGAAAAAGTGAGATGACATTATGGTTTAATTCATGGGAGAGAAAGAGACGAAACTGTCGACAATAGAATTCTATGATACACAGAATCCCACCCAAGGCACGACTTTCACAACCGGCCGCTGCCGCTTGACTGCCTTGAGAGGGGTAGCCAGCTGACGCTCCAAAAGAAACGTATAAATAAATTGTCACATATGCTTTGTTTACAAGCGAGGGCCTTATACATGTTGAGTCCGTATTCAATGGGTTAGTTTCGTGTATGCTCGTTCATGTTCATTTCAAAACAGGTATTTGTGTAGGTATAAGCATATGGAACCTCTTTGTCTTTTGTTACTCTGAGAGCGGCGTCTAATATCAAATTTCAATACTTAAGACTAGTTCATGCAAATGCGAAATTCGCAAAAATTATATCTCTTTTTCATTTCAATTCCATGAAATGAAATGGAAAAAACATATATTTTTTTGCGAATTTGGCATTTGCATGAACTACCCATTATTCGTTGATATTTTATATACAATGTGACCCATTTAAGATGGAAGCACCATTCTAAAACTTACATTTTTCAACCGATTCAAATGATTTTTTTTTTCGTTAGGTAGACATTCAAAAAGTCCACCAGGACACCAAATTTTATGAATAAATCTCCATTTCCAGGGCCAACTTATCTTATTTTTCGATGTAAAAAATCTAAAAAATTTTTTTTTATAAAAAATCTGACTACACCACTGGATTCCTGATATTTTCAAATGGTTCATATGTAAATTACGTTGAAATGCGTCAATCAATAAAAAAGTTATAAGGGAATGAAATTTGAAAAATATGCCGTTTAATTAACCCACCAATTCAATTTCAGAACTTTTATCAAAACTTTGACTACACAACCGGATGAAGGGAATCTCGAAATATCACTGACTATAATATCATTGAAATTTCTTGACAAATAAAAATTATGAGATGAAATGAGATTTTCGTGAAATTCCTTTTACATATTTCTCAAATTTTATTATCTTATTTTATTTATTTATAAACAGATCTCGATGAAATTTTGACCAGTGATATATTGAGACCTCCTGAATACAGTGGCGAATTCCGAATTTCGATACGTCCGTACTGACCTTTAAGATCAAGAAAGTTTAAATAGGAATTATGTAGGACAAGATGCCACTGGAATTAAAATTCAAAATCTAATTTCGTGAAAAGAAACCACTTCTTACTACTAATAAACACACGAAGTATAATCAAAATCGGCGAAAAGAATTTTGAGTAACTCATGAAAAACAGATTTTTTATTAAACTTTTGATACTCTGTTACTCGGAAACGAAGTAAGTTAGGACATTCGTTTATATGAACTTTATTTCATAAAATGTGACAAGGAATCACCACCTGAAATTAATCATTTAGGATACACCCAGTATAACTAATACTACAACACAAGTGATTTTGATTTGAAATTGATGTTTTTTACTCATGCGTTTATAATATATTTTGTTTTGTAACCAGTTGTATACAATTCTATGACGTAATCAGTGGAAATGTGGGTTTTTATATTCGTTAGGTACCAAGACTTCAGCCAGAGATATATTTTTAATTATGTAGGCATATGTTTAAACAATGTACAGATACTTTTGGATAAAAATTATTATATCTTTCGTATCTCCTGAACAAAGGCGCCGAGTACTTCATTTAGTTATTTATAGTTATATCACTTTATTTACACAGAGCTCTCGAAAATATTCAGTCTAGAGTCGAAAACATAAGGTATTCATTCTATCGCTATGGGGAATTGTCCTGGAAAGTATCGACAACATCATGGCCTTGAAACAAGACAAACCGATAATTCAGGTAATATTTAATCTCTTTACAAGAGACCGGATAGGAGCATATAAAAATAATACATTTTTGGAATGATCAAAAAATTTTACGTATACAGTGTGAATTTCAAGTCGATGTGACGACTTTGTATTTTTCATGATTTTTAGGGGTACCCCTTGCAACTTTTTCGAGTAATTTTTAATTTCTTTCGATTACTCGAAATTCACAATACATACTAATTCGGCCATTTTGTCAATCTCTAACCGTTCTCGAGTTGGTCAGCTCTGAATCTGTTTTTACCTATTTTTTTTGCCGCCAAAAATTTTTATGATGAGTTTTCGACATTATTGTTAAAATATTCAGAATCAGCACGTCAAATTACTTTCGAGGACAAAAATTTGAAATTCAAAAAATTAAAAATAAAAAATCTCAGAATTTTTCTTCTTAAACATTTTTTTCCGCCTAAATCTTATATCTGAGCATATAAAAATCATACACTGTTGGAATGAGCATAAAATTTTACGTATACAGTGCGAATTTCAAGTCGATGTGACGACTTAGTATTTTTCATGATTTTTAGGGGTGAACCCCTTGCAACTTTTTCGAGTAATTTTTAATTTCTTTCGATTACTCGAAATTCACAATACATACTAATTCGGCCATTTTGTCAATCTCTAACCGTTCTCGAGTTGGTCAGCTCTGAATCTGTTTTTACCTATTTTTTTTGCCGCCAAAAATTTTTATGATGAGTTTTCGACATTATTGTTAAAATATTCAGAATCAGCACGTCAAATTACTTTCGAGGACAAAAATTTGAAATTCAAAAAATTAAAAATAAAAAATCTCAGAATTTTTCTTCTTAAACATTTTTTTCCGCCTAAATCTTATATCTGAGCATATAAAAATCATACACTGTTGGAATGAGCATAAAATTTTACGTATACAGTGCGAATTTCAAGTCGATGTGACGACTTGGTATTTTTCATGATTTTTAGGGGTGAACCTCTTGCAACTTTTTCGAGTAATTTTTAATTTCTTTCGATTACTCGAAATTCACAATACATATTGATTCGGCCATTTTGAATCGACTGGCGTTCGCAGAATTTGTCTATCTCTAACCGTTCTCGAGTTGGTCAGCTCTGAATCTGTTTTTAGATGTTTTTTTTTTGCCGTCAAAAATTTTTATGATGAGATTTCGATATTATTGTTAAAATATTCAGAATCAGCACGTCAAATTACTTTCGAGGACAAAAATTTGAAATTCAAAAAATTAAAAATAAAAAATCTCAGAAAATTTTATTTTTCATCTTAAACACCTTTTTCCGCCTACGTATATAGTGCGAATTTCAAGTCGATGTGACGACTTGGTATTTTTCATGATTTTTAGGGGTGAACCCCTTGCAACTTTTTCGAATAATTTTTAATTTCTTTCGATTACTCGGAATTC
Source organism: Chrysolina haemoptera (assembly GCA_958298965.1). Taxonomy (NCBI): domain Eukaryota; kingdom Metazoa; phylum Arthropoda; class Insecta; order Coleoptera; family Chrysomelidae; genus Chrysolina; species Chrysolina haemoptera. The sequence continues at coordinate 53,701,734 of OY282586.1, read as the reverse complement.
ACAATACATACTAATTCGGCCATTTTGAATCGACTGGCGTTCGCAGAATTTGTCTATCTCTAACCGTTCTCGAGTTGGTCAGCTCTGAATCTGTTTTTAGATGGTTTTTTTGCCGTCAAAAATTTTTATGATGAGTTTTCGACATTATTGTTCCTTGGAGCACTGAAAATGACGAAAGGCGAAGGCGCTTTGTAATTTATTATTTATTTATTTATTTATTTATTTATTTATATTTATATCCAAACAGACCTGATGGTCTAATTACTATGGATATAATGTGTTCTAGGTAGGCCTTGTTACTAACATCATACGCCACCTTAGGAGCAGCACTGTCAATTAGCAACAAGATTTAATCAATCAGATTTATATCTGACACTGAAAAAAATCTTGCCCTGCCAGGGGATCGAGCCCGCGACCTTTCGATCTCAAAGCCTCGGCGTTACCACTGCGCCAATCCCCGCTCTATTATACACTTTTTTACAAAATTCCTCTTCATTTAAAGCAAGAAGTTTTCAAAATTCATGTTCCTTTTCGTTAAATAGTTTCATATATAATTTCGCTATACCTAGTCAGGCAATCATATAATCATCTTGCCAGGTATTTATTATATATAAAAAGCAGGCTTTGAACAATTTGTATTGAACGTCAAAAGTTATTATGAGTATCGTTTTTAATTATAATATATTGTGTACTAATATGTCAGATATTGATACATTATTTGGTAAAATTATTATGTGGTCGTAGAAAAAATAGTGTACATTACTAGTGCGGAAAGCGAAATTTTTCACACGAGTGGGAAATATTGTGGCACGAGGCGTAAGCTCACATTTGTGAGTGAAAAGTAGGTACTATGAAATAGTTCCTGAATGCTCTTATAATTTTCATTTGAAAAAGCGATTCTTCCCAACTCTCTTTTGACATACACATTATTTATTAGTTTGAGAAAAATGTAAAAAATCGTGATTTCATCTTAATTTGACATTGATATACCATGAGTTGAAACGGATTCGTGTTATAACTTATTAGAGAAAACATGTAGTTTTATTTTTCTTTTCAGAAACCGTTCACAAAATTTTTAAATTTCAGAAGTTCCGAACTTGCGGTTTCTATTTTCATGGGTTTATATTATCGTTAAAATGTACATTAATCCAATAATCCATCATTAAAATGAAATATATGTACATAATAATGTAAAATGTTAATAAAACCTATCATATACACATGGTTGTTCTCTCATATCGAATGATTTAAATCGATAGGAATAAAACTCCCACCAAATATTAGTAAGAGCACAAGGATTTTCAAAAAATACACTACTTCAATGGGCATTATCATCTTAGAAAAAAACCAATGGGAAAAATAATTCATATCAATACCAATCTGCCTCGTGTTTGTATTGCATGTGTGCACGTATTAGACAAAACTCAAAAATAATTATAGGCCTTTCAGAAAACAAAATTGACTCACCATCAACCTCTGAACTGGTCGTTGCTGGGTACCCAGGTAGATCTTCTCTAGTTTTGAAAGGGCCAATGTTGTCTTGAGTGATTATGCACTTGTAAAAAACGGTAATGCGAACGACTTTACGTGAACGCGTGTTTCCACTTTTTAATATCAAAAAAAAAGGACTTCTTTCCATGCGAGCACGCTATCTAGCATCTGTCTCAGCCGAAGAGCCGCGCATGCGTGGAGAGATCAATGAAAATGAATTCTGAAAGGCATACTTACACGGTGGCACTAGTAACATTGTACCAAAATTATGAAAATAAAATAATTTATAATATAAAAATTCCCAAGAAGAATCAACAAAAAAGTAATGTATTATTCTGATTACATTGAAATTAAACTAATATTATACATAAACCGCCCACCAAATTACACAGTAATTTATATGTCTGACTGAGAAGGCAATGGACAGATTTTTGCAACAGGACGCTGCAAAATTCCCTTTGCTGTACGCAAAGTAACTACTCTACAAACTTTATCAGAGCCAGTATGAGCCTTCACAACTCTACCTAAAATCCACTTCAACGGTGGAGTTTGATCATTTTTTATTACAACGAGAGTTCCTTCGGCTATTGAAACAGTGTTTGTGTGCCATTTTTGCCGCTGATTTAGAGTATTTAAATATTCTAGATGCCAACGCTTCCAAAAATGTTGATGAAGTCTTTGCAATAGTTGCCATCTAGATAATCTATTCATGTTTAAATGAGACAGGTCAGGATCGGGCAATGCAGTTAAAGGCTCCATGGTCAAGAAATGGCCAGGCGTCAGAGCTGTCAGTTCATTTGGATCAGTACTCAAACTGGTCAAAGGTCTAGAATTTAATAATGCCTCAATTTGAACAAACACGGTGTTCAACTCCTCATAGGTGAGGATCTGATCTCCTATGACTCTCAAGAGGTGACTCTTCACCGACTTTATGCCGGCTTCAAATAGACCTCCAAAATTCGAACCTGTAGGGGGATTGAAATGCCAGTTGAGGTTCAGAGTTTCAGCCGAATTTTTCATTAATTCGAGCAGGTAACGATGCGCACCAACGAAGTTAGTACCATTGTCACTAAATATAGTACTACAGCGACCACGACGTGCTATAAATCGACGGAAGGCCGCTAGAAAAGCTTCTGAAGATAAATCAGAAGCGAGCTCTAAATGTAGAGCTTTCGTTGAGGAGCACACAAATAAGCATAAATAGGCCTTTTGAGATTTGCATCCTCGAGATTTACCAAGGGTTATGGAAAATGGACCACCATAGTCCACGCCAACACACGAGAAAGGTTTCAGTTGGTTGACACGGAGAGACGGTAAGTTTCCCATTATGGGAACAGATGATGAAGGGTTGACGCGAAAACATCTGTAACATTTCGATACAGTATGGCGTATGGCTCTTTTCACAGACAATATCCAGAATTGTTGTAATAAAAGATATTCTAAGGTTCGGGGACCTGGATGTAAATTTTCTCGGTGAAAATGTTCGATGATAAGTTGAGTGAGACGATGCTTTTGCGGTAGAAGAATAGGAAATTTCGCATCAAATGACAATTTGGAATTTACTAATCGACCGCCCACCCTAAGAATACCATGCTCATCGATAAATGGAGATAGTTTTCGTAATGGCTTAGAACAAACTGATTTTGTAGAGACCTTCAAGATATCATCTTTAAAATGTGTGCATTGAACGTGTTTGATGATAATATGAAATGCATGTTCTATCTCATTCAACGAAAGAGAACCAGTGGTTTTCTCCAGCATACGAGAATTATGTATAAAGCGTAAAACCCAAGCAACTTGTCGTTTAATTTTAATCAAGGAGGAAAGTCTGCCTATTATATAATCTAGGACATTTACTTCAACTGTGGTAGTCAAAGTGACAATTTTTTCTTCTCCAGTTACATCTATTACTTTTAGTATATCCGATGAAGGCCAATATTCATGAGATTGATGTAACCAAGGAGGACCTTCCCACCACAAATTATGCACAATGAGTTCGGAAGGTAAAAGTCCACGTGAAGCACAGTCAGCTGGATTATCTTCACCTGGAACAAATCGCCAGGAAAGAGGTGATGTTTTTTCTTGTATAAGGCTAATTCTATTTGCCACGAAGGTCTTGTAACCGTGAGAGCTAGATTTAATCCACCGAATAACAGTTTGCGAGTCTGACCAACAAAAAATATCAGAAAACTTTAGAACATTCTGATAAGTTTTACAAACATAGGCGACTAACCCAGCAAGCAATGTTGCCGCACACAGCTCTAAACGTGGTATCGATATCTGTCGCAAAGGTGCAACCCTTGTCTTTGATATCGAGATACACACTTTATATGAATTTTGTAATTCAAATCGAAAATAAACCATGGCGGCGTAGCCCTTCTGGGAAGCATCACAGAAGCCATGAAGTTGGCAGCCATTGTACTGATCTGGAACTATTCTACGAGGAATTTGTATGGAAGACAAATTCGGTAATTCAGATTGGTATCTACTCCACGAGCTGATAACTTCATCGGTAGGAGTTGCATCCCAATCTAAGCCCAGCGTCCAAATATATTGCATAAGACGCTTGGCGAAAAATATGACAGGTGCCAAAAAACCTAGCGGATCGAAAATCCGCGATAATTCTGACAGGACTGTACGTTTAGTACACTGTCTGTCAAATGGGCGAGTATGATAAGAGAATGAATCCAAATGAGGATTCCACTGCAGTCCAAGAATTTTTATAATGGGATCGTGATCAAATGAAAGAGGCATTTGTCGAAAATCTTCAGGAACGTTACCAAGCAAGGAAGGACTATTACTAGCCCATTTACGGAGTGGGAAGCCACCGCGTTCTAAACAACAGACCAATTCAGTCTGTAATAAAGTGGCCTTACTCAAATCATTCTCACCACTAATAATATCATCAACATAGACATCAGATTGTAAAGCCTGTGCCGCCAAAGGAAAATTTTGCCTTTCATCCATGGCTAGTTGTCGAATAGTTCTATTAGCCAAGTACGGTGAACTAGAAATACCATATACGACAGTATTTAGAGTGAACTCTTGAATAGGGTCAGCCTGAGAAAATCTCCAAAATATTCTTTGGTAATTTCGTTGAGAGGGGGTTAGCAATATTTGTCTAAACATTTGCCTCACATCTGCCGTGAATACAAACTTGTATATTCGGAAGGAGAGAAGAAGAGTGGCAATATCATTCTGCAATTTTGGACCCGTCAATAAAACATCATTTAATGATACACCTAAGTTTGATTTGGCTGAAGCATCAAAGACTACTCTTAGCTTTGTGCTGACAGCATCCGGTTTTTGGACACAATGATGAGGGATAAAGTACGACGAATTTGTATCTGTTAGCGGAACAGCTGGAGACATATGACCCGAATCAATATAATCTTTCATGAAATCTGAGTATTCCTGTTTTAGCTCAGGATTTTTACTTAATTGGCGTTCTAAATGATAGAACCGTCGTAATGCAGCAGAACGCGAGTCTCCAATTTGAGGATTTTGCATTTTAAATGGCAAAGAGACAACGTATCGACCAGAATCATCTCTAGTGACAGTGTCCCGGTAGATTTGTTCACACACCTGGTCATCTTGTGAAGCAAATTCAGGTTTTGGTGGTTCTTCTACTTCCCAAAACCTTCTAAGTGTTTCATCTAGAGAAGGATGTGTAACAGAAAGGTAAGAAGATACCGTTGATGGGTAGCCATTATCAATTTTACCCATCAATACCCAACCGAAAATGGTATTAAGGGCAATGGGTTCATTAACATTTCCCGTTAATTTACCATCTTTTAAAATCAGGGGGAACAAATCCGCGCCTAACAAAATATCTACTTCTCTGTTCACATTGAATTCTTCATCAGCCAATTTTAAATTCGTGATGAATGATATCTTTGTTTTGGAAATTGTTTGTTGTGGCATATTAGTGCAAATATTAGGTAACACAATAGCCTCAAAATGATAAGAGGGTTCGTCAAGACCTTTTGGTCTTATAGTACAACTCGTACGACCGTTACTCATTGAAGGTACTTGACCTATACCTTGAATGGTGGTTCTGAGTTTAGACCTATTAAGACCTAAGCGTTTCAAACATCTTTCAGTAATGAAATTTGTTTGACTCCCTGTATCGAGCAAAACTCTAGCAGATTGGGTGTCTCCATGCACATCAACAATGTCAACTTGAGCGGTTGACAAGAGAACCGTTGATGGAGAAATTGATGTACTACAGTTGCTCGTTAAGGCAGTGTTCACTTCCGGGATAGGCGGAAGCTCAGCTTGCTGAGACGATGCTATTGAAGCATGCTCAGTAGCCACACTGATAGATTCTGCTTCCGGTGTGATATTGTTACTCCCGAAATGAAGGAGCGTATGATGTCTTTTGTCACATAATCTACACGACGTGGATGGACAAGGTTGATTGAGATGCGTACGTAGACAATTTAAACACAGTTTATACTGTTTTGCAAGCAAATGTCTACTGTGAGGAGGTTTATTCAAGAACTGTGAACATTTGTTAATGACATGATTATTTTTACATAGGGGGCAATGTGAATTGATAGACGAGTTCATTTTGTTTGAGACAAGTGAAGTAGTAGCACACGATTTTTTATTATGATTTTTTGAAAACCAATCATTTGGTTTAAATGAGGAAGTTTTAGTAGAACTAGCCTGTACTGAATAACCAACTGATTCTAAGGCCTTGCATTGTTCTGTGAGAAATTGTTTCAATGAAACATAAGATGGGATTTCGACCTTCTCTGAACATGACTTTAACTCAAAACGTGTCTTCGTATTAATATCAAGTTTATCAAACAGAATATTGAATAATGGAAAATCCCAACTGTCAACAGGAAAATTGAGTGCCCTAAGGGCCGACACATTTTCTGTAAAAATATTAACCAATTTTCTAAGGCACTGAACAGTCTCTGTAGCCTTGGGAGCATCTCTGATTTGATTCCAATAGAAGGTAGCTAACAGTTTTTTGTCTTGATATCTGTCAACTAAAGTTTGGAAAGCTATTTCATAATTTTCATCAGCTAAAGTAACACCCTGTACTATATTGAGAGGTTCTTTTGCCAAATTTGTGATTAGGTATTCAAATTTTTCAATATTACTAAGTTGATCATTTGTGTGAACTAGCGTAGTGAATAATCCATAAAAATGTGGCCATGATTTAAAATCACCATCAAAACAAGGCAACTGCAATTTTGGTAATTTGCAGTTCCGAGTTTTCTGAGTTGAAATCATGTTTTCCTCGTTAGCTTTAATCCATTTTTGAATATCATGATTCACTGAGCTCACTGTATAATAATGTTCATCAGCCTCAGTCCTGATCAAATCTTCCTGATCCAACATTCCAGGATCAGATGAAATTGCCGCAACTATTGCATTGTGACTCTGTTCAAAATCATTGAATATATGATCTAATTTACTGCATCTAATTTTCAACTGAGTATGAAGAGTTGGGTCAGAGATAGCATTTTGAGCAAAATGAACAATTTCTTTGAGCCGTTTCAAGGCAATATTACGTGATGCGCGGTGAGCTGCTAGTTGTTCAGTCATTGTCAAAATAGTTGAGAATATTTCAATATATTTTCCAAACTAAAAATGACTGGTAAAAATGACAATTTATTTATGTGAAAAGGATCGCGACTAAAGTGGGCTATAATAAAATGTACACACCCTGTCGGTTATCAAAATATTCTGAATACCTGCTGGTGAAAATGTATGAAAAAACTATGAGCTATAAAGAGTTGTGAATGACTGCAAAAAAAGGTATAAAAACTCGTACAAGCACTGATAAATTGTACCCGGTTAAATACGTTTTTTAAAAGAAAAAAAAACAATGTGTAATCTGGTGGTTTTTAAATATTTCAGACTGATATTTGAAAATTACTTTTATTGTATGAAAGCTGGATGTAATATCCGGCTCGAAGGACCATAATGTGCACGTATTAGACAAAACTCAAAAATAATTATAGGCCTTTCAGAAAACAAAATTGACTCACCATCAACCTCTGAACTGGTCGTTGCTGGGTACCCAGGTAGATCTTCTCTAGTTTTGAAAGGGCCAATGTTGTCTTGAGTGATTATGCACTTGTAAAAAACGGTAATGCGAACGACTTTACGTGAACGCGTGTTTCCACTTTTTAATATAAAAAAAAAAGGACTTCTTTCCATGCGAGCACGCTATCTAGCATCTGTCTCAGCCGAAGAGCCGCGCATGCGTGGAGAGATCAATGAAAATGAATTCTGAAAGGCATACTTACACGGTGGCACTAGTAACATTGTACCAAAATTATGAAAATAAAATAATTTATAATATAAAAATTCCCAAGAAGAATCAACAAAAAAGTAATGTATTATTCTGATTACATTGAAATTAAACTAATATTATACAGCATGCAAATTATTTTTCGTGTCTTCGGAATAATTCATTTGTAATGCGTCATATCTAATTGAGACCGCTGCCGTGGAATGATCATCGTGTCGATAAGAACGGCTAATGTAATTGACCTCTTACTAATTGATGTTGTAGCGGGTGACTCGATTTGGTTGAAAATTAAATTTAAATTTTTCTACGACCGCTTACCGAAATAGCCGTAGACCCTTTTAAGGTCAATTCATAAACTTGACGTTCCGTTCGCCGTTTGCGTTCGCCGTGGCAGTTTTCGTTCGCCGTGGACGTTTGCGTTCGCCGTGGCCGTTTGCGTTCACCGTGGCCGTTTGCGTTCGTCGTTTGCGTTCGCCGTTTGCGTTCGCCGATCAATACACCAAAATGCATAAGATCATTCATAAACGCAAAAAATTAACTAGACAAATTTTAAAGGCTGGCCTGCTTGGAAATGACAGACGCTATGAGAACAGCACCAAGGACTGACATATCTGCACCTGTATATTGAAAATGGAAGGAGAAACGAACCATGTACATTCCCTTATCTTGAACAAGACACAAGAGAGCTGTTCTGAACTTCAGGAAAGGCCCGAACATTGTCATTCCTAATAGGGAAGAAGGTGATGGCACAGCATCGAGCGTGCCCCCTGCTAATAGCATAGTCTGGTATACAGATGGGTCGAGGTTAGGAGGTATAGTCGGAGCAAGGGTGTACGCCTCACTGTTCTAGACAAAGAGGGATCAGAGAACCCACCAATTGGGCGAGAATCCATCCTAGAAATCCCCAACAGGTTAACTGTTGCTGCAATGGAAGAACTGTTACAGAAGCAGTTTATAAAAACGCCTGGCATGAGACAATCAACGCTCCATATCTCTAGGGACACTTGGCCTTCATTGGGATCATATATGATCTTCTCTGTAGGTGGTGCTTGGAGGAAGACGAGACCTCGTCACATCTCACAGAATGCCCTGCACTGGTACATCAGAGGAAGGCAGCTTTTGGGGACAGTATACTGAACCCAGATGACGTCCAAATGATTCAGCTAAGAAAACTGCTGTTATGTCCAGCTGAACCCAGACACGTGGGTGCGCAAAGGGTCCAAGCAAAGAGACCTACGTGCATGAGCTTCAAAACATGCTCACCAGTGCCAGTAAATAAACTCTGACCCAGCCTCTCTGCCCTAATTTAAAGAATTCTCAATAAATAATAATTAAAGAAATCTGCATGCATTGTTCACAATAAGCTTGTCAAGAGAGAAACAAGATGCCCTGCACTACCAGGACGACGCTTATTGCCATAATCCTATACAATAGGAATAATTGGGTCGAAAATCCATCAGAAAACAACTACTTTCCTGGCTAATACCACGACGAACGTTGAATTACATCTAATGAATTTCCGTGCAGAGTCCTACAAGGATGTCTCCACAATTGCTAGTTGCATGGAAATGTTCATTGAAACATTTGGACCACCTATAAATCGATTTCTGGGTTCTTGCCCTCATCAGTATAGGGTAGGTCTCTGCAGACAATAACTAATGTCTGCAACAAACTATTCAACAAAATCTCCATGTAAAGTCAGAAGCTGAGACACCGCCCGCAGCCTAGCGTTCACTAAACTACGGGCGCCATCTGAACTCCAGCCCCTCAACAAATGGATTTTCGACCCAATTATTCCTATTGTATAGGATTATGGCAATAAGCGTCGTCCTGGTAGTGCAGGGCATCTTGTTTCTCTCTTGACAAGCTTATTGTGAACAAGGCATGCAGATTTCTTTAATTTGTATTTGTGGTTGAATTAATCACGCAAGTTCTGGGTATTGCTTTATTGAGGGGCTGGAGTTCAGATGGCGCCCGTAGTTTAGTGAACGCTAGGCTGCGGGCGGTGTCTCAGCTTCTGCCTTTACATGGAGATTTTGTTGAATAGTTTGTTGCAGACATTAGTTATTGTCTGCAGAGACCTACCCTATACTGATGAGGGCAAGAACACAGAAATCGATCTTATAGGTGGTCCAAATGTTTCAATGAGCATTTCCATGCAACTAGCAATTGCGGAGACATCCTTGTAGGACTCTGCACGGAAATTCATTAGATGTAATTCAACGTTCGTCGTGGTATTAGCCAGGAAAGTAGTTGTTTTCTGATGGATTTTCGACCCAATTATTCCTATTGTATAGGATTATGGCAATAAGCGTCGTCCTGGTAGTGCAGGGCATCTTGTTTCTCTCAATAAATATTCTTATCCTTTCATTGAAGCATTTGCCTTGTCATTCATTTACTTTCCATATCCTACAAATTTCTCACGGAAATACTGCAAATGAGCTCTGAAATTATGAAAAAAAATTGGTTAGCTTTCACAGTAGTTCCTTAATTGGTTGGGAACATTTTCACTATTTAGACAGAAAAGTTACTATTATGTCACTATTTCTGTGAAAGGAAGCCACTATTCTACCATGTTTGACCCTCTGAAGCGCTGGTAACCCTGTGGTGCAGTGATTCATGACTTACATTCTAGCAGTATTCTAGCAGCGTTTATTTTGACATCAGATTCATCTATTAAACAGATGGATGAAAAGCACTTGTATTGACTTACCTGTTTGTATCTTCCAAACCAAAAGTTACGCCAGAAAAAAAATTAGAGAAGAAACCCAACGTTTGCATATTCTATAGGCTTCATACTTTCGATTGTTATAAAATTTGTTTGGTAAACTAATGCATGTTGCGTTTAAAAAGAAAAACTTATTTTTGCATTTTTAATTAAGGAATTTGATATTAAATACTTCTCATCCAATAAACAGATAGGTGAAGGTCATCTCTAATTCGGATCCTATATACTATAGAAGACGAAATTTACAATTTTTGAAGATTTGAAATTCAAATCCTCAGTTGAAAATCAGTATTACTGTTCCACCCTCTATGTTATTCTATCTAATTCTCAATTCGTCATGAAGGGATCCGGAACTTTATCGATGCTGTCAAAGAAATATGACAGTATATGTTCGAAGACGTTGTGCATGTAAGTTCCAATGATATCCTGCCAAAATGATGTCTGATTACTTAGGTATTTATACAGTGCTTCTTATTGAAATACATTTTTTTTCTGTGGGTGTTTTCGAAACAACTAGATGGCAAACAATCATTTCAATAATGTGTGGAAAAGTTGATGCAGAATAGGTTGTCAATGAAGATATTCCACTTGAAACTTGGAGGTTCCTTTCCAGGCAAATAAAAATAAAATAAACGTGCAGATAGAGAAAAAAGTGCGCGAAGACAATTCTGTGTACCTACTTACTCATTTTTCTTTTGCCAGCTTGACTTGCTGTTTTAAAACCTGTTTAAAACATTCTACAAAGAAGTCCTAACCTTTCACATAGCTGAAAAGTCATGTACCGAAGTAATTTGTAGTTTTCAAAATGTGTCAGTACACTTTACCGCCCGGTTCAGCGAGCGTAAAGTGGCACTTTACCGCCCGCGGGCGCATTATGGCTCGCTGGCCGCAAAGTAGACAAAATTCTTAAATTGTCTACAGGGTGACCCAAGGTTAAACCGCCAAACTTTCAGAATAGATTTTTTAGGTGAAAATAAAAGATGTTTTCTTCATACAAGCATATGTCCCAGCTTCGTTTTCGAGATACATTGTGTCAAAGTAAAAAATCAGTTTTTTATTCATTATACTCAAAAAACTTTACTTTTGGTTGATTTTGATAAAACTCAGCATGTTTATTTGCGGTGATGGGAGGCTCATTTTAATGTACCTAGAATTAAAAAAAAGATTTTTTTTTACTTGGACACCCTGTATCTTGAGAACGAATCAAGTTTTGACACATGCTTGTATGAAGAAAAAAACTTATTTTCACCTAAAAAACCGATATTGAACGTTTGGCGGTTTAACCCTGGGTCATTTCATTTCATGCAAGACCTAACACGAATCAAAATTATTTCAGTTCAACAGAGAAATACATGTAATCAAGTCATAAGCCTGAAAACTGAAAATTCAGTTGGTTTAGTTACTGATGTTGAAGATGGGATATTCTCTTGAACATAATAATTATAACATTGTGAAAACTTCGTTACATAGCATCTGCATCGATACGAGAATATGTATTCATTTTAAAAGTAGATGGTTGGTTCAAATAACTATCTGGTATCATTCTGGCATAATAGTGGGCAATTTTTTCAGTAATGATCAATTTATTTGAAATAGATTTCTTAAAACGTATGAAACGTGTAGACCATCGCGCTATGAAACCGCTAGTGCATAAAATTTGTATGTATCACGTGCGTAAACTACGTTTAGGGCCTTCGGCTAACGCCATCGGGCCATCATCAACGCCGCAGACCATAAACGCCTACTTTACGCCCTTGATACATATGTCTTATTAATTATTCAATATTCAATCACATTCTTAGTTCCAGACATCCTCAGAATTTGCTCATAGTATATTTATTGCTAGCGACTTGCCTCTGCTTTGCATGGGTGCTGTGGTTATGTAATCATACGTCGTCGGTAAGATAATAATTATCATGTACTTATCTTTATCATTGTGTGAAAAATGATCATTCCGGTTATTTAATGGTCATTGTACAATGAGCATGAAATGGCATACATTTCCCACGAGTAGGTATATGAACTATTGTAGTACGAGCGAGCGTGTACTACAATAGTTCTAATACTTACGACCGGGGAATGGGTCATTTCATGCAAATTGTACACTATACTTTTTCTACGACCATCTCAATCATAAACAAATCTGTAATATAGGAATGGCGTCAATGTTTTGGTTGGTTTCAGGTAAACACCAAAGAAGATCACGACAAAACCCGGAAACCAACCAAAACAAATCTGTAATATTTTTATCACTTTTTATCATGAACTTTACTGCCGTCATGATTCCCATAGCACATACAACCTAAAAAAGGAATTGAAGAATATTGAAAATTATAATAAAAATCGAACACTAATCCATTTCATAAATGAAATTGGATTTGAACCAGCCATCCAACGACCACCGTGACTTCAAACCATTTATTGCCCATTATATTATGATTCTAAATCCTTGAGATATCCAATAAAACGTAGACTTCACAATCTTCAAGCTCCTCCTGGGGAATAAGAAGGAAGAAAGGAAGGAAGGAAGGAAGGAAGGAAAGAAGGAAGGAAGGAAGGAAGGAAGGAAGGAAGGAAGGAAGGAAGGAAGGAAGGAAGGAAGGAAGGAAGGAAGGAAGGAAGGAACGACGGAACGAAGGAACGAAGGAACGAAGGAACGAAGGAACGAAGGAAAGAAGGAACGAAGGAATCAAGGAACGAAGGAAAGAAGAAACGAAGGAACGAAGGAACGAAGGAATGAAGGAACGAAGGAACGAAGGAAAGAAGAAACGAAGGAACGAAGGAAGAACGGACGCAAGGAAGGAGGGAAGGAAGGAAGGAGAGAAGGAGGGAGTTTAAAGACAATTTTAATCTTTTTCGCGGTCCGTCAAACGTGAAGTTATAACGTCGAAGGGCTATTTAGTGACGTCACGACCAGATGACCAAAGTTGCTTGAATGCGTATGGTATTTAGCAACGTCGAGTGGTATTTTGCGGTCATTCGCTTGAATACCTCTATTGCCAAGAGTGCCTCCCAAAAACATTCTTTTCTGTTTCGTGCCAAGAAATATTTCATTTCCCTTCAACTGATTGTTTTATAAGGCACAAATTCGACCTGTTCTGGAATACTATTCCCATATATGGAGTGCAGTACCCAAACACACATTGAAACTTTAAGGTTCTGTCCAAAAGACAGCCATTCTTCTCGTCGGTGATACTTCGCTCATAAGCTCGCTTACTTCTCCTGATATGTTCATGGACGATGCTTTTGTGGAATATCATCAATCGTTCCACCGTTAGCGGTCCCATCGAGACTAACTCAGTCCTCACATTTATGCCGAACATCTGTTTCCCAGGGCTCGTTTTTGCATCGAACGGCAAAGCTTTGGAACTCGCTGCCTCGGGAGGTGTTTCCTGAGGCATACAGAAATGCAAGAACACCAATTCTTTACCTACTTTTCCTCGGACAGAATGGTCATTTTAGTGCGAATAAATCGACTTAATGAGTATTTGTAATATTTGGTGTGAATAAAATTCAAGACATAGAAGATACCCAAAACACCAAAAACTACGTCACTTTCACTCGACTCCGAAATGCGAATGACAATCTAATTGTGGGACAGTCCCAAAAGTTTGCTGTGGCCGTAAAAAACGCACCGCTACCGAAAAATTTTTGCAAGTAGTATGTTGTTCAACTCAAAGAACAGATATACGAAGTCTCAACGGTTAGGCTCATGTTATTTTGAATATTTTGATGAACAGTGAAACCAGCCTCACTTGAGACGTGAAAACGTGCTGCGCACTTGTCGGACAACGGATCGTAGTCTGTAATATATCCCGGTAATAAGGCACTCAACATGATCGAACGCGAAATTTAAAATTTCAGTCTAGATTGGTTTCACTGTAGTGTGCAACGTCTTTCCCTATGTCATTGATAAAAAATAAACATCCATGGAACAATATAACCATCCATCACTAGTTCATTTTATATTCAGTTGATTTTTTTTTTCAGGTAATACTTTCGACTACGACCTAGTGGTCATAGGCGGCGGTTCCGGGGGTTTGTCTGCTGCGAAAGAAGCCACCAACTTGGGCGCCAAAGTCGCCGTTTTGGACTACGTGACGCCCAGTCCGCGAGGGACCAAATGGGGTTTGGGAGGTACTTGCGTCAATGTGGGGTGCATTCCCAAGAAGTTGATGCACCAGGCGGCGCTTCTTGGAGAAGCCGTACACGTGAGTTTTAATTGATGCGTATTTGTCTCCTTCTGAAGTATTATTAATCGTTCCAGCCTTAACAGTTTTAATGAAAATTTCACACCTCACTTTTTCAGCCAATCAAAAAATTGGTTTTTATTTAGTTGCCATGGCAACTCAAAAAATTTCCGGAAATTTTTATCCTGGGTACCCTGGGCGAAATTAATAAGTGGAAATTTTTCTGTCAAATATTTGACATGTGATAGTTAACATTTTGCTTTTATGTACAAATGGAATGTTATTTTTCATATGAAAGGAGATAATATTTCATAATTATATATTCACTGAATATTTCGAATGTGTCTGAAAATATTTTGAGAACTTGCATTTCAACGATGAATAGGTCCATCGGTAAAAAATGTATATCAATCAAATCTATCTATGCTTGACTACATAACTTAATATTTGAAACAATTTTATTCAACTTATCTTTTCGTGAATACTCGGCTGAAATTTGCAAGAATTCCTTTCCACATCACTTCCCAATAGACAATCCGCATGGACCAGTCAAAACTATTTTAGTTCTGCGTGACGTGCAATGTAATTTTAGGTTGAAAATGTCGCAAAATGAATTTTCCTTTCTCACATACAAACACCGCCACTAATACCAACGCGTAACTGTCATTATATCAACAAAAACCATTCATGGCCCACTGATGTTACAACTTGTTTTCTCTCAGAATAATCTACAAGTCAGTTGAATCAACCCCATTAATTTAATATATTTTGGTGTGAAATTTTCTTACCGAATCCCCCTCGTGCTTGAATTAATTGCTGGAAATTTATCTCGTACATGAATTTTTTAAGAAAATCTAGGGAGATTATAAGTGAAAATTATCAGCTTGGACTGCGGAAAATTTTTTTTCAGCTTAGAAACCTTTTACCGAGGGAGGAAATCTCCCAAAGCTTATAATCTCTAAAAACTAAAAAATGTAATTCCTTTCTTCTCTTTCTCATTTTCAGGATGTTCGTTGGACATTCCTTTTTGTTTGAACCAATGATGGAAAAAATATTTCATTTATTTTAGATATTCATAATTTTTTGTTTGAACCGATGATGAGCATAATATTTCATTTATTTTCGATCTTACCATGAATATTTCTGTGAAATATTGTAATTACTAACCCCAGCAAAAGCACCAATTAGGTCAGATATTAATTCATAAAAGATCAAAAAATTGGTCCAATAATGGTACACTGAGGAACTCCATAGCGAATCGTCACTAAGAAATTATGTTTCTATCTCGTCATTTTTCTTTCAGGATGCCCAAAGTTACGGATGGCAGTTCCCTCAAGCAGAAAATATTTCGCATAGCTGGGATGCTTTGAGAGATGCCGTTCAAGGGCATATCAAATCGGTTAATTGGGTTACCAGGGTAGAACTTAGGGATAAGTGAGTACATTTTAAATGTTGTATATTGTATAAGTTGAAAGTATTCAAAGTGCCCATCGGAAAAAAAATACTGATAGATACTCTCTCTAAACTTTTTGTATGGCTTCTTTGGACCTAGTCTGCCACCATTTTCCTCTGTGACTTAGTTTGTTTCGGGGGCGTTTTTCAAAAAAAAAAAAAAATTATTTTTAAGTTTGAGATACAGGGCGTTAAAAAAAAAACTTCAAAGCCCTGTACCTCAGTAACGAAGCAACTACGGACATATGTTTATAGGAACTTTTTTTCTTATAATGACCTAACGAATTAGACACTAGAAAAGATACAAATCGATATTGGTGAAACATAGGATTGGTCCTACGGAGAATTTAGTTCACTGCAGAATGATGTCCAAATCAAACCTTAACATTTCTGAATATCAGAAAATAATCACAAACTACCAGACTGTCATTTCAACCAAGTGTGCTATGGTTCGATTGGACAATGTTGCCAGAATGCATCCAGTATACAGCCTATTCCAAATGATAATAATAATAAGATATTCATTGCCGCGACGGAATTGAATTATATCAAACAGATACTTATGCAATGTTTCTCATGCAATGTTTCTCATTGCAGATGACACAATTGCAAGTGAAGAAATAGCAGAATTTTGTTTTGATTCGGACAGGGGGACCACCTGTGGACTAGTTTCGAGGTTTCTGTCTACTTATTAATACAGACAGCCTTGGTGCCATCTGTTGCCCGTCCGTATCATCACACCACCCCGTCTATTTGGTTACTCGCGGTCCCACGCTGGTCAATCGGGTGTAAGCTGCTTCACCTAGCGAGCAGAGTAAGAAGCACTCCAAATCTTCAAAGTTCTTTTGGGAAATCGTTCAAGAAACGATAGTGGTTGCCGACCGATGTTTTACCCTTTTTACTCTCATCCACCTACAACGTTGTAGGCTATTATGGCAAATATCTGTTTGAAACCAACTACTGTCCTGGCTAATATAGCGACGAGTGTTAAATAATATAATAAATAATATTTATTTAGTTGGACCATTATTGCCAACTTCGTTATTATCGAGGCTACATTCGCGTTCTCACTTCTTTCACTATTTTTCGAATCAAATTAGTTTGTGGGTGGTCGTGGTTGTGACCCTCTGTAGTTTCTTACCGCAGTTCGGAAACATGAGGAAAACACATACATTTTTTTTTTTTGAAAAACGTCCCTGAAACAAAAAAAGTCACAGAGGAAAACGGTGGCAGACTTGGTACAAGGAATTCATACAGAAAGTTTGGAGAGAGTATATATCAATAAAATTTCTGCCGATGGGCACTCTAACTAATGGAGAGAGTAAGGCATTTCTTGCCTTGTCGTACGTCAATTGGAAGAATATTTCGTTAGGAATACAATTCTTATATTATTCTCATTTGCTTGCAAGAAAAACACGAATAAGTCCAGAAGAAACTTATTTCATCAACTCGGATTGTTATACAATTTGTAGATTTTTGAGGTTGAGTGTTCTTTTTCATAAACCACTGATTTCAGATAGCCTCATAGAAGAGAGTCATTTAGAATGAGATTAGGAGATCTTGTTGGCCATTCTATTGCTCTTCTTCCTATCCATCTGTCCATATGTAGTGAGCAGGTGTACCATCTTGTTAGAAGTGTAATAGGTCTTCCCGAAGTACAAATTTGTTAACTTGATATATTTAATTTCCACCAATTCAATGGTCAAATCGGCATAGGTTAATTACAGCACACCAGTGATTAAAATATAGTTCAAACAGTGGATGAGGTCAGAGAAGGGCAACAGAACTTTATCGACCAGGATATTTTTAAGTACTTTTCTGATGACCCCGACGTGGTAAAAATACTATATTTGTATTTAAATAGTATTGCTTTTTTAGACTGTTAAGATTTCTCGGGCAAATCTCGAAATCAAACTAGAAAATATCTCACTTCTAATACGTAAGGTTACTTATGAAATCCCATGAGTATCTGGGGAAATGAAGTCCTCCATGGTGTAGCTCCGCCATGCCATGTTAAGGATATAGTACTCTGTGACATTGGCGCAGCCAGGGGGGGGGGCTTTGATGCCACATTCAGACCATGTGACCAATTTTCTTCTATACTCCTATAGGTGTTCTACAAAGCCCTGCAACAAAACTTTGGGAACATATAACGGCATACGTGACATGGGATAATGCCTAGACAATTACTCTCCATAGAGCATTCTAGTTCATTTTAGTTAATTCTTGTTTATTGCGACTGCCCCCTCCAATATACTTATTAATTTCAGGAAAGTAGACTACATCAACGGCCTGGGAGTATTCAAAGACCCCTACACCGTGCACACGGCCACCAAGCAAGGAGAAAAGACCCTGACTGCGAAGTACTTTTTGATAGCCGTCGGTGGTAGACCACGCTTCCCCGATATACCAGGTGCGATGGAATTCGGCATCAGCAGTGATGACATTTTCAGTTTGCCGCATGCCCCTGGCAAGACTTTGGTGGTTGGTGCTGGATGTATCCTTTTCCGTATTTTTGTGAATCATTTTTAAAGATTTTCAACTGCGTCGATCCAGATTTGGTCTGCGATAGCTCGTTTGGGAAATGATCGTAATGTTGGTCAAACCCGAAAAGGTATAAGGAACAGATTTAGAGGACATATACATTGAATAAAACTGTTGGTAGTTCAAATACTTTACGTTTCCACTAGAGCAATATGTGAAACCTATAGAAAAAACTAAATTGTAATGAATTGAGTCATTTAAAGGATTTTCTAGATACAGTCAATTTGTTTGTTGGGGTCAATTCCTTATTTTTATACAACTTATACCCAGTGTCACTTGGATTTGAAACTTAAACCATTAAATAGATCGAATGAAACTCTTTAACTTATGTATTCAACTTTTTTTTGTAATATGTAAAATAAAAGAAGTTACGGGGGGACGGGAGGGGCGACGGACTTTTGGTCCTAACTGTATAATATCTCTCTCTTTGTTACAGAAAATTTGGATCATACGATTTGTTCATTTCTGCATAATTTTTTTCTTAACATGCATGCAGATATTGGATTGGAATGCGCCGGTTTCTTGAACGGTTTAGGATACGATGCTACGATTTTAGTGAGGTCCGTCGTGCTGAGAGGTTTTGACAGACAAATGGCGGAAACTATCGCAGGAGAAATGCAAGATAAAGGAGTCAAGTTTTTCCACAAGTGAGTAGAAATATTCCCAGTTTTAGTTTAGGTTGATTTGAAATGTATTTGTGCTATGCATAGAGACTATAGTTTTCTGAGTATAAATTTGACGATTTTATTATCGTCATACTCTTGGATTGCGATAATAGGTATATCCTATATTCTACTAAACATAATAGGATTAATCTAATTTTAATGGATCAACTGGAATGATAAACATTCAGTATCACATGAAATAGCGATAAGGATTGATATCAATCATTGGTTCATTGTACTCTTGAGAGAGTTTTGATGAAATGACTGAAGATAAGAAATTCATCAATTGATCAGTGATTTTAAGTATTTGTAAATCTCAGTTATCGTGTATGCCTATATATCTCGGATGGATACTTGAGCTTTTTATATATATTATGTAATCAAGATTGCTGACGGACAAAGGTTGAAATATGGGAGAGGGGATGGGTCACATTTTTCACTTACAGGGAAAAAACTTCGATGATCAAGTCTCGGCAACCGTCCGGGAACTACCTACTTCCCGGACGCTTTTTCTTTGAAAAAGTAGGGCTAGGCCAGGAAGTGCTCGAGTTTGAATATAAAAATTATTATAATTTCAATATTTAATACAAATGAGAATTGAATTGTTTGTTTTTATACACGGTTGCCGAAAAAAATCTGAACGCAACACGCCCGAAAACAGTTTTTTTGGACTCGCAGACTTCCAGGACTCGCCTGTGGCTCTGCCTATAATCTTCTCCACTCGTCGAAAATAAAACAGTATTTTTCTTGTTACGTAAATGACTATTTTCACTGTTTTGAGTATGTGATTTCTTTTATTGTAGTAAATTGACGACGCACGGGAAAATATTCGATAATCTAAGTGTACCAGAACATTAATCAATATTTCTACTTTACCGCTTTACCGCCTGGTTAGATCCAAAAAATTATTAACCAATGAATTTAATAAAAAAATAATCGAACGATTTATCTGATTTTCTTACAAATGTTATATGGGTGTGTCATGTATTGGCTGATCGAACTTATCCGCGAAAAAAAAAAATAAAGGTATCGCATCAACTATTTCATCATTTCAGATGCATTCCAAAATCTGTGGAAAAGCTCGACGACGGAAAACTGAAAGCCACGTGGCAGAACGACAAAAAAGAAGAGTTCTCCGACATTTTCGACACCGTCCTTTTCGCCGTCGGAAGACGAGCGCTGACCCGCGAGCTCCATCTGGACAAGGCCGGAGTCAAAGTAGCAGGAGACGTTGAAAAAATCGACGCCGATAACGAGCAGACTAACGTACCCCACATTTACGCTGTAGGAGATGTTTTATACGTAAGTGCATGTTTTCTGATAATATAATTCATTGCCGTACTATTATTATGCACGTAAAATACTGAAAAAATAAAAAGAATTCAATTGAATCGATAATAATAACACATGTATCAATAGGGAGGTGCGACCTATTAACTTGATACCGGATGTCAAAGGTTTTACAAAAAATATATATTTTTAATTTTAAGTACATTCAAATAAGCCTTTTATTACCGCAAATCCTTTCCTTTCCAAGTTTCATCAAAATCAGCAAAAGTGTTTGAGTAATAAATGAAAAACTGATTTTTTTCTTAAAACTTTGACACCCCATTTTTCGAGATGAAGCAATTTGGGACACATGCTCAGGGATTAACCACGGATTTAGTGATTCAGGACGGTATTCATACAATTATTGATAATGGAATTGGAAAATAAGAGTAAAGTGTTGCTTGTGCCTGCCTAACAAAACTGGGAACTTAGTAACTCGTTACGGAATTAACTGAATGTAAGTTTAAAATCCTGAGTAGGCTCGCATCGTACCTCATCCAGTAGACCTGTAACAGAAGTCGCTGATATGTCATGAGTTCGTTCCAACGAAAAGGAAAATCATGTATTGTTCAACGAACTAAGAATCTATTGAGCATACTTCGAGTTTGGCGCATGTTCACTAGAAAGCTGCTTGGGTGTAGCTAGCTGCATTACTGGTGACTGCAAAGGCACCCTGAGGCGGGCGAGAAGCATCACAGAAAATTGATACTTCGCTTATTTCAAGTCAGAATTATGGCTGAGTATCTTGAATTACCGTGTCAAAATTTTCACTTTTCAGTCGAAAATTTTTCATTCCCGACATAGTAAGTCAGGATTACCTGAATTAGAGATAGTAAGTAAGTCGGATGCCTGCCTTGGTGAGTCAGGTCTAGCTGATTCTCGGTTATTCAATCTTACACTGATTAAGTATCAAGGAACTAGCAGAAATAAAAACTTTGATATATATGTTATACTTGTTTTCAATATTCAGTTATTTTACTCAACCTTTGACTGCGATGAACAATTGGCTTTGTTTTTGTTTCAGAGAAAGCCAGAACTTACTCCCGTTGCCATCCACGCTGGTCGTTTGTTGGCCCGTAGGTTGTTTGGAAATTCAACTGTGAAAATGGATTACGAGAACGTCGCCACGACGATATTCAGTCCCCTGGAATATGGTTGTGTAGGTAAGGAAGATACCAGATATACAGTGTGGGCCATAACGTTTGCATCATAAGGGAAAATGTATTATCATAGTTACAAAAAATACGTATAGGGGATCGTTGGAAAACCTGAAAACAATATGGCGGCAATTTGAAAAAATTCATTACAAATTGTCAAAAGAGGGGTTATTTGTAAAAATAGCAACAAAAAAATATATGTGAGAAAGTTGTTTATAATTTAATTTTAGGCTCACGTGCGGAATTTGAAATATCTATTTGAAAAAAATTTTTTTTTATTGATTGATTTTTTGGTCTCAACTGATTTTTAGGCATAATTATAATCTGAAGCAATCAACAAAATGGAACTTTTCGGGTTTGTTACCAAATGGTAGTGCAACATTTCAAAAACTAGTTTTTAATATGACTCTGGCTGTTGCAACGGTTCGTATCTTCCAAATTCGTCTGATTTTATTCATACCTTCTCAAATTTGTCCACATAGAACACTTTTCTCGACTGCAATTAAATTTTGTGAAAAAAGAAAAAGAATATGTATTTTTTGAAAAAATAATAAAAATAAAATTGTTGATAGTTCTTTTTCCACAAAACTTGATTGAGGTCGAGAAAAGTGAACTCGTCAAATTTAAAAAGGTATGAAAAAATCAGAAGAATTTGGAAGATATGAACCATTGCAACAGCAAGAAACAAACCGAAAAATAATTTTTGAAATTTTGCACTGCCATTTGGGAACAAACCTTAGGTTCCATTTTATCAATAACATACGTTTATGATTATTCCTAAAAATTAGTTGAGACCAAAGAAAGCAGCGTTTTTAATCAATAAAAAAATATTTAGAGAAAATTGCGATTTTAATTTTTTTTAAATAGATATTTCAAATGTGAGCCTAAAATTAAACTTTCTCAAATAACTTTTTTGCCATGTTTACTTTTGCCAATTCGTAATACTTTTTCCAAATTGCCGCCATATTGGTAGTCACGTGACATATGTCAAAATCGATTATTAGGTTTTCCAATGTGTAGAAACGATATCCTATAACGTATTTTTTGTAACTCTGATAATTCAAATTTTCCGCACATGCTGCAAATGTTTTGGCCCACTCTTTAGATAATTTTGAGTTTCCCGCTCACTTCTTGAAGCAAAGCTTGTAGAGCCTTTTCACCATAAAAAAGCATGAAGATGAAAAACAAATGGACGATTTGACGGTCTTTTTTACAGGTATTAGCGAAGAGCTTGCGACTGAAAGATACGGAGCTGACAACATAGAAATCTACCACGGTTATTACAAACCGACCGAATTTTTCATTCCTCAAAGGAACATATCCCACTGCTACCTCAAAGTGGTGGCTCTCAGAGAGGGCGATCAGAAAGTTTTGGGAATGCATTTTGCCGGTCCGAATGCGGGAGAAATCATTCAAGGATTTGCTGCTGCCATGAAGTGAGTCTCGATTTGTTTTTTTTTTTCAAAATACAAGTTATCTTTAGCAAAGGATGACTTTTGTTCACTCCTGTATTGAATGGTTCACTTTAGTAGATGAAAGTTTTTTTGATGTGATACCGTCTTATAAATCGATGAACGCGGACTGCACGCCCGAAAAAGTGTGACTCATTGTCACGTTCCGCCTGAGGCGAACGCACAAGCGAGAGCGCGGAACAAGCGAGAGAGAGGTACGATCGGCCTTAAGCGTTCGGCTTGTGACGCATCTATCTCTTTTCCACTCCATCGGCCGATGCGTCAGAGTAGAAGAGAGACAGCGGTAGCACACAACCTACACGTGAACTGTTTTGTCAACTGTTTATGAAGTGAATTGAAAAGTTGATGTGGTTTCCATTGTTTATTACAACAATTGCGGTAAAAGTAATTAATTCTTGCATTTTGAAAATATGATTAGCGATATAATCTCATACATTTGTTCTTTGAATCAATTTTTTTCCCAGTATAGGGCCTGAGAGCTATAGGTGAATGTTTGACACAAAAAGGATGTGATCAAAGTTTTACAACCTTGATTAATTATATGCGAGCGCTTTCAACAGCATTCAATGCTGCCATTTCCACTGCTCTACATAACATGTTTGTTCCCCCATAATAATAATAATAATAATAATATCATTTATTTCCCAAGAAACTTACAAGTTTATGACAGGGGAAAAAAATATAAACACATTTTCAACTAAACTAAATTAATTACTAACTAGATATTTCTAATTTTCATATTCATGATAATAAATATTACTAGATATTTCTAATTTTCATATTCATGATAATAAATATTTTTTCAAATTTACTTTAAATCTCATTTTACCATTGGATTTCAAAGATTTTGGCAATTCATTGTAATGCATTATTCCTTTAATATATATTGATTGTTGACCACATTTGTTTTCACTGATAACTGATAACTGATAAATTATCTGATTGCCTCGTCAAATGGTTATGATTTTTGTTAATGAGGTTGAAAGCCAAATCAGAGTGTTTGAAATTATTTTGACTTGGGGAATAAAAGTACAAATCTTTAACTTATCAAGAGAATGGATATCCAGAATTTGTTTTGGTTTGTATAAATTTACTGTAGGTTCCCTGTATTCTAATTTGAATATACACTTAATGATTTTGTTTTGTAGTGTTTTCAATGGTTCAAGTACACATTCTGTTGCCGTTCCCCATACTGAGATTAAGTACTGAAGTTTGGAGAAGACTAAAGAATAATAAATGAATTTCAAATATTTCAAGGGTAAAAAGTTTCTGATTTTGAAAAGAATTCCGATTACTGGAGATATTTGCTTCCTTAATATTTCAGTATGTTTGAACCATAACAAATTTTCATCAATATACAAGCCAAGAAACTTCAAAATAGGAGCATACTTGATGATTTCACTTTTGAAATTGATAGGTTCTTTGAAATCGACAGAAGTCAATCTTTTGGTCACAAACATAAATGATGATTTTTTGTAATTTAAAGTTAGTTTATGGTTTATTAGCCAAGATGATATTTTCTCAATGTCATTCAACATGTCTTTTTTAATTTCTTGTAAACCATACCCGTTGTATATTAAGGTTGTATCATCAGCAAACATTTTGATTTTTCCAACTAGTTCCAAATCAGCTAATGAATTAATATATATGAGAAAGAGTACGGGTCCTAGGATTGATCCTTGTGGCACTCCACATAAAACCGTTTTATGTAATCCTTCAGTATCTTCCATAAATACAAACTGTTTTCTGTCTGAAAGGTAATTTCTGAACCATTCGTGAACAGTTCCTCTCACACCTATTTGATATAAGATATCCAATAGAATTTTGTGATCGACTGTGTCAAAAGCTTTCTGAAGATCAAACGACAGAATTCCACATTTTTTACCCGAATCTATATCAAGTTGAAATTGAGTAATGACATCAAGAACTGCTGATTCTGTATCGCTAGATCTTCGAAAACCATACTGCCCATTATACAATAATTTTAATTTTTCAAGATATTCAAATAATCTACAATGCATTGCTTTTTCAATTATTTTCGAAAGTATTGACAAAATCGAGATGGGTCTATAATTGTTCATTTGATCTTTTTCTCCTGCTTTGAAAATCGGTGTAATTTTCGCAATTTTCATTTTATCTGGAATTATGTTTGCTTTTCAGTTCTGACAGGTCGCCTTAATGAATCCATGTTTGTTATCTGTGCTCCATTAGTTACGGTTTGGGCACGTGTGAACATTATGACATTAAAACAAAGGAAAACTAGTTGCATCATTCAGAAAAAACTATTGATAATTAGAGAAACAAGTTGTCCTGACCTATCAGGACTGCTCATTACCATAATAAGAAAATTGGGTAAAAAAATCCATCACACTACTACTTTCCTGGCTAATAACGACGAATGAATTACATCTGAATTTGGACCACCTTTAGATCAATTTCTGGGATGTGCCGTCATCAGTATCGTTCGTCGTGGTATTAGCCCGGAAAGTTGTTGTTTTCTAATGGATTTTTGACCCAATTCTCCTGTTGTAAAGGATTATGCCAATGAGCAGTCCTGATGGGCCAGGACATCTTATTTCTCTCATGGTGAGCTCATTGTGAACAATTGCAGATTCCTTTACCTGATATGGGTAATTATATTGTTGACTTTCTTTCAGACTAAACTTGACAGTACAAGTTCTGATGAACACCGTTGGTATCCACCCGACCATTGCCGAAGAATTCACCAGAATCAACGTCACGAAACGTTCTGGAAAGGACCCCAATCCAGCCTCCTGCTGCAGTTAGGGTGGGTCTGTGCAATGCCCGTGTCATTATGTTATAGCACCCATTTCCACCTTGTCGGCCAACTCTTGTACCACTTACCGTTTTCGTTTCTCTTACACCTTGAAAAATACTCTTGAAAGATGCGATTGTAGTTTTCTTCAAGTTTCTTACCTGATGGTGTCAGGTGTGGGATTTTTTTGAGGGTGGGACGATGGAAATGGTTTAGTTTGAATAGTAACATACAAAGTATATTTCATTATTGTTTTTTTGTTTTATTGGAATAAATACTCGGCAAGAACGACTTTTCCACTTAAATATTCGTTTCATGCTATTTTAATAATTTTACTTACTTTTGCGGTCATTTGTTCAATTGAAGTGTGCAGTTGTTTGGGAGGGAAATGAAATGCTGCTGATTCATTCAGATTTTGTGGTCGGCAGTATTTTTTGTTTGTGATGTAGACTGGGCGTTAGTGGCTGAATGTTGTAACTTATTAGGCTATCACTGTTTTAACACTTTCCATAATAAAGTTTTATTTCTATAAAGGAGATGTTTCATTTGTTTTTGCTGGAAGTGAAGTCATGAAGTTCTATATCTTTACAGTTGTGTGTTGTTAAAAGTACCGAAATTATTTATAAATGACTGATATTCGTCGAATTCTCACAAAACGTCTGGAATTTGACGACTAGAAACATAATAATAATACCAAGCATTTTATTGGTGTGGATACCCCTGACATAGTTATGCTGGCACTGTGAGATTGGTCTTTCTAGAGAGAAGACCTGCTTGGGTTTTATGTGCATTGAATTCCACCAAATTGTTGGAAACTTGTCTTTTGTAGAAATGATACTATTATAATATTCATTATTGATTATTATATAAATTTGTTGTATTTACAGTTGTCAGATAGGTACAACTTATTAATTTGGGGTATGGTCTGTATATATGCTTGGTTACTCTGGTTAGTAATTTGGCGGTCCCTATATACCAAATTCTTGAAAATTCGGTGACTATCTCCTGAAACTTCGGTGATTTATCTGTCTCCAGAACAACCGTACTTTTTCGTCAGTAACTCGGGAACCGCTTATCATTTGTCAATTGAAATACTTTTATTGAGTGCCAGATTTGAAACTAGGGATCAAAAATCATATTTATCCCAGAAAAGGTCTTTGGGTCTGAAAGCATTAAATTTAACTGTTTTTTTGAAGAAAAAAAAATTTTAACAAATTTATCCGTATATGTGCAGCCGGTTGCTTGAAAACTCAGAAACCGCTACTTACCAATCTGAAATGTTTGGCGAACCGTACCCTTGATTGAAAGCTATTTCCAAAATGGTGCTCGATATTGATTAAATCTTCAAATTGTAGAACTTTACTTATCGTTTTTCCAAGGTTTTTTGTTCGGTAAGCTATCGAAAAAATCTAGTTGGAAGTACAAAAAAAAGACGTTATTCTAACTAAAATTATAATATTTCAAAAACGAAACAGAACAATAACAAAAACACAAAATAATGTTACACATTTTTTTTTCCCTCTATAAACATAAATATTTTTCGGGACCAATCAATAAAGCAAATTCAACTGAAAGTTGATCAGATCTCCAACATCCCGTTCCACTTGTAATATTGCGCTTTTTTCGATTCCGAGTACATGCAAAAATTCAAGATTCTCTTGCGGACAACCGCTGAATTATTTTATTAGAATTTTCCGCACAACCAAACCATATTTGGGGTGTGGGAAGGGGCGACTCGTCTGTTGCCATAACCCAGTCGTTGTCGAATTTCCAATAGAGACCATCTCTGAAGA
Source organism: Chrysolina haemoptera (assembly GCA_958298965.1). Taxonomy (NCBI): domain Eukaryota; kingdom Metazoa; phylum Arthropoda; class Insecta; order Coleoptera; family Chrysomelidae; genus Chrysolina; species Chrysolina haemoptera. Next base: position 53,673,860 of record OY282586.1, on the reverse strand, counting down.
AATAAGTCACTCCTGAAAACAATATAAAAATCATTAAATAAGTGAGAAAATTACTATGCAGTTGAAAAGATAAGTGAGTAAACGAATAAGTGAGTTTGAATATTCTGGTCAACCATGAGCTAGCACTTCAAAGGATGACGTTGAGTTTTGTGATACCCTGTATATACATTTGTGAAAATACAAATTCCTATTTTAGTGAGTATTTTTGAGTATAAGTATACAAATAAGCAAGTAAGTAAGTGACGGATTTACAATCGGCACTACAAAATTATTAAACATTCAAAAGTTCAAAACCTATCTTCCGAATAAAATTTTTGATATCTCTAAAATTAACTCGCTCATATATTTACTTCTCTAGGAACATATATACTAATAAAATCTTCCATTTCAATGCTCCATATTACCATCAGCAGCACCCTTTCATGGGAGAACCACCTGTTCTGGAATACTGTTCCGATATATGGAGCGCAGCACCCAAAACACACATTGAAACTTTCAGATTCTGCCCAAAAGAGAGTCATTCGTCTGGTCGGTGATTCTTCGCTCACAAGTTAGCTTCCTTCTCTGGAACATCGCAAAAAGGTTGGAGATCTGTCTCGGTTTCATAGATATTTTCATGGACGATGCTCTTCCTAAATATCATCAATGGTTCCACCGTTAGCGGTCCTATCGAGATTGAACCGTCGAGCTCAGTCTTCACATCCATATGCCGTCATTTTGGAGACATGCCGCACGTCTGCTTCCCAGGGCTCGTTTTTCCACCGAACGGCAAAGCGTTGGAACTCGCTATGTCGGGAGGTGTTCCCTGAGACATACAGCCTTCGGAAATTCAAGAAGAACACCAGTTCCTACCTGCTTTCCCTTGGCTCTCCCGATGTTATCTGAACAATACAGGATTTTCTTTTTCTTATAGGAACCATTCACTCACTCACTCATATTCATTTTCTTATCTACTTACTTTCCTTCCACACTTTTAACCATCACAGTAAGTGAACTGGTTTTGTTGTAAAGTGAATGAATAATTATTTGACACACATGATTTAAGTTGTTCTTAGCTGTAGACCATTCCAGAATGACGTCACTGACAGGTCGGCCATCTTTACTTGAGGGACAAACATTTTGTTTTTGTTTTAATTACTTTTTTGTTTATATCAATTTTTAAGTTTCTGTCCTGTTGTTTTTGTGAATAGGTGATAGATTTAACTTTTCGTGATTGATGGAACCCAGTAATAACTAAAATAAAGCGTAATATATTATGTTTGGATTGTATTTGTGTTTTTCTGGAAAGTTTTCTAGTTCAACAAAATAATCTGTAATATCACTGAAAATGCCTGCCTTTTATTCGGTTCTGAAATGTTCTATGCGAGCTGAAAGAGGGATAAAGGGTATCATTTTTTAGAATTCCTGCTGCCGTTTCAACAAATCGAGGAAGTTATTTGAATGCACTTTCTGGTGAACGTTATAATGCATGGATAAGGAGTTTAAAACGAGATCCTTCAACAGAAACGTCAAACATTCAATATTTGTAAGGGTATACGGGTCAATGTTATTTATCACTTCAATTTTCTTTGAATATCTTGCAAGAACTCCTGATAGTGTAGCAAAATATGTACTCCGCCGCGACGGCGACATAATTGCAATAATTTCACAAGCATTCTCTTTCTGTTATTACTAAATACTTATAAACTTCGAAGTAAAAACTTCCCAAAAACTATAGCACATTAGATACAAAACTGATGTTGACTAAACGGAAATAATAATGCAAAATGCAACTGAACCTTGAACCGTAAACAAAATTATAGCTCAACCCTCGTGAAAAGATGACCGACTTATCAAAGTCACGTGTTCTGGAATGATTTGTAAGATCAAACTTACCATCTTTCCATGTAATTGCAGCGTCAAGATTTTCTGGTACCTTTCTCCAACGTGTCATGGGCATGGGATACCCTGGATCCATCGTATTAGAAGATTCGTTGTAACGCCAAAATCTATCACTTTTGAAAAAATACGTCTTCTCTGAAATAAATAAAAACAATTTCTCAGAGTGATCGATTTGAATGAAAACTGTTGTTTTCAGGAATCAATTTATACTAGTACTTGGTCAAGACATTCTGAGAGATGGAATGTACTAAGTTGTTTCACTTATTTCATACAAAAGGATTTGTTGGGAAAACTTACTGTTTTTCTTCCAGTTTTGGACAGCATCTATATTTGTCAAATAATCGGGAAGGCCATAATATGTCAAAGGCTGTGGACTACTCTTCAAGAAATCACTGCCGTCATACAACCAAAACATCTTACCTAGACGAAAAAAAGGATTATAAGATTAGAATGAAGGAGCGAAAAAATTTGCACAAGGTATATTTTGGTTAGAAAACCTAAGAAAAGCCAGTCCTAATTAATTCATAAAGCAATTTTGTTAGTGAACAATCACATAATTTTTGATGATTATTCATTGCTTTGCAAAAATATACGTTATATTGATGAGAATTATCGGTGGTAAGGTTATAAACTCATACCTGTAAATAGAACTATCATTCCATCTGGCCTCTGGTAGGCAGCATCAATTTTTTCAATCGATTTCGGTAATTTGGGGAACATTTCGTGTAGTTTAACTGGATAGCCTTTTTCCAATCTTCCTTTTTCTTTGTAACGCCAAATGAACTGAAAGTAAAAATTGACTCAACTAATTTATATCCACAATGAAAAATTGATAAAATGCCACTTTAAACTTTTTTTTTTCCTGGCCAACCTAAAGGTGCAAATAGACTTTATATTGTGAGACAGATCAGATCAATTTACGTAAAATATCGTTCTCAATTCTAGATATGAAGAGTGTATATTGGCAGATCTAGCTAGCCCCATAAGATTTAGAAGAGATCTTTCACCGTTTCACCGTTGGCTCAGGATTGTGATAGTTTAATGTTATGTCATTCGGGCTCTGCCATGTTCAAGCCATGTTTGAGAGATTGATGGAGACGGTTGGATTCTCCTGGAAGTAGTGAAAACCTGGGAGGAGGTATTTCTGACAACTCGGATTTGAAAGTGAGCTCAATAACCCTGCCAAAAATGTCTCACAGAGACTGATACAAAAATATATATGAGAATTTATGAGATTCAAGTTTGATAGTGAAACCGTACATTCTTAGAGCCATATTCGATATTCATCAGTATTTAAAAGACATTACAGATACATATTCCCTTCATTTCTAATGGCATTTCCTAACGTTAATCTATGATATTGAATGTGTTTTAGACATAACTGTTATCTGTTTCTATCAGCGATTCCTAGGATGAATGCTATATGTTTCTATGACGTCATGCAGGTTGAAAATGGATGATAACGTATGAGATTTTACAGCAGTCATTTGATTATTCAAAAAAATCATTGGTATTCTGCGAGATTGTTCCTGGCACGTTCCATCCATATGAAGATTGAATAAATAATCCAAAAGATTATTATATGCAGCACATACAGAAATAATCAACTTAAACTACTGGTAGAGAAATATGTAAATTACACATTCATTTCTAAAAGAATCGAAAAGCGAGTAGATCTGTTTAGACATATTTTTCAAGATCTGTTCCTCGTCCGTATTATCACAACTCGCATCCTACCATGGCTGGCTATTCGTGTTCTCTGATCCCGCGCTACAAAACGTAGTCTAGGCCGCGCCATCTTCCGAGTAGATGAATAAACACTCCGAGTAGGTTTTCCTGGATTGTTTCATTTGGTTGGTCGTGTGTCTAAGTGTCTAAGTTCTGAAATATTTTTGAAATATTCTGGCGTTATATGATGAAAATAATCTATTCGAATATTTTGGTAATATTCTTAGAAACATTTTGTTTAGAATATTCCATTTGGTTAAATAATGTTCCTTCCGTTGGATCTCATGAAATCTCATAGGATTCGCATAAAATTTTATACGGAGTTCCAAATACAGATTGGAACATCGAATCCTGAACCCACTTTTTTATACGATACCGAATAAGATTATAGATTGTGAATTTCCACACATAGGTTCTCAAGCTTTTGAATGAGGATTTAAAACATTATTGTGATTGAAATTGGCATATATCATATATTCTATAGTCTCTTTTTTAAACCACCACAGCCTGAAACAAACTCTTATACTCCGTATCCTTGTTTCTCATCGACACTTGTAAATTATCAGTGATTCTGGGTTGTTTGAAAATTTATAGGAATCACATAATTTCTGATAAGTAATTCCTGATCCAAACCAACACATCCTGATCCCACTGTTTCCCCAAGATACCCAATAAAATTGGATACGGAATTCCTGATACAGACCATCGAAACCTGATTTTACTTTCTTCATACGATACCCAATAAGATTATAAATTGTGAATTTCCTCACGTTCCTCATACGTTAAAATGCTTGTGAATGAGCATATAATATCGTCGCGATTGAAAGTGAAATACCTCATCGAATCTTATAGTCTCCTTAAACAACCACCGACTGATAGAAACTCGTATGTATTCGGATATGCTTATAAATTGCATCTACTTACAAATACTTATACAACCTTCCAAAAAGTGTGTGTGCCAGGGATTTGTACGCATAGGTTACAGACTTTCCACGTAGATCCTTATAAATTCTCATAATTCGTGTATATTTTTTCATCAGATTTCATGTGGTATATTTGGCAGGGAAATTTCATTTGTTGCAGAAGAATTGGGTGAAGTGCATTTAGATAATTATTATATGTTTTATTAGGCCCACATTTTCCTTTCAATTCTTGTTTTGATTTTTTTTGTGTGATTCACGACGAACACGTATTCTTTTTGTATAACTATGTACTTACTTGGCCTCTGAATACAAACAGCTCATCTCGTAATGTTGCTATAGTATCAACATGCCCATCGCATATATCCGGAGAATTGCTATGAGTGCTATTATGCCTTCCTTCGTGGTTTTTGTGCTGTTCTACAAATTCATAGTCGCCCTCGTAAGTAACGGTACTCGAAGTACTCTTTGTACTGGGGTAACTCCACTCCTTGTCGTAAGTAGATTTCGTACTGGGTGTTGTTGGATGCGTAGGCCTAAAAATGGTTGTGATGAGCATGAAATTCAAGAAACAGAAGCTACCCGGCCAAAACACCAAAACTACGTCACCACGCGTTTCGCCAACAAATGGCTCATATAGAGTTCGATAATCTTTCAGTGGCACAACCAAGCCTCAGCGTGAAAAATCGACCAGATTAGGAATATGAAACTGGAAGAAGGAGAAATCTTGATTTCTTTTAATGTGTGTTATACTGCTGACCAACGGTTTCAGTAAAGAAATGGTAAGGCAATATTGAAGCCTTGCTAGACTTTGCATGAGGCAGAATTTCTCCAAATCCAATAAATTTGAAGGACGATGGAGAAATATATCGGTTTACCACGAGCTCATTCCTCCAATTTTTCTATAGTTTTGCCAAATATCTCGGAATAATTCTTGACTCCAAGCTGACCTGGAACCAGCATCTAGAAAAAACAATCAAAAAAAACGGTGACCTCACTACACCTTTACAGCATCGAAAACTTTTCAACTTGGGAATAGACACAAATCTACTCGAGCAACAAGGAAACAAGGTTGCAATGATATGATAATACCACATAAATAAGAAGACGCCCTACTGTGCGTCTAAACTGTTACCCCACCCGACGAATTACCAGCTCACGTCGATATCCCTTTCTCGAGCGATTTGAGGAGAAATTATAATGGTCTCCCAACATATAGGAAGCTATTTTTTACGGTCTCATGAAACCACCATACCCAAGATGAAAACTTTCTGATACTGTATATGCTGCACTAGTTGTATAATGTATAGCACGGTGGTCATCCCTCCTTATTGCAAATATCTCTTTGCTTGGTTCTGATACCAGACAGAACTGAGTGGGACGGCTCGCAGCTCGAGGACGTCCTACGGGGAAAAACCTGGTACACAGATGAATCCAAGACTGGGAATGAAGCCGGCCTAGGAGTGTTCTTGAGAAATCCGAATACTGGCATCAACTACTCGCTGGAGATTCAACCTCTGTCTTTCAGGCAGAGGTCTACGCCGCATCCTTCAATGTGCGAAGGAGAACAATAGGAGAAACGGTGAGAACGAGCATATCAACATCCTGTAAGACAGTCAAGCTACACTGAATGTCGTGTGCAACAAAGTAGTGACGTTCAAACTGGTATGGGACTGCAAAGAAGGACTGAGAGCGCTGGCAGACTAGAATCAGGTCAAACTGATGGGTCCCAGTGCATCATCAGGGAGTTACAAGCAATGAGAAAGCAGACGAACTCGTAAGAATAGGTTCGGAAAATCCTCCAAATGAAAGGCAGGCAATAGGGATACAAAAGTGTACCGTAACGGACCCACATGGAGGTGGAGGTCTTAGTGAGTAGATCTGAGGTATCGGAGAATCAGAGGAGTCTCGCAGTAGGTCTTGAGTTTTGAGAATCATTATTTCTCTATGAAATATTTCTTATGCCTCACCAAAAAAAGGCAGGTATTTGCCACAACAGGCTACATGCATTGTAGGTGGATGGTAGTAAAGAATGGTAAAACAATCGGTCGGCAACCACTATCGTTTCTTGAAGGATCTCCTAGAAAATCACTGGGTTTTGCGTTCAGCTATCTGACTGAATCTTTCAACTCGGCAAATCGTAGTGTTTCCTACTCTGCTCACACTAGTTTCATCCACTTGAGACCAGAGTAACTAAATAGACAGGGTGATGGGATAAACAGATGACTTCAAATTCTGCTGTACTGGCCAATCCTGTACTGATGAGAGGAAAAAACCCCAAAATCACCTGCGGGTGGTTTCCCTGTTCGAATTAAAACAGAATTTTGCTATTTAAAATTCGATTTGCAATTGTATACCCTGCAATGAGGAACAATGCATGGGTTTCATATTATTCAACACGTTTTTGTTGTTTAGATATTTCTATTATAAACATATGTTTAACGGAAACAATTAATACAGAAACGAAGTCAATAAGAGCAGGTATATTTATGTGACCAAATTTTGATTTGTTTCCGTAAAAACGACAATCACTGAAGAAAAACAAACAAAAATATAGTGTGCCAATACTGTTAGATAGTGCAGTTTCAACAATTTTATCAAAGGCAAATATTAGGACTGTAATTAACAAGAGCAATTGTGGGTAGAGTACTTCCAAAAATGTTCCAATGCAGGAGGAACTCACCTGCTACGTTCAGTTGTTTCGACAATAATTCTTCTGGTAGTCGATTTTTTAGTTGTTGATTGTCGTGATGTAGTTCTGCCATCATGGTTTCTAGTAGGTGTGGGAGGATGCGTATCATCTTCTAAAATCCTTTTGACTGAAAAATATCATAATTATTCTCCTGGTTACAATGCAACTATACAAACACCACCCTTTCAATGGTGGCGGATTTATCTAGGATAACTCATGGCCAACCAAAGTAATACCCGGTACACCTGATTTTGCTTTGCTTCAAGTTACCTATATTAGTGGAACCCCAAAACTAATCTTGGGGTCAGGTTATTTAGAATTCAGAATAATTCGGATATAACCCATAATATTATTACTAATATCAATAAATTCATATGTCTGTATATGCTTTATAATCTAGTAACGACAGATAAACTCGAGCAAAAAGTGAAGAACGAATTGTAGCACTCTAAACCTCGGCACATGACATCTCGACATCGACATCATGTATTATTAGAAAAAAAAAATGTTTACCAAAAAATACAAATTTTCATTTAAAAAAAATGTAATTTTTTTTTGTTGTTATTTCAGAAAATATAAGATATATCATAAAACTATTTCGAGAGGTTGACAGATAATTCAATTCTGCAAAAGAATGATTTTCAGTAATACCTCATGAAATGGCTCGTTTTCTCAGAAAACGTGGTTTAACGCCGACGTCACATTTCATGCTCGCGCTAACCGCCACTGCAAGTTCAGACAGTGCCGAAAATTCGATTTGTCATAACTTTGCTAAAAATCATAGTAGAAGGGAAAGAAAAAGTGTATATCGTTCCTGAATACTTCTCTTTCTCATCCAAATATAACATGTGAGTATCTGAGTACCTAAAGTGTGTTTTTTGTCCCACTTCACATAACCCTTCTACGATATTCACGGAGGATCCGAGGATATTTTAGTTGATATGAAATAATTATACTGAAGCAAGAATCAGTACCCTCTTTGGACCATATGCAACGATTTGAGACTAGTGAGACAAGTCTCACTTATACATGCCAAAGAAAAAACTGGGTTTTACTCCTGCCTCATTTTTCAACTCACCCATAATCCCGGCAATTTCTTCAGTAAATGTTAAAAATAATCGCTCATATCCATCCTACATAAAAAATGAAGTATGTGATTTCAAGCTTGAGGTTTGCACTTTACAATAGTGTTATTGAATATATATATATATATATATATATATATATATATATATATATATATATATATATATATATATATGCAAATATGGATTATTCATGATTTTCGGTTCATCTTCATCCGTGAGGTGCGACAAAACATATTTCAGGTACTCAAATACTCAAATACTTGCATAAGAAGGTAGGAGTCTTCAGAAACGATATGAACTTTTCCTTTTCCGATCATTTTTAGCAGAGTTATGACCAATCAAATATTCGGCTCCGCCAGAACTTTTAGCGGCGGTAAGCATGAACCTGAAATTTGATGTCGGCGTTCAATCACATTTTCTGAGAAAACGAGCGCAGTTTAGAAGAAATTACAAGGGATACTTTTTGTGGAAAATTGAATTGTTTTTCAACCTGTTGAGTTGTTTTTCCGATAAATCATACTTTCCAAGATTACAGCAAAAATCTATTTATATATTTTTAAACGAAAAAAAAAAATATGTTCCACCCCTGGAATTTTGGTGAACAATTTTTTTTCGTGTTTATCATAGTTCCAACTACTAGCATACCAAGTTTGGTGGCGCTACAATCGATTCTTGTCTCAAAACCGAATCGTATTGGATCAGTAGTACCGCTTGAATATCATACTCACTGTACAAGTCATACATCCCCAAAATATCGTCGTACCCCAATTGTGCCTCTCCCCCAGATTCGGATAGTTTGTAATAAGGAAACATCACCGAAGACTCTACCGGGGAGTGAGCCAAACCCAGCGAATGGCCAAGTTCGTGGAGGGCTACGGAGAAGAAATCTGTTCCCTCCTTCTTGGAGATGTCGTCCACCCACGCTTCATCGTCATCGAAGTGGATGTCTCCACCCAAGATGTCGAAAGAACTGGGGAAGAAAGCGTGGGCGAGGATGTTGCCTGGTCCATCGAATGGAAAACTGTGAAAAGAAACATCGATCAATTGATTTTCGCGAGGAGAAAAAGTCAACATTTTTTTTCAGAAAGATAAAAAATTCTAAACAAGTATTTGGATCCAATATAGAGGAGATTTATCCCAACACCAAACCGCTAGTTTCAACACCTCGACACGTGTATTATTCTTCAAGAGATCATCTTCAGGTTGCATTACCAAAAAGTAGTAAGTAAAAAGCAATATAAGGTAGAATTACAATTATACATGAATAACTGAATGCTTGAGGGCAAAAATAATATAAAAAAAATCTTTCAGCCGTGGGATTCGAACTCACGCTGTAACCACCTTCAACTTCCATCCGCGCGTCCTTACCAGCTGAGCCAAATAGGTCCTTACAAAATTTTAAAATAACATATTAAAGAATCTATGTCTGACCAAAAACTGAGATAGTGTAGAATGTTCAGATAAATATCATTCGACATACCTCTGTTGGAAGATTTCATCAGGAGCTAAAGTTAAAACTAAGAAGGAAAACAGTCAATCTGACATTCACGTATGCCAAGCCGTGACAAGTCCAATAAAGCAAAGCCTTCTTGAGAAATTTGTTTGGTACATTTGCTATTTTATCATTGGCCTAAACCTCTCAGTTACCGTGGATCCTGGCACTCTTTGTTATATCCTCCTTTACAGTTAATTAATGGCGATTTTTTGTTTCAATCAGAATCAAATTGAACTGGCAGCTTCACTTCAAAAGGACGAAACTTTATCTGCGAATATCGAATGATGAGAATATTTAGGTCAGTTCTGTTGTAAGTAAATAAATTTCACCTAAATGCAAATATTTGATCATTGATCTGATGGAATACTTCATTATCGACATTCATGTTTTTCATTGAATTTGCTTGTTTCCTAATTTATGAATAAATGATAAATACGAAATGCCATTGGCGTTTCAGTAGGGCCCGTTATATGTATTGGAGATTGATTGGCTGATAGTGGAATAGAATGAAAAGGCAAAAAGTGGGGTATGGAAAGATATCGAAAACAATTATTCGAAAAAGTTTCTTAGAATTAGCGTTTTGAGTTAACACAGAATGGTCTCAGAGATGGTAGTGAGCTTCACATTCATGTTTCAGATCACACCTATGAATCGCAAAGTGACTCTCATTATTGTTGCGATAACGTCTATTCGGTAACCTCTTGGTCAGTTCGAGACGTCAAACAGTGACGCAAAATGTGACTCGAAATTAGCCCAATGTGACATTCCATTTATACTTCGAAATCAAATGCATGTTGCAATGTGAAGTTAAATGGACTGGTACTCATTTAAAAATGCGCTTCACTTTCTGATTCTCCTATATGTCACAAACACTTCGAATTTACATGTTTGATTTTGTAGGTTATAATTCAACTATCACTAAGTTTCAACAAGAAATTTTACCTCAATATTATTATCCTTACTGATGAATTATGGTTTATATGGAAGGGAATGCTAAAAAACAAATGCGTTGGTTGATATGTAATATGTATTTAAAAGAAAAAAACCATAATCAAACTGCCCAGTTAAATCTGAATTATGAAAAAGACCATATATGTAAATGTAGAAAAAAACTTTAATTCAATTCCAGTTTTCTGCACAACATTTTCTTCTCGAAGAAATCATGCAGTACCTAGGAATGTGCCAAATTTTGTAATTCACTGAATTCACCTTCCAAGTTTTTAATGACCGTTCCTGTTCTTGGAGGGATACCGCTTTTGACAAAAATAATTCTTAGTCAGTGTTGACAAACACACTTGATTGGCGGTAGTTGTTCCGTGGTGACCACGAAACAACTACCGCTCATGTAACTGACGATTTATTCAGAGCACTAGACTCTAAATTAAATAGTGTGTTGGTTCTTTTGGACTTCAGTAAGGCCTTCGATACTATCAACCATGAACTCCTGTGTAAAAAAATGAAATTTTTTGGTATCAGTGAAGGCGTTGCTGAGTTTTTTAGGAATTACCTGGGTAATCGTTCCCAGAAAACATTGCTTGATGGAAATTTGGTCTCATCCAGTAGGAGAATTACGCGAGGGGTACCCCAAGGAAGTATTTTAGGGCCACTTCTGTTCTCTATTTACACTGCCGATTTTCCACAAAATATCGAGTTTTGTTCTACCCATCAATATGCGGATAACACGCAATTGTACTTATCATTTTCAATAAATGAGGTGCATGTTGCTTGCGAAAGAATTAACTCTGATTTGAGCTACATTTCTGCACTTTCAAATGTGCATGACCTTATTCTTAATGAAAACAAAACGCAACTAATGTTTTTTGGTAAAGATAAAGAGGCTCTTGCTGCTAGCCCGCTATTTGAAATCAAGATCAACGAGTCAATATTGGAAGCAGTTGATAAATGTAAAAATCTGGGCCTTTATATGGACAATGAATTAAAATTCTCTGGACATGTGAATTCTCTAATACAGAAAGCCTATGGAAAACTTAAACTGCTCTATATGAACCGTGACGTGTTGAGACTTAAACTGCTCTATATGAACCGTGACGTGTTGAGACTTAAACTGCTCTATATGCACCGTGACGTGTTGAGTACCGGGTTAAAATTGAAACTCTGTGACTCTCTGATTTTGTCATCCTTGGCGTACTGTAATGTAGTTTATTGGCCTGCTCTGAACTACAGAGATAAAAAAAGCTTACAAAAAATACAGAACTCGTGCATTAGATACGGTTATGGCCTTCGGAAATTTGACCACATTAGTAATATGTTTCGTAGGTCGAATTGGCTTAGTCTTGATGAAAGATTCACCCTCCACATGGCTTGTCTTATCTATAAGATTAATCAGACTCAAACCCCGAGATATCTCTATTCAAAGCTGATTAAAGGATCTCAGACCCACAATCGACCTACTCGAACTTGTAATTTATACAATATACCTGTCCACTCCACCGCTACGTTTCAAAAATCTTTCTCATATGTTGCAGTAAAAATATTTAACTCTGTTCCTGAATTCATAAAGAACAAAAATACCTATCGACCTACTCGAACTTGTAATTTATACAATATACCTGTCCACTCCACCGCTACGTTTCAAAAATCTTTCTCATATGTTGCAGTAAAAATATTTAACTCTGTTCCTGAATTCATAAAGAACAAAAATACACTTTTTTCCTTCCGAGAACATATGAAATCCCACCTACTCTCCTTGAGAAATAATTAGTCATGTTGCTGGAGTATTTTGTTTATGGTGTTATTTCCACATTTATGTTTAGAAATTTTTGAATTGTAATTTCTATTTTAGTTTGATAAATAAATTTGTAATTTCTTTGTTGTAGCTATAATTATCTTTTGTATCTATTATGAGGTCTCTCAGCTGGTTGGTATTTTGGGGGGGTTATGTGGAAGAACAACTATGTTGAACATCGCCTCCCAAGAGTAATTGTCTTTTGTTAATTATTGTATTTGTAAAGAAAAAATAAAGACCCATTATTATTATTATTATTATTATTATTATTATTATTATTATTTAACCATTGAACTAAAAAGAATCAAACAGAACACTGCACACAATCAAAAGTACCTATAGAATATTTATAGAATGGCGTCAACAAAATACAATTTCTACGTGACTCTCGCTCGACTCGACAAACAACGCCGACTATTGTATGTTGTCTGGTCAATTCTGGTACCAACCTAATTCCTTCCAGACCGACCAAATCCAAATAAAACCAGAACCCATATGTTATTGTGCTTCGCAATTTTATTCACATTTTGTACCTCGCAGCGACTTTATTGAGAAGAAAATTGCGAACAATTCATAATCGGCATCACTAACTGGTAACAGTGATGTATAAATGCAAAAAAGGGCCATGTAGCTCAGTGGTTGTGAGTTTCGCGTTCGAAACCATTGACTGCTGGTAGGTTCGAATCCTGAGCGACAACAGATTTTTATCTGATGGCCAGAGAAAGTGCTAGGAATCGCACGTTAAAAGGTAAGACCTCGTTAATCCTTGGCTTGCACAAGTTTCGACTTTTGAGGGCTACCGCTCGTAAGGGGACGACAGCTGGTTAACGGGAAAAATAATTTTAACAATTTAAATTTATTTAACTCATTTTGTTACCATAATAATCAAGAAAGCAACATCTCCTAGACGTTTGTGTTAACTGGGGTCGGACGTCTTTTCTGAACCCAAGAAGGAAGAATAAACTAATTGTTCAAACAAAATTTTTCTCATTTATACCCATTAGATACCTTTTCTAGATACCTGCGTCTTGAATTGTCTCAGATTAATTTTACAATATTGCCTTATCTACTGATTAGGTAAATGTTTAAACGAATATATATAGCAATTACATCACCTGATATTTAACATCAAATTATTTCCATAAGCTCTGTGGCAAACTATTAGGTATTGGTCCACCAACATTATGAATAATCTTATTATGTTAACTCATTTCTAAGCTTTCATGGGCATCTAGATGCCTGTTGTTATTAACTTAAGTCTATGGAATGGTTTTATTACAAAATATTGTCATTCGAATACCGATAGCTACTGGAAAATCCTCAAACTTTCTCAAACTTTCGAAGTGTTGGTCGAACAAATTTTCGTAGGAACAAATGCTTTTCGAACAAATTACTGTCGGACAAATGTTGTCGAACAAATTTCTGCATACCGGCAATAACAGAATTAAAATTTTACTAGTAGTTCGATTGAAGTATTGAAATCTTCAACACACTAAATTATGATATATTTTAGAAAAACTACACGATGTCTGTCGTCCTGGACACAGGCCATCAATTTTGACACAAAACATCAGGAACATCACCCATAGAATATGAAGTTTTCAATCTTCGGCCGCTTCTTTCACTTTATATAACTATGATTTCCATGGAAGAATTAAGAACTGGAAATATTCATTACTATGCTGACGACACACAGGCTTTGATGTTATTAACGTCTAGTAAAAGTTGGCATTGATCTGGCCTGTCTATGAAACCTCTGTTAACTGCTTATAACCAAAAAAAAGGTTTGCAACTGGTAACAGACTTTGTTTTATTTTTATTTTGTAGTGAGATCGTGATATCATATGGGATACTCACATATCTCCGTGATAACCGCTTCCAAAGGCCACTATGATGTCAGCGTCGTTGCTATAAACTCGCCGGAAGAAAAGTCTTCCATAATCACCCCAAATGTCAAGAGCCTTCTGGATGTTTCTAACAACTGCGCCTTCGCCTAGCTTTGGAGACCAGTTGGCCAAACTGAAAATAAATAAACATTTGGATTACTACAAAAAAGAGAAAACCTTCACCATTTCTCATTATTAACATATTAATGTTCAATTTGGTATGTTCGAGTTCAACAATATTGCATTTTTATATGGGAGATATTACCCGGTACTTCATCAAAGAAAGAAAGATAAATATTTTTACCCACTGGAATTTGGTTATGAATGATAAAATATAAATATTGGATGTTGGACTATATGATATCAAATCCACATTGATGAGTATACTAATAATAGAGAGAGTTATCAGTAGTAGTTTATCTAAGAAGTGCGTAAAAGTCTCTTTACGCACGTGTTAGGTAGACTATTTTTTCTACTAGTATTTTATTTGATGCGTACTTTTGGAAACTTGGTGAGCTTTCTACGTAACCTTCTGCGACGCAATATTAAAATGTCAGTATATTCCCCAAAAACTAAACAAATTTACTTTTCCGCAATTAAAACTAAAATGAGTGCGGAGAAGTAGGCTTTTCCGCAAGCTAGTAGAAATAGTATAGTGTGCAACAAGTGGGGAAAGTTCAACTTTTCTCACGAGTGTGGAGGCAAACTCACGAGTGAGAAAAGCAACTTTCCCCACATGGTGGACACTATACTTTTTCTACAACTGAACAAATTTAAAGAATACACGTAATGTTACTCAATATTTATTTTTATGGTTAGCAAAACTAAAGTATCCTGCATCTTAATAGTTCAATAATTTATTTTATCGTATCATTGGATATTAAGTTTTTTTTAAGTTAAATCTTTATTACAAATTATTAACATCATAATATCATAACAACACAATACATTAGTTACAATATAATAATTTAGTTACTTTATAATAGATACCAAATGGCACGCTCAAATGACAATATGACAAACGATAAAGCTTTGAATGTAACTAGATTATTGTGCAATTTAAATAAATCTCGGAGGTTGCACAGGCGACTCGACGCAGAGCGCCTTGTCGCCTGGCAACATCCTCGATCATTATAAATCGCATAATAATCTCGTTACATTAATAGCTATTAAATTGACCTAAAAGACGGCGCCTGCGTCAAATTTGGCAATAGATGGCGGGGCAAGTGTATTTTTCGGAAATGCTAGATGTAAAAACTACTGCATTCAACAGGAAGATCGGGGTACGGTTAAATTCTATAAAAGCATACAATTTTCCTGAGCTATTGTGTTCGTTACTTGAATGTCCCCTCAGAGATTATTTTGTGATTAAAGTTTTGAATTATCTAATGATTTACCGAGCTGTTGCCTACATTTCCGAATGAAATATTAGGCTTATTGTGTTCAACAGTTCATTCCTCATCGAGTGATGTCATATTCATTACTTCACCAACTCCTCAATTCATGCCTATCAAATCCGAAAGAACCATTGTTTTGCCGCGAAAAACGCCAATGTGTGCTAGTGTAGTCAAAAACCCACATTCAAAAACCCACATAAAACCCATGGGTGTGGACATTGGTGGACAGATGTCGCAAGGTCAGTTCTTTGTAATCGATTTTATGAAAAAATTCGCGACGGAAGCGCCTCTGCTGGTTCCCATTTAAGTTATATGACAGCGGCGCCGCCTTAAAAATATCAAAATGTAAATTAAGATAAAAAAAAAAACAGTCTAGCCCGGGTATTGAACCCGAACCGTCAGGATGACATGTGGATTCATAATCCATTACATCATCAATTCTTCCTCGAATTAATATAGCCTTTTGTAATCGGTTTCAAAATTCTGCTAGATACGTATATGTAGGTACTTTTGAACAAAAAAGCTGAAAAAATTTTGAAAATTGTTTACTCCTTTATCAAAACACGAATGAAAACTACATTAAGAATTTAAAAGACTTCTATAGGTAACCTGACAGTTGTTGACAGTTGGGACAACTATTTGAAGCTGAACAGCAGTCAACTAATTTTTATCGATTTTTGTTGTATCTCCATATAAATGTATGTGGTGTGGGCAGAGTGACGTGAGAAATAATATTTCTCACAGAATGAGCAAAACATGGTTTTGAAACTAAGTAAGTTATGAAAAATACACTACTTTTCATAGCAGTTGTAGAAAAAAATAATTAACATTGAACTCACAAATAGGTTAAATTCCTTTTGTTCCATCCACTCGGACCCAGAACAAATCTCTTCTGACGGGATGGCCTTATTATGTCTGGAACTCCACATCGGGGGGATGACATCAGCTGAAACAGACAAAAAATATAGAACAGGGCTAAGTGAAACATATATCGAAATAAACAGAAGTTGTTTCAGAAGTATATCACCACATTTGCATGAAATAATTTATTTCACTCTCTTATCTCCAATATAGACTTTTCAAATTTTGTTGCTGACTACCAACGAGTTCATATACAGTGTTCGCCTCCCTCCTCCCTCCTCCCTCCTCCCTCCTCCCTCCTCCCTCCTCCCTCCTCCCTCCTCCCTCCTCCCTCCTCCCTCCTCCCTCCTCCCTCCTCCCTCCTCCCTCCTCCCTCCTCCCTCCTCCCTCCTCCCTCCTCCCTCCTCCCTCCTCCCTCCTCCCTCCTCCCTCCTCCCTCCTCCCTCCTCCCTCGTAAATAAATAAATATAAATAAATAAATATAAATTATATTTTCCGTGATTCAGTTATTTTCTGTGCAAGTTTCAAATTCCCCTTTGTACTAGAGTAAACATTTTCAAACTAGGTACCCATACCTTGATTGTAGCGTTATCAAACACGCCTGTTTCTTCAATAGCTCCAAATCTCTGCATGGTCTTGATAATATCCGAAATCCCATCCTCTGTATAGAGTGCCTCTGATTCACCATCATCTTCTTGAACATATCCAAATCTTTTCAGGAATTTCAGCTGAAAAAATACATGTTTTTACAATAGACGAATATGTTAATGGGTAAGAAAGGTATTTAAGTAATATCAATGAAGAATAATTTAATGTACTACATTGGCTTGAAAAAGATACTGTGTATCGAAATATGCCGCAAAGACAATAAATTTTGTGGAAATTTTAATCGTTTTTTACCTAAGTGTCATAACTAATTATTAGGTTCCTTCAATAGTACCTAAGGTGCTCTCGAGCACTAAGTACTGAGTACTTCTGAATGATGGATTATAGCATTATTGGTACAAAACTTGCCAACTAGCCTTTTTTTAATGATTGAGACAAAACTTTTAGACGTAGTTCAGTAGATTGAAGTTTTTTAACTATTTTCATTTTAGTCAAGGAATTACTTCAAATTGTTTGTACAGAATATTTGGCGAACAAAAGTAATAAACGGGCACCAAAAACTTCAACCAGAATATTAATTTATGTATCAAGTGAGTAAAGTGATACTTTTTTTACGAGTAGGAAATGTTGACGCACGACGCCGCATTCCTACAAGTAAAAAAAAACTTTACTCACAAGTTTCATACAGTATTTTTTCTACGACTGTCAAAAAAAATAACCAATTTATATTTTTTTGCCAATATGAAATGAATTTGGCATATTTTTATTGATTCATTATTCGAACAAAGTTCGAAGAGTATGCCGGAGAGTTGAGTTTCAATTAAATAAAACGAATAATTTCGACAGAGTCGAAATCCCTTTCTCTTCACACTATCCCGCAAAATGGGTAGTTTCAGGGAGCTCCAGCTTTCTTTCCCGAACCTGTCTGAGAACCAAACAGTACAATCCTTGATGGAGTATTACTTACAACACGAAAAGTTAACAGGCGATAACCAATATCACTGTGATCTGTGCAGCAGATTAAGAGACAGCGAGAGGACCACCAGTATAGTGGAAGCACCAGCTAAACTGATACTCACTGTAAAACCCTTTCGTTATGACCCAGCTTCACACCAGCACACCAAGCTCCTGCAGTCCGTTATTTTAGATGAACACCTCACACTAGATAACTGTCACTATGAGCTGTATGCGGCTGTGTTCCATTGCGGTTCAAGTGTGGATTCCGGCCACTATTACACGCTTGCCAGAGATAAAACGGAATGGTTCAAATTCAATGACGCGCATGTTTCTGAAGCCACACCGGAGAACCTGAGTCGCTTGAAACCCTCTGAAACGCCTTATATACTGTTTTATTGTCGGGAAGACCTTTCAGATCTGGAGAACCTGCCGTCTACTATGCTTTCGTATAAGTTACAGATACTTTTAATTAAAGATAATTTAGAATCCGAGCAGGCTGTGAATTTATTTAAATTTTATTGTATATTTATAGTTTTATATTTTGTATTTATATATTATTATTATTAATGTTGACTTGACTTTCGAATAACTAGTCCATCGAAGTAACTTTTCATTTTCTTAGATTTGTATTCAAAATAAATAAACAATCCTCGTGAAGCAACGAATACCTTTTTCTTTCTTTGAACTATGCCAAGGAAATCTCATATTTGCACTATCCACGATTTTCTCCGTTCAATCTTCATCACTTTTCATTTCAACTTAAATTCAGGAATTCGTTATCTGGATAGTTGCCCAATTTCACAAATTTCATTAATTATTGTTGTTAACTAGTTTCTGACGGCCAAACAGCCATAGCTACCTTGAATTACCTGCGATAGTTTGGAATTTTGATAATACTTATTTAAGAGTAAGAATGCTAAGAATATTATTGGTGAAACATTTGTATATGAGATATTTATAAGTTATTAGTTGCCAAAGAAAATGAGAACTGGCTTTATGACAGGATTTCGTTATTATTCGGATCTGTCACTGTTGTTGCATGAAACTGTCGATTGCCTAGTAACAGCCGTTAAAAACAGTGCACTTTTTTTTACGCTTTTCCGTTTAATAATGAAATCGTATGTTGATAGAGAAATATTGTAATACTTTACGCACACAAACCACACAAAAAAGTGCACTTTTTTTGACAGTTGTAGAAAATTAGTAGTTTACCTAACAAATGCGGAAACGACACTTTACGCTCGTGTTAGGTACACTATTTTTTCTACTAGCGGAAAAAACACCCCAAAGTTAACATAAAGAACATTTATTATTAAATATATATTTCCATCATTTATGATGTTTTTTAACGCACTCAAAATCGTTGATTAATGACCCCTGTTAATGAATGATTTTCTATTAATCAACCATTTGCTTATATGCAACCCAATATACATTGTTCTAATACATTTTAGACTGGTAAGTACTATCTGTCATTATTTATTTGTCAATTCCCAAATAAAATTTCAGAGAATCTTCAATACACCAGTAGTTGTCACGTAAAATTACATGAGTCTCGCGGCGTAATGGTAAAGTTGGGCAGAGAGCTGATACGTGTTACAGAGGTCGATAGCTCAAACTCACATCATGCAGTTTTTTTGTTTTTTTTTTCAATTTCAATTTGAAAAAATAAAATAAAACTACCACGAAGGAAAATTAAACTGTCTTTGAGTTAATATAAATACGAAATAGGGATTTTTTTTATCATATCGTTAAATAAATAAACATTGAAAGTAAGATATATCTATTTTTGAAAACTATGGTCGACGGAAAAGTTTTGTAACAAACTCGTGAATTAAAATGGCGATTAACAATCTCAAACATTAACGCAAACATTAAAATTTCTCGATTGTTAATCGCCTTTATTAATGCACTTGTTCGTTAAATAACCATTAAACTATACAACCATACTTGGTAAGCTTTCTATTTTAACCTTCTGCTACGCAATATTTAAATGTCAGTAAAAACTTAAAAAATCTACTTTTCCGCACTAAAATGTTTTTTCCGCATTAGTGCGGAAAAGTGACTCTTTCAAAACTAAACGCTAGTAGAAAAAATAAATATCTGGAAATACGACCCAAAAACAAATAATCTTACTGCTTCACCAGAAGGAATTTGGGAAAACTTTGTGTCCTGTACGGGCGCACTAGAACACTGGAATATACACTGAAACAGACCAACAACAACAAAACCTATCACGATCATAGTGTGCAACCGCGAAGCTAACAAATGACAAACTAAGTTCAAGACTGTGCCACAGATTTAACATGTTTGACTTTATGAGAATTCATTCGATTGTTTAGAATTTTTCTGAATTCTGGCTAACCTTATGACACGATTGTGAATTAAAATTTCCGTCACAAGTAACGGTTTGCCGGGAATCCACTAATAACAACGCCGAATTGTGCCTTGGGCAAGGAATTGAGGTCGGTTTTGTTTGAATATTAATGATTATCGTGAATCATCTCCACCGCACTTTATTTATCAAGATGTCGAAGACTCACACTTTGTTTATGGGCCAATCCGTCTGAAACCTGAACGTGACGCAAAAGGAAATATTCATATCATTATTTCCTATGGCATTTCACCATTCATTTCCACGTATCTACAAGTATTTTGAGTTCAAAGTAATTTCTTAAATTTATTTTGACAAATTGGCATTTTCTCTTATGATCTTTTGGAAGTTCTGAGCTATGTTTAGTAAAGTTATTCTTGACAACACGATATTTTTTGTTTTTTTGTTAAAACTTCTCCCAACACATTGTGATCAATTTTCCAACATTGCTTTTGACGGAAATAGTACATTGTTTACCGGGTAGGAAAAGCTTAACATTCCTGGGCGAATGTGAAGATTGCTAAGTCGAGGCGCAAGCCGAGACTTAGCAACACAGAGTCCAGGAATGTGGCTTTTCCTACGAGGTAAACATACTATTTTTCCGCAAATCGTTTAAAATTCGACAGATATTGATTGATTTAAAAAAAAACGCGATAATTTTATTCCCAAATAAATGGTGCTTTGAAATTCCTAATAAAATTACTTGGGCTACTATGGAAACGTATTGAGGTTGAATTGTCAAACTTGACGTTTATAAATTTAATTGCTGGTGTTCTCGAAAGTAAAATGATAAGTGATGATGAAATTTTCATTCCTGGGACTCCTCCAGAGCTGGTTGAGACAGTGAATACTGCTTCATTAGAATTATTGCCAAAGAAATCAAGAGAAAAGTACGAAAATGCATACAGACGTTTTATGGATTATCGCATGAGTAAAAATACGAGTTCTTTCTCAGAAAATGTTGTAATGGCATACTTCCTAGACCTTTGTTTAAAGATGAAATCTTCAACATTATGGGCCAATTATTCAATGCTGAAGTCAACCCTTGCAATTAAACACAATGTAGATATATGTACATACTCAAAACTTCGTTCTTTATTGAAACGGCGAACTCAAGGTTATAGGGCAAAGAAATCTAAGATTTTAACGAAGGAAGAAATTGAAAAATTTATCCAGGAAGCTCCAGATAAAGAAAATTTAATGATTAAGGTAATTTACAAGGTTTTAATTTCTATTTAGATTATACCTTTATTTATTTTTTAGGTGGCTGTAATATTTGGTATTTCTCGGGCCTGTAGAATGGATGAGTTAGTCCGAATGACTGTACACGATATAGAAGACCTAGAATATAAGCTTTTAATCAGCATACCTGATTCGAAAACCAACAAACCAAGATCATTTGTAATTAATCAGATCTACTTGAATGTTTATCGAAAGTATGTTTCGTTAAGACCAGAAAATATGAACAGTGACCGATTTTTCTTTAAATATCAAAGCGGAAAGGGTTGTAGACAAGTGGTAGGAATTCATCAATTTAGAAAAATGCCCAAAATAGTTGCTTCTTATTTGAACTTGGTAAATCCGACAGAATATACTGGTCACTGCTTTCGTCGGTCTTCTGCAACAATATTGGTTGACTCTGGTGCCGACATAACTAGTTTAAAGAGGCATGGCGGATGGAAGTCATCAAACATTGCTGAAGGATATATCGAAGAATCGCTTAACAATAAGGTTGAGGTGGCAAATAAAATGTTCACAGTACAAAATATTCAACAAAATAACCCTACCACCCCGCATGTTGTCCAAAATGTTTCTCATAGTTCTAACAGTGTTCCTCCAATGTTCAATAATTGTACTAACTGTCAAATTACTGTAAATATAACAAATTGATCTTAAAAATGTATTCAGCAATGACTTGATGTTTTCAAAATATAAATTAATTCCTTATAAGCAATGTGTTTTCAATCATTTATGTAGAACACTAACAACTGTACGGAAATATCATTTCCTTACAGTAAGGAAATGACATTTCCTTACAGTAAGGAAGTCCTGACTTTTTCTTCAAGAAATTTTGACAGGAATGTCAAAATTTCCTAGCGATTTGCGGAAAATTATGCTTCTGGAAAATAAGAGTTGGTGAAAAGCACTAGATATATCTCATCCTCATAGACTACTATGTAGTTATGTCTTCCTGCCATATCTTCCATATTCTGTCCATATGGACGTAAAAAAGCTTTTTCTTCGTAAACTAGCTAAACTAGAAACATTAAATATTATTTGTATTGAGAGGCCATGAGCGCGATCACATTTTGGACGCTTTATAGGTAATAGAGTCAATTGATAACTAGAAAACGGTTCGTCTTACCGATTTCAAACAATAATCCAGTACGATTGGGTTTTGAGGCGAGAATCGATTGGTATGCTAGTAGGTGGAACCATGATAAACACGAAAAAAAATTGTTTACCAAAATTCCAGGGGTGGAACATATATATTTTTTGTTTAAATATAAATAAATAGATTTTGCTGTAATCTTGGAAAGTATATGATATATCGGAAGAACAATTCGACACAGTGAAAGACAATTCAATTCTCCACAAAAATGATTCTCAGTAATTTCTTATGAAATGCGCTCGTTTTCTCAGAAAACGTGATTGAACGCCGAATTTAAATTTCAGGTTGACTCTTATCCGCCGCTGAAAGTTCTGGCGGAGCCGAATATTTGCTTGGCCACAACTCTGCTAAAAATGATCGGAGAAGGAAAAGGAAAAGTTTATATCGTTTCTGAAGACTCCTACCTGCTCATGCAAACATGATATGCGAGTATTTGAGAACCTAAAATGTGTTTTGTCGCACTTCACGGAGATGTTTGCGGATGATCCGAAAATCATGAATAATTTAGTAAATATGGAATTATCATACTGAAGCAGCAACCCATATACTTACCATTGGACTATATGCAACAATTTTAGAGTAGTGTGACAGGTCCTACTTATACATGCCAAAAAAAACGTTGTTCTTGTCTCATATTCAACTAACCCATAAAACCGGCATTATCTTCAGTAAATGTTGAAAATAATCGCTTATTCTTATCCTGCATATATGTTTAATAATAATATTATGAAGTGCTTATGAATTACTAGGTATATTTCTTGTGGAGAATTGAATTATCTGTTTCCTTGTTGAAATTGTTTCTTGAAAAATCTTATACTCCCCGAAACAACAGCAAAAAAAAATATTACTTTTTTAATAAAAATTTTTTTGGGTTTCTGGTAAACAATTTTTTCTCTAACAATACATGATGTCAAGAAGTCATGTGCCGAATTTTAAAGTGCTACGATTCATTCTCCACTTGTGGCTTACATTTGTCGGTGGTTACTGTACTACAAGGACAAGCTTCTAAAGGACACTTGATTCTACGTATGTGCTGTAATGGAAATTGAATTTTCAATCCACTTTTTCCCAAAAAAAATCTTAAAAATGTAACAAAAATGCAGTTACTTTGAAGCAATTTTTTGGGAAGAGGAACAAATAATTCCAAAAAAAAAAAAACATTACAGCAAGTACATAGAATCAAACGTTCTCTAGAAGCCCGTCCTTGTTTGAAATCGATAAAACGAACCGTTTTTGACTCCTTAAACAATATATTGAGGTTTCCACACTTTATGAACATGCTGTCTTAACTTATTGTTATTATATTTTCGATATCCCCTGTAAATCAGATAATGATTTCTGTTCTGTACAAGTATCAAAGACCAAACAAAATATCGTTATCTCTCACACAACAAACTTGTTTTCCAAGAGTTGTAATAGTACAGGAAACTGCGTCAATTTGTAGTTCAGAGGAATTGCATTCGATATTTTGTGGTATAAGGTATAATTTTTTTTGGCAACCGTTCGGAAGTACCTGCTTCCCGGACGCTTTTTCTTTGAGAAAGTAGCACTTCCTGGCCTAGTCCGAGAAGTACGAATTTTCCGGACTAGGCCGGGAAGTGCTCGAATTTTAACATGAATATTAGTATAAATAAGAATTAGAAAGTACCTATCTTCTGTTCGAATTAAAATGTTCGAAATTTTCTTCTACAAAGGAATACAATGAATAAATGTGTCTTGATTTGTTATTCTACATGGTTGCCGAAAAAATTCTGTACGCAACACGTTCAAAAACAGTCCAGTCCAGGCAATCATCATGCAATCGCTTAGTTTATGTATCCCCTTATTGATATTGTCCGTGGATATAACTGCGGCTTTCCCAGCAACCGGAGGTACAAGGTTATCCATTTGCTTAACAAGGATGACTCCAAACTATATGTTTCTGCAGAAAAGGATCCACATCAGTCCTGCCTTCTGTAGTCTAGTTCCTAAATTGTAGATAGTGACTCATCGTACATTTTCAGGTTTTGAGGGGGTTTGAAAGTGCGGGGGGATGAGAGAAAGTGGCAAAGTAAAACTGGATTCAAAACCTAAGTACCTAGCTGATTTTCGTTCCATTTCTTGCCCTGTTTCATATGAACTATGAACCGTACAACCTATGAGTCACTATCTATAATTTAGGAACTAGACTTTAATGCAGTTGCCTCTACGATTTTGCTACTGAAATTCTGGCCTAAATTTTGCAGTTCATTTTTAGCTCCTACAAAATTGGTTCCGTTATCCGAAATCATACGTATAGGAATGCATAATAGCCTGCCAAGACGGTGTTTTCCCGGACACTAGATGCAGAGCTTGTCGTGCGGCTCCTAATAACATAATGCATTTCTTGTCTCCTTCTCAAGCTTATGCGATATCCGCCTATACCCATAGACAAACGAGGCTCTACGAGTGTCTGCGAAACTCGTACGGAATAGACGAGACATCGGTGTTGTCTCATGCTTGGGGGGATATTGGGCACATGGTGGAGGATGAGAGGTGTCGAATCTATTTGAACTACTCATTGCCCACCCTCAGTCGAAGTAGTGGTTCTGATCATAGGGTCCTTGGTGGACACGCTTTTCTCAAATCTGAAAATTATATCGCCTTGCTATTAGATGGCAAAATTCTTAGATGGGCTGATGCAGAGGGCCGTCATCCTTGGTTCAATTCGTTTACTCAAAACAAATGACTTTCGAACCCAGTAATAAAACAAAATAATAATAGGTACTACCCTACCACCTCACTCATCAATGAACGAGCACATTATTATTCGTGGTGACGCTTCATGACATCCACTTTTCAGATCTGCGAAAAACTGAAAAATATCTTCAGCCGGTGTCTGAAAAAGTATGTACCCCTATCGTTTCTTTGAACTGGCGTCAAATGTTGATTTTGTTCATATTTTTTATAGCAAACTTCACCTACACCCATCATTCTGCTCAATATCAAATGTGTCCAAAATGAACTCAATGGAACTAGCTTGAAAAATCGTACCTGCAAATTTTGTTCATGAGGAGCAACGTGACGAGAAATCCAAATATTAAATTTATTTCCTGCACTATAATCAAGTACTACGATATGAGGTTCAAGTTGTTGGAGATCATAGTCGCTACTGCACTCACACGAGAACATGATTGAATATGTGTTGTATGTTTTGATACTCCTTTTCATTATAGGAAGATTGACATGTGGTTGGTGCTCCAACAAAGTTTGTCTTGTGGGTAAGACCGTTTTGATAACAGGAGGAAATTCTGGTAAGTTTGTGGAAGGGATATACAGGGTGTCCAGAATAAAAGATCTCTTATTTCAAGACTGCAAAATCCAAATCCAATAAACATATTCTGTTGAAAGTGATGGAAACATTTTTTTTCCAGAATCACTACATATCGGCTCAATCTTTCTTCATGTAATTTGGAATGTTTTTTGATAGCAGCCAGTTTGAAATTCCGATGATATTCAAGTGTTTTTAACTTTGAAGAGGGGCGTACGGCAGATAGGTACCCCTGATCGTCTTTACCCAACTTTCGCGCTATTAATTCTGTCATATTTTTCTTGATTTTCAATATTTTGACAAGAGGAACAACCGTTAATTGTTTTCAAGATATTTGAAGGTAAATAACTGCGTGCGTAAGTGATTTTGATTTCTTTGGAATGAAAACTGTTACCAACTCTGTTTAAGATAGTTGAAGGAATGTTTCATCTAGAAATCGGGAAATGATAATAATAATATTTTGAATGTATTTTACTCAGTTGTACTTTTCCTGGGTTAGAGATATCGAAAAACCGAAAACAAAAAATCAATACTCCTCTCGAGGGAACTACTTAACACGTTGATTTCCATATGAGTCACATGTGATGTAACTCCATGCTTTTTCCCTCTTCGCGAAATGTTTCCCGCTAGATGGCGCTCATAATTTAGTCGAGATACAGTTTGGTGATCAGCTGTCAAATTCCATAAGAGTGGTAAGATGTTAGGTACTAGTGATGATTCATTCAGCATTGGGTCACTGAGCGAACACGCTTGGTAATGGAACTTTCAATTCTTACTTTCGATGTTTAATTTATGCAAAAATGTGAATAACTGCTTTGAAAATAAAATTACTTGCTTGAGATGATATAATATTAGTAGGTTATTTTTTTTTGGCGTTAATCGAATAGGTAATCACTTCACTTATCAGCTTTAAATAGATAAAAAATACAAGGTTTTTCGGAATGACGCTGCCAAAATGGTACTTTAGATAAACCTTCAACAACCTTTGAACCTTTACTTTTCATTCGGTCAGAGCTCGATCTTTTGGGATTCAAAGGGCGCCAAGAGCAACTATTTTTTCGTAGTATATCATTCGTTATTTTCATTTTAAGTTTCGATCCAGGAATAATTTTATGTAAAAAAATAAACTTGATAAAGAATGAAGATTTCCAGAAAATGTGAATATGAGAAAACTTTTATTTTTGTGTTCCACTAATGCATTCGCAATAGTTCTTCAACACAATTGTTCAGAGGTATCTGCAATTGTTCACACGAGTTTATTGCACTAAGCAGTCCTGGCAGGACATCCTGTTTCTTTCATTTACGATAATTGGTGTTTCTATCTAGGGTATGAAACCTGTTTCCTTTACATTTTTAGATGTGAGTGTGTTAGATGTCGAATAAAACAAAGCTCCACTTGGACACTCTCACCCTCTTCGTTTCAAACACGATTTATTGATTAAAGTAACTTTTTCTACTGAAACTTTTTTCAGGAATTGGTCTCCAAGCAGCATTAGCACTCGCCTCCAGAGGCTGCAGAATCATAATAGCAGACAAAGATGACGCGACAGTATCCAGGGACAAAATCATCCGCGAAACTAAAAATCCCAACATTGTTGTCAAGCAGCTCGATCTGGGATCTTTCGACTCCGTCCGGAAGTTTGCGAAGGATATCATCGACACCGAACCAAGGTTGGACGTTTTGATAAACAATGCTGGAATAGGAACCACTGTACTGAATTACACACGAGACGGTTTGCAGAAAACGATGCAAGTGAACTATTTCGGCCATTTCTTGCTAACGCATCTCTTATTGGGTAAGATTTGATTGGGCAGAGTGTGGGTTTTTTTTTATGTATTTATATCCAAACAGACCTATTGGTCTAATTACTATGGATAATATGTGTTCTGGGTAGGCCTTGTTACTAACTCCATACGCCACCTTAGGAGCAGCACTGTTAATTTTTACGCAACAGTGAATCGTGGAAGATTATTCCCAGTCGGCGACAAGGTCCAATCATTCCGATTTTTACATCCGAAAAATGAAAAAAACTTTGGTTCTCCTGGGAATCTAGGCCGCGACCTTTCGCTTACGAGCTCCGGCACTAACCACTGCGCCAACCAACACTTATGCCAGTATATACATTCTAGGTTCAAGGCGCTTTCCAACTGAACTTGGTGCAGAGATGAACCCGGTTTAAACATAATTTCCGTTGTACACGCCATGTTTGAGCTCGGTTCTATTAAACATAGTTCAATACATGCGCAATAATTCATTTTCTCTACGACTATTGTATTCTACATTGATGACATATTGATTATTAGTTGAAGAATGAAGATGATTCCAAGACACCGTGGATCCTAACTCATTATTCAACGGCACTCGACCAATCACAGATTCAGAATTTTCAGAATCCTCGGTAACTGAGAGGTTTAGACCAATGAGAAAACAGCAAATGTACCAAACAAATATCTCGAAAAGGCTTTGCTTCATTGGATTTGTCACGGCTTGGCATCCGCGAATGTCAGATTGACTGTTTTCTTTCTTAGTTTTAACGTTAGATCCTGATGAAATCTGCTTGCAACAAAGGTATTTCGCATAATATTTATCTGAACATTCGCTACAATCTCGGTTTTTGGTCAAACAGAGTTTGTTTAGTCATATGTCATGCACAAATTTTGTAAGTATGTGTGTGGTCCAGTGGTACGGATCCGCAGAAAAGTTAAAGGTTGTTATAAGAGCGTGAGTTCGAATCCTACTGGTGGAAGTTTTTTTTTTATTTTTCCCTTTAAGCATTTAGTTACTCATGTATAATTGTTATTCTTCCTTATATTGTTTGTAACTTATATTAAGTACTTTTTGGTAAAAAAGGGAATAATTTCGATAATCCAATACATTCCAAATGACTGAAATGACATGTAGGTGGCGCAACCCCCACGAAAGAGACAAACTAACACCACAACTGATTTTATCATTGAAAAATACTACCAGATCATATTTTACTCGAATAACACAATTTTTTGAAAATTATTTCCAAAAAATTAACATAAGAATTCAACTTTGACAGTCAGTATCTCAGAAACAAATAACTTGCGGACATATGTTTATAGGAACTTTTCTTCTTAATTTGACGTCAGCAACATGCTCCTGAATTTTCTACACGCACTCAAGAAACACCCTGTATTACTTCAAAACTAGAAGTCGCTCTCAAATTCTACAGTTCAGTTAAACCTAACAAAATGACAGCCAGTGAACCGAGGTCAGCTGGGAGGAAACCTGCTTTAATAGAAATTTGAACCAAGTTCAAAGTTGATCTCTGCTTGAACCTGGATTGTACAACTGGGACAGTGTTTGAACTTCACTTCAAATCAATTTACATCATTAACTGAAACCTCTGAACATATAATAATAATAATAATAATATAATGAAGAACTTTATTCACTTATTCGGTAAAACAGAGATTACACAAAAAATAAATAAATGAAAAATTAATTAATTGATCTAAGTGAGTGAGTAAAGTGATACTTGAAAAGTTGCAATAACTTGTTTCAAGATGTAGAAAATAGGGCGTTGATCGCTATATAAATATAAGACTAGAAATGAAGTGGTTAATAGTTATTTATGCAACAAGTGCAAAAAGTAAGTGTTCCAAGTGTTGTCCACGTCGAGTGCAATAAACAATTTTTGCACTGCATACAACATTTTTCCTACGTTCATGCAAAAAGCAAAGAATGATTTATTAAGGTACGGCACTAGGTGTTGGAAAATGAAAAGTGCAACTTGAATAATTGATTATTACTATCGATTTGCTTCGAAACAGATCACTATCGTTTATTTTCCAATAATAATACTCATTTTAAAACTTCAATTCTGTTATTGTCAGAAATAAATTTTTGACTTGCGTTTCTTTAACCACGGTTGCATTATAAAATTCAAAATTATAGTAGTAGACCAACCAATATAAATTTTTTGTGGAAATTAATTCTAATAGTAAGCGACTTGCGCCATGACTTCGGGGATACTTTATAAATAACTAAAATCCAAATTGCAACTCAAAATTTTTTTTGTGCAATTGTTCAAACAATGATTATTAAAAAAAAGGGTCTATTTTTTGTTTTTTTGTAAATATCTCAAAAGGTACTGGACGAATGGCTTTACTCATAAAAGACCGTTTGTAGAGAATGAAAAAACCTACAAAATGGTTTTTGGAAAATCCCGATACGACCATTTTTCGCCGAGAAAAGCCGGAAAAACTCTAGAAAAAAGGCCTTTTTTCAAAAATTCGTATCTCCCTCAATTTTCAATATTAAGAAATAATTTTTCGGGAAATGGTAGCTAATATCATGTACGTTGAGTTCCCGAAAGGTGGAAATTGTCGCTTCAATAGTTTTCCTACAATCGGGTTTTAAAAAAATTACAGCCATATTTTGCATGATGCGTCATATTACGGGAAATGGTCCGATTTGAATTTTTAAAGCGGCATTTTGAAGTTGAGGTTAAAAACTACAATTTGTCTATCTCACATTTTCCAATAAGTTTGGAGAACATTGTTAAAAATGCTTCTGAACACAGCGCTTCGAGTGAAAATTCGTCGCCGAGTCGTGCTAAGGTAGTAGTGGAGGAGGCGCCGAGAAGCGGAGGAGAAGTGAGAGACCGGTTGCGCGCACAAGGCGCTTTTTTCTATACATCGAAGACGTCGCTTCTCGGCGCCCCCTCCACTACTACCTTAGCACGACTCGGCGACGAATTTTCACTCGAAGCGCTGTGTTCAGAAGCATTTTTAACAATGTTCTCCAAACTTATGGGAAAATGTGAGATAGACAAATTGTAGTTTTTAACCTCAACTTCAAAATGCCGCTTTAAAAATTCAAATCGGACCATTTCCCGTAATATGACGCATCATGCAAAATATGGCTGTAATTTTTTAAAAACCCGATTGTAGGAAAACTATTGAAGCGACAATTTCCACCTTTCGGGAGCTCAACGTACATGATATTAGCTACCATTTCCCGAAAAATTATTTCTTAATATTGAAAATTGAGGGAGATACGAATTTTTGAAAAAAGGCCTTTTTCCAAAAACCATTTTGTAGGTTTTTTCATTCTCTACAAACGGTCTTTTATGAGTAAAGCCATTCGTCCAGTACCTTTTGAGATATTTACAAAAAAACAAAAAATAGACCCTTTTTTTTAATAATCATTGTTTAAACCATTGCACAAAAAAATTTTGAGTTGCAATTTGGATTTTAGTTACTTATAAAGTATCCCCGAAGTCATGGCGGAAGTCGCTTACTATTAGAATTAATTTGCAAAACAGGCTTTATTTTTGTTATATTGGTTGGACTATAGCTGTGAGCGTGTATGTTATCACGAGATGTGGTCATAGTACAGACAGTTTGCTCTATGCAGGTAGACGGTTTAGAACAAAGCGGATCAGTTTTGATTATGGAGATTTTCTCGGGAAGGCATTGGTTTAGCTCTGGCTGCTAACATTAATACAAAATAATATAAAATATGTAACTGTTTAAAACGTATTGCCTATCTCACAGAATATCTGCTAAATATGTAGTGGGTTTGAACATTTATGTTTGTCATGATGACAGCACGTTGAAGTTGAATGACAGATGAGTGCTATAAAAACTTTATTGCACTAGTGCAATAAAGAACTTCTTTTTCCACTAAATGTAGTTCAATAAAGTTTTGCTTTTTGCATGAATGTAGAAAAATATTATAGAAGGTAAGATCATATTAGTATAATTACAGGTAAATTCTTTGGTGAGGGTGCTAGAATTGCATGTAGATACGTAATGGAAAAAGTATATGTGGGAGTGAAAAGTAACTTACTAGTAGTATTAATGTTGACAAATTCACGTTACATTAAAAAAAATACATGGGTAAATTGGTGAAAATGGTAAAAGTTTTGTACAAAACGGTAAAAATGGTAATAGTAAAAATGTTAAAAATGGATAATTCGTCATGTAACAAGTAAATAAAAAAATTAAAAACAACAAGGATCAGTATATTCACACACACTTACATATATAAGTACATGTATTATTATTATTACTTTGTATGAAAGTTGGAACTTTAATCGCTTATGGATCAAAGAAATGGGAAAACAGTTTTCTCTCATTATCACAAATAAATTTTTTTAGTTTCTGTTGGTGCGATTATGAAAATGCGTAAATGGATATTATCAACTTTTTGAACTGTATAAAAACTCACCAGTTCTGCCGATTCGCCAACACTTCGGGAGGTTCTTTCTTCTGTTGGTATACCGGTGTGTGGGTAAGGTATTTTGGAGGGCAGAAAAAGGAGAAATGATGGGGTATCGTGGTATACGAATCACCAGAAACACTGATTCAAGCGGTGGAAAACGAGCGATTGATTTCACTCTTAGCTGTTTATATTTTATTTAAAGACACAGTCAAAACAAAAAACGATATACGTTCTGAAATACTGAAAAATGCGGTTTCGGTCAAACACGACATGAACTCAACTTCGAACTGAGAACTGAGTCACAGAATATATACCCACAATATTCTGTGACTGAGTACTGATCGAGTTAAATTCCTGATGGGGGCGACACTCAAATATATTTCCTAACGGGAGTGCATATGCGCCCTATCTAACGTCTTTCAAAGAAATTAGTTAAGTAGCCTTAACCGATTGCAACATTGAAGGGCTTACGTATCCAGTTTCATTTTGAAAATCAGTATATTGCTAATTTTTTTTATTTCCTCAGGCAACGTGTTGTACATTTTTATTGAAATATAAGAATAAGCTCTTTGTGATATCGATTTGGTAACTTGCGGGAGAATGCTTATCTATTGCGTGTGAAGTGTTCTTGGTTGGGAATATCAACTTGCTTTTTATTTCTCTGGGAGTGGTATCTCATATTTACACAAAAGTAAAATAATTGCCTCACATTTATAGAGGCTGTCGGAATTGTATCTGGAGTTTTTATGTAGTTCCAGAAATCGCCTTTGTAATACTTCCAATCGGTTAAGATGTGTTTTGAGTGTACACCCCATATGTTTCAATAGTCACATAGATAGTCAATATTGTCAACACAGACTTCACATTCCAGACCTTTTGAAGAAGTCAGCTCCAAGTCGCATAATCTTCACGAGTTCCTCCGGAGCATACTACACCAAACTCAGAATGGAAGACATGAACCCTGGCAAAGACTTCCGGCACGTTTTCCAAACGTACAACAACTCCAAACTGTGCCAAGCCATCGCTGCCAAGTGCTTCGCCGAGAAGTTGACAGGAACGGGAGTTACTGCTTACTCTCTTCATCCTGGAGTGGTTCGATCTACGCTTTTCTGGAAGGCACTTAGGGAAGAGGGTACGGTGTGGTCTGTTATGTTGATCTTGCTGACGTGTTTCTATGGAAAGGTACGTGGTTTTTGGAATAGCGGTTGCCAGTAAAGCTGGATGTTTTTATATATCTGTTCAACTGATGATTACGAATAAGAAGGTAAACTTTCACAACCTATCTCTGAACTTTCGGTGGTTTTTGGGTTTGTTGGTCGTGGTCCCAAGGTAGTTCCTGACGTTTCATCTAAATCTGCGGTACATATTTTCATTGGCAGTTACCGTTCGTGACAGTTAACCTTCTCAGGTGTTTTTAAATTATCTTCCTATGTTTTCGAATAATTATTAAAGTGGTTTTTAGGGAAATATAGCTGTATACTGTAAATAAATTGGGGTTCGTTGCTTGAATGATTATAAATCATGCTTACCTACGGCCACTGCAGAAAATTGGCAAAAACACACGACACACAGCCTCAGTAAATAGCTCCTTACGCACGGTAAACAAATCGCACAGTTTTCGTAAACAAAACGATATATCTCGGAAACGGCTCAATCGATTTGGGATAAATTTTGTATGTGGATAAGGTTTTGCTTCTTAAGTTTATCTATACAGGCGTCTTTCTTGGAAACAAATATATTATCAACTTTTTTATGCCAATTTTGAATGTTCTTCTCTGAAGCGGGCATTAGCGCAGTGGTTGAGCGTTGGCCTGTTGACGTCATGATCAGTAATTTTGTATATACGACATAACAACGAAATTTGACTAGTTTAATCGCTATTGAACGCATTTCATTAGGAATTTTAACGTTCTCATGTCGGATATTCAAAATTACCGAACATGACGTCATGCTTATCTTAACGTGAATAACTATACTTCTAATATTCACTAGAAGTAAATTTACAAATGAAATTGTCTTTCAAGCGTCAGGTCTGGGATTCATTATTTTCACTATGAATATATCAATAAATTACCTTCAGTTCTTCCCAACGCATACAATTGTCTTGATGCAAATGATTGCAACGTTGTTGTTAGGAATGAAGGAATTCAAAAAACAAAATTGGTTTCAGTGTCCTAGCACTCTGTGAATGATCATATAAGCCACTTTTCATGAATGCCTCCAATATCAGATGTACCTTTCCATACTATTCAAAACAATGATAGGTAATATGTCTTTGGTAAATCCGATTGATCGCTATTGAACGCATTTCATTGGGAATATTAACGTTGTTAAGTCGGATATACAAATTTTGTCGAGAAATGTTGGGGAAATCACGATCAGTAATTTTGTATATCCGACATAACAACGTTGATACTCCCAATGAAATGTGTTCAATGATAGCGAAGAAATGAAATTTGACTAGTTTGATCGCTATTGAACGCATTTCATTGGGAATATTAACGTTGTTATGTTGGATATACAAATTTTGTCGAGAAGTGTTGGGGAAATCATGATCAGTAATTTTGTATATCCGACATAACAACGTTGATACTCCCAATGAAATGTGTTCAATGATAGCGAAGAAATGAAATTTGACTAGTTTGATCGCTATTGAACGCATTTCATTGGGAATATTAACGTTGTTATGTTGGATATACAAATTTTGTCGAGAAGTGTTGGGGAAATCATGATCAGTAATTTTGTATATCCGACATAACAACGTTGATACTCCCAATGAAATGTGTTCAATGATAGCGAAGAAATGAAATTTGACTAGTTTGATCGCTATTGAACGCATTTCATTGGGAATATTAACGTTGTTATGTTGGATATACAAATTTTGTCGAGAAGTGTTGGGGAAATCATGATCAGTAATTTTGTATATCCGACATAACAACGTTGATACTCCCAATGAAATGTGTTCAATGATAGCGAAGAAATGAAATTTGACTAGTTTGATCGCTATTGAACGCATTTCATTGGGAATATTAACGTTGTTATGTTGGA
Organism: Chrysolina haemoptera; assembly: GCA_958298965.1. Lineage (NCBI taxonomy): Eukaryota > Metazoa > Arthropoda > Insecta > Coleoptera > Chrysomelidae > Chrysolina > Chrysolina haemoptera. The sequence goes on along the minus strand of OY282586.1, from coordinate 53,638,301 downwards.
TATACAAATTTTGTCGAGAAGTGTTGGGGAAATCATGATCAGTAATTTTGTATATCCGACATAACAACGTTGATACTCCCAATGAAATGTGTTCAATGATAGCGAAGAAATGAAATTTGACTAGTTTGATCGCTATTGAACGCATTTCATTGGGAATATTAACGTTGTTATGTCGGATATACAAATTTTGTCGAGAAGTGTTGGGGAAATCATGATCAGTAATTTTGTATATCCGACATAACAACGTTGATACTCCCAATGAAATGTGTTCAATGATAGCGAAGAAATGAAATTTGACTAGTTTGATCGCTATTGAACGCATTTCATTGGGAATATTAACGTTGTTATGTCGGATATACAACTTTTGTCGAGAAGTGTTGGGGAAATCATGATCAGTAATTTTGTATATCCGACATAACAACGTTGATACTCCCAATGAAATGTGTTCAATGATAGCGAAGAAATGAAATTTGACTAGTTTGATCGCTATTGAACGCATTTCATTGGGAATATTAACGTTGTTATGTCGGATATACAAATTTTGTCGAGAAGTGTTGGGGAAATCATGATCAGTAATTTTGTATATCCGACATAACAACGTTGATACTCCCAATGAAATGTGTTCAGTGATAGCGAAGAAATGAAATTTGACTAGTTTGATCGCTATTGAACGCATTTCATTGGGAATATTAACGTTGTTATGTCGGATATACAAATTTTGTCGAGAAGTGTTGGGGAAATCATGATCAGTAATTTTGTATATCCGACATAACAACGTTGATACTCCCAATGAAATGTGTTCAATGATAGCGAAGAAATGAAATTTGACTAGTTTGATCGCTATTGAACGCATTTCATTGGGAATATTAACGTTGTTATGTCGGATATACAAATTTTGTCGAGAAGTGTTGGGGAAATCATGATCAGTAATTTTGTATATCCGACATAACAACGTTGATACTCCCAATGAAATGTGTTCAGTGATAGCGAAGAAATGAAATTTGACTAGTTTGATCGCTATTGAACGCATTTCATTGGGAATATTAACGTTGTTATGTCGGATATACAAATTTTGTCGAGAAGTGTTGGGGAAATCATGATCAGTAATTTTGTATATCCGACATAACAACGTTGATACTCCCAATGAAATGTGTTCAATGATAGCGAAGAAATGAAATTTGACTAGTTTGATCGCTATTGAACGCATTTCATTGGGAATATTAACGTTGTTATGTCGGATATACAAATTTTGTCGAGAAGTGTTGGGGAAATCATGATCAGTAATTTTGTATATCCGACATAACAACGTTGATACTCCCAATGAAATGTGTTCAATGATAGCGAAGAAATGAAATTTGACTAGTTTGATCGCTATTGAACGCATTTCATTGGGAATATTAACGTTGTTATGTCGGATATACAAATTTTGTCGAGAAGTGTGGGGGAAATCTATAGAGTTGGCGAAGTTGTCAACAAAAGAATGTACCATTTGACACATTAGGTTCTTATGATGTGCAATAAAGAATTAAGTTTTTGTCGTTGAGTTTATTTCATATTTGGTCATTCCGTTATCAAAACAGAAGTGCATTTTTTGGTGGCAAAAGGACAAGTATAGTATCAACTCTTTTATGACAATTTTGAAAGTTCTTCTCTGAAGCGGGGATTAGCGCAGTGGTTGAGCATTCGCCTGTTGACGTCATGATCAGTAATTTTGTATTTCCGACATAACAACGTTAATATTCCCAATGAAATGTGTTCGATAATAGCAATGAAATGAAATTTGACTAGTTTGATCGCCATTGAACGCACTTCGATGGGAATTTTAACGTTGTTATGACGGATATACAAATTTTGTCGAGAAGTGTTGGGGAAATCATGATCAATAATTTTGTATATCCGACATAACAACGTTGATACTCCCAATGAAATGTGTTCAATGATAGCGAAGAAATGAAATTTGACTAGTTTGATCGCTATTGAACGCATTTCATTGGGAATATTAACGTTGTTATGTCGGATATACAAATTTTGTCGAGAAGTGTTGGGGAAATCATGACCAGTAATTTTGTATATCCGACATAACAACGTTGATACTCCCAATGAAATGTGTTCAATGAAAGCCAAGAAATAAAATTTGACTAGTTTGATATAGCTATTGAACGCATTTCATTGGGAATATTAACGTTGTTATGTCGGATATACAAATTTTGTCGAGAAGTGTTGGGGAAATCATGATCAGTAATTTTGTATATCCGACATAACAACGTTGATACTCCCAATGAAATGTGTTCAATGATAGCGAAGAAATGAAATTTGACTAGTTTGATCGCTATTGAACGCATTTCATTGGGAATACGTTGTTATGTCGGATATAAAAAATTTGTCGAGAAGTATTGGGGAAATCATGATCAGTAATTTTGTATATCCGACATAACAACGTTGATACTCCCAATGAAATGTGTTCAATGAAAGCGAAGAAATGAAATTTGACTAGTTTGATCGCTATTGAACGAATTTCATTGGGAATATTAACGTTGTTATGTCGGATATACAAATTTTGTCGAGAAGTGTTGGGGAAATCATGATCAGTAATTTTGTATATCCGACATAACAACGTTGATACTTCCAATGAAATGTGTTCAGTGATAGCGAAGAAATGAAATTTGACTAGTTTGATCGCTATTGAACGCATTTCATTGGGAATATTAACGTTGTTATGTCGGATATACAAATTTTGTCGAGAAGTGTTGGGGAAATCATGATCAGTAATTTTGTATATCCGACATAACAACGTTGATACTCCCAATGAAATGTGTTCAGTGATAGCGAAGAAATGAAATTTGACTAGTTTGATCGCTATTGAACGCATTTCATTGGGAATATTAACGTTGTTATGTCGGATATACAAATTTTGTCGAGAAGTGTTGGGGAAATCATGATCAGTAATTTTGTATATCCGACATAACAACGTTGATACTCCCAATGAAATGTGTTCAATGATAGCGAAGAAATGAAATTTGACTAGTTTGATCGCTATTGAACGCATTTCATTGGGAATATTAACGTTGTTATGTCGGATATACAAATTTTGTCGAGAAGTGTTGGGGAAATCATGATCAGTAATTTTGTATATCCGACATAACAACGTTGATACTCCCAATGAAATGTGTTCAGTGATAGCGAAGAAATGAAATTTGACTAGTTTGATCGCTATTGAACGCATTTCATTGGGAATATTAACGTTGTTATGTCGGATATACAAATTTTGTCGAGAAGTGTTGGGGAAATCATGATCAGTAATTTTGTATATCCGACATAACAACGTTGATACTCCCAATGAAATGTGTTCAATGATAGCGAAGAAATGAAATTTGACTAGTTTGATCGCTATTGAACGCATTTCATTGGGAATATTAACGTTGTTATGTCGGATATACAAATTTTGTCGAGAAGTGTTGGGGAAATCATGATCAGTAATTTTGTATATCCGACATAACAACGTTGATACTCCCAATGAAATGTGTTCAATGATAGCGAAGAAATGAAATTTGACTAGTTTGATCGCTATTGAACGCATTTCATTGGGAATATTAACGTTGTTATGTCGGATATACAAATTTTGTCGAGAAGTGTGGGGGAAATCTATAGAGTTGGCGAAGTTGTCAACAAAAGAATGTACCATTTGACACATTAGGTTCTTATGATGTGCAATAAAGAATTAAGTTTTTGTCGTTGAGTTTATTTCATATTTGGTCATTCCGTTATCAAAACAGAAGTGCATTTTTTGGTGGCAAAAGGACAAGTATAGTATCAACTCTTTTATGACAATTTTGAAAGTTCTTCTCTGAAGCGGGGATTAGCGCAGTGGTTGAGCATTCGCCTGTTGACGTCATGATCAGTAATTTTGTATTTCCGACATAACAACGTTAATATTCCCAATGAAATGTGTTCGATAATAGCAATGAAATGAAATTTGACTAGTTTGATCGCCATTGAACGCACTTCGATGGGAATTTTAACGTTGTTATGACGGATATACAAATTTTGTCGAGAAGTGTTGGGGAAATCATGATCAATAATTTTGTATATCCGACATAACAACGTTGATACTCCCAATGAAATGTGTTCAATGATAGCGAAGAAATGAAATTTGACTAGTTTGATCGCTATTGAACGCATTTCATTGGGAATATTAACGTTGTTATGTCGGATATACAAATTTTGTCGAGAAGTGTTGGGGAAATCATGACCAGTAATTTTGTATATCCGACATAACAACGTTGATACTCCCAATGAAATGTGTTCAATGAAAGCCAAGAAATAAAATTTGACTAGTTTGATATAGCTATTGAACGCATTTCATTGGGAATATTAACGTTGTTATGTCGGATATACAAATTTTGTCGAGAAGTGTTGGGGAAATCATGATCAGTAATTTTGTATATCCGACATAACAACGTTGATACTCCCAATGAAATGTGTTCAATGATAGCGAAGAAATGAAATTTGACTAGTTTGATCGCTATTGAACGCATTTCATTGGGAATACGTTGTTATGTCGGATATAAAAAATTTGTCGAGAAGTATTGGGGAAATCATGATCAGTAATTTTGTATATCCGACATAACAACGTTGATACTCCCAATGAAATGTGTTCAATGAAAGCGAAGAAATGAAATTTGACTAGTTTGATCGCTATTGAACGAATTTCATTGGGAATATTAACGTTGTTATGTCGGATATACAAATTTTGTCGAGAAGTGTTGGGGAAATCATGATCAGTAATTTTGTATATCCGACATAACAACGTTGATACTTCCAATGAAATGTGTTCAGTGATAGCGAAGAAATGAAATTTGACTAGTTTGATCGCTATTGAACGCATTTCATTGGGAATATTAACGTTGTTATGTCGGATATACAAATTTTGTCGAGAAGTGTTGGGGAAATCATGATCAGTAATTTTGTATATCCGACATAACAACGTTGATACTCCCAATGAAATGTGTTCAGTGATAGCGAAGAAATGAAATTTGACTAGTTTGATCGCTATTGAACGCATTTCATTGGGAATATTAACGTTGTTATGTCGGATATACAAATTTTGTCGAGAAGTGTTGGGGAAATCATGATCAGTAATTTTGTATATCCGACATAACAACGTTGATACTCCCAATGAAATGTGTTCAATGATAGCGAAGAAATGAAATTTGACTAGTTTGATCGCTATTGAACGCATTTCATTGGGAATATTAACGTTGTTATGTCGGATATACAAATTTTGTCGAGAAGTGTTGGGGAAATCATGATCAGTAATTTTGTATATCCGACATAACAACGTTGATACTCCCAATGAAATGTGTTCAGTGATAGCGAAGAAATGAAATTTGACTAGTTTGATCGCTATTGAACGCATTTCATTGGGAATATTAACGTTGTTATGTCGGATATACAAATTTTGTCGAGAAGTGTTGGGGAAATCATGATCAGTAATTTTGTATATCCGACATAACAACGTTGATACTCCCAATGAAATGTGTTCAATGATAGCGAAGAAATGAAATTTGACTAGTTTGATCGCTATTGAACGCATTTCATTGGGAATATTAACGTTGTTATGTCGGATATACAAATTTTGTCGAGAAGTGTTGGGGAAATCATGATCAGTAATTTTGTATATCCGACATAACAACGTTGATACTCCCAATGAAATGTGTTCAATGATAGCGAAGAAATGAAATTTGACTAGTTTGATCGCTATTGAACGCATTTCATTGGGAATATTAACGTTGTTATGTCGGATATACAAATTTTGTCGAGAAGTGTGGGGGAAATCTATAGAGTTGGCGAAGTTGTCAACAAAAGAATGTACCATTTGACACATTAGGTTCTTATGATGTGCAATAAAGAATTAAGTTTTTGTCGTTGAGTTTATTTCATATTTGGTCATTCCGTTATCAAAACAGAAGTGCATTTTTTGGTGGCAAAAGGACAAGTATAGTATCAACTCTTTTATGACAATTTTGAAAGTTCTTCTCTGAAGCGGGGATTAGCGCAGTGGTTGAGCATTCGCCTGTTGACGTCATGATCAGTAATTTTGTATTTCCGACATAACAACGTTAATATTCCCAATGAAATGTGTTCGATAATAGCAATGAAATGAAATTTGACTAGTTTGATCGCCATTGAACGCACTTCGATGGGAATTTTAACGTTGTTATGACGGATATACAAATTTTGTCGAGAAGTGTTGGGGAAATCATGATCAATAATTTTGTATATCCGACATAACAACGTTGATACTCCCAATGAAATGTGTTCAATGATAGCGAAGAAATGAAATTTGACTAGTTTGATCGCTATTGAACGCATTTCATTGGGAATATTAACGTTGTTATGTCGGATATACAAATTTTGTCGAGAAGTGTTGGGGAAATCATGACCAGTAATTTTGTATATCCGACATAACAACGTTGATACTCCCAATGAAATGTGTTCAATGAAAGCCAAGAAATAAAATTTGACTAGTTTGATATAGCTATTGA